>CAWUFW010000266.1:2962500-4162500 GCA_963921515.1 Calotriton arnoldi | reverse complement strand
GCCACGGTCAGCGCAGCAACTGAGGAAAATTAAGAACCGGGATGTCACTTTGGAGCCCACTGGAGGGAGAAGAATGCTCCTTAATTTTAGCAGCGCACGGAACTCACTATGAGGAATAATAATCTCCAATAGGGACTCAAGGTCCCAGCATGCATTGTACTATACAGACGCACTGCGCATGACCCACTGGGGGTCCAGCATGTATTTAAAGTTGATGATTGGAGACATCTGTGTGTTGCTAGAGCTGCCCATGAAGAAGAGGCTGTGTCCTTGAAACGCGTCGGCATGAACTGTTATCTGGAGTGAAGATGCCGGTTTTTCCAATAAAAGCTTGTGCTTCAGCTGCTGTGAGTGCGTCCTTTGAAGCTTTCGGGCGTTTGGATAATAATTGACTACACGGCTGCCCTGCCGTGAAAGGATGCACCGTCTCAGGATTGTAAAGGAGGGGCTGCAGGCGCATGTAATTTTACAAAAGCCACGGTCAGCGCAGCAACTGAGGAAAATTAAGAACCGGGATGTCACTTTGGAGCCCACTGGAGGAGAAGAATGCTCCTTAATTTTAGCAGCGCACGGAACTCACTATGAGGAATAATAATCTCCAATAGGGACTCAAGGTCCCAGCATGCATTGTACTATACAGACGCACTGCGCATGACCCACTGGGGGTCCAGCATGTATTTAAAGTTGATGATTGGAGACATCTGTGTGTTGCTAGAGCTGCCCATGAAGAAGAGGCTGTGTCCTTGAAACGCGTCGGCATGAACTGTTATCTGGAGTGAAGATGCCGGTTTTCCAATAAAAGCTTGTGCTTCAGCTGCTGTGAGTGCGTCCTTTGAAGCTTTCGGGCGTTTGGATAATAATTGACTACACGGCTGCCCTGCCGTGAAAGGATGCACCGTCTCCAGGATTGTAAAGGAGGGGCTGCGAGGCGCATGTAATTTTACAAAAGCCACGGTCAGCGCAGCAACTGAGGAAAATTAAGAACCGGGATGTCACTTTGGAGCCCACTGGAGGGAGAAGAATGCTCCTTAATTTTAGCAGCGCACGGAACTCACTATGAGGAATAATAATCTCCAATAGGGACTCAAGGTCCCAGCATGCATTGTACTATACAGACGCACTGCGCATGACCCACTGGGAGTCCAGCATGTATTTAAAGTTGATGATTGGAGACATCTGTGTGTTGCTAGAGCTGCCCATGAAGAAGAGGCTGTGTCCTTGAAACGCGTCGGCATGAACTGTTATCTGGAGTGAAGATGCCGGTTTTTCCAATAAAAGCTTGTGCTTCAGCTGCTGTGAGTGCGTCCTTTGAAGCTTTCGGGCGTTTGGATAATAATTGACTACACGGCTGCCCTGCCGTGAAAGGATGCACCGTCTCCAGGATTGTAAAGGAGGGGCTGCGAGGCGCATGTAATTTTACAAAAGCCACGGTCAGCGCAGCAACTGAGGAAAATTAAGAACCGGGATGTCACTTTGGAGCCCACTGGAGGGAGAAGAATGCTCCTTAATTTTAGCAGCGCACGGAACTCACTATGAGGAATAATAATCTCCAATAGGGACTCAAGGTCCCAGCATGCATTGTACTATACAGACGCACTGCGCATGACCCACTGGGGGTCCAGCATGTATTTAAAGTTGATGATTGGAGACATCTGTGTGTTGCTAGAGCTGCCCATGAAGAAGAGGCTGTGTCCTTGAAACGCGTCGGCATGAACTGTTATCTGGAGTGAAGATGCCGGTTTTTCCAATAAAAGCTTGTGCTTCAGCTGCTGTGAGTGCGTCCTTTGAAGCTTTCGGGCGTTTGGATAATAATTGACTACACGGCTGCCCTGCCGTGAAAGGATGCACCGTCTCCAGGATTGTAAAGGAGGGGCTGCGAGGCGCATGTAATTTTACAAAAGCCACGGTCAGCGCAGCAACTGAGGAAAATTAAGAACCGGGATGTCACTTTGGAGCCCACTGGAGGGAGAAGAATGCTCCTTAATTTTAGCAGCGCACGGAACTCACTATGAGGAATAATAATCTCCAATAGGGACTCAAGGTCCCAGCATGCATTGTACTATACAGACGCACTGCGCATGACCCACTGGGGGTCCAGCATGTATTTAAAGTTGATGATTGGAGACATCTGTGTGTTGCTAGAGCTGCCCATGAAGAAGAGGCTGTGTCCTTGAAACGCGTCGGCATGAACTGTTATCTGGAGTGAAGATGCCGGTTTTCCAATAAAAGCTTGTGCTTCAGCTGCTGTGAGTGCGTCCTTTGAAGCTTTCGGGCGTTTGGATAATAATTGACTACACGGCTGCCCTGCCGTGAAAGGATGCACCGTCTCCAGGATTGTAAAGGAGGGGCTGCGAGGCGCATGTAATTTTACAAAAGCCACGGTCAGCGCAGCAACTGAGGAAAATTAAGAACCGGGATGTCACTTTGGAGCCCACTGGAGGGAGAAGAATGCTCCTTAATTTTAGCAGCGCACGGAACTCACTATGAGGAATAATAATCTCCAATAGGGACTCAAGGTCCCAGCATGCATTGTACTATACAGACGCACTGCGCATGACCCACTGGGGGTCCAGCATGTATTTAAAGTTGATGATTGGAGACATCTGTGTGTTGCTAGAGCTGCCCATGAAGAAGAGGCTGTGTCCTTGAAACGCGTCGGCATGAACTGTTATCTGGAGTGAAGATGCCGGTTTTTCCAATAAAAGCTTGTGCTTCAGCTGCTGTGAGTGCGTCCTTTGAAGCTTTCGGGCGTTTGGATAATAATTGACTACACGGCTGCCCTGCCGTGAAAGGATGCACCGTCTCCAGGATTGTAAAGGAGGGGCTGCGAGGCGCATGTAATTTTACAAAAGCCACGGTCAGCGCAGCAACTGAGGAAAATTAAGAACCGGGATGTCACTTTGGAGCCCACTGGAGGGAGAAGAATGCTCCTTAATTTTAGCAGCGCACGGAACTCACTATGAGGAATAATAATCTCCAATAGGGACTCAAGGTCCCAGCATGCATTGTACTATACAGACGCACTGCGCATGACCCACTGGGGGTCCAGCATGTATTTAAAGTTGATGATTGGAGACATCTGTGTGTTGCTAGAGCTGCCCATGAAGAAGAGGCTGTGTCCTTGAAACGCGTCGGCATGAACTGTTATCTGGAGTGAAGATGCCGGTTTTCCAATAAAAGCTTGTGCTTCAGCTGCTGTGAGTGCGTCCTTTGAAGCTTTCGGGCGTTTGGATAATAATTGACTACACGGCTGCCCTGCCGTGAAAGGATGCACCGTCTCCAGGATTGTAAAGGAGGGGCTGCGAGGCGCATGTAATTTTACAAAAGCCACGGTCAGCGCAGCAACTGAGGAAAATTAAGAACCGGGATGTCACTTTGGAGCCCACTGGAGGGAGAAGAATGCTCCTTAATTTTAGCAGCGCACGGAACTCACTATGAGGAATAATAATCTCCAATAGGGACTCAAGGTCCCAGCATGCATTGTACTATACAGACGCACTGCGCATGACCCACTGGGGGTCCAGCATGTATTTAAAGTTGATGATTGGAGACATCTGTGTGTTGCTAGAGCTGCCCATGAAGAAGAGGCTGTGTCCTTGAAACGCGTCGGCATGAACTGTTATCTGGAGTGAAGATGCCGGTTTTTTCCAATAAAAGCTTGTGCTTCAGCTGCTGTGAGTGCGTCCTTTGAAGCTTTCGGGCGTTTGGATAATAATATATATATATATATATATGATCAAGTGATGTGATCAAGACCGAGTTGCTTCGGTCGAGACGTGTCATGCTGGGCACTGGTCAGGACTGACTGGTTGCCGTGTATTTTATATTGAATAAAGCACTGCATTCTTCACCATTTTCATCGAGTGGTCCGTACCTGTTTGCACCGGCGGAAGGTGGTGGCGAGCCAGGATTTGTTTCGCATATATATATATATATATATATATATATATATATATATATATATATATATATATATATATATATATATATATATATATATAGAGTATGGTTCTTCGGATTTCTTTTAGTTCCGAATGTCTTCCGAAACTTGTCAGTTCAATTAAGAATACCTTTCAAATAGAGTTTGAGTTCTGTCAATAGTTGGTAATTATTGTCTTGTTTTACCCAGAACTCTGCCTGTGGTGACACGAGCAGTTCTCCTGGCTTGGCGCGCTTCCTTGCGCCATACCCAATGGACGAACAAATTGACCCAATGCACACCGCTCTGGCAGGGCACCTGGCTCAGGGAGGTTAGCGAATTGGAGGGGTTCCGGGCATGGTACCTCATTGGTATTTCTCAACTGGGGTATGTGTGGGCCGGCAAACATATGCGCACCTTCCAGGATTTGCAAACCCAACACTCCCTATACTCATTACAATTCTATAGATATTTGCAACTACGCCACGCCCTCCATACACACTTACCAAATGGCACAACATTGCCAGAATACAGCCCTCCAGAGGCACAGACCATGATGGGAAATCTGGGGAAGGGAGGAATCTCGCGTATTTATGGCTCCCTAACTAACAACACTCCAACCGCACTGGATTGGCTCAGGAGTCAATGGGAGGGCTGGGTGGGACCCCTTGAGGGAGAAGATTGGAGGGACACCCTGATGGCACCCAAAACGGTCACCACCTCAGCCAGGCTCTGTCTGGTCCAACTGTACTATCTGCATACTGCCTACCTAACCCCAAAACGCCTTCATAGTGCTGGCCTGAAGACGACCGCATCCTGTACTCGCTGCGAACAAGATCAGGAAGACTTCTTTCACATGGTATGGGCCTGCCACCTCCTTGCGCAATATTGGGAGTCCTTAGAAAAGGAACTCACAGAGGTCCTGGGTTGGGAGGTCCCGCACATTCCATTGAACACGCTCCTGGGGATCACAGATGGGCTGGATGGGTCCAGGGCTGATAAGCTATTTCTCAACACAGCCATGGTAGTAGCTAAAAGAGACATCGCTGCCAATTGGAAAAATCCTGTCCCACCTAGTATAACGAAGTGGCGCAGAGGGGTGGACTGGTGTGCGGCACAAGAGAAACCTCTGTACGAAGCCAGAGGATGCCCGGCTAATCACCGCAAGGTTTGGGGCAAATGGTTGGGTCAGATAGAATAAATGTGCTCCATTTCACAGACTATATGTATTGTATGGGGCCTCGTGATATCATGGGCTGCAAAGTACATAACATCCAGAGACATAATGTGGTGACGACCTGTAACTACTGTAATGTGCTGTATTTGATTTTCACTGGTGTTCCCTTGTTCAACAAAACTAATAAAATTGTTAGAAAATTTTTTTTATTGTCTTGTTATTCTCTTTTCTTCACAAAATATAATTCACATTATATCTTTCTCCATGAACCTTCTAATTAGGAGTCGCTTTTATCAAATACTGGATTGACAGGCAAGATATGCTTCATATAATGAGTTCTGGAATGTGTCAAGAGACACTACTCACTGACCGCTGTACTCACAGACCAGAAAAGCTTCTTGCACAAGTTCCGTTTTGTGTCTAAAGACACTACTCACGGCCTGCTGACTTCACTGGGCAAGAAATGCTTCTATGCTTCACACAAAACAAATTATTTCCAGGCCACACTTCAATTCTCCTCAACTGCACTGGCGTGTAGAAGAGACACCACTGCTCTCCTCAGGTTTTTTAGTTGAAGTGCGCCGCACTCAACACTTGCGCGCACCTTGACTTAAATTTGCTCGAACCACTAGACCGCGCAAAACCAACCTTATTGTTTTCGGCGGCCATCTTGGAATTCTCACAGTGCATACTTTAATAGAGTTCGAATCCATAGCTTGCTGCAAGGAAGTCATCTTTTCCACTAAAGATAATGCCTAACCAAAAGGTATTTAACCTTTCTCTTCTTACTGATTGACTCAATTATGCTGCACTGCAACGGATTCTTGACAGTACCCCCCTCCAAAGGGTGGTCTCTCAACCTTGGTTTGTTGGGGTGTTTCTTAAAGAAGGTTTGTACTAATTTTGGCGCATGAACATTTGAGGATGGTTCCCAAGATCTTTCTTCTGGGCCGTAGCCTTTCCACTCAATTAGATAAAACAGTTTACCTTTTTGAATCTTACAGTCTAAAATTTGATTCACTTCAAACTCATCTCCAGACTTCGTTTGGATGGGCACTGGCGGAGCTTGGATTCTCAAATCAGGAGAGCTACTCTTTAATAATGATACATGAAAAACAGGGTGCACTTTTAAATGAGAAGGTAACTGTATCTTTACTGCGACTGGATTTATTACTCGATCTATCTTAAATGGGCCTAAAAACCTTGGTTGGAATTTACAGTTCTCTTTTAAATGTAAGTGGCGAGTGGATAACCAGACCTTGCCTCCCTTCTTAAAAATTGGGCTTTCTCTTCTCTTTTTATCTGCCTGAGTCTTGTATAATCTTTTTGCCAACTCTAAATGCTTCTTAGCCTTCAAATAGGATCCCATAATTTCTTTCACCAATTCCTCAACTGCTGGGACTGACTTCTCTTCCTTGCCTAAGAGCATGTTAGGATGTCTGCCATGATTGAGGTAAAATGGGCTGAATCTTGTAGAACTATGAATTGCATTGTTATATGAAAATTCGGCTGCCATACGCAATCTGCCCATCTTGGTCCTGATCAACAAGATAGAGCCGCAAATACTGCTCTAACTCCTGATTGACCCTCTCTGTTTGCCCATCTGTTTCTGGGTGGTAACTTGTTGAGTGACGTGCATCTATTCCCAGCCTTTTGGTGAATGCTCTCCAAAAATGTGAAATAAATCGGGACTCCTGGTCGGAAATTAGAATTTTTGGGATTCCATGTGGTCTCACCATATGGTGTGTGAACAGTTGAGAGACCTGAGGTGCCTTGGGAACACTCTTTAAAGGGAGAAAGTGGGCCGTTTTGGAAAAGTGTCTACAAATACCATAATCGTATTGTAACCCTGACTAGGAGGAAGGTCTACTATCAAGTCCATGGTAACTGTGTGCCAAGGATGAGGGGCTGTTGGCAATGGCATCAAATACCCATGAGGCGCAGAACAACTTGGTTTTCCCCTTATACATGTTTCACAAGTTGTTACATATTGTCTTATTTGAGCTTCCATCTTGGGCCACCAAAAATTCCTTTTTATCAACTCTTGAGTCTTCAAAATTCCCTTGTGACCGGCTAACTGGTCGTCATGACAGGCTTGCAAAACCTTCTTTCGCAGTTCTTCAGTTGGTAAGTATAAAACTCATAGATGAAAGGGTAAACCATCTTTTATTTCTCTTCCTTCCACTTCTTTGACCCAAGCAAGGATTGCCACCTTGATGAATTTCTGTCTTATCTCTGCAGTCAAATCAGAATATTGGATCGCTAATGCAAATTTTTCACTTGGGATTATGGGAGGTTTTTTGGAACCCTATCCATGATCTCCGTATCTATTCGAGATAACGCATCGGCCTTCCCATTTTCTGCTCCAGGTCGGTAAGTAATTACAAAGTTAAAATCAGCAAAGTACAAAGACCAACGTAGTTGTCTTGCTGTCAGAGTTCGAGCTGATTTCAAAAATTGCAAGTTTCGATGGTCTGTGTACACTGTTACCTTATATTGTGCTCCCATCAAATAATGTCTCCATTCAAGAAAGGCTTCCTTAACCGCTAAAAGCTCTTTGTCTGCAATTGAGTAGTTTTGTTCAGGTGACGTCAATTTTCTGGAGTAAAAGGCCACTGGATGCAGTTGATCAGTTTTCTTATGCCGTTGGGAGAGGATGCCTCCAATTGCTAAATCTGATGCATCTGCTTCCACATAGAAAGGCTCCTCAGTATCTGGATGTAATAAGATTGGAGCTGAGATTAAAGTTTCCTTCAAAAACTGAAAGGCTGAGTCTGCCTCCTGATTCCATTCAAATTTGACTCCTTTCTTAAGGAGTTGAGTAATAGGGCTGACCTTTTTGGAAAAATTGAAAATAAATTTTCTATAAAAAATTGCAAATCCAAGGAAACTTTGGAACTCCTTGACACTTCGCGGAGGAGGCCAATTCTGCACTGCTTTCACCTTGGAAGTGTCCATGCTGACGCCTTCTGGAGATAAGATGAACCCCAAAAACTCCACATGTCTCACGTGAAAAGCGCACTTCTCCAATTTCACGTAAAGATCATTTTCCAATAGCCTTTTTAGAATTGCTCTGACATGCGTAACATGCTCTTCCTTGCTGTTTGAATAAATTAAAATGTCGTCAATATAGACCACTGCTATCCTGTCCAAAAACTCCCACAAAACTTAATTCACAAAATGCTGAAATGCTGCGGTAGCATTGCAGAAGCCATACGGCATCACTTGATACTCTTAACAATCCAAATCGCGTTCGGAAGGTGGTTTTCCATTCATCTCCTTGAGCAGAGTGAATTAAATGATCCACTCCTCTTAAATCCAATCTAGGGTAAATTGTGGCACTTTTCACATGATCTAAGAGTACTGACACCAATGGCAATGAGTATCGGTTCTTGATGGTTACTTGGTTGATCATTCGATAATCAATACATGGGCGGAGCTCTCCATTCTTCTTTGGGATGAAAAACAAAGGAGAGGTGACTGGGGACTGGGAACGGCGTATAAACCCATTGGCCAAATACTGGTCCAAGTATTCTTTAAGGTAGCTATTCTCTGCTTCGGTCAAGGCATAGATTCGACTGCAGGGCAACACTGCTCCAGGTTCCAGGTCTATCTTACAGTCATAGGGCCTATGAGGTGGCAGCTTTTCAGCTTCCTTTTTGTCAAAAATTCTCTCTAAGACTCGATATTCGGTTGATATTTCCTTTGTTTCCACTGCACAGATGGAACTGGTCATAGTTGCTAAACACACTATGGGAGAATCTTTGGATTTTTCAGAATCTTCATGAAAACAATTCTCTCTGCAATAATCAGAATCCATCACAACAGTTCTTCGACTCCAATCAATTCGAGGATTATGCTTTGTAAGCTAAGGTAATTATTAAGAGACAACGGTCCCTTTCAAGGTGAATCAATATAAATGGCCACAATATTTCAATCAAGATTGGGTCTATTCGTGTCTGGATGGACGGTCTTTGAAATGTATTAATACACAAATAGATCAAGACAATACATAAACAATTAGTGAGCAGGACGTGACAGGGTATTAGGAAATCAGCTGATTTCCTTACCACAGGCAGGTGACTTAAAAGTGACTCTTTAGTGAAAATACATATTAACAGTAGTCACAATTACAAGGACATCTTATACTCCACATAATTCTTAATTTGCAGTTTAGAGTTTTTAAGATGTAGGTGTCGACGACGTTCCGATCCCCAACAAGGTTATGGGATCATCATCAGGACTTAAGCAATAAAGCAAATGCCCGGGAAGTTGCTCTGAGGCAAACTGTAATACGATTATTGCAGATGTATTATTTGAGAACTGTATTGTGCTAATTGTTCAATTGGAAAATAAAAATAAATTTGGGAAAAAAAAGAAAGTGTGTGAGTTGTGCATGTAGTGATAAGTCACATGTGGTGAGAGAGACACCGGTTGTTCCCATATCTTTTCCACGCAAACTGTGGCAGAGGTAGGAATGGATATCTGTGGTCTATTTGAGTTGAAAGGTAGCGGAAAAAGGTTTGTCATAGTTATGGTAGAGAATCATTCCAAGTGGCCTGAGGTAAGTTTAATGAGTAAAGTAATGTTGAGTACTATAATTGAAGCCTATGAGAAGGTTTGGAGAAGGGAAGGGTACCCTGAAGAGGTTTTGAAAGACAACGGTCCCCTGTTTATTTCAGAGGAATTTGAGGTGTATTTGGAACAGTGTGGGGTGAAGCACATGAGAACAGCGATTGGTCATCCATGGGAAAACTGCCTTGTGGAGAGATTCAACAGAGTACTCAGTGAGAATATACAGTTGTCGGTGCAAAGTGTCTTGGTTTGGAAAAAGGAAATAAAGACGTTGTTATGAAGTTATCACACTACACCGCATTCTGTTACATTGGATGCACCTTTTGTTTTATTAAAGGGAAGGAAGCCATGTACTAAAGCTGTACCTGGTTGAATGGGAAGAATGGGAAAAAGGTAAGGGATGAGGAGGGATTGTCAAAAAGGGTGCAGATTAAACAGTCTAGGTACATGAAGCCAGGAAAAGGTGGTGGTAGTGAGTATGGGTGTGGTGCTTTAGTGTGCATGCAGTTGTTGGAAGGTGCGAGGAAGGGGTTGTCCAAATGGTCTTCTTCGAAATAAATTGTGAGCGTGAGGAAGTATAGTGTAGAGCCTGAGAATGGCAAGCAATGGAATATGAGGAACATAGTCCAGTGTGGTGAAGCAGAGGTGTGGAGAGAAAACAAGAGTGCGGGGGCAAAAGTGTGAAGGAGGAGAAGAATGGGACCATCGTGAGTAGGAGTGACAGAATAAGAAAGTTGCCTGTATATTTAAAGGAGTATGTTCTGAATAAATAGTTGTACAGTGATTAAGATGCATTTATCATATAATCTTGAATGTAAATATCTTGTGAATGTAAGTATAGTTATGATTATTTCAATGCATAATATGGACACTATTGTTTGGTGCATGCATTATATTTTTGTTATTATTTTGTGTAAGGGTTTTGGGAAGGGAGTTATGTTGTTTTGTAATCTTGTATTGATAGGAATGTTATTTTATCTTAGCAAGTCTTGCCAGGTAATTTAATTAGAATGTAGAATGTGGAATGTTGCTGCTTGAAAGGGAATAGGCCGGTAGTTGCTGATGATGCCTTGCTAGGGTTGGTCACATATACTTGGCGAAATGAAGCAATTCGACACTTAAATCGGATGAGGGCTTTTTTCGATGGCGACGAGAATGGGAAGCGCCCCTACCGGACCAACCCTAATCTGAATTTGAGGTGGCGATATATTTATGTGAACACTAGCCTGTATTCAAGTAATAGGGTTCAAAATAAGATGACACAGATTTATTGCCCTGATGAATACTTATAACTACTTATACTTATACCTAACTTATACATATAACCTTGCTGTGGTTGGGGGAAAATTCTTTCTTGGCACTTTATAGTGACAGCTGTGGGACAGTGAAAACCTTCAATACAGAAATCTACATCGCACTTTGTGTACTTGAGCATCGTTATTAGTTGACTGTCAAGCATACAGAATAAGTAAGATAGGGCTTGCAGGTCAGCCATCAATGACTGTTCACTGTCACTTACCGGCTCACTTCCCATCCATCATCACATTTTATCATTCATACATGCCACTATTAAGTGACCTACAGGGGGTAAGATGTTTCAAGATTCCACAAACTACAGTTAACATCAGAACACAAGACCTACACGAAGAAGTAGGGAGACTAATCAAGTTAGATAGTATGTAAGTGGCATCACTGCACATGACATCACAACGCGTGACATCAGTGAGCGTGACATCGCATGTGGCATCACAGTAAGTGGCATCACAGCCCATGACCTCACAGGAAGCAACATCACAAGAAGTGTCACCAGATCTTAAGACTTTACACATATGTTTAGCAGGTCGATTTGGAGTACATTTAAGCATATTACAATATTAAACAACTGAGATTTTGAGTCTGGGTTGTGCAAAAAAAGTGACACAACCCCAACGCAACCTCTGGGCCTCAACTTATACAATTATTTTTTAACACTCTGCCACAAAGAAATTGGCAATAAGAGAAACATGGCAGTAAATCTGTTCTGCTTAATTGTTTGTATAGTCTGCATTTTAAAATATCTTATGGGATTATGGCACCTGCTGCATAGATCTTTGTGTGCCCAGTAAATCTCAGGAAATAATGGTAAGATAACTCTGGAGGTGAATGCACTTGCTGTAGAGATCTGTGTTTGTCCAATCCCAGTTTTGAATCAAAATAGCATAGAGGGTTAATATGTCTTCTGCAAATCTCTTCATGTAACACGCAGATGACAGATTTTTATTTTATGTAGAGATCCTTTTGTTACTTGCAGTTCATAAATTGTAATCCTTTTAATATAGCACAGTGAGCTTTATACCTTGTAACACCTACTGTCTTATGTAACACATCTTGTACATTGATTTACACACATATGATTTATTGTCAATGTATAATATGTATGTGTGATGTAAAGCGCTCTGACACGCTGGCTTGGGATGAGTAGTGCTATAAAGGAAATAAAACGAAATAGAGGTATTTCAATTGTTATTTGTGTAAATACTGAGACAGACCAATACATCTGACATTCTTACAGTGCATATATATCTCTTATATACAGGGACTGAAAAAAGTCAAAAGCATGCCTCTCTTCAGTACAAGTGAAGAAATAACAAGAAATAACAAGCTGTTTGCCTTTGTTTCCCATCCAATGCATTTGCAACTAGGTGTGAGGCTCCAGATAACTGTGAGCCTGGATACTCCAGCAAAAGGAGGCCTGATGGCCCCTTAACTTCTGTCTTTGTTTTGGGTCCAGCTGGAATTTAAAATAACAAAGCCTCCTCCCCGCCTGCACGTTGCTGCTCGGAACACGAGCAGGAAAACAGACAATGTGCAGGCGCTGCTGAATGTGTCCTGGTGTCTGAAAAAAATACAAGGATGAGTTCAGCATATATCTGAGAGGCCCAACTTCTTGGCAGGGGGTAGAGTAGGTAGACATGCGTGTACCCTCGATTTGTGCCCTAATTAGCATAATGATGACACCACAGTAAATTATGTTCTATGACCTTTGAATCCAAAACTCAAAGCATTATTTTTCAGCAGGTATTCGTTTCATTGATCAATCAATCAATCAATCAGGGGTTTGTTAAAGTGCGACTACTCACCCGTAAGGGTCTCAAGGCGCTATTGATTAAATGATGAAAGGCGGAGTTAAAAGCTCTGGGACCTGAACCTACAAAATGCACTTCACACTCCGGTCTCAACACCATATTTGGCAACGCTACCATTTTAGTAGAGGTGATTACGCCAACCTTTACTCCTGCTTTTCCCTACTAGGTTTAGGGCAGATGGTCTTTTATTTGCCTGCTAAAAGTGGTAGAGGGGAGGAAAACAATTCAAGATTATACTTTCGATTTAGTCATGCTGTAATGGACCACAGATTCCGAATTTCTGTTTGGTGGATTTATTATAAGGCCAAAAATAATTGAATATAAACACACCTCAATATAAGAATATATAGGTACAGAAAAATCAATACAGAGCCGATTCTACGAATATAAGTCATTCGGCACAGAAGGCATAATATGATGAACTCCAAAATCAAAATACAGCAAAGACTAGAAGCGGAGTCCAATTCTCTTTTCATTTAAGGAGAAGCAATTCTTTCCCTACTCTGCTCTAAATGAGGATCCTACCTATCTCCCTTGTATCATATCCCAAAGGTGTCAGCACGTGTTGACTTCCTAAGAAGTACTCACGTCAAATGGGTCTGATAGCTTAAAGCTATGGAGCTCGCTCTAAGATGCTCCTTCTCCACCGAAAATCAGCAGAAGTCTCTCGAATCTGTCCCTGCGCATCACACAAAAAGACAATGTTCAACCCACAATACGTCATCTACTAAACTTTTCCATTGAAACAATTTCAGTAAGTTTCCACAGAAGCTTTTAATTAAATTAACTTCTTCTTTCAGTGGCCTTGGTTCCCAGATAGGCCAGACACGAAAGGAGTCCTCCTTCTCGCCTTGCAGTCTTCTTCAAAGCATTCCGGGTATCTCCTTAAATCTAAGAATAACGAGATCGAATTTCTGCACCTGCAGTGGGATGAGAACATACTGTCTTCGAGCACAAACAAAGAATTCATTTAATTGATTCTTGAGCAATCAAGGAGAAACGAAACTCAAAACAACCTACAAATTGGGCCTACAAATTAAACTAAACATAGTTACATTATTTGAGTATAATGTCGTCCTGCACATTACACATACAGGAATTATATTTTCTAATACACGCAAATCGTACTTAAATGTGCTCACTTCATTTTAATACTAATATGACGTGAATAAATGCATTTTAATAATCATAAAACACGCCTGGTGGCGCGGCCGCAAGATCGGCTGCCATATCGGGCAGCGGGGCCCGGCAGACAGCGGGTGGGGGGGCCCCTGGCGGCCAGTTCTGAGGTGCCTGGCAGTACGAGTTGTCCCGACGGCGATCGCCGGGCGGCCTTGGGGCCTGGAGCATCGGTGCCTGCGTGGTGAGCCATCATCGGCAGTGCGGGGGTGGGAGGCAGCGATCTCTTCTTGCCTCGGAGGCCTGGACTGATTTCGCCGGTGCTGGGGGCCCCCAGCGGAAGGCGGCCTGCTGGGGCGGCATTCCCCTGCTGAACCTGGGCTCTGAGGCGCCGCGGATCCGTGCCTGCCGACCGGATTGAGCGAGGGGGTGTCTTCCAGTTGCCCCAGGGACTCATACGGACACCAGCGCTGAGGGTTCTTGTCACCCGGGAAGGTGAGGAGTGGGGGAGCTGTGACACCTGGTTCAGCACTGGGGAATCGGCCGTCGGTCGGGCGGCGGGCGGGGGTGAGGGGGGGCCCCCGGACTGGCGCGGCTCACCTTCCACCCCCCGTCCCCCCCCACTCCCCACACGCCGCTGGCGGCTGAGGTGAGCCATCCCCTCCCGCGGGGTGGGGTGGCGGCGCGAGCGGCTGGGACTCCCCTCTCTGGCCTGGGCTGTGGGCAGAGGTGCTGCGGCCGCCAATTCGGGCGGCGGTGATTTTTGATTTTGATTTTTTTTTTTTTTTGAGGGGTGTACCTGGGGGGAGTTATTGTTGTGGCCCCGCGTGACTGGTCTCCGGCGGCCCTCCACTCCTTTCCTGAGGCATGACCTGGGTCCTCGGCTACTGATAAACCCCGGGGGACATCTGAACATATCGACTCTTCGTGACCCGCTGCTGCCCCCGGTCTCCTAGGCCCAATCTGGGCAGATCCCCCGGCGGAGCGCCCTGTGGCCCGGACGCAGGGGGTCCTGCACACGGCCCTGGTCTTTGACCCTTCTCCTTCTTTCTCCTTCGCCTTGAGCCGCACAATTCGGGATACAGCTTGGCCCGTGCCAAATCTACGCGCCGGCTGTCGATACCTGCCCACCTCTGGCCTGCCTGAGTAGCTTTGACAGCCCCCCACTGTGGGATCCAGCTGTGAAATTGTGGGAACCCGAGACGCCCCGGAGTCCGCCATGGGCAGAACGGATAGGTCGGCTAAGACCCCAGCCACACAGACAAAAATGGACCGCTTCACCACCTCGGAGGCGGGGGCAACTGGGGGTGTGGCTGAACAGGAGGCCCCTCAGTCCGCGGACTTGGCCACCATCCTGCAGGCCATTCATGCGTCCCAGACCTCGGTGGAGGGCAAGATCGCAGAAGTGCGAGTGGATGTGACTCTTATCCGGCAGGACCTCCGTAATGCCAATGCCAGGATTAAAGAAACTGAAACCCGGATATCCTCGGTGGAGGACGACGTCCAGCAACTTAAGGGGCAAGTGGCCCGTCTTCAGTCGCACACTCAAGAATTGCATCGTCGGGCGGAAGATGCCGAAAACAGGTCCCGACGCAACAACCTCCGCCTGGTGGGCTTCCCAGAGGGGGTGGAGCAGGGCCGCGCGGTGGAATTTCTAGAGAAATGGCTGCAGTCTTGGGTCCCGGGGGATCTCTCTCTCCTTGGTTCGCGATTGAGCGGGCTCCATCGGTCCCTGGCCCCCAGGCCGGTGCCGGGTGCACCTCCCCGCCCGATCATCATGCGGATCCTTAATTTCCAAAGACCGCGACGTCATCCTGTCTGAGGCCCGTAAGCAGCAGCGGCTCCACCATGAAAACTCTGCCATCATGATCTTCCCGGATTACACGCGCGAGGTCCAGGGCCAGCGCCGCTCGTTTGGGGAGGTCAAGCAAAAGTTGAGGGCGCTCAATATTCAGTACCGGCTCCTCTTCCCGGCTCGCCTGCGAGTGGTGTTCGCAAACAAAACACTGATCTTTGACAACCCGACGGAGGCCTGGGCATGGGTAACGGAGGAACATCCTCTGCGGGCGGAGGTCCGTGCCGTGGGCCTGGGGGGAGTGGAGGGAGGACTTAGCCGTCTCTCTCCCTTCGCTCCTCCGCCTCAACGCAATCGATCCCGCAGGCGCCGTGGGCGGAGAAGGGCCCGATCGGATTCACCGCCGGAACGCTCGCAGCAATCAGTCATGCACACCGGGGGTCCCCCGACTGGGAGGCGCTCGGGCTCCTCCGATCGCCTGGAGGGCGGAGATGCCTCCCCCCGGCCCTCGGTGATGGACCTCCCGGACACGGACCTCTCGGGTAGCCCGATGCTCCTGAGGGACCCAGCTTGAGCCGATCTCTGCCCGCCGGGCCTAGCTCCGCGGCCGGAAACAGCACTCTAGCTCAGAACATTTCTTATTCTCCCGATGGACTCACATGCAAGCATCCGAACAAGAGGAGGGGTCCTCCATACTTCCCCAGTCCCAAGCGTTGTAGTTTGGTTGTTTACGCACTGTAATTTGGTATTGTTGGTTAGGGGGGGTCGACAGATGCTTCTGTTCCCGAAGTGTAGGGTGGGGGGGGGAAGGGGGTTATGTTGGGAAGGTTATTTCCCCTACGTTGTTCTTTTTGTTGGGGGTTTTTATTTCAGCCAGCTCGGAATGATTCATGCTACCTTTCTAAGGGTAAGACATGCTCTTACAGCACGCGAATGCACACATCAATGCGGGTTCCCACGCGCACCTACCTACCCCTATTGGACCACACGTCTTAGACCAGGCCACACCTATCATGACCGCTGAAACTGAGCCTAGGGCCACTCTACACGTGCTGTCGTGGAACGTCAACGGCTTGTTGGACCGACACAAACGCACGGCGGTTCTACGTTACGCACAGCGTCTCCGCATAGATATTTTGCTCCTCCAGGAAACGCATCTCTTGGGTAATAACTGCCCCTTCTTGGCCCGATATGGATATGATAGAGTATGGCACTCTGGCTTCTCCAGGGGCTCACGAGGGTGGCCATCCTTCTGCGGCGTACCCTGCCCTTCGTCCTCTCCCAAGTGTTTCATGATCCCCAAGGGTCCTCCGTGGCGGTTTGTGGGTCGCTGGCCGGCTCCCCTCTCACTATCATGTCTGTGAACGCGCCTCCCTTGCTGCTCACAGCCACACTTGCGCATACTGCGGCCCTGTTGAATAATATGCCCATGGGTAACACGATTGTGGCAGGGGACTTCAACGCAGTCTTAGCACCGGCCCGTGATTCAACGGGTCCTCCCTCCGCTACCCGTACGGCGCGCGTGAAACAGCTGCAAAATTGGTCTGAATCTCTGGGATTCTGCGATGCGTGGCGCACATGGCATCCCCGCACCACTCAATTCACGCATACATCTGCGGCCCACCACACGCAGGCGCGTATAGACGCGATCTTCGTTCCTGCGCCTGATTGTTCCCAGATCCTGGATGTCCGCATTCTGCCTAGAGGCATTTCCGACCACTCTCCTATACTTCTCTGCACAGGGGCTCCCCCTCCCTCGGCCCGCCAAACATGGAGGATGAATGCCTGGTTTCTCCAAGACAAAGTTTTAAAAAAAGTGGTGGGGACTGAGCTTCGCCATTATTTCGATACTAATGGTGGTTCTGTAGCCTCCCCGGGTACCCTATGGGAGGCGGGGAAGGCGACCATACGGGGCATCGCTAAAGGGCAGCTTAAGACTCAGCGACAAGCGCAACTGTGCGAGATCTCCTCCAAGGAAGCGCAGGCGCTCCGCTTGGAACAGCATCTAGCCACATCAGAGGATGCCGCCCAGGCCCGACAGCTAGCCCACCTTCGGGACGATATTAGACAGCTTTCCCTAGATGCTGCTAAGCTCCTCTGGAGGTCTTCGGTGGCAAGGATTTATGGCTGGGGGACAAGAATGGCACGATCCTGCATAGGTTGGCCACATACCCCAGGGCGAACCGTATTATACCGGAGGTGGTGGACGGGGCGGGTGTGGTGCACCGTACCCCGTTGGCGATGGCTAACGCCTTCGCTACCTATTACCGGAGGCTGTACGTGGTGCGCAGACCAGCTCTGTCACTTTCAACCCTCCTTGAACAGGGGGGGGTGCGTCTCCCTAAGTTAGATATGGCCGCTCAACAGGACCTGGAGCGCCCCATTTCTCGGAAAGAGATCGAGGAGGCACTCACCATCACCACCTCTGGTAAGACCCCGGGCCCTGATGGCCTTCCCCAAGAATACTATGTGGCGTACCGAGACACTCTAATGCCTCACCTGGCCAATTTATTTCATGAGGCTGTAGAGAAAGGTTCCTTCCCTTCAGAAACGGATATCGCCACCGTGGTGGTTCTTCCGAAGTCCCAGCCTCCCTCCCGGGAGTGTGCGGAATATCGCCCCATCTCCCTCCTCAATACCGAAATCAAGCTGTACGCCACCGTTTTGGCTCAGCGCTTAAAACCCTACTTAACCCTGCTGGTCCACCCGGACCAATGTGGGTTCATGCCTCAACGCGGGACTCGCCACTGCCTTCGGAGGCTGCAGCTGGCTCTTGCCCACCGGCAGACGCTTACCCCGTACTTAGCACTCCTGGCCGTAGACTTCGAAAAAGCATTTGATTCGGTGGATTGGACATACTTGCAAGACGTGCTGGCCGAGATGGGGTTCGGGCCCCAATTCAGATCGCTGGTTCGTGTCCTTTACGCCTACCCGAGAGCCCGAGTGCTGGTCAACGGGGTGCTATCAGAGGCCTTTCCCATTGCTAGGGGCACTAGGCAGGGGTGCCCCCTCTCTCCACTGCTGTTCGCCCTGGCGATGGAGCCCTTAGCCTCCCTAATACAGGCCGAGGACCGCATTCGTGGATGGGAGTGGCCTAATACCGAAACGTACAAGATCGCACTATATGCGGATGACGTCCTGGTCTTCCTGGCGGAACCAGCCTCCTCCGGGCCGTATTGCCTCCAGATCTTACAGTCCTTCGAGCAGGCTTCTGGGCTGCGGCTAAACCATGGGAAATCTGTCCTGGTCCCCCTGCATCTCTCTAGAGACTGCTACGACTGGCAATCCAACATACCACTTCGGCAACAGTCCTTTAAATATTTGGGGATCTGGATTACTCTCCTTCCCGAACTGGGCTGGTCTCTTAATGTAGCCCCATTGGTCAAGAAGGTCAAGGAAGACCTCCATAAATTGAAGGCGCTGCCTTTGAACCCCATGGGGAGGGTGGCGCTGTTCAAAATGATGATCCTCCCCAGATTTCTTTATGTTTTCCAAAATACTCCCTTCTGTTTCACCAGGTCCTGGTTCCGGGAAATGGACAGTTTAATTACCAAATTTCTCTGGAACGGGGGCAGGGCGCGCCTGGCTCTGTCTACATGCCGGATTCCCTCCTTCGATGGGGGCCTAGGGATGACTCATTTGTACCTCTACTTTCTGGCTGTGCGTCTCTTGGTAGTCCACGACTGGTTTAATGGGGGCTGGTCTGACCCGGCTTATGAGGCTTGAGCTGAGCGGATTAGGCCTAACTAAAATCCAAGCCTTGCTGTATGGGGGACCCATCCCGTCCCGAATGCCCGAGGTGACCCGCTCCGTGTTACTGGCCTGGCGGGCCTCGTTGCGTCATACCGGGTGGACGCGTAAGTTGACCCAATGTACACCCCTCTGGCATGGGACTTGGCTTCGAGAGGTTAGCGGTCTACGGGGCTTTACAACTTGGGACCTCATCGGCATCTCTCAGTTAGGGGATGTATGGGCTAAGGACCATATGCTTTCCTTCCAAGAGCTCCAAACCCGATACTCTTTGCACTCGTCCCAATTCTACAAATATCTGCAGATGAGACACGCCCTTCACACACACATCCTGGGCGGTACGAGGCTTCCTGAACACAGCCCCACTGAAGCTCAAACAGTGATGGGAGACTTAGGTAAAGGGGGCGTCTCTCGCATTTATCGCACTTTAGTTAACAACACCCCCATCTCCTTAAATAAGTTGAGGGAACAATGGGTGGAGTGGGTGGGCCCCCTCGATGAAATGGATTGGCGCGATGCTCTTATGGCCCCCAAGACAGTCACTGTCTCCGCCAAACTTAAGCTGATTCAGCTCTATTACCTGCATGCCGCGTATCTCACTCCCTTGCGCCTTTTCCGAGCGGGCTTGCGCCCGGATGCGTTATGTGCAAGATGTGCTCATGCCACGGCGGACTTCATCCACATGGTTTGGTTGTGCCCACGTTTGGAGCACTTTTGGAGGTCCATTGAGGTAGAACTTACTGAGGTGTTGGGTTGGGAGGTTCCGCATGAGCCACGCCATTCATTATTGGGGATCACGGATGGGCTGGATGGGACCAGGAACGAAAAGTTATTCTTTAACACAGCTATGATTGTGGCCAAGCGGGACATAGCGGCGGCTTGGAAAAGCCCTGATCCACCTGACCTGGGGAGATGGCGTAGGGGGGTGGACTGGTGTGCGACCCAAGAAAAAGCCCTTTACATAGCCAAGGGGTGCGGCAAAAAGTATCGTAGAGTGTGGGGGAAGTGGTTGGGTAATGTGGGGGGTTTTGAGTAACCAGACTCCATATCCTCTATGTGCAAGTCTTTTGGGGGTTTGTGACCGAGGGATGCATTGCATACTGGAATGTATTAGATTCAATGAATTCTGTGTAGCTGCTGATTTGTTTCACCGGTTTGAAAACAATAAAATTTGGTTATCAAAAAAATAATCATAAAACACTGCAAACGACAAAAATACCTATGAGTGCGTTTATATCAGGAGTATAGTGCACCCCTACAATTTAGAGTGCTGTAAGCGCTCTATCAGTTCCCCCCTCTTATGACTAGTGTCATAACACCAACCTTTTTACCCTCTCATAAGTTTCTCCTTGTAGAAGAGACCGACCTAAACAGGAGCTGTAGCTTGCCGTCCCTGCCTAAATCTTTCTAACCCTTTAAGGTGCAAATAATGACTGTCCTGCAGTCGTTCTAATTGCTGCTCATGCTTTCTCAAGGAGTTCTCATTATGTCGTGCCCTTTGCCATTTGTAAGCCTTGACGGCTCCCAATAATACAATTATACAAATGGCAGCTATTATGATAGGTTTCAAGATGTATCCCATTATTCCTTGTCCCAAACTTCCAAACCAGCTTCCTATCTTGCCAAATCCCTTGCCAATTTGTTCCCAGAGTCCATCAGCAGCTAGATCACATAAATCTTGATGTATCTCTGAAATATTGCTAATGTACTTCCTTATATCCCGACTATTGTCAGGAATATAAGTACAGCACTGTTGAACTTTCAATAATTTACAGACTCCTCCGGCTTTTGCTAATAGCACATCTAAAGCAAGACGATTTTGAAGAACCATAGCCCTTATCGAAACCATCTCCCCATCAACAAGCAATAGGATTTGGGCCGTATTCACAGAGAGCTTATCTACCAGAGTTGCCAGTTTTCTAATTTTCACATCATTCAAAATCACACCCAAACTAGGTATCATAGCTCCAAATACATCCCCAATAATTTCTCCCGCACTTACACCGCGTTTTCCTCAATGAGATCTCTTCCCTTCCAAAGGCCATAAATCATCCACATGGAAGATCTTGGGAAATACCACAGCCAAATAACATGTACCATACCAAATTTTGGGCAATTTCACATAAGCATTTTTACCACACACAACGTACACGTTTGGCACTATGGTCAATTTATCCAACAGCGCCTTTCTAATGGATTCCTCAATCAAGAAAATGTGTTCACAATCACTCTCACCCACAAATATTTTGTCATAATATGTGGACGGGTGTCTAATGCACAGTCTCCCTTTTTGCTGGAAGTCTAAAGCTATTGGACCAGAACTCCCCTTTGCCTTATGATCTAATTCCTCCTGTGTACATGGGATCACTTTGTGCTTCGGATCTGGTCTAAATAAGGTCTGCCTATGTCGATCCTCTATCTGGTCCACAAACTTATTTTCAATGTCAGTTAACATGCAGGTCAAATTGTGTCTATGGGCATAAGATGTATCTAAGGTAATAGTAGGCACAAAATACGTAGACATCCTCTCTACCTGCTTATAGTAATCATATTTATTCATGTATTTAAGAACGGGGACTTCTGAGAGTACCACATCATAATTGGAGAAGTAGTACTCAAAATGTGCCTTGCTATAAAACATACTCAATAACACACTGCATGTAATGCCATAGGTCAAAGGTAAGTGATGGTATCGAATGCCTTCTTCTACGGATGCTGGCAGTTGCATACACACATAGCAATCTTTCGCTTCCATTGTATCAACATACTCATACAACAAACGAGCATATGCATTCAGCGTGAAATCACATTTTGACAAATCTACATGTAACATTCGACTAGTTTCCCTAATCATCTCTCTATCTTTTGCGGATGCACCCTCTTAGAACTCTGAAGTAGGTGGGGTAAGTGTCGTCTGTTCCCCATTCCTTTCGGCATCGTGTGACTCAACCAAAGATGTAACAATCACCACAGTTATGACAATAAGCACCACAACAATAAGGGTACCAATTATGCACTTCTGCTGCGTCCTGGATTTTCAGATTCCATTTTGGACCACCTTTGGTTTCAAGGCGCAAACAAATCAAAGTCTCTTTTCTTGCCTTATTTTGGTATTTACAATGTCTTTTTATTTTCATAAGCAACTATAAAATACAATGTCTTTTTATTTTTATTTTCCCATTCGATTATTTCAATATTCAGTCCAGTATCTATGGCCTATTGTAGAGGTGTAGTCAGCCCTAGCCCTCAGTTCTTCTTCTATTGAAAGTCCCTAATTTAAATCGTTCTTCCACTCGGGCCTAGGTTATCTTCCTTCTAAAGCCTAATGAGTTCTTCTTTCAAAGTTCAAGCTTCATCATTAATGATATTAGATCCAAGTATGGTAAGAACAAGCTGCAGAATTTCTGCACAAATCTCTCCCAGTTCCTGTGCAGTGGGCTGTCGACCAAATGTGGGGAAAGCAACCTGGTTAAGAATCAAAAAGCGCAAACCACTTAGCCTTGGTGGATCGGGGACTGTCAAAGTTAGGATTCCGAAGGCTTCAACTCCAGGGACTAACAGCTGAATATCAATCGACAGGGTGTCCCCTCCGTAACTCACTGTACCGGTCCCCAACCCTCCGGAATTCCTCGGTCTCTGCATTTGCAGCCAGGTACGTCCACTCAGGAGAGGCGTACTTTTGAGACGGTACCCTCTCTCTTCTGGATCGTCTTAGACCATTCGGTCTCTCCTCAGTTTCACTTTGATCTGATTCAGACGTTTCAGGAATTGGAGCGAGATTTTTCTCAGATGCAAGCCTTATGTTCAGCCTTTCTTTTCTTGTTGGCCACTTTTCTGCTTCTGCACCTGGTCTCCTCTCTTCCTCTTGATCTGATCCTTCTGCACCAGGCCGTTCACTTTGATCTGGTTCAAAGTTCACTTCTGCAATCTCATCTATCTCATGATCTGCACTCAACTCTGGAGCAGCTTGATCTTCTTTTTCTTGCTCAGTTGATTGTTCAGCCCCTTCAGGAATTCTTACGACTTGACTTGTTCCTTCATTTTCTGTGTCAGTTTCAGTTGTACTTCTCGGAACAAGAGGAATCGTTGCCTCCTCGGGTTCTGGAACGCGGCAAGTGTGCGAAGCGTGGATCCAGTTTGGTAATCCTCCACACTTCACAGCTGTACTTGTAACCAAGATCACCTGGTATGGTCCTCGCCAGTGAGCATCAAGGCAGCTTTTCCTTACGTGCTTTCGAACAAGCACCCAGTCACCAGGATTAAGATCATGCAGCAGGTCTCTCGAGGTAGATGCAGTCGCAGCCTCGACGTGATGGGACACAGAATTAACCACGTCAGCCAGTCCCCTACAATAATCCAAAACCAAATCATCTGTGATGTTTATCAGTGCTGTAGCTGGCACCATAGGCAATCGCATAGCTCTCCCCATCAATATCTCATGGGGAGAGAGTCCTGTCCTCCTATCAGGAGTACTACGCAGACTCATCAATACCAATGGCAGCGCATCTGGCCACTTCAATGAAGTTGACGAGCAAACCTTTGACACCCTCATCTTGATTGTGCCATTATATCTGCTCCACAAGGCCAGATGCCTCAGGCCTATAACTACAGTGCAATCTCTGATCAATGTTTAGAGCTGTACATAACAATTTCATGATTTCACTATGGAAGTGTGTTCCTCTATCTGTCTCCACTGAGGTCGGAAATCCAAACCGTGGTATCAGTTCCCTTAACAACAGTTTTGCCACTGTGAGACTGTCACATCGTCTAGTTGGATATGCTTCAACCCAACGTGAAAAGATACACACTACCACCAAAACATATCTCAGCCTATTGCACCTAGGCATCTCGATAAAGTCCAACTGTAATCCTATTAAAAGGCCCTCCTGATCTTCCAATATGACTCATTGCAACCACAGTTCTCTTTCCAACATTCATTTGTTGACATGTAACACACCTGTGACACACAGCCTCAGCATACACACGAAATCGTGGGTTAAACCAAGTTTGCCTGAACACTCGCACCATGGCATCTCTCCCTAGATGAACTACTCCGTGAATCTGCCTTGCCATTGGGCTCAATAAACAGTTAGGTAATACTGTTCTCTCATCTGTCGACTCCCAAATGCCATCCTCTCTCTTTTCGCAGCCTGCTCTAACCCATGATGCAACTTCCTCTTCTGGGACTTCATCCTGCAGTCGCTTTACCTCATCCCAGGTATCGGCTATAGCTAACATCATGCTGAGCTCAGTCTCTTCTGTGCTCTCTCCTACATATGTTCCATTGAAAACACAAGCATGTATAGCACAAAAACGCGCTACTTCATCGGCATAGTTATTTCCTTTTGTAACAAAGTCCTCTCCCCTTCCATGGGCTGCACATTTTACTACAGCTATCTCTTTGGGTTTCTGCAAAGCTTCCAACAATTGGCGCACAAATTCTCCATTACGGATTGGGGATCCTGAGGACGTTAAAAATCCCCTCTGTGACCATAACTGGCCGAAGTCATGAACCACTCCAAACCCATATTGGCTGTCCGTATAGATAGTCACTCGGACACCATTTGAAATGATACAGGCACGTGTCAAAGCAATAATTTCGGCTACCTGAGCAGAGTATACTCCTTTCAGACAGGCAGCTTCCACCACCCCCAGGATGGTGCACACAGCAAACGCTGCTCTCAAACACCCTTCATTGTCTCTTAAGCATGAACCATCAACAAAAAGAATCAAATCAGTTTCAGACAGAGGTTCATCAACAATGTCAGGTCTGGGTTTGGTAGATAGCTCAGTAACATCTAGGCAGTCATGCTCTTCACAATCCTCTTCTTCCTCTTGCGGAAGAGGTATCAATGTAGCAGGATTCAAGGTGGTACAACGTCTCAGAGTGACATTTTCAGAAGCCAATATAACCTGCTCATACTTTGTAAGTCTGTTATTCGTTAAATACTGTGTCTTAGTTCTTGTCATTAACAGCTCTACTGAATGAGGCACATAAACAATAAGCGGATGACCCATCATGTCTTCACATCTCTCAATGCTGACACCTGTTGCCGCAACGGATTTGAGACATCCGGGCAACGCAGAAGCCACTGGATCTAATGTAGCTGAAAAGTAAGCCACTGGTCTGGGAGCATCTCCATGCGTCTGTACAAGGACCGCTAACGCACATCCTTCCCTTTCACAGCAGAAGAGCGAAAACGCTTTGCTATAATCCGGCATTCCCAGAGCTGGAGCACAACATAGGCTCTCTTTCAGCTTGAGGAAGGCTCTCAGGCAGTCATTATCCCATGGTACCGGATCGCTAATGTCCTTTCGAGTCAATCTCAACAGTGGCTTTGCTTGCAAGGAAAAATTTGGGATCCACTGTCGACAATAGCCGACCATTCCCAAAAACATGCGGACTTCTTTTTGTGTTTTCGGAGTTCCCATTTGCAGAATCGTCTCTATGCGATCTGGTGACACCCTTCGTTTCCCCTTCTCAATCCGGTGACCTAGATACTGAACTTCATTCAGACAATACTGGAGTTTGTTCGGGGACACTTTGTGTCCATTTTCTGCCAAATGATTCAGCAAAGCCACAGTATCAATTCTGCAAGCATCCTCAGTCTCTGAAGCGACCAAAAGGTCATCAATATATTGAACTAGGACTGAGTTCTGGGGCATCACCAGCTCTTCAAGATTCTTCTTCAGACTCTGACTAAAAATAGAGGGGCTTTCTGTATACCCTTGAGGGATTCTACACCACGTTAACACACGATCGTCCATCCTAAATGAAAATAAAAAATGGCTGTCTTCATGCAACGGTATGGAGAAAAATGCCTGACATAAATCTATGACTGTAAACCATTCTGCTTCACATGGTATTTGGAACAGAATAACAGCTGGATTCGGTACCACAGGACAACATGGAATCACGATTTCATTAACTCTGCGCAAATCCTGTACTATTCTGTACTTGCCGCTAGGCTTCTGCAGTCCCATAATAGGTGAGTTGCAGGGACTTCCTCGTATCTCTTTGAGAATGCCTTGTGCAATCATAGACTCAATTACAGGTCTTATTCCAGCCACAGTTTCTGAAGTTAATTTATATTGCGGAGTTCGTGGAAATTCTGCATTTTGTTTGATCTGTATCCTAACAGGTTCAACCCCTCGAATCAATCCTATCTCCTCTCCCGTGAAGTCCCACACTTTCGGAGAAACGGAGTCCCTCAAATCATGTGGCAACTCCTCTAGCGTGAGAACCACGAACATTTCTGCATACAAGCTCGTGTTGGCCATTTTAAAATCGGCATCATCATCATAGGTTTGCAACTCCACACCCCTCGGAGTGCAGGATATGGTACAATTTAGTTTACACAAAAGGTCTCGTCCCAAGAGACAGACTGGGCTTGAATCACATACTACAAATTGATGTTTGTCTCGGAACGGTCCTATACTCACAGGCAACTCATTTGTCAATGGGTTAGTCATTTTCTGATTGGTAACTCCCACCACTTGAATCGATTGTCCCGAAAGGGACAAATTTGGAACCACTTCTGTTCTTACTGTGGAGCGCGCAGCTCCAGTATCTAACAAGAAGGTAACAGGATACCCGTTCACCTCTGCATCTACAAACGGTCCACTCTGATCTACTTCCAGAATCGCATCCAAAGGGCATTCTTCCTGCACCCCCTCTGACACTCATGTAGATCTTGTGGTTGATCAAATCTGTCTCGTATTTCAAAATAGGGCATCTGATGATACACCTGATTATGAGTAGGTATTCTTGGAGGCTGAGGAATCTGTATTTGCAGCTCATATCCTGCCCCATACATGGACCTAGGTCTTGTCACAGTCTTCAAAGTCTCTGACATCTGTCCCTCTCCCTCATTCTGCAATTGATTTGCTGGATTCAATCGACACTCGCGCTTCCAATGACCTATTTTGTGACAATAATGACAAGCAGTGACCTTCTTTTGGTTCACCACCCAATCACCTCCTGTACCGGCATCCATTCCCCTGCCTCTTCCCTGTCCAGGTTGGGTTACTATCTGTTGACCCATTCCTCTACCACTTCCTCTACCTCGACCCATCGCTCCTCCAACCCCTTGCATCTGATCAGGCCTTTCGGCATTCCTCAACTGCACCAACATCAACTTGTCTTTCAATTTCTTTTGTGCCGATTCCACCTGATCACTACAGTATTTTGCATAACGCAGAATTTCGTCCACCGTCTTATTCTGCCAACATATCAAATGTGTCTGTATCATCAAGCTAATATCAGATCTTAGTCCTAGCACAAACTTTGAGACAAACTGTCCCATATCTTTCTGCTCAATTGTATCCAATCCACTATGCTGTTTAAAAGCCACTAAAAGTCTCTCATAATAGTCATGTACCGACTCCTTAGAATCTTGAGTAGTACGATCGATTTTAAGCCAATCAACCGTTTGCGGAGCTACCTTGGATTGTAACCATGTAATCACTTGCTCATATTTCTTCATTACTTCGGGAGAAGGACCATGATTCACCGGATCTCTGGCTGGTTCTACAGCGGGCCAATCAATGGCAACTTTACATGCCGTCCACAAATCACCTGGGACCACTATATCAAACAAGGTATTCAAATCAATCCAAAGCACCTTCGAAATCTTGACAAACCGGTCTATTTGCTTATACCAGTCAGCACGTTTTTCCCTCAGCCGAGGAAAATCATTAGTGAATGCTGCCAAATCACCCCTGCTCCATGGCACATGTACGTACCCCCCATTTTGCACTTCTCTCAGAGGGTAATGTCCTGCTGGTCCCGTCCCTCCACCCGGAGGCGGAGTGTCTCCTATCCCTTTCTTGGCACTTTTCTTTTTGGCCCACCTCTCTTCCCATCTGTCTAATGCTCTCCACGCTCGCACCCCTATCACCAATTCCCTAATTTGTGCCTTTAATCCTGTTGTTCGCTTCTCTTCCAATTCCTTATCCATATAATGCAATCTACAAGTTCCCTGCATCATTTTAGTCTTTGTTAGATCTACCTCATACCTTCGTGCCAGCTGTGACAATGCATCATGAGCTCGCTTTGCCTTTCTGGTAACGTCTTTAGCTACAAAGAGCAATCTGCTTGGATCATATGTTTCAATTCTTTCCCATGGCAGATTCCCTTCTATCACCTCATCTATTTCTGCTTTTAATCTTACCACATCTAACAATGATGCCTTCATTGCAATCTGTAAAACCTTCTGACCTCTTTCACTTCCCAATTCCTCCCTCTCACAACTTTGTGTTCTCCTTAGGTCCCCACTCTCCTCAATTCTCACAACTGGGCGACTTTCTCTTTCACAACTTCGACTTCTCCAATGGTTACCCTCACACACATACTGTGGCCCTAACGGTACCCTAGGTGCTTCTTGTCTCAACCCCAATTCGTCACTCAATATCTGTGACTCCCTCACCGGTGGAACCCACATTCTGATGTCTGACCTAGAATTTGCCAAAGCTCCTGTTCGCCTTCGTTCTGACCCACTGTCCATTCTTGATGGATCAGCTGTAGCAGGCAGTGGAGTACTGGATTCCACTGGTACCTGAGCCATACCTGTCCCACTCATTGTAAGACTCCCTCCAGAGATAGTCTCTTCACCTTGTTCTGTTTGTTGTTGACTTTCATTTGTCCTTACTCTAGGATTATATATTGAAACCACCAGTCCAATAGTAACTGGTACCGAAAGAACTTCTGGTAGCCTCATGTTACAGGCAGTCTCTCCTGACTCCGAAGTTGTGTACCCTATCCCTCCAGACCCTCCTGGAATTATCGTTCCCACTGAAATCCTCCCTTTTACTCCTGTGGTCCGCTCCTCTGCACCTATTCGTCCCACTCTTAGAATGTCCTCTGTTTGCTGCGTCTGCTCCGGCTCTGGCCTAGAGTCATAAGGTGGAGGACGTTCTGCTAGCAATCTATCAAGGAAACTGTCATCTGTGTCACTGTCCTCTTCCGTCTTACTCTTTCCTCCAGACCCACCTTCTAGCAACCGAAAGGGATACAATCGTTCTCCCTCTATGGTGTCTACTCTCCATCTTTTCAGCTGTGCATCCCACCTGGCATCCTGATATGCCTTCATTGCTTTTTTCATTCTTCCCTGAGAAGCTTCCCTTCTCTTTGCCATTGCTGCTCTCATCCAAGCATCCAATGCCTCAAATTGTGTTGGTCTAGGCGGAGGTTTCAGAGCAGACATCACTCCTCTCAGCTGATACAGCACCTCCATACGAAATGACCCATAACGAGGAAAAGCCAATTCTCCTTCTTTTTCTGTAATTTTATGCCAATTTTGAAGCCAAACTATAGTATGGAGTCCTACATTTGTTGCCATATAATGCGCCGGTGTATCCTCAGGCGGAGCTTCTTCTCCTACCCGTGTCACCACTCCTGTATCGCCACAACACAAATACCGCAGCACCTTAAAACATCTCATCATGAAAATCAATTGTTTGCCCTCCAAATTCAATACTCAACGTCGAACGAACTTCCACCAATCCCAGCGCGGCGTTACACCAACCGACCAATCCCAGCGCGGCGCACACTGACGTCACTGCTCGCTCTTTGCAGCGGCTCACCCGCCTTTACAATTTCACTTACTCACAAATTCGTACCACAAGTAACTGTATATCCAAAGCTATTAAACCAAGAAACTGCTCCTAACACAGTCACAATAACTTACAGTTACATAAAACAAATAATCGTCTGTCCGCTAAAAGATCGATAGAACACGCTTACAAGAACATTCATCCGCTGTGACCCCCGACCTGCGTTGGTCACTCAATCGCCATAGTCCACCCCCGGTACCTGAGGCTTTCTACCGCGACGTATCCCTCCATTCACACAAAGTTCCCTATCACAAGTGGATCGTCGATAGCGCTTCACGACACCCACAATTCTAATCAGACAATTACAAATACAAAACTATCCCGGGATCTTGGACTTCTCTTGAGTCCGCTAACCAAACTTCCTGACCCGCACGTGTCCGGACCAGTAAACCAATAAACCCACAATCACTCAACATGCATCCCAACTTCGCAAGACATCACACAAATATTTCATCACCGCAATCTAACACACCACACAATTCCATACTCACGCCACCACTGTTTCCGCCGCACCATCAACGTCCGCCGACCTCCATCAATGTCCGCCGTCGTCTACTCCGTGTCCAGGGCCTTAATGTTCTTCTGACCCTACTCCTACTCTCTTTCTCCCCTCACTCTTAGAAGCAAACCATCCTCTGCTACCATTTGATTACGCCAACCTTTACTCCTGCTTTTCCCTACTAGGTTTAGGGCAGATGGTCTTTTATTTGCCTGCTAAAAGTGGTAGAGGGGAGGAAAACAATTCAAGATTATACTTTCGATTTAGTCATGCTGTAATGGACCACAGATTCCGAATTTCAGTTTGGTGGATTTATTATAAGGCCAAAAATAATTGAATATAAACACACCTCAATATCAGAGTATATAGGTACAGAAAAATCAATACAGAGCCGATTCTACGAATATAAGTCATTCGGCACAGAAGGCATAATATGATGAACTCCAAAATCAAAATACAGCAAAGAATAGAAGCGGAGTCCAATTCTCTTTTCATTTAAGGAGAAGCAATTCTTTCCCTACTCTGCTCTAAATGAGGATCCTACCTATCTCCCTTGTATCATATCCCAAAGGTGTCAGCACGTGTTGACTTCCTAAGAAGTACTCACGTCAAATGGGTCTGATAGCTTAAAGCTATGGAGCTCCCTCTAAGATGCTCCTTCTCCTCCGAAAATCAGCAGAAGTCTCTCGAATCTGTCCCTGCGCATCACACAAAAAGACAATGTTCAACCCAGAATACGTCATCTACTAAACTTTTCCATTGAAACAATTTCAGTAAGTTTCCACAGAAGCTTTTAATTAAATTAACTTCTTCTTTCAGTGGCCTTGGTTCCCAGATAGGCCAGACACGAAAGGAGTCCTCCCTTCTCGCCTTGCAGTCTTCTTCAAAGACATTCCGGGTATCTCCTTAAATCTAAGAATAACGAGATCGAATTCCTGCACCTGCAGTGGGATGAGAACATACTGTCTTCGAGCACAAACAAAGAATTCATTTAATTGATTCTTGAGCAATCAAGGAGAAACGAAACTCAAAACAACCTACAAATTGGGCCTACAAATTAAACTAAACATAGTTACATTATATGAGTATAATGTCGTCCTGCACATTACACATACAGGAATTATCTGGCACATGCATCAACCTAGGATTTTGCGAGTCCTTAATAGCGAATATTAAGGATTCGCAATTAAGGATTCGCAAAATCCTATGCATGTAGGAATCGCTATAATAATAGCGATTCCTTCACATTCTTATTTGCGACTCGCAAATTGCGAGTCGCAAATAAGGAATGGCTTCCCATTCATTCCTATGGGCCTACAGGCCCATAGGAATGAATGGGAAATTATGAGCGCTATTTGCGAGTACCAATAGGTACTCGCAAATTGCGCATGCAATTTAAAGGGTGCAGGGGTGTCAAAAGGACACCCTGTTGCACCCCTGAAATTGATCCGTGCACATATGTTGCGCACACACATGTCCCAAGGACATGTGTGTATGTAACCTTCAACTTTGAAAAATGCACTTTAGTGCATTTCTCAAAGTTTTTGCAATTTACCATGAAGTTCAACTTCATGGTAAATTGCGCCCCCTAGTAGCGAAATCGCTAATTTTTTTACTTTGTTGCATTGCATTTAAGGAATCTCAATTTGCGATTCCTTAAATGCAATCGCAATTTAAGTAATCGCAATTGTGCGATTCCTTAAATTGCGATTTTTGCATTTGGGATGATGCATCCCAAATGCAAAAATACAGGTCGCAAAGGGGCAGATTCTGCGAATCTGCCCGTTTGCGACCCGATTTTCGGATGATGCATGGGGCCCTTAGTTTTCTAATACACGCAAATCCTACTTAAATGTGCTCACTTCATTTTAATACTAATATGACGTGAATAAATGCATCTTAATAATCATAAAACACTGCAAACGACAAAAATACCTACGAGTGCATTTATATCAGGAGTATAGTGCACCCCTACAATTTAAAGTGCTGTAAGCGCTCTATCAGAGGCGAGCAGTATTGTACAAGCCTTCTGGGAGCTCTGGCAGTGCTGGATAGGCCTGCTTAAGAGGCTAGTGTTTGTGGGCTGTGTTTTTCCTTTATCCCGTCTTGGCCCACAGATAAGGTTGCCAAATTTCTCAAAAAAATATATATCAGCAATTTGTTTACACTATACTATTCTGGAACAGCCATGAACAGGCAGGCAAAAAAGAATTTGTATAAAATTGATAGTATTATTTCATAACATGACAGTTATGCCTCTGTTTGCTCGGGCTGGACTGGTCCCATTGGAGCAGTGTCAAGATCAATTTTATATGGTTGGGTCCAAACTGAGGTGACATAGGGGATAAAGTAAAGATGGTTTGGGATGCGGCCTTGAGTAATTACCAGTGGTTGAGATTAACTCAGGCATTCCATCCATCACTTTTTTGTATACTTTAGTGTGTCACCCTAAGTGGGACTAGTATGCCCAGACGTGGGTTCCATGCACACTGTGGGCCTGATTCACAAAGGGCCTCCGCACTTATGGCAGGACCTCTGCAATGGGTAACTGCCATGAGTGTGGGCCTCCGCCACTACGCCAGGGCCTCCGCCACCACGCTACGAGTGCGGAGGCCATTTGTGAATCAGACCCAGTGTCACTGGAACCAAGCTATATCAGGCTAATGAGTCCTAACTAGGGTGGAACTGGTCCCAGGTTGCTTGTGATTTGGTTCAGAAATGACTTGGCCTTGCAGTTCAGGCTGAACTGTTCCCATTGGATCAGCGTTAAGACTGATTTGCATATGGCTGGGTCCAAACTGAGGTAGCACGGTGTGCAAAATAAGGATGGATTGGGATGCGACTGAGTAATTACCAGTGGCTGAGATTAATTCAAGCATTCCATCCAGCACCTTTTTTGTACACTTTATTTTCTCTTAAAATTGGTGGCTTGTGTTTCATTCATGTCTTCCTCTTGATTGAAAAAAGCAGGTGAAGTAAGTCAGGAGTTTTAATAGTGCGAGCCCATTAAGGCGAATGGAGAATAAACACTTTTTGTAGAGTGATATAGGTATGAAAAGCCTGTGATATAATTAAATTTAGTGGGGCATTTAGTTTGTCAGGAGGGTGAATAGAAGTAGAGAGTGTCATCCGATCAATGCGTTTGAGTTGACAGGTATGGTGATTATACCTTCTGAGGTGTGTGCATATTCATGGTGGCTTGTCTGTGCACAGCCAGTATGATGTGGGCGTCCATGCAACAAGTGTAAGGAATGCACATGTGTGTTTATGTACCACCTGGTCAGTATGTGCACAGTTTGTGGGATAGTTGTGTGCACAGATGACTACAGAATGCAAACATTTGATAGAGGTATGTGCCTGCAACATGATGTTGTTGTGCGCTTCAAGTAACCCGGACAATCACATCCTGGGGGCTGATGGTGACCCATGCACTCCTTTAGGGTGCAGGAGACCCCTGCAGTTGTGCAACAAAACACTTCAGGGTGTACTTCAGTGTTTTCCTCCCTGTGCAGCTGCTCTCACTGTCATGGGTTGTGCACACAAGCAGTGTAGTGTGTCTGTGCTGGTGTTTCTATGTGTGAGCATATCCAGAGTGTTTCCTGTTCAAAAGGATTTGTGTGCACCTCCCGTAACTCCGAAGAAACATTTATTTTGTCAACTCGATTTAACATGTCATATGTGTAATTGTAAAACACAGTGAATTGATTTACCTCCTCAAAAAACATTACCTGTGAAGTAAAATTGGGGTGAGAAAGGAAACTCATCTAGTGTCTTAATTGGTCAATGTGAAACAAGGAAATGTGATCAATTCTGACGGTTTAATCCTATCCAATTACTTTATTTCATTGTGCCCACTTTTTCTTCACCACATTTGTGAGCACCGTGATAATTACATTATGTGCACTGCATAAAAAACCTGACTTGTATTTGGTTTAATAGTCCATAATATTGTCAGTCTCTAATAACAACCAAGGCACGTGATGACGCAGGGATTCTTGTATCTCAGTCTTCGGGAGTAATCATAAAATAACCCCCACCACTGGTCGTATGGACCTTTGTTCATCAACAAAGAGAATTGAGAAGGAGCAATCATTTACGTCAAACTTTCATTAACAACAAAGTTCATTTAGGGCTTTATAATAGTCAATAAAGATAATTTGTGTGAGCTAAAGGGTTTTATTATCAATCCAATAAGATTGGATTCATTTATTCAGTAATTATTAATCTTTTATATATCATTATTACAAATTTGAATAATCCATTAGTCAGTTTTCAAAACAAGGTATTATACCACGTTAAAATAGAAATAATACAGCAAGCATGTTCCATAAAGGAATGCCCTAATCTAAATTAAGCATAAGAATAGCAATTTATTAATTAAGTCAAGGAAAAGGTGCCAGTTCAGAAACCAAATAAAGCGTTTTGATGAGAGAATAAAATGCATAAGCATGAAGCATTTGCACTTAAGCAATAAAGAATTGTTCAAGATTAAATGTATTCTCAGCTATAAATCAGCAGACATCTTCTGAAAAAGAAAGGGCTCGAAAGGAGTTCTCTCCTGAAGAGACGTAATCCTAAGAATCTCAGAAAGAGAGCAATGGAAGACAGAGAGATAACTACTCTAGGAGCACCCGCTAATATACATTTGTTAAAACATAGGTTGAAACGATTGATGCAATCTCAGTATCTAATCGGATTTCAGCAGACCCCTGGGAGCAGGTGAACTCCCTAGTTTCTCACGTCTTCACAATAGACCACAAAAGCAAGTTTGAAAAGATACTTCGGACACATCTTGCGATTTAGAAAGTTCTTCCTGCCATCCCCTCTCCATCCAGTGAGAACTTCAGTTGTCTAATACATAAAAAATGCCTATTCACTAGCTAGCAGAAGGCTTCTGGAAAGTTACAGTATCTGCAGAGGAAGAGAAAAACATCTGTGCAAAACAACAGTTCAATATGAAAAACAGGTCTTTAAATGCTAATGTATAAATCAATGTTAACATGGCATCAGTAGTTAGGGCTAATTTAAATAATTGCATTAATATGTCTTTTATATGCTTGTAATGCCTAAGTATGATTACCTACTACAAAAATTGCATTTATAATATGTATGTTCTTTAGCATAGACTTTTGCAATTTCTATTTAAATGCGTTTCTGTTTGCAAACGAAGAAATTTGCATCATCACTTCCTCCCTCTGATGGTTTGAATAACCATCACAATGTATCAAAAATAAATATCTAGGGAACACCTTCCCTTCTTGCCAAGTCATCCATTTTTTTTAAAAGTTTCCCCCTCCTTCAACTTTGTGGCCCTAATTACTATGTCGGACGGACCCCGACACTCTTTCGGTGTGAGAACCGACCTACCGTAGGTCGGCGGTTCTGAACACACTATCACATGGTGCGGTCGCACACTCCCATTTCCCTATGGGTGCTTGTGCAGCGGTCGGAAACCGGCCGCAGCACAAGCTCCCATAGAGAAATAGGAGTTCCTGTAAATCCCTGCACTGCGTGGCAGGCCCCAACCAGAGGCCGCAGAGGCATGGGAGCACTGCTAGGGGCCCCCAAAGTTGCTTTCCGACAGGCTTTCATGTCGGGAAGCCCATCATGAAAAGCCTGTGGGAAACTGACATCATAATCCTGACGGCGGAAACGCCCTCCGTAGGGGATTATGGGTGGCCTCTGACTGGTCGACGGGCTCCTTGAGCCCGTCGGAAGCCAGTCAGTCCGACAGGCTTGTTTAAACTCCTACCGCCTACATTGTAATTAGGGGGTGGGACTTTAAACCAAGGATGTCAGTCGGAAAGCCTCCGACCAGAAGTCGGAGGCTTTCCAACTGGCATCCAAATGAGCCCCTTTGTGTCTTATTCTTTCTTTCTTTCTTTCATTTCAATTTCCTCCTTCATTTCCCTTTCACTTTCTGCATTTCTCTTCTTTGTTAGGTAACATCTAAATCCCTTATGCAAAGCAAATAAGCATATTAAGCAAATGCCAATAATCCATATTGGTTTTAATATGACCCCTAGAAATCCGCTCCCAATATTTCCAAGCCAGTTACTTATAGCAGAAGTTCCTTTGCCTAAGGTTCCTAACACAGTAGTTGTCTCTAAAGTTTATAATTCAGGTTTTAGGTCTGAAATCTTCTTTGCAAATTCTTCTATGATTTTACTCTCATTAGGTATATATCAGCAACAGCGTTGAGCCTTCAACATCTTACAGACCCCGTCTTTCTCTGCCAGCAATATATCTAAAGCCAATCGATCTTGTAAAACCATTGATCTAATAGCTACTGCTAATTCTGTGTTGACTGCTACTAAGCACCAGATGTACTAGTGGCTAGCTTAACTATTACTGTAGAGAGCTTTCTAATTTTCTCGTCCTTTAGAACTACTCTTACTGGTGGGATGATTGCCCCAAAAATATCTCCCACTAATTATGTCCCATCAATGGTACTGTGTGTATGTCTGTGAGATGGATTAATTGCTAGAGCATCTATTCTATTTACATGATACATTTTAGGGAAAAATAAAAAGCTAAATAACAAATACTCTCCCAATCAACAGGTAACTGGAAAAATGCATTGTGCACACAAATAAAAGATGCTCTGGGATTAACTGGTTCTTCTCCAATGAATATTTGAACAGGCCCTCCAAGAACGTCACATGTATGTTCACAGCTTCTTATTCCAATGTGTCTATTTCTAAACTGATTTCTCTTTTCATAAATTTCCTTTCTGCCGTCTATCTAATTTGAATTTTGGATATATCATTTTCTTTTTATATTCTTCTTCCTCCTCTTTCCAAACTTTCTTTAATACATCTTTTTCCTTGTTGGCCTTATGAAACACATGAGCTCGCCTTTCCTCTAATGCTTGGATACATTTCTTTGCTAATGGCTTCATTAAATATGTCAGATTTCGTTTATATGCTTTAATGGTTTATCTGTGTAGGGGATCTAAAGAAATACCAATCTACCTCCATCTCCTAAGCTTGTGGACGAGGGTTCATTCTTTTGTGAAGGGGAACTTTGAATCATATCATAATTGGAAAAATTATATTCAAAACAATTCTGTCTATAAAACAAACTGTGCAATATACTACATGTAACTGCATATGAAAGTGAAATATGATGGTAAGTTCCATCCTCTGCAGCTGAAGAAGGAAAATGTGCACAAACATAACAATCTTTAACATATAAAGTGTGTGTTTATTCCTGAACTAATCACGTGTAGACATTTGATGTGAGATCTCCATTTGAAGCATCTATGAATGAAGCTTTTAATTTCCTCTCATCTAGTGTATGGAATTGATGTAGATGCAGGTGTAGATCAAAGTGTTTCTGTCTCTGGAGTAAAACTCATACCAACTAAAAGAACTACAAACACTAACATGACAACTATTAGTGAAACTGCAATCACTATTCTACACCTAGCCTTGGTAAAGAAACACATGTTTGTCTACAGTCAGACCTTTGGTAGAATATAGCAGCAGGTAGATTTAATGCTCTACGTTGACTTCTACTTGTGCAAAAGGAGCAAAACCTTCGACGGTTAACTTGTGATTATGTCATTCAGCTTATATACAATAATCTTCGTGAGGGATCCCAAGCCCTACTCCGTCTTCTTCTAAGGGGTCGATTCCGATCCCGGTCAGAGGCGCACCTAACACCATTCGCCCGGGGAAAAAACCAGGCGAATGCGTGTTTCCCGACCGATTCGTACATACGTCCGAACGAGCAAGTACGATGCGCATAACTGCCCAGATCCCGACCCAGTCGCACTCACCCAATCCAGGTCCTGTTCCCCGACCGAGCCTGATCCGGAAACGCAGAATCGAGTCGCACGGAAGCCAAAATGCAGCCCCGTCCGGCCGGACTAGTACGATGCGCACTCCGTACGCGCCGAACCCGTCGCTACGCACGGCACGTCAAAGCATCCGGGAGAGGCGCACATAAGCTCCGATTCGCGCCACAAGACGATCCACTGCTACGAGACGAACACGCCAGCCACGAGTACGAGGCGAAGCAACGACAAAGACGAACGAGACGAACCAACCATGAATCCAATCGCGCAGATCCTACCAATACTCTACATCTATTAGCGGAACTGGTACGGACGCGTACGGCGCAGAAGGTAAGTCAGACACCCACCACACAAACAAACCACACGTACCCGACAGACAACACACACACATAGGGATGCAGAAATTACTTACACCAGCAACAGCAGCACCATAGGGGCGTGATGGCTATCACCAATGCCATATACACACATAGGGGCCTGGATGCCAACCACTAACACCACCTCTACCCATGGGGGGGCTGGATGCCTACCACTACTACCACCCCTACTCAGGGGGGGCTGGATGCCTGTCACCACTACCACCCCTACCCATGGGGGGCCGGATGCCTACCACTACTACCACCCCTACCCATGGGGGGCTGGATGCCTACCACTACCACCACCCCTACTCAGGGGGGGCTGGATGCCTACCACCACCACCACCCCTACTCAGGGGGGGCTGGATGCCTGTCACTACTACCACCCCTACCCATGGGGAGCTGGATGCCTACCACTACCACCACCCCTACTCAGGGGGGGCTGGATGCCTACCACTACTACCACCCCTACCCATGGGGGGCTGGATGCCTACCACTACCACCACCCCTACCCATGGGGGCCTGGATGCCAACCACTAACACCACCTCTACCCATGGGGGGCTGGATGCCTACCACTACCACCACCCCTACTCAGGGGGGGCTGGATGCCTACCACCACCACCACCCCTACTCAGGGGGGGCTGGATGCCTGTCACTACTACCACCCCTACCCATGGGGAGCTGGATGCCTACCACTACCACCACCCCTACTCTGGGGGGGCTGGATGCCTACCACTACTACCACCCCTACCCATGGGGGGCTGGATGCCTACCACTACCACCACCTCTACCCATGGGGGGCTGGATGCCTACCACTACTACCACCCCTACCCATGGGGGGCTGGATGCCTACCACCAACACCACCCCTACTCATGGGGGGCTGGATGCCTACCACTACCACCACCCCTACTCAGGGGGGGCTGGATGCCTGTCATTACTACCACCCCTACCCATGGGGGGCTGGATGCCTACCACTACCACCAGCCCACCCATGGGGGCTGGATGCCCACCACTACCACCACCCCTACCCATGGGGGGCTGGATGCCCACCACTACCACCACCCCTACCCATGGGGGCCTGGATGCCAACCATTAACACCACCTCTACCCATGGGGGGCTGGATGCCTACCACTACTACCACCCCTACTCAGGGGGGGCTGGATGCCTACCACTACTACCACCCCTACTCAGGGGGGGCTGGATGCCTGTCACCACTACCACCCCTACCCATGGGGGGCCGGATGCCTACCACTACTACCACCCCAACCCATGGGGGGCTGGATGCCTACCACTACCACCACCCCTACTCAGTCGGGGCTGGATGCCTACCACCACCACCACCCCTACTCAGGGGGGGCTGGATGCCTGTCACTACTACCACCCCTACCCATGGGGAGCTGGATGCCTACCACTACCACCACCCCTACTCAGGGGGGGGCTGGATGCCTACCACTACTACCACCCCTACCCATGGGGGGCTGGATGCCTACCACTACCACCACCCCTACCCATGGGGGCCTGGATGCCAACCACTAACACCACCTCTACCCATGGGGGGCTGGATGCCTACCACTACTACCACCCCTACCCATGGGGGGCTGGATGCCTACCACTACCACCACCCCTACCCATGGGGGGCTGGATGCCTGTCACTACTACCATCCCCACTCATAGGGGACTGGATGCCTACCACCAACACCACCCCTACTCATGGGGGGCTGGATGCCTACCACTACCACCACCCCTACTCAGGGGGGGCTGGATGCCTGTCACCACTACCACCCCTACCCATGGGGGGCCGGATGCCTACCACTACTACCACCCCTACCCATGGGGGGCCGGATGCCTACCACTACCACCACCCCTACTCAGGGGGGGCTGGATGCCTACCACCACCACCACCCCTACTCAGGGGGGGCTGGATGCCTGTCACTACTACCACCCCTACCCATGGGGAGCTGGATGCCTACCACTACCACCACCCCTACTCAGGGGGGCTGGATGCCTACCACTACTACCACCCCTACCCATGGGGGGCTGGATGCCTACCACTACCACCACCCCTACCCATGGGGGCCTGGATGCCAACCACTAACACCACCTCTACCCATGTGGGGCTGGATGCCTACCACTACTACCACGCCAACCCATGGGGGGCTGGATGCCTAACACTACCACCACCCCTACCCATGGGGGGCTGGATGCCTGTCACTACTACCATCCCCACTCATAAGGGACTGGATGCCTACCACCAACACCACCCCTACTCATGGGGGGCTGGATGCCTACCACTACCACCACCCCTACTCAGGGGGGGCTGGATGCCTGTCACTACTACCACCCCTACCCATGGGGGGCTGGATGCCTACCACTACCACCACCCCACCCATGGGGGGCTGGATGCCCACCACTACCACCACCCCTACCCATGGGGGGCTGGATGTCCACCACTACCACCACCCCTACCCATGGGGGCCTGGATGCCAACCACTAACACCACCCCTACTCAGGGGGGGCTGGATGCCTACCACTACTACCATCCCCACTCATAGGGGACTGGATGCCTACCACCAACACCACCCCTACTCATGGGGGGCTGGATGCCTACCACTACCACCACCCCTACTCAGGGGGGGCTGGATGCCTGTCACAACTACCACCCCTACCCATGGGAGGCTGGATGCCTACCACTACCACCACCCCACCCATGGGGGCCTGGATGCCAACCACTAACACCACCTCTACCCATGGGGGGCTGGATGCCTGTCACCACTACCACCCCTACCCATGGGGAGCTGGATGCCGACCACTACCACCCCCCCTACCCATGGGGGCCTGGATGCCAACCACTAACACCACCCCTACCCATGGGGGGCTGGATACCTACCACTACTACCACCCCTACCCATGGGGGGCTGGATGCCTACCACTACTACCACCCCTACTCAGGGGGGGCTGGATGCCTGTCACCACTACCACCCCTACCCATGGGGAGCTGGATGCCGACCACTACCACCCCCCCTACCCATGGGGGCCTGGATGCCAACCATTAACACCACCCCTACCCATGGGGGGCTGGATGCCTACCACTACTACCACCCCTACTCAGGGGGGGCCGGATGCCTACCACTACTACCACCCCTACTCAGGGGGGGCTGGATGCCTACCACCCACACCACCCCTACTCATAGGATGGGTAATGCATGACACAACCAGCATACTCCAACATAAGGAATGTAAGACAAAAACAGCCTCCCAACACCATGACAAGCGTGTGTAGACTGTGTCAAATGCCTACAACACTGAACATGACATTGAACATACAATGTGACCCCCTATCACATGTGTCACACATAAATGTGTGTGGCCTCCACAATGCAAGCAGACCATGACCACTGTGGCAATGGGGTCCAAGCCCCCATCATCACAGTGACCAAAAGGTAAGTGTGGGCTCCATAGCTGAAGCACATTTTGAACATTGTGGCAATGGGGACTAACCCCCCATCATCACAGTGACCATAAGGCAAGTGTGGGCTCCATAGCTGAAGCACATTCTGAACATTGTGGCAATGGGGTCTAAACCCCCATCATCACAGTGACCAAAAGGCAAGTGTGGGGTCCATAGCTGAAGCACATTTTGAACATTGTGGCAATGGGGACTAAACCCCCATCATCACAGTGACCAAAAGGCAAGTGTGGGCTCCATAGCTGAAGCACATTCTGAACATTGTGGCAATGGGGTCTAAACCCCCATCATCACAGTGATCAAAAGGTAAGTGTTGACATTGAAAAAGCTGCAACTGCCAAACTGCATGGATGATTCCTGATCACAGAACAACAAACACATCAGTGGCAAAGTAGTGGTTGTGTCCCATAGCAACATAGATTGGGTGAGGCAAACAGTGCAGTGCAAAGAAGACATACCTTTGGCCATGTGCAGACAAACATCACCCATGGGGGCTGACACTGTCAACATTCATCAATGACACAATGACAGAAGTGACCATCATAATGCAGACCCACATATTTGCACCAATGGGCACACAAATGGAGATATCCTGTGGAGACTGTAGATGTGAGGTGAACAGATACCATACCATGGCAGCAATGGGACACACAAACCATGATCATCGTGCTGACTGATGACCTAGGAGTCCCAGGGACAGCAGGGGAAACCCACTAAACAACATACAGCCAATGGCACACCGAAGATATGCCAATGCAGTGGTGCAGATGCACAAACACAAACAGGCAGCCCCACACTGCACATCAAACACAACAGGTGAGGGGGGTGTGCCAGTGTCCCCAGGCAACCACACAACACATGAGGAGGCCTGAATACCAATTACACAGATGCGCATACAGTGCCACACAAAAGTAACTCATGGATCCAAATCCCCTATGTGGGCAATCAGGCATTGTTAGATGAGAGGGAGCACAAATCACACATGTCACACAAGCATGTAGGAACAGCAACTAACACAGCAAGACACAGACACACCACAGCACTACCCCCAGGGTCCCCACAATGTGGTGACCCTGGGCTGCATGAGAATCCCACTGTGATGACAAAGCTAGATGTCGTTCACACTGTGAACCACAGTCATGTGTCCTGAGCAACAAACTACCATCACACCTACACAAGCACAAATCAATCAGCACGGCCAGTCAGCCAAGGCCAACATGGAGGCAGGGGCATAGCCGGCCAACAACTCTCATCTGCACACACTCAACACCACACACCTCGACCTCCAACAATGTGCAGCAGTGAAGATCACATGCACTGGTGACATTGCACATGCACCCATGACAATCCCAGGGGTGGCGGTGGCAACTAAGGTGCAGAAACCCATCACACATGGCCAGTCAACAAGACTCCTGAATGTCTGACACACTGCACAGTACGCTGTACATGGACATGACGGCAATACCACACCAACCAATGGGATCCCGGCCACAGTCACACACCAATGAAGAAGCCAAGGTCACCCACAAAGAACACACATAGACAACTTCCAACATTGCAGCCCTGACCCTGAGGAGTGCCAGCAGTCACACACACAACGTGTCACAATCACTGAAAGATAACACAAACTGGAAATTACATGACAGGTGTAAACAACAAGTGCCAAGGGGAATCCTGACTGTGTCCCATCTGCGTTTGCCCACAAACTCAGCCCTGACAGCAAACACCCCTATGGGTGACACCCTGATGACCAGTAATGTGCCATGCACCCACATCCCAGAGAACACAGGGAGAAGACTTTGGGGGAACATAGGTCAACTCAGCAAGCATCACAAACAGGAACATCACTAGGGATCCCAGCATGCCCAGCAACATGTAAGTGAACACACACAGACATGCTCACACAACACACACCTTGGGCTCAGGCAATGTCACAGAATTACACACTGCCATGAGGGGACCCCACTCCTGTGTGAGGAAAGCTGGCCCATACGTTGCCTCAGTAGGGCTCCATCATGTCAACAGAACACTTGGTCACACAGTCAACAATTAGCACCAAATGAAGGCTCCCGTCATATCAGCCTGGTCATGGGACTGTCACCGAAATCATCAGCACAGATCCAACACACATGTATAGCAAGTTGCACTGATAACACAGATGAGTCCTTCCCCATTGATGCCCAAACTTGCATGTCCAGTGGAGATGGCCACACGGTCAGGGAAGTAGACTAATTGAACAATGGCAAGCACAACAGATGTGCAGGGCTGTAAGCCACAGATGTTATATTGCCAATAAAACCTCGGAATTCCCATTGCCAAATCTTGGAAACATGACACCCTCATATGCTGTAAAGGATGACATGGATACACTACAGGATAGGACACATTCCCCGTGGACCACATGGGTTCCTGCACAGTAACACTTCATTTTCATGAGACCAAAAATCAGCATCACTGTAGCAAGGGCACGGTTAGCATCATCAACAACATGTACATCAGAAGCAAAACAACTAGAGAACATAAAGTTGATTTATTCAGCATTTGGGTGAGAGAAGTGAAAGAAAATATATAACAAAGGCCAATGGCCAGTCCATAACATTAGTCCAAACAGGGTGACAGTGCCAGATGTCACCCTTCGCATGCCTGCACTGCTAAACACCAGGGACAATCCCCTCTGAGGGGCATACGGGGGGGCAGGCCAGGCACCGCAGGGACAGGATCAGGGCTCACCAGAAGGAGGCAGGGAAGGGGTGGTGGGTGCTGGAGAGTCACTGACAACTACAGTGGAGGCGTCTGACATGGTGTGTGCCGGCACAACTGGGGGCATGACTCAGATGGTGTGGGTGCTGGCACGACTGCAGTGGGCCGTGCAGATGGAGTGGTCAGGTTCCCCACTGCAGTGCCCAAGTCAGACGGGGTGGTAGTGGACTCCACTGCAGTGCCTATCTCCAGGGGAGGAGAATGGGGTTCAGGTAAGGTGGGCAGGACAGAGGGGGTGGACACCATCTCCACACCAGTGGCACAGACATGCGCAGCGGGGGGCAGGGTGTGGTGGGGGCACCTGTGTAGTGGGGGCCTGAGGGATGGAGGAAGGAGACTTGGTGGTTGAGCTGCAGGGCGGCGGCGGGGTCTTTCTCTTCCGGGTCCGGGGGGACTTGCGGATGGGGTCCACAGTCTGTCTGCGCCTGGGGGAGGGTGTCCGGGGGCGAGGGGCACTCCCCTCTGTGTGGGTGGACTTCCTCTTCCCCCGGTATGCTGGATCAGCTGGATCGGAGGGGAAGAGGCCGAGGTCACAGAGGAAGACCCGCTGTGTATGTGGGGTTGCAGGTGAGGCAAGGGAAGGGGCCTTGGAGGGAGAGGTATCGGAGGCCTGCGGAGTGACTGTGGATGCATGTGTGTGTGCCTGGGCCCCATCCCCTGTGAGTGTGGTTTCAGTCCCCTGACTGTGCGTGCGTGTGCGTCTGGATTTTGGCGTGTGTGTCTGTGTGCTGCTTGTGTCTGTGCTGGTGTGTGCCTGTGCCGGTGTGTGTGTGCTTGGGACAGGTAGGGTGCTGGGGAGTGTGGATGGGGCAGAGGTAGGAGGTGTGAGGTGTGAGGGACTGTTGGAGGAGGGACACTGCTGCCATCAGGGAGGAGTCCATGGACCTATTGCTCCTCTGTAGGGCAGACATGCCCGATGAGATGCCCTCCATGAACGACACCAGCTGAGTCAACAGAGTGGTGTGGGCATGGAGGACACTCAGCATTGCTGTCTGCCCTACATGGAGCTGGCGAAGGAGGTACACAGACTCCTCACTCAGGGCAGCAGGGGACACAGGGGCAGGGGGTGCGGTGCCTGGCACGAAGGAGACATGCTCCCGAACACGGGAGCCTCCACGGACCTCTGGAATGGGAGCCGATGGGAGGGCGGTGGTGGTGGTGGTGGTGGTGGTGGCGGGGACAGCAACACTAGCTGGGGTGTGGTGGCTGCTGACACCCGCCTCCACAAGGGAGTCATCCTCCGAGCTGCTGTGGTCCTCAGCTGAGGTGGATGCTGCTGAGGACTCCTCGGTGTGGCTCCCCTCGCCCTCCGTGCCACTGGGTCCCTCCGACCACTCCTCGGCTGCTGACCCAGTCTGGCTCTGCGGCTCCTCCTGGTCCGTGGAGCTGTCCCCTCCTGTGGCCGTGGATGTATCTGCAAACAATAGGGAAACAGACAAACATCAGTCACCTGCACCGACCGCACACACCACAGTAAGTACAGCACATTACAGACCAAGCCCTGGCATCCTTAGTTGAACACTGCCAGAAGTGCCCAAACAGAGTAGGAGAAGCCAATTGACAGTCTGATGGTCAACCGTGGCACTCACATCCCTCCTGGCCTTGCACCCATCTGTCTGGTGTCTGTGGGATGGCAATACCCCAGTGTGGACAAATGCACCACCTACACAGTAGTTGGACAGTGCAGAGAACACGGTGAAGTATGTGAACATGCACACATCACAACTCTTGCCACTGAGTCAGTACAGATGTCCGGATAAAGGGATGGCCAGAGTCAATTTTGAAATGCATGTGATGCATACCAGCACCAGGCACCATGATGCACCCATGTCCTGATAGTCATTGCCACAATGGGGTGCATGTAGCACATGTCACTCCCCTGCAGGATCACTCATTGGAAGTTTCATGCCATGGCACAGGCATGCCTGCTAAGTCATACATCACTGTCTCCAGTCACATGGAAAGGGCAGCCAGACAACAGCAGTCTGCACTGTGTCACAATCCTAGGTCATGGGGAATGCAAGTCCTGGAGCTGAACAAGTGCACATGTCCATCCCCCACACACTACATCATCTGAACTCTTATTGTCCACGTCACGCCAATTGGACATATGGGAGACCTGTAACACAACCCTCGGAACCTGAGCACCTCACAATCTGCTGTGAATGGGAAACAGCTGCCTGAACTTCACATTCGCATACCCCAGTCTGCACGGTCAAGTGATCAAACACCTATGTGTCACACAAGTATCGTCTCCTATGGTCACATCTCCGGTGGCATGCTGAGCCCCAACCGAGAAACACACCAGTAGTCCTGACAACGAAGCCACAGCACAATGACACAGAGGCAGACACCTGAGGGGACATATCACTGAGCACAACGTGTCAGCTGATTCACGGGAGTGAGAGTACAGAGTGTATTGTATGGCCTGGAGTAGGCATGACTGTCCTGCCCCACGTGAATGAGGGATGAGCCCTGGACAGTAGGCAGGTGGCTAAGTATGTGTGACACACTTGATATACATACTCCTGAGGCCCAAACATTGTTCCCACCCGCAGCATGGGTGTGTGCCAAATACCCCAGGCACATGTGGTGGATCAGCTCAGCAATTGGACCACATATCAAAGTAACACGCAGATTACATGTCAGAACACAGGCATTGTGTAAGCAATGGACCCACCCATGATGCCCACCACAGAGTTAGGGGAACAAATGCTGTCCCCCACCTTGAGCTAAGCAAAATGCAAGGACACAGTACCCAAGTGACACAATTCCCTGACTGTAAGGGCCACACCTGGGTATCAGATGGGGAGTGGGCAGTGCACAATTGAGGGACATGGGTCCTGGACCACATGACTGATGTACTGTGGAAGTTTAACCAGCCCAGAGGAGGGCACATAGCATGACAGACAAAGTTCACAATGCAGTCATGGACTCACCCCCTCCTTGCTGCTGTCTGGCCTTCAGCTGCCCATCCAGATCAGGGAAGACCACCGCCAGGATCCTGAGCATGTGGGGGGTCAGGGTCCGGTGTCCGCCCCTCCTGCAAGGAGGCGACAGCTTCAGCTGGACCCGTGCGATCCTCCGGGTCCAGCCCCGAAGGTCCTGCCACCTCTTCTGGCAGTTGCGGATCCGGCGCTTGTAGTCCCCCACGGATCTCACTGCCCGGACGATGGTCAGCCATATCTTCTGCTTCTGGTGGGCATCAACCTGTGAGGATGACAAAGTGAAAAGCCCATTACTACACATGCAACATTTCCGTGCATCACACATTTGGATATACATGTCAAAATCACAGGGGCACATGATGTACACAGGCAGTGCAACGATGGCTATGAACAGTTTGCCAGCAGTTACTACATGGTATCATTGCCTGGGAAGTAAAACCTCGTTTAAATGCACTGTTACTGCACTATACCTGTTCAGTGCATGTAACTACACACTATGGGGGGTGACAACTACTCAGTGAGCCTGCTAGCCAGTGGCGTGCAGACTGTAGGTCTTGCTAGTCAGACAACATGCACATTTAGTCAGGCAGTGGACAGCACACTCACCTGCTCCCCTGGTTTCCCATACAGCTTGCTGTACTGTGGAAGGAGGCTGTCCAGCAGGGCCTGGTTCTCCTCAGTGCTGAAGGCTGGGGCTCTCTCCACAGTACGTGCCATTGCAGGATCCAGAGGATGCAGAGACAGCAGCAGTGGTGGTGGCAGATGTCGTCCTGGAGCATGTAGTGCAGGCAAGTAAGCTCTCAGGGGAACAGCCAGCATTATATGTGTGCTGCTGAGGCAGATACTGTCCCATGTGTCCAAAGTAATAGGTCCAAGTCGTTTGCATCTTCTGAATCTGGCCAATCCATGGAATTGCACCACTTACACACGCCCACAGTATCCTTGAAAAGTTCAACTTCATGACACCCATGAATTTGCAACATTGTTGTGGGTGGCCAACTGAATTTACAGCATCAGACTCGTTGAAGGTTTGAAAACGCGTCCGTTGCCATGCCAGGCCATAGCCAATGCGTGCGCACCGATCGGTCCATTGCTGTACAACGCGTACCCGCTCACATTGTATGCAATGGCCAATGCGTGCGCACCGATCGGTCCATTGCTGTACAACGCGTACCCGCTCACATTGTATGCAATGGCCAATGCGTGCGCACCGATCGGTCCATTGCTGTACAACGCGTATTGCGAATACAACGCGTACCCGCTCACATTGTATGCAATGGCCAATGCGTGCGCACCGATCGGTCCATTGCTGTACAACGCGTACCCGCTCACATTGTATGCAATGGCCAATGCGTGCGCACCGATCGGTCCATTGCTGTACAACGCGTACCCGCTCACATTGTATGCAATGGCCAATGCGTGCGCATCGATCGGTCCATTGCTGTACAACGCGTACCCGCTCACATTGTATGCAATGGCCAATGCGTGCGCACCGATCGGTCCATTGCTGTACAACGCGTATTGCGAATACAACGCGTACCCGCTCACATTGTATGCAATGGCCAATGCGTGCGCACCGATCGGTCCATTGCTGTACAACGCGTACCCGCTCACATTGTATGCAATGGCCAATGCGTGCGCACCGATCGGTCCATTGCTGTACAACGCGTCCCTGCTCACATTGTATGCAATGGCCAAAGCGTGCGCACCGATCGGTCCATTGCTGTACAACGCGTACCTGTACAAGTCACTGGCATATGTCACCATGCCTGTCACAGGTGAACGTATGCCAGCCACATTTACTACCCAGGGAGTGAGGGGCACACCTACAACACCACAGCCTGTCCACACTGTATCCTAAGGCATGTAAGGCTGCATCACCTGTTCCGTGTATGGGGGTCAACATGTGGTTTTGTGGGTGGCACTTGGGGGCAGCCACTCCCAGGCTGTGCACGTGTTCATGGGGACAGTATCCTTGGTGTGTTGTGCACATGAACACTGTGGTGTGCAACTGTTCATTTCAGAGCATGTGGCATGGTCACATTTCACGGTTGTGTATGTGTATGTCATGTCACATACCCCCTGAGTCCCATGTGGGACGGTATGTACGTCACAAGGTGACCCATTGCCAGAATTGTGATGGCCCTCCACAGTCTGTGTGCATGTTGTGTTTACAATGTCTCTGATTCCATGTGCACAATGGGAGACAGTCTCCACATCCACGTTGTTTGTGCATGGACTTTGATGTTGTGCGTGTGTGTGTCACAGACGGCCATGTCTGTCCTGCCGAGGCAACAGGGACCACTACCTGTGGGGGTCATGGTTGTTTAGCTGTGGTGTATTCATGATGCACCATGTCATGCCAGTGTCCATGTGGCAATACAGGGTCCCTGGGTATCTACCTGTCGATGAGCTGTGATGCCTGGGGCACATCTGTCCTCACATGTCACTGTGGTGTGTGTTTGGAACGTGACAGCAGTGCATGGGTACTGTGACACAGCCTAATGATATCCCATAGCACAACCTGGGACTTGTTGAGGACACATGTTGAACTGTGATGTTAGTTGTTAGCCATGTAGGTGACATACATGTCCTTACGGAACGGCACACGCATCATGTACTTGTGTCTCGAAATGATGTATCATGTGATATTGAGTCTGGTCTATGCCACATATGTGGGGTGACTGACAATCTTTCTTCCTTCACCTATGCACTGCAGGGCACCAGCTGTCCATCGGCCATTCCCTGACCTTGCAACAGTGGTTGAACGGGACTGCATCCGACGGTACCGCTTCACCAGGCCACTGATTGAGGAATTGATGGTGCGGTTGGCCCCACATTTGCAACCTGGCCGGACATACCCTACAGCGCTGACCCCCAAGGTGAAAGTGATGGCAGCCCTACACTTCTTTGCCACCGGTACCTTTCAACACACTGTGGCATCTGCTGGTGGGATGTCACAGACCATGTTCAGCCGTGTGCTCCGCGATGTTTTGGAGGCAATGTTGGGATACCTGAACCAGTACATCTATTTCCCTAAACGTCAACAACTCACTGACGTCAAGAGTGACTTCTATGCCCTGGGGAGGATGCCGCATGTCATTGGCTCCATTGATGGGACACATGTGGCTTTGATACCACCACAGGCACATGAGCAGGCATACAGGAACCGCAAACATTACCATTCGGTCAATGCACTGGTGGTATGTCTTGCAGATATGAGCATCTCACACGTGTGTGCCCGTTTCCCCGGTTCTGCACACGATGCCTACGTGATGAGGAGTAGTCGCATCCCGATGATGATGTCACAGATGCGGAACCAGCGTGCCTGGCTTGTCGGTGTGTACTGACTTTGTACCATTGTGTGTGTTCTGCAATGTAGTATTCCACCCTCTTTTCCAACTCAGCTAATGTGCAATTGTCCGTATGTAGGTGACTCCGGATACCCCAACATGCCGTGGTTGCTGACGCCCCTCAGGAACCCTGTGACACCAGCCCAGATGCGCTACAATGAGGCACATGGTCGGACCAGGAGAGTGATTGAGCAGACATTTGGTCTCCTGAAGAGCCGCTTCCGCTGCCTGGACAAGACAGATGGGGCCCTCCCATATGCCCCAGCAAAGGTGTGCAAGATTGTCACCGTCTGCTGCATGCTACACAACCTGGCAGTGCGGAAGGAGTTGCCTCTCATCCTGGATGACGATGACCAACATCCGCCACCTGTGGAGGATCCTGGCCTGGACCACGATGCCAGTGATGATGATGATGAGGGTGATGTCCGCACACAGCTCATCACCAACTTCTTCAGCTGAATGTGAGTATCCGGAGATGTCATGTCAATGTTGTGAGTTTGAATGATATATGTTGGTGGTGCTCTGGTGCTGTTTGAGTGTGTCCATGTGCTACATGACTGTATGCGTGCAGCGATGTGTCCTCACAGGTAGTCTGTACTCCCCAACAGTGTTGACATGCTAACTTGGTTCTGGGTGGGTATCTTGTGACATGTATTGGGCATGAGTATTGCAGTTCTGTCCTGTTCTTCAGTGCTTTTGACTGTGTGTCATTACTGTCCTTCACAGGGTACTTTCAGGGTTGTTTGGTCAACTGTGATCCCCCGACACCGTGAATCAACTTCCAGGGTGGTAGCTGTCGTTTCCCTACAGGTGATGTGCGCCACACCCATGGACTTCCTTTCTTCTACACTTGTTTTCTGTGTGCCCACTGCCAGGTGGGATTACCTTGCATCTGTAGTGGTTACAACATGTTGCAAATGTGTAATAAACCTGTGCTTCACTTTGTGATGTGCGTTGTCTGTGGTCACACATCTGACTGACATTTGCTTACTGCACCAGTGGGCTAGTTAACACAGACTGTGAATAGGTGTTGTGTCTGTGCATTGCACCGTATTTCCTGGCAACATCAGTGTAGGCGATGAGTCAGATGGCCCTGGTGTATATGTGTTGTGTAGCCCTGGTGGTGTGTCTCCCTCATATGTGTCACGTCGCCATGACTCACATGCCGGTGTTGTACTTGCTGTAGCAGTTAGCATGCACAGTGTCATTTCGCAGATCATCATCTCCATGACAGAAACAACGTTGGAATCACAACAGAGGCAAGTATGGTGTATTAGTGAGTTTATTGACATACATGTGTGAGTATAGTGCACAGGATGGTGGGTGCTGTACATTGTGATTGTAATCCAAAGTTCCTAGATGATTTGGAAGTCCTGGTAGCAGAAATGTCCAGAGTAAAGTCCACAGTCATCTGATACATTGGTCCAACTTGAACTCCCCATGTCATGTGGGAGAGTTGTGTTGCATTCGACAGGGTGAACAGTTTGCCCACAAAGGTGATTTTCCAGAACAGGTGTTGGCTTCCTGGGGTTGTGCATGGCCATCGGCCTCTCAGTCGCCCTTCCTCGGACGACCCCTCTTCTTTGGGGGGGACCCTCAAGTGCAGGCTGCTGCGGTGCAGGGGACTCTCCGCCAGAGTCATCCTCCCTCCCTGTGGCAGTTGCAGTTGTTGCAGCATCAGATGTTGTGGGCACACAGGGAGGTGTTGACATGTTGGTGCAAATCTGGCGGAGGCATTGTAATATGTCCCTATGCTCCGCCGTCAGTTCTTGCAATGTGTCCCACTTGGACTCCATGCGGGACATGTGTAAGTCCAAGCGGGCATGATGGGCAGCCTGCTGCTGTTGAATGTCCCTGAGGATCCCCACTACCTGGCTGAACTCTCCGGTGCTAGTCTGGTACGCATCAGCTATGCGTACCAGTTGGGGGTCATCATGCAGTCCAGACCCCTCTGCAAGCAGCGACCTATGTCTACCACCCCTCCCACCACCCCTGGTGACACGTGCAGGACCTGCGGTGGCACGCACAAGTGATCCTGGGCCCCCTTGGGGGTTGTTGCTGGTGTTGGTGTCCGTAGCTCCACGTTGGGCCGGGGTCCGTGTGCTGTTGGTGGTGGTGGTCCTTGGTCTGTCCGTGTCGGCAGGGGTGGTCTGTGTGTTGGCAGTTATTGGAGGGGTGGGTGCAGGGGGTGCAGCTGGTGGTCCTGCTGGTGCTGCATGATGACTCACTTCGGAGGTGCCAGGTAGGTCTTCGTCATCCGAGGTGGGCAGAGGCTGTTCCACACCAGTGAGCTCAGTGTCCCCCGGAGCCTGGGACAGGGACTCCTCAGCGTCTGCTGCTGTGTCCCCATCATCACCTGTATTTGGAAGAGACACACAATGTATGTAATGTTTCTACAGGCATCACCGCGGAGACTGAGTACCCTTGGCCGCTGCCCGGTGGAGCTGTCCTATGCAGCTAAAGCGGAGTCTGGCTCTGGTTCACCCCATTGGCCGTCACCTACCCAGCCGTACATCGGACATTGATTTTCACGGCTCTTCACGGCTCTATCTGTCTCTTCTCTTCAATCTACTTCTACTGCCTGCTTTCCCTGAGTACCTTCCCCCTTCTGATCTACCGACCCTGTCCGCTTGCCTCTCTCCTGCTTTCCTTTTCCCCTCTACCCTCCACCACTCCTATGACGTGTGTCCTGGTTATGCTATGCTCTAATATCTTTTTAACCTGTTAAGCGTTTTCCTCCCTAGCATTTACTGTTAACTGTAACTATAACAGATGTAACTATGTAAAAATGTTCTTATGCAATGTCCTATCTCCCTCTCTCATTCTTTGTCTACTCCCTCTGCTCCTATCCCTTCTCCCCTGAATCTCTCCCCTTGCCTGCGATGCCGCCTTGCCCCCTGTCCCTTGTGCCCTTTGACTAAGCACTCCTTCTCCCCTTGTTGGGGAAAGATCCAATAAGTATACTCTGGAGTCTCAGTGATCCCTCTGAGAGAGTCCACAGCGCCAAGGGAGCCACTCACAGTTGAGGTATGGTATGGCACCCCTTGCCAAAGCACTTCCTCTCCCCTTTTTGGGGAAGGATCCAGTATGTAGGCCTTGGAGTCTCAGAGACCCCTCTGAGAGAGTCCACTGTATAAAGGGAACCTCTCGCAACAGAGATGGGGAAATGATACCACTTCCCCTGGGATCACAGCTTACTGGACTTTGGACGCAGCTTTGACTCGTCTACCGGTTTGTGTCCCCGTCACCCTCCCCTCTTCCTTCCAGGCTGTGTCTCTCACCCTCCCCTCCTCCTTCCCTCCTTCATTCTCTTTCTACTTCCCCTGCTCCTACCCCCTCCCCTGAATCTCTCTCCTTACCTGCTTTTTTCCCTTACATATACGTCCTTATTGTTTGTCTTGACCTTACATGTAACTATGTTGCCATGCTCTAATAACTGTGTAACCTTTATAACTATGTAACCTGCAACTATGGTCTGATACTCATGTAAAGCGCTCTGATACCTCCGGGTCTAGCCAGCGCTATATAAAACCTTTAAAATAAATAAAAATAAAATAAATAAATGGTTCAAACACCTGACAGTTGTGACTGTACCTCTGGATGCGGGCCTATACATTGCATTGTCCTAAGTTGTCACAGTCAGCTGTTGATATTGGTGTAGCGCATTGTCCTGACAACATGAAGCATTTCAATGTGAATGTTGAGGTGTGTGCATGGCCAGCATTGGTGGTATTTGGTTGACATCCGGACATCCTTCTCCCACCAGCCCAGTTATCCCACCATGAAGCATGCCACCCTTGCAGTGGGTGCAGGTTGACTCTCAGGATGTCAGTCAGTGGTGTCCTGCTGTTGGTTGGTGGCCAGTTCCCAGCATGGCCTTGTGCTCCCCACAACAGAGCACCAGTGTCAGACATCTTTGAAGTGGCTTTTGACTCCCTGTGAGGTGTGCATGCTTCAGTGTGAGCTTGCTGGGCCATGTGGGTGAGGGATGTTGAGCTGTGACTACCACTCCCATCATGCTATTGCCTCCACCCCCCTTCCCAGCATGCCCATACTTCCTTCCTTTTGAGTGGACTTCACTGTGTGTGAGTGTGACAGCAATGGCAAGATGGCTGACAGTGGTGTCCTGCTGTTTGTTGGTGGCCAGTTCCCAGCATGGCCTTGTGCTCCCCACAACAGAGCACCAGTGTCAGACATCTTTGATGGGGCTTTCCACTCCCTGTGAGGTGTGCATGCTTCAGTGTGAGCTTGCTGGGCCATGTGGGTGGGGGATGTTGAGCTGTGACTACCACTCCCATCATGCTATTGCCTCCACCCCCTTCCCAGCATGCCCATACTTCCTTCCTTTTGAGTGGACTTCACTGTGTGTGAGTGTGACAGCAATGGCAAGATGGTTGACAGTGGTGTCCTGCTGTTGGTTGGTGGCCAGTTCCCAGCATGGCCTTGTGCTCCCCACAGCTGAGGCCACTGTCAGACATCTTTGATGTGGCTTTTGACTCCCTGTGAGGTGTGCATGCTTCAGTGTGAGCTTGCTGGGCCATGTGGGTGGGGATGTTGAGCTGTGACTACCACTCCCATCATGCTATTGCCTACACCCCCCTTCCCAGCATGCCCATACTTCCTTTCTTTTGAGTGTACTTCACTGTGTGTTAGTGTGACAGCAATGGCAAGATGGCTGACAGTGGTGTCCTGCTGTTTGTTGGTGCCCAGTTCCCAGCAGGGCCTAGTGCTCCCCACAGCAGTACCCAGTGTCAGCCATCTTGTCAGTTCTTTGCCACTCCCTGTGATGTGAGCATGGTTCAGAGTGGTGTTGATGGGCCAATTGTGAGGGTGACCAATATCTGTGACTACCACTCCCATCATGCTATTGCCTCCACTCCCCTTCCCAGCATGCCCATACTTCCTTCCTTTTGAGTGTACTTCACTGTGTGTGAGTGTGACAGCAATGGCAAGATGGCTGACAGTGGTGTCCTGCTGTTTGTTGGTGCCCAGTTCCCAGCAGGGCCTTGTGCTCCCCACAGCAGTACCCAGTGTCAGCCATCTTGTCAGTTCTTTGCCACTCCCTGTGATGTGAGCATGGTTCAGAGTGGTGTTGATGGGCCAATTGTGAGGGTGACCAAAATCTGTGACTGCCACTCCCATCATGCTATTGCCTCCACCCCCCTTCCCAGCATGCCCATACTTCCTTCCTTTTGAGTGGACTTCACTGTGTGTGAGTGTGACAGCAATGGCAAGATGGCTGACAGTGGTGTCCTGCTGTTGGTTGGTGGCCAGTTCGCAGCATGGCCTTGTGCTCCCCACAACAGAGCACCAGTGTCAGACATCTTTGAAGTGGCTTTTGACTCCCTGTGAGGTGTGCATGCTTCAGTGTGAGCTTGCTGGGCCATGTGGGTGGGGGATGTTTAGCTGTGACTACCACTGCCATCATGCTATTGCCTCCACCCCCCTTCCCAGCATGCCCATACTTCCTTCCTTTTGAGTGGACTTCACTGTGTGTGAGTGTGACAGCAATGGCAAGATGGCTGACAGAGGTGTCCTGCTGTTGGTTGGTGGCCAGTTCCCAGCATGGCCTTGTGCTCCCCACAACAGAGCACCAGTGTCAGACATCTTTGATGGGGCTTTCCACTCCCCGTGAGGTGTGCATGCTTCAGTGTGAGCTTGCTGGGCCATGTGGGTGGGGGATGTTGAGCTGTGACTACCACTCCCATCATGCTATTGCCTACACCCCCTTCCCAGCTTGCCCATACTTCCTTCCTTCTGACTCTGCTTCCCTGTGGGGTAGTGTGCCTGTGCTGAATGGATGGCTGACAGTGTTGTCCTGGCGTTTGTTTGGCTACAAGTCCCATGTGTGTCACTGTCCTTCCCACAGCATAACCCAGGGTGGTGGTTCTTTGTGGGATAATTAATTTTAGTGTGAGGCAATGCATTTTCCCAGGTGAGTTGTGTGTAGTTTGTGTTAGGGGTGTGTGTGAGAAGAGCTGCTAGTAACTATGGTCAGAGCTGTCAGTCCTCCTTCCCACCCAGCCAGATATCCCACCATGGAACGTGCTTCCATTGCAGGGAGTGCAAGTTGTCTTTTAGGATGTCAGTCAATGGTGTCCTGCTGTTGGTTGGTGCACAGTTCCCAGCAGGGCCTTGTGCTCCCCACAGCAGTAGCCAGTGTCAGCCATCTTGTCACTCCCTGTGATGTGAGCATGGTTCAGAGTTGTGTTGATGGGCGTATTGTGAGGGTGGGCAATATCTGTGACTACAACTCCCATGATGCTATTGGCTACACTGACTTGACCAGCATACACAGAATTCCTTCCTTTCTGTGGGATTCCCTGTGTGGTGGTGTTCTAGTGGTGGCTACATATCTGACAGTGTTTGTTGGTTAGATTTGTGCCACTGCCTAGCTTTATTTGTTGTAGGGTTTGTACATGTCATGACACAGTTACATATCACTATGAGATGGCATGTATTGTGTTTATCTGACTGACATACACATCTTGGGATGATTCTGGTTTTGTTGCTGTGGATTTGCTAAGGGTGCATGGTTTGACTATCCCCTTGACAGTGATGTGTGTATGTTGTCACATGATATTGGGTATATTTGTTGTGTACTCACCAGGCTCTGGGATGTTTGATAGTCCATATACGCTCACTGGTGGTAGGATGGCCCGCACCTTCTCCTCCCAGGGCCTGAGGTATACTGGTTTGACAGGAGGGCCACTGCTGGTGTGTTGGCTCAAGATGTAATCCTTCTTCAGTAGGTCCCTGACCCTCCTGCGCACGTCATACCACCTGTTCTGGATGTCTTCCTTTGTGCGCAAACATGGTGATTGTGCGTTCACCCTGTCGACGATCCTCTCCCACATCTTGGTTTTTGCGACATGGGGGTCTGTTGGACCAGTGTACCAAACAGCTGTGGCTCTACCCTGAGGATCTCATCTACCAGGACTTCCAATTCACTATCTAGGAACTTTGGATTCTTCTTTGGGGGCATGGTGATGGGTGGTGGTGGTGAGTGATGTGTGTGTTGGTGTGCAAGTGAGGGTGTGTGAGTGTGTGTTTTGCTGGGTGTATGTGAGGGTGCTATTTGTTGAGGTGCTGATGGTGTGTGGCTTGTGTGATGGATGAGCTGTGAGTGTGTGTGTGGTTGCTGTCTGTTGGTGTTCTGTGCTGGCAGGTCATTTGAATTTGCAAAGGATCATGGTAGGGATTTGTGTCCTTTATATGGGTGGAGTTGTGGGTGTGTCTTTGTTCCCTGTTTCCCCCAGTATTTATTGGCTTTGTAATTGCTTGTTTGGCCTTTTTTTTTGTGTTTTTCCCTTTGTACTTTTTGTGCATGTAGGAGACGTTCTTCTGACCGAGTCGGACCCTGCAGTTGTCTCGTGCGAGCTTCTCCGAGTCGTTCACGCTGTGTTTGTGCTGTTTCATGTGCGTCGTACGCGTCGGTCGCGGAGTATTGGGTTGCTTCGGCTCGCTGTTTTGTATGCGTGTCATTCGTACGGCTTGTACTCCGTGCGACTCGGTCGGGTTTTCCACCCGTTACATCATACTGCGCGAGTCGGACTTCGCGGGTACGTTTCGTTCGGGTTCATTCCTGGTGCGTGTCGGTCGGTTCAATTCGCGTGGTTTTCCGGCCGGATAGCTGTTTTCCGCGCGGTTCGGTCGTTCGGCTTGTGTTCCGTACGAGTCGGTCGGATTTTGCACGCATTTCATCGTACTTGGCGGGTCGGGCTGCACCGGTACGTGTAGGTCGGAATAGATTCCCGATCCGAGTCGGTCGGTACGTTTTCCGGCCCGAATCGGAATCGGCCCCTAAGTGTGTTAAACCTACTCTTCTACTGCAACCTTGGCCCTAGGGAATTCTTTTTAATTCTTTTTATTTGTCTTTAGAAAAAAATTGTGATGTTCATTTATCATAGTCTTTATAATTTGATTTCGTCACAGTTCATTATTTGTAGACTCAGATATCACTGAATTGAATAAACTAGGTATCAGTTGTCAAGTCTTATTTTAGAATTTTGTCTCAAGAGTTTGAATCAAATGCTGTCGATGTGGCATCTCACAGAGGTTCAAGTAATTCTGATCTCAGTGCATTGGGATCTGGATCATTGCATTAGACACATTCTCTGTGTATTAGGTCCACTCGGTGCTGAAAGCCTACGACAACAGACACTTGCTCTCTTGGATCTCCTCGATGTCTGTTGATGTTCTTCTTCTGTGTCACTTATACCACTAGATTCTACTTCTTCGATGATGGTTTGTGGTATGCATTCAACTCACACGCTAGATTTCAGTTGTCTCCTACGACTTGGCCATTCTGATCTCACCTGTAGTCTTTCATTCCTCACACTTGTTCCTTCACCAAAATCGTTTGATTGTTCTGGTGGCAGGCCAATGGCTCCCCTACTTTCAGGTCTTAGATCTTTGTCTTCAGGGGATACTTCCACACCACTTTGCGAGATTTCAGGAACTTGGACAGGTGAGGAATTCTGTTGAAAGTCAACCCCTTCTGATCCCTCTGGATGTATGGACACGGGAGGTCTTGGACTTGGCTCAAATGTCATCACTTCATCAAGTGGACACCTCACTATCTAGGTGTGAGATGCATGTTCCCAATTGGGTATCCCACCACATTTCACAGCAGTGTTAGTGATTAGAATCATCGGGAATGGCCCTTTCCACCTTGGCTTCAAGCAAGATTTTCAAAAGTGCTTTTTAACAAGGATTCAATTGTCGAGGTTAAGGTTGTGACACTGCTCCTGACTTGGAGTTGCAGTGGCAGCTCCAACATTGTGAGAGATGGAATGCACCACATTAGCTAACCCCTTGCATTAATCAAGAATCATGACAAAAATGTGATATTTAGAATTGCATTTGCAGACACAGCAGGCAGTCGCATTGCACGTCCCATGAGTATCTCATGTGGCAATAATCCTGTCCTCCTGTCAGGGGTGCTTCGGCAAAGCATCTGGCCATTTCAGAGAAGTAGATGCATAAACCTTGGCTAAACATGATTTCAGTGTTCCATTAATCTGATCAACTATACCGGAAGCTTATGGACGGTAGCTACAGTGCAGTCTCTGTTGCACTTGAAGTGCCACAAACAGCATTCTAAGGAGCTCGTTGTTAAAATGGGTCCCTCAGTCTGACTCTAGAGCCACTGGAAATCTGAACCTTGGTATGAGTTCTTATAATAACAGTTTGGCTACAATGAGGCTCTCATTTCTCCATGTTGGGTAGGCTTCTACCTATCGGGAGAAAATGCACACTATAACCAGGATATAGCTTAGCCCGTTACAAACAGGCATTTCGATAAAATCGAACTGCATCCTGTTAAAGGGTCCTTCTGATTTTCCTATGTGGCTCAATGTTACAGGTGTACTCTTCCCTACATTCATCTGCTGACATGTCACACATCTATGGCATAGTTCTTCAGTCTCTGAATTGGGGATTATACCAGTTCTGCCTAAATAATCTCACCATTGCATTCCTTCCGATGTGTGCAGGGCCATGAAAATGTCTTCTCATGGGAAATAACAGGCTATCTGGCAACACAAGTCTTCCATCAGCTGAAACCGAAATGTCATTTGCATTTTTAAAACATCCTGCTCTGATCCATCCTTGCTGTTCTGCCTTTGAAACGTCTTGCAATCTCTTGATGTTCTCCCGTGTATCAGCTACTTACAACAGCATTGAAAAATGGTGTCCTCACCAGATTCATTTGTATATTCTCCATTAAATGCACATGCCACAATTGCTCAATAATGAGCAACCGTCCAACATATCTGTTTCCAACAGTTACATAATTTTTCCACTACTGTAGGCTGTGCATTTAACTACTGCAATTTCTTGTGGTAATTGAATTGCTTCCAACAATCTAATTACATATTTCCCATTCCAGATTGGAGATCCAGATGAAGTAATGAATCCCCTTTGTGACCACAGCTGTCCGAAGTCATGGACCACGCCAAAACCATACTGACTATCCATAAAGCCACTCGCAATTGTGCTGAAATATAGCAGGCTTGAGTAAGGGTGATCAATTCTGCCACATGTGCAGAGGTAACACCTCGAAGCTAGAAGGTTTCCACCACTTCCTGAATTGTACATACAGCATAAGCTGCTCTCAAAGTCCCCTCATTATCTCTCAAACATGAGCCATTTACAAAGATTACATAGTCGGGCTAATCAAGGGGTTCATCCTTAGTGTAAGGTCTTGGCTTGGTGCATAGATCTGTAACATTGAGACAGTCATGCTCAACCTCTTCCCCATCCATTTCATTTTCAGGCAATGGTAACATTGGAGCTGGATTAAGAGTTTGACATCTTTTGAGCACAACAGTCTCTGTGGTAAGAATCAATTGTTCATATTTTGTAAGTCAACCATTCATCAAATATTGGGTCTTAGTACGAGTGAGCAAAATCTCGACAGAGTGAGGTACCATTACTGTAAGAATATGGCCCATAACTATGCTCTTGCTTCTCTCAATCCTGACACCAACCTCCACAACCGCTTTAAGGCAGCCAGGCAGTCCTGCAGCAACAGGGTCAAGAGTAGTTAAAAATTATGTACAGGTCTTTGAGAGTCTCCATGCAATTGAGTAAGCACTGAGAAAGCGCAGCCCTCCTTCCCATTGCAAAACAAAGTGAACATTTCACTGTAATCAGGCATTCCCAGTGCTGGGGCACGAAATAGACTTTCTCTCAGCTGTAGGAATGCTTTTAAGCAGTTGTTGTCCCTTGGAAGCGGATCAGGTACATCCTTGTGTGTCAGCTTCAGTAATGGCTAGGCCACTAGGGAAAAGCTGAGTATCCACCTCTACTGTAGCCCACCATTCCCAGAAACATTCTGACCTCCCTCTGTTTTTGGGTGGATTAATTTTCAAAATTGCTGTGATTCTCTCTTGTGACACCTTTCTCATTCCCTTTTCAATGAGATGTCCTAAATACAGAACTTCTTTTGGCAGTATTGCAACTTGCTCTGGGACACTTTATGTTAAATCTCAGCCAAATGATTCAGTAGAGCAATCATATCCTGTTTACAAGCTTCTTGTATACTTGACGCCACAAGTAGGTCATCAATGTACTGTACAAGAACTGAGTTACAAGGCATTTGTAAAGTCTCAAGATTCTTTTTCAAGATCTTATTAAAGACCGAAGGGCTCTCTGTAGACCCTTGTGGAACTCAGCGCCATGCAAAAATTTGATCTTTGAACATGAAAGAGAACAGAAATTGACTATCCTCATGTGATGGAATAGAGAAAAAGGCCTGGCAGAGGTCCACAACAGTAAACCATTCTGCATAGCAAGGAATTTGAAATAATATTATAGTTGGATTCAGTACCATGGAAAAATAAGGAATGACTATGCTGTTAATTTTTCACAAATGTTGTACAATCCTATACATGCCATTAAGCTTAGGTAAGCTCATAATCGGCGAGTTGCAAGGACTTCCAACTAATTCTTTTAAAATTCCTTGTTCTAACACCAATTCAATCATAGAAGTGATTCCAGCCACTGTTCCTGGCATAAGATTATATGGTGGGGTTCTCTGAAATACTGCATTCGGTTTTGTTATTTGGAATGGTTCTACACCTTTGATTAGTCTGATATCTTTCCACTGCAAAATCCCATACTTCTGTTTTTACAGTATCTCGTAAATTGGGAGGTAAATCCTCTACTGTTCTTACAGGGTACAATCCAACTGCTGTTCCTTGTCTGGCCATTTTGAATTCCATATCTTCATTATCTGTTTAAAATTCAACACCATCCGATGTACAATATTTAGTGCAATTCAATTTGCACAAAGATACCTTCCTAACAGATTTATAGGACTTGAGTCACATACAACAAATTGGTGGTCTTCCTCAAATGAGCCTATTTATAGGAACCTTCTTCAAAACAGGGTTAGTTATTTGCTTATTTGAAACACCTACAACTTGGAACTTCTTTCCCGAGAGGGGTCAGTCTAAGACTTCCGCTTTTCTAACAGTGGAACGGGTAGCACCAGTGTTTATTAAAAATGACACTTAGTGGCTATTTACCTCTCCTTCTACAAATGGAGCACTCTGGTCTGCCTTTAAGACTGTGCCAAGTACGCAATCTTCCTCCCCCTTCAGGCACCGTCAATGTGAATTGTCAGAATCAAAGTTCTCGCTCTCAAACATAGGAAATTGCTGAAATGAGTTCTGATTTTGGAAAGGATTTGAGTTTGCTCTTGGTGCTTGATTCATATTAAATCTAGGGTTACCCATATTTTGTGGGCAATTGGAGCTTGAGGGACGTGCATCATAGGGCCATGTGACTGATTTGGTGTCTGCATTCGCTGAACTGGGATCTGAACTGGAACATTTTGCATCTTCGTTAGATTCACACCATGCGTTTGTCCATCACCACCTACTCAATTAGGATTCTGTCTATACTTCTTCTTCCAATGCCCAAGCTTGTTACAATAGTCACAAAGAGTAAATTTTTTCAACGTCTAAATATCTACAGCTGAATTTGGGTCAGTCGGAACACCTTGACACTTTCCTTGTGAAACACCAATTCCACCTTGTGCCATCTGACCTCCATTCTGGAAACCAACACCTTGCATTCCATCGACATTCCCTACTTATTTCTGATTTTGAAACCCCTTCTGAGCCAGCTTAGTTTGCACCAGCATGAATTTCTCTTTAAGCATTTTCTTGTTCATCTCTTGTACATCACTATCGTATTTTGCATATTTCAGAATCTGATCCAAAGGTTTTGACTGCCAACAATCACTTTCTGTTGTATGTGCTTACCGTTTTCTGGTCGCAACCCAAAAACGAACTGTGACACAAAACTCCACATATCTCCTTTTTTCTCTGAATTTTCCTGTACACTGTGCTGTTTGAACACCTGTAAGAATCGTTCATAATAAGCATGCACTGATTGTTTAGCTTCCTGAATAGGTCTATTGATCTTTAACCAATCAATGTCCCTCGCGAAACCTTTTCCTTCAAAAAGGTAATCACCTCATTGTAATTTGTAATCACCATAAGTGAGGATGCACAAGAACATGCATCTCATGGGAGCTTTGTACGTGGCCTTTGCACAGCTATCTTACACTCTGCCCATAAATCACTCTGTACCACAATGTCAGAGAAGTATTCAAATCTGTCCTCAGAACATTTCACATTTTCACAAACCTGTCAACTTGTGTATACCACTGGGCAGGATTCTCTGTCAATTTTGGAAAATTGTTTGTGAATGTCGCAAGATCACCCCTGTTCCACGGTACATGAACATACCCTCCACCTGTTATCTCCATCATAGGGAAAGTTAGAGCCTCATCCTCATCTAGGGGTACTGGTGGTGGCTTACCATTTACCTCTGTAGTATCTGATTGTTTCTTCACCGATTTACTTTCTAATCTATCAAAATCACTCCATTTCCGAATGCACTTCACCAATTCAGCAATGTGCAATCTCATTCCTGTGGATCGCATGGTCACAATTGCTTCATCATCTAACTGTCCCCTAACGTAAGGGAATACTCTTGGAGAGGTCTACTTCGTATTTGCCAGCCAATTCTGCGAATTTATTGTGTATATCAACTACACGTATTGTAGGTTCCTTACTCAGGTATATCAGCTCATTCTCCTGATATTGATTCAGATGTGAAATCTCGAAAACCCCTAATAATTTCTTCCAATTCCACCTTCAAATGTGGTACATATAGGGGTCTCGCCCTATCTTGATTATTAGATGGTCTCTCTGTATCTCCTGTACCTTTATTATCAGGAGTTTCCTCAAACCATGGGGGCAGAATCTCGTTATCCTGTCTCTCTGTGCAATTGGAGTTGTAAAGACAATTCTTCTTCCTTCTCTTAATAATTAACATTCTGTGGTGGGGTCCAGGCAACAATTTGTGAGTTTTACAACATCGGGATGAACCATGTTGAGGCTACTACTCCTACAGCTCCTGGAATAACAGGATTTGGAGCAATGTTGATTGGTGCAGTTGCAATAGGAATTGCTAATGTCTGTGCTGATACAACTTGTGACAATGGTGCAGGAACAATCACAACAGAAGTTGTAACACCTGGAGCAGTTACAGTAGTGGCTGCTTCAGCAGGTGCAGCTGCAATCAAACGTATTGGAGGTGATCACTCAAACTGAGTTATATTCGGGTCAATAAGGCTGTATCCAATGTACCACTAGAGGGTGTAACATTCTTTGGACCACATGATGGAGCAACATAAGTCTGTGGACGTGAGGACAACAGAGCTTCTCATATGTCATCCCCAGAGCACTATCATTATCAGACTTTCCTATGGGCTCCTTTTCTTCATTTCCCTGGTTTCGATTATTCTTAGGCTTTGCTGTTGTTTTTGATGGGTACATTCTAGCTCTCTCAACTTCACATTTCTTCCATATTTGCTTTTCTTCATCCCATTTAGTATCAGCGTAATTACGCACTGCTCTCTTTGCTGTTTTCTGATACTTTTATTTGTCTTTGGTATGAGCTGTTCGCTCCCAAGCATTTAATGCTTCATACTGTGTGGGTCTAGGAGGCAGCCTCATTTCATATAGATTTTCCCTCAAATTTGAAATAATCTGTAAATCAAATGTACCATATTGTGGAAACCTTAATGCTCCTTCTTTTTCTGTGATATTGTGCCATTGACAAAGTCACAAACATGTATGAAGCCCTACATCTGTCGCCGTATAATGGCCTGGCCTACCTTCTGGTGAAGCCTCCTCACCCTCATGGACAGAGACTCACAAATCACCTCTCATTAAGTCTCTAGGGGCTTTAAAGCATTTCATGATCACAACAATTCAACAAATAATGAATAAATCAATTCAGTTAAATTCAATGTTTTTGTTCATTTCTCAGTTTCCTATGAAACAATGCTCACGTCTAATCCCAACACAATTCTTTCTTCCTGGGCTTATCACAGTACAGCACCTGACGATTCGCCAACCAATCCCAGTGTGACACTTAACATCAAATGACCTGTCTCAGCGCGGCACACTCTGATGCAATTTTCACTCCTCACAGCAGTTCACCCCCCTTCCCAATTGCAGAATATCTCTTGTAAGATTCCTCCTTTTTTTTGTTAAATTAGAAAAGGCCTTGGTTTCTTTTATTTGGAATCAGAAGCATCCATGAGTGAAGCTAAAAGGTTTAGAAGTATGTAAAGAAGATGGAGGACTTCACCTTCCAGATTTTCACTTATATTATATGGCATCTTTTGTACTACAGATTTGTTGTTTTTCCATGAAATTTTCCTATTTTGATAGCTTACTCGCTGATAACTCACTGCTTGCAATCGTGCTCAGTAAATTTGACATACATTTGATTTGATTTGATTTGCAAATTTGTAAAGCGCACGAATGCCCAAGGGCGTCTTGGCGCTGAATCAATGTAAAAGACTAGGTCTGCCGGAGAGTGGTATCTAACTAGGAAGTAAACAGCCAGGTTTTCACCTCCTTCCTGAATGAGAGTAGCGATGTGCTGTTTTTGATTGTAACAGGGAGAAGGTTCCAGGTTTTAGCTGCCTGTAGCAGGAAGCTTCTCCCCCCCCACCTAACTTGCTTGAATTTAGGAACCTGGATCAGTTTTGCCTGGCTTGATCTCAGGCTCTTGGATGGCTCATATGGTTTCAAATGAGTTTTTAAGAAGTGGGATCCTACTCCGTGAAGGGCTTTGTAGGCCAGGCAGACTGACTTGAACTTAATCCTCTTTTCAATAGGTAGCCAATGGAGGGCTCCTAGTCTGTGGGCGACTGGCTCGTATCTGGGAATGTCCAGCACCAGCCTTGCTGCAGCATTCTGTAGGCGCTGTAATTTTGTTAGATGTTGAATTTGTAACCCTGCATACAGGGCATTCCCGTAGTCCAACCTGGATAAGACCAGTGCGGTTACTAATGTTTTACAGGAATCTTGGGGAATAAACGGTGATAGTTTTTTTATCATTTTGAGGATGTACCACACTGTGGAGGATAGTTTGTTTGTCTGGGCGCTCAAAGATAGTTTGTTGTCCAGTAGCACTCTCAGGTTTCTAACTTTGTCCACTGGGGATGGGCAGTCGCCTAGGCTGTCTGGCCACCATTTTGGGGACCAGAAATTCATATCTGTCCCGAGCAACATAACCTCGGTTTTGTCACCATTCAATTTTAGGCAGTTATGTTGCATCCAGTGATTGATCTGACTCATGCAGTTACTAAATCTGCCTGCTGTCTCATCTGTGTTGTTTGAGACTGCTACCACAATTTGGGTATCGTCCGCATAGGAGACTGGTAGGAAACCACAGTTCCTTATTATAGCCGCTAATGGGGCAACATATACATTAAAAAGGGTGGGGCTTAACCCCTTCGATGCTCATGACGAGCTCAGCTCGTCATGCTGCGCGGACGCGCTGTGCGCATGACGAGCTGAGCTCGTCACGATCCCACCCGCGATCGGAATCTCCAGCACACGAGCGGAATTCCGATCGCGGTGAAGGGGTTAAAGAAGACCCCTGAGGTACGCCACAAGGTGAGTTAAAAGGTTTGGATGTGGCATCTCCTAATTTAACTGAGAAAGTTCTATCAGTTAAATATGAGGATATAAGCTTAAGTGCCGTCTTGTGGACTCCTGCTTCGGCTAGTCGGGTCAGGAGTGTATCATGGTTTACCGTGTCGAAGGCCGCCGAGAGATCCAAAAGAATCAAGGCAGCCTTCCCTCCAGCATCCAGTACGCTCCTGAGTTCTTCCGCTGCCATGATCAGAGCTGTTTCAGTTCCATGTTGTTCCCGGAACCCATACTGTGAGTGGTCTAGGGCATTTACGGAGGTTAGATATTTTGACAATTGTTTGTTCAGTAGTTTTTCCAGTACTTTTGCTGGAAAAGGGATCCTTGAAATGGGTCTGTAGTTCCCAGGATCCTGTGGATCCAGATTTGACTTCTTGAGTAGCGGGAGGACTGAGGTCTTTTTCCAGGCATCTGGGAAACAGCTCGATGTAATTATCTTAGTGAAAACCAGGGATAGTTGGTCGCTCAGTAGATCTGGAAATAGGTGCATCACCTTAGGTGGGCAGGGGTCTGTTAGGCCTCCAGACCTAGTTGTCATTACCACCTGTTTGATCTGTTCTACTGATGGAGGCCAAAAATGGAACCCCGTATTGGAGATTTCCATGGGCAGGCCCTGTTTAGATTCTATGAGTGACTGTGGGGTATCAGATTTGTTGGTCGTTATGAAAGACTCATAAACGGACTTGACTTTGTCAACGAAGAACTGACCTAAAGTGTTACATAGTTCCGTGCTACAGTCTATCTGTTTGTTAGCATTGAGATTTGTTAGTTTTTTTTACCGTGGCAAATAAATCCTTACTGGAGTTTTTAGCTTCATTTATTTTTCGTATAAAATAGTTACTTTTTTCCTCTAAGATTAGTTTTTGTAAGTTGCCAGGAACTTCTGTATTCGTCTTTCGTCCGTTGTTCATAGTCGGCCCTCCATTTCCTTTCCGCCCTTCTGCAATTTAGTTTTTGTGCCTTTAGTTTTTCGTTGAACCAAGGTTGTGAGGGATTTTTCCTCCTAGAAGTAATCTTTTTCAGTGGGACTGCTAATTCGACCGCTGAATTCACCCAACTGAAAACCTGTTCGGCAGCTAGGTTACTGTCTAACTCAAGATCCGGAATGGTCATAGAAAGCTGCTCCTGTAATTTCGGAGTATCAATCTTAGACCAGTCCTTCTAGGTGACACACCTATGCTGGGAAGCAATAGCTGCTGTGACCTGCTCTACCTTTAAGGTGAATTTTATTACCTTATGATCTGACCAAGGAACGGGCAATACTTCCAAGATCTCGATGTTTGTGTTTGAGGTAAAGATCCCGTCAAGTGTGTGCCCGGCCACATGGGTGTTGTACATAACTTACCATGTTGTATAAAAGCCCTAGGGGTTCCAAAGAAAGTTAGATACACATTTTTAAATTTTATATGGGACAGGAAGGAAAAGGTTTTTGTGCAATATGAAGTCTCTGTGGTCCATGCTGAAACTCCCCCTTCAGGCTCTAGATATCTATTATCAAGTTTGTCAAACGGTATGATGTGTAAATTGTTGAAATTAGCAACAACTAAAATTGATGATTTTTTTGAAGATGCAATAACTAAGAATTTTCATTGTATTTTTCCTGCAAATCTTTCTAATAGACACGATTAGTATTTTCCATTTGTGCAAATAAACTCAATGCTCAATAGCCTACCAAAATAAATGATTTCCACTTCTAGCAATTTAGTTAAGAATATGTTCTTAGGGGATAAAGTAGACTGTTCACTAAGCTTTTGGTACAAAGAACTCCTGTCATAATCAGATTCTATTACTAATTAGATGAAGTCCAAATAAGAAAGACATACTGGTAACATTTGGAAAATATGCAGAGAAAAAGCTATTTTCAATTTGGCTACTCAAGTTTGAAAGGTGCAAATTTCAATTGCATGGTTTTCTTTAAAAGATGGATGTTATATTACACACCACAAATCATAAGTAAAATGTGATTCCCAGTAACAGCCTGACACACTGAACTGACAGGGACTTCAGGTCCCAAGATACCACTGCATGAGGTGGAAGGAAGGAGGAGGAGGCACTCCTCCACAGCAACCATTGCCTCATAGCGTAGCCATCACTACTACTGGGGGGGGGCACGCATGGGCAAGCCTGGGCCATTCGCGGGGTTATCCGTGCCTGTTAACGACTAAAGGAGGCCAGGCTGGGCCACCCTGCATTCATTTGAAACAGGATGAGGAAGCAAAAGAATGAGGGTAGCTTTAGCGCCTTGCCCAAGGGAGCCAAGGGGTCAAAGATCAACTGTTTCAGTGAGCAGCCTGTGCCTGTTATTACCAAAGAAATTGAGTTTGCAGAAAGACATCTTTCATTTCATATTATTATAACCGCCAATTTTTCTCTTAGAGCTGATGGCCCTTTTGTGTGGGCCAATAACCACATACTCCTTAATTCAGGCACATTCCAATGCCCTACTGATATATCTTCATCTCTACCCATAAAACTGTTGGTGCCTATAAACTGGTGGTGAAGCGCAAAAAAAGTGGCCCACGTCTCCCAGAATTTCTTGATAATTGCATGAATACCTGTAATGAAAAGGTCCTCACTATTTCCTCCGAGGATTATGTTATTGACCAGCTCTGCCATAGGCTTGGTTCTGTATTAAAAGATCTACTACAGCCCCTAGTCAATAAGGCCGATTGCGTCAAAACTCACTTGATCAAAATACTTCACGACCGGCCCATACAACATATTGCACGTTCTGAATTTTTGGCCGCACAGCATACCTCTTCCTCGGATCCATCTCCGTCATTTTGCAGTGTGGGGGTTACCCAAGCTTTGGGCAGCCCTGCAGCATGCTCTATGGCTACTAACACCAATTTACCACCCAATTATTATGTGGTTCAGCATAAAGTGACAGCAAGGCTATCAACTGTTCCTGGTGACCCAACCAGCAGCTTAAGAACATGCTGCCTATCCTTAGTTTACCCCCTGAAGCATGTCTGTCCTGATCTTATCTCATGTCCCTAGCCTATGCTCTGAGTTTGATGAAGGCAGCCCTCAGCTCATGAACCAAGTGACTTATTGGCTCTCTAAACACCTGCACTTTAGAATACAATCAGATTTTAAAGGTCAGGATTTCAAATCTGATTGATCTCTTTGAAATCCTACGAGGGTGATTGTATAGTAGTTGTCAATTTTAAAAAGCTTATTTACATAAGTAAACTACTAATCCACTATGGAAATTGTGTCAATGTACCCCACTCCATTCTGTCCTATTTCTACACTTTTTTATCGGACACCTTCTAGGGTCCATTCTCCGGACAACCCCACTGATAGTGTGGTAGCTTAGAGTCAAAAACCACCAGAATCGTGCAAAATGTGATACTAATATGGCACTTGGCACAGTGTTAGGTAGTTATATGAACATTGATTTCTGATATAGACCCCAAAAATCTGACCCCCCATTTTAGGCATGTGATGTCATAATACAAAATGGCCACCAGAAGGGCAAGTAAATTATCATAAATGCAATATTCATCTTCCAGCACATAATTGTAATGATTTTATAGTCAAGGATTTCAAACATTTTGCAATTTAATTGACTCATAGTACACTTTGATAATTATGTAGATATATCATAGATATACAGGGTATTCCACATAACTTGCTCACCCCCCTTAACTTTTGAACGGCTAAAGATAGAAATTTCAAACAAAAATCAGGGTTCATAAAAAAATGTCTAGTTTATGTTGTTACTATTTTAGGGGCACTTGGGCCCCATATACAGGGTGTACCAAAAGACTATTACAAAATTTTAAGATTACACCCGGCATATTTGTGCTACATTTTTTTGTTGTAATATAAATAATAGATTTGGTAAGATTTAAATATTGAAACATTTTTTTATTGAAAAAGAATGAAGATACAAATTATATTGTTATTAATGTGTCACCAACCGGGTGAATGCAGCGCATTGGCCAGCCTGTTTTTCCTTGCCTGGCTCGGAAGTCAGGCAAAAGGAAGGAGCCACGCCTTCACGCACGACCCGGAACAAGAAGAAGACGAGGGGTCGCACCGTGAGAGGAGCGAGGAGGAAGACGGAAGCCAGCGACGAAAGGAAGGAGAGCGTGGAGCGGACAGGGAAATTGAGGAAGCCACCCAGGAAGGAGCGTGCGGAGAAACGGCTCATCGAGAACCCGACCCGTCAAAGGAGAAGCGGGAAGTACACGCCGAGGCGGAGTCTCCTCCCTGCCGGTGGACCACCGAATCCCGCCGCGTCCCAGGAGGGGCATGGCTCCGTCAGGTGCGTGCCCGATTTCTAGTTAGGAATCAAAAATAGAAATAAAGGAAAGAAGGGAGTAGGGAGGGGAGAAAGGAAATCGTTATTTTTTTCTAAAGAAAAGGACACAAGGGCAATAAGCAGTGGAGTAACTGTTCTGGGGCTGCCTAATTCTTTTGTTTATTGGCTAACTTACTTCGCTAATGTGCACCCTCCCCAAGTAGCAGAACAACTCACCATCACTAACATACACATTTGCAAAACAAGGGCAGACACTTACCTGCTTCTTTGCTTCTATCGAGGGTGCTGGCGGAGAGGAACTATGAAGGACCTGGAAAGAAGATGTTTTGAAAAACAAGACTGGAACTCAATTCTTTTTGACAATAAGATAATTGTACATCTCTGAATAAAACAGTGATAAAGGTCCTTGTAACTATCCTGAGTAGTCCTTAAGCGTCAAAACCTTGCTGTCGATCACATAATGTTTATTGTTATTGTAGTCACCATTTTTTTAAAGGTTACAATTTGGTCAGCCATCTAAAACATGTCCATCACAAACACAAAAACTAGTACACGGAAGAGACAATTGTTTACATTTACAAGCATGGGTACACAATGTTTTACATCCACACTTAACAAGTTCCTTGCAGGAATTTGGAGCATCAAGCAAAAATGACCAAAGAGGTTCATATCCAGAATCATCCTTTTGCCATCCCAACTGAGCTGGATCAGGTATATCGGGATACACATTCCACCACTGAGACCACACATAACCCGCTTGGAAAATAGCTGTCTTGCTGTGCTGTAAGGAAGCAGCCTCACTTGGTGGCACATTTTCTAGAGAGCGATTAAGTATGATCACCATCATTCTTCGACACTCATTAACAGAATCTGTTTTAATGTTCTTATTGTATAATCTAATTACAAATTGCTGAAGCTGACTGAAACTGTTATTTGAAATATCTGGTGGGCAATGAGAAAGCTCAATAAATGTTTCCTTGACGGCCTGAAAATTTTGCCACGTTTCCTAACTTGTTTTCTTGCCACGACTTGCAAATGCAGATATAGTGTTGCAACCTATAAATACATGGAAAAATAAAATACTATCACAAACACTGCTAAGTTTATTAGCATACACATGGATAGGCAGCAACCTTTGATGTTTCCCAATACCAAAATCAATCCACAAATTAGAAAGATTTACGCTGCTAAATGCATAAAGACCAATAACTGCTACATCGGAATCAACAGTACGTATAGTTATAGACTTCTGGCCACTTTCACTAGCATGTTTTGCATGTAATAGTATTCTAGTATCAGCTTCTTCTTGATAACATGGTCTGAGTTCAGATACATTAAGATTTTCGGGAATATTCACCATGTTATCATCCTTTGTCAGTACAACAATTTTACCCTCTGGTATCTCAAGACTCAAAGTTAGAAGCCAAGAATTGAAACAAATCATTTTTGTTATCTTCATTTCGTAGAAAAGTCACCCAGTTTTTGGTATATTTGTTGAACCTTTTACACAATAGCGTTTACCAAACCTTGCCTATTTCTTTCTTCCTTTTTCAGAGACCCCTCTATATAACGTTCAAATACTATGTCTACTCGTTTCGATTTGTTAAGTATGTTCATTACATAAGGCTGGAATATATAGGTAGGTGCTGTAGTCTTGAAAATTACGTACGTTGTCGGGTTATAAGAAATGGATTATTGCTGATCCATCCATAATGATACAACTTGCAGTTTCTGGAATGCTATTCATGTTATCTGCAGCACCATTAAGCTTTACAAACAAGAGATAATGTCATACTTTGTCCCGTTTCTTAGCAATCCTCCCTCAGAAAGTAATGGGAGATAATCAAGATTCTCATGGGCAAAAGATTCCTTTAAATCTCCTTCTCTATCTTGGCAAGCAATATACAGTATAGTGAAAAGTGAGCAGTAGCTTTTTAAGATGGATACGTTGTGGTTCACCGATTTTGGGACTACCTTATGAAATAAACATATCTTGTTTCTAGGAATAGGTTAAAAAATAGATTTTGTGCAGCGTACTAGGCGTTCTTGAACAAAGTTCCATATTGAGTTCTCCCCACGTCATCGGCAATGCACACAGATTTATTTGCATTATTGTAGGAAAGTGCCCTTTTTGCATTATTACCCCCCACTTTTTGCCTGACACATGATGCACTTTTTTCTCGTTGTGCCCTGAGTCTCTTCCTATCAGGTTCACAGGGTCTGTGTTCTTTCCCAAAGCTGTACTTCTGTACCCCCAATTGGCACATCTCTGGCCACAGGTAAGGCCCTTGTAAAAGGTACCATGGGTATCAAGGGCACTGTGACCAGGTAAGGCCTCTAAGGGCTGCAGCACCTATTGTGCCACCCTTAGAAGCCCTGTACCTTAACACCCACACACTGCCATTGCAGGCTGCGTGTTTTGGTGCAGAGAAAAGTGAAGAGTCGAAATGGCACACATCCCTGTGTGCAATGCCTACAACCCACTGCCTGAGGCCTAGGTAAGCCACCCCTCTAGCAGGATGCACTAGCCCTCAGGTGAGGGTACAGTGGCATGAGCCCAGTACCCCACCAGTGTCTAAGTCCATTCTTAGACATTGTAAGTGTAGTAAAGCCATAAAGAGTGTATGGTCTGGGAGCTGGTCCTTACGAACTCCACAGCTCCATAATGGCTTTACTAAAACCAGGGAAGTTTGGTAGCAAACTTCTCAGTACATTAAACCCACACTGATGCCAGTGTGGGATTTAATGTAAAATGCACTCAGAATGCATTTTAGAGATGCCCCCTGAAAAACGACCAGCCTGGTGTGGTTCCTGAATGGTTGGCCGCCATTTGCCACCACCAGACAAGTTTCTGGACCCCTGGATAGAGCGCCTTCACTCTCTGGGTCCAGAAACAAAGCCCATCCTGGGCAGAGGTGTCATGCCTCTTCCCCCAGGATGGGCTGGGTCCACGAAGGGGGAAGCTCCAAAGGCCTGCCTCCTTTGGAAGCTGTCCCTGCCTTTTGCTACCCCCAGCAACTGGCTCCTACTGGTTCTGCCCCCCACTTTGGGTGAGAGAATCGGCGGGAAAACCAAGCAAGAAGAGAGGTGTGCCGACCTTTGCCAAGCCCACCCCTTGGGTGGGGGAGGCGAGTTGAAGCACACATCTCAGTCATCTTCATCTTGAAGATGAGGGGACTCGGCCAAGTAGGGAGAGGCTTGTGCCACCTCCCCCCCTCTGGAGGGTAGCATAATAGGGGGTGTACCCACCCCCAGGAAGGGACCAATTGGTCCCGATCTGCACACCCCTTTCAACGCCCCTAAATCTAGTATTTAGGGGCCACCCTGAACCTTGCCTCCTCAGATTCAAGGAAGAAAGAAGGACCAAAGAGCCGTGCTGACCCAGGAAGAAGAGGACACCTACTGCTTTGGCCCCAGCCCTACCGGCCTATCCCATCTCCGACCTGCCTACAGCAAAGAACCCAGCGTGTCCAGCAGCCAGCAGCCCCCCAGAGCCGGGAGGACCTGCCCTGCAACCATCTTACAGGCTCTGTCTCCCATGAGCACCGGATTTGCTCAAGCCAAGACTTACCCACAGAATCCGGATTCTGCGACTCCGGCATTCTGCATCACTCTGCACCCGACGCCCACAGCCCGAGTTTGAGTGGCCCAACACCACAAGGAGGTCTTCCCAATGATCCTGACCTGGGATCTGGTGATCCCCAGCCTCCCTCAAGCCGCAAGACTACGCCTGCAGCCGCAACCTGAAGGGTCCCCCGACCATGACTGGAGCTGGTAAGAAGACCAGATGCCAAAAAACACCCCTGCACCAGACGCCCCACGGCCTTGGGTGGCCCAACCGACGGTGTCCAGGCATCGTGGGACAGGGTGGTGGAAACCCCGCCGACGGGCAAGGAATGGCGCAAGGTGCGAGCACAGGTGCGCGAGGTGGCAAGCAATGCCCGCTTTAAGTTAGTGCAGTTTTACTTTCTTATCATTCAATCTGGAGATGATGCCTTTATAGGAGCCCGGACCAAAATCACCCCGAGAACATTAGATCTCTGTGGCTCCTCCGGAAAGGTGGGTCATATCCCACGCACAGTGTGGGAAATGCTTGCATATTGCAGGAACTGTCTATCATCCACCCCGGTACCATCCCCGCTAACGACATGAAAGAACCGTTCATATACAGATCATTACCCAGGCCTCAACGTTCATGGACCCACGGATATGCAAGAAAGGTCGCAGCCACCAAAGAGGAAGAAGTGGGTCATATGGTGCTCTTTTAATGACTTTATGAACCACCATATACCATGCTCCCGCCACATTTGCTACTCAAAAAGGAGTGTCCGGCGGCAGGTCTGTGCCACACATTAGCAACAGAGGGAGTGGAACTGTACCCGCGGTCCCTGGCATCAAGCTTTGTTCCAATTAAGTTCAGTATCGCACCACATTGCTGCATATTGTAGGAGGCCTGCCAGACAGTACAAATGCAGATCAGGGAGCCCCAGTCCACTCTCCCCCAAGTCTAGCTTCAGCAAGTCCAGGCACACCCTGCACCTGTTCCACGCCCATACCAAATCCACTAGTAACTTATCTATTTGTTTGAACATAGCTGAGGCAGTCTGTAGAAAGAGTTCTGCATCAAATAGAGGCAGCGGGGAGGAGGACCATCTTGCAAAGGGCCACCCGGCCCATGACCAACAGTGGCAGCGTGGACCAAAATTGGATGGAACGCTCTAGGCCTTCCAGGATTTTCCCAATATTCAGAGCATACTGGAGTTGCCTATTGTGGGTAATTTGAATTCTGAGGTATCTAAAACTGTGCACTTCCCATGCCATTGCCACGTCTGGAAGATGTGCCGCCTCACTGACCGCCAATGCACATAGGGGATATAGTACTGTCTTGTGTCGCTTAACGCGTAACCTGGATGCCGCCCCGAAGAGCACCAACAGCCGCATGAGGAGCAGGATGGACACCGCTGGATCCTTCACAAACACCAAGGTGTCATCTGTGTACATCGAAACAACATGCCGACGGTCACCGACTGGAACGCCCTAATCCACTAGACGATCTCTAAGATAGATCGCAAGCGCCTCAATCGCAAGTGCGAACAACAATGGGGACAACAGGGCCATGTGCCCCTTTCTACACCTCAGCTGCCGATCGCACTCTCGCCATAGGCAAAGTATAACGCATCCATACCCATGACACATACTCAGTCCCTAGGCCCATGCGCGCCAGTACCTCCCAGAGGTACAGCCATGCCAGAGTATCAAAGGCCTTTTCTATGTCCAATGATACCAAGGCAGCCAAAAGGTAGACACCCGCATTTCATGCATCACATGAGATAACCGCCAGAGGTTCATATGCAAACCCCTCCTTGAGATGAAGTCACCCTGGTCTTTATCCACTAAATGCTTGATAACCCTCTCCAGCCGTAGTGTCAAAACTTTTGCAAGTAGTTTCACATCCACGTTCAGCTTGGACATGGGTCTATAGCGACCCTTGACCTTGCCAGGTAGGTCGCTCCCCCGCCACACAGCTCCGCCTGTGGTGTCCTGCCCGCTGCTGCTGCTGGTAAGCTCGCCCCTCTGCTTGTGGCCTCGGTGCCCGTTTTCCTTCTGTTTCCCTCGCTGCCCCCATCTCCCTTGTGTCCATTTTGCCTTCTGTTTCCCTCGCTGCCCCATTATACTGTGCCCGTTTTTTCCTCTGTTTCCCTCGCTGCCCCCATCCCCCTTGTGTCCATTTTGCCTTCTGTTTCCCTCGCTGCCCCCATCTCCCTTGTGTCCATTTTGCCTTCTGTTTCCCTCGCTGCCCCATTGTACTGTGCCCGTTTTTTCCTCTGTTTCCCTCGCTGCCCCCATCCCCCTTGTGTCCATTTTGCCTTCTGTTTCCCTCGCTGCCCCCATCTCCCTTGTGTCCATTTTGCCTTCTGTTTCCCTCGCTGCCCCCATCTCCCTTGTGTCCATTTTGCCTTCTGTTTCCCTCGCTGCCCCCATTGTACTGTGCCCGTTTTTCCTCTGTTTCCCTCGCTGCCCCCATCTCCCTTGTGTCCATTTTGCCTTCTGTACCCCTCGCTGCCTCTCTCCACTCCCGCCGCTGCGTCCCCCGCACGGCCCCGCCCCCTGACTGCCCATTCGCTGCCCCTGCCTCCCGCCTCCCAGCTGCTCCTCCCTCCCACCTCCCCATATATGGCGGCCGCTGTGCGGCCGCGCCGCTGGCGCGCCGCTGGCGCGCCTAAGGCAAGCCCGTCTGCGCCCGTCCGCGCCTGGACCGCGCCCAGCGCCAGAACCCCTGGGCCGTGCGCACCCCGCACCAGCCTCGAGGACCGACGCCGATACGATGCCATCACACTCCACGCTCTCAACCCCGGACGGACGCACAACTGCTTCAAGGCCGCCCCGAAATGCACCCATGGTCCCTTCACCTGCCGGAACTGCAGCTACACCAGCCTCAAAGCCACCGAGGCGCCCGCCAAGAAAGACCTCAACCACCTCCGATGCATCCTACTGAACACCCGCTCCGCACGCAAACACGCCGTCGAGCTCTGGGACCTGCTCGACACATCATCACCAGACGTCGCCTTCCTTACAGAGACCTGGATGAACGACTCCTCCGCCCCCGACATCGCCATAGCCATCCCAGACGGCGATAAGATCACCCGCAGAGACCGCGTCAACGCAGTAGGAGGAGGAATCGCCATCGTCCACAAGAACACCATCAGGGTCTCGACCAGCACCGACGACACTCTCAGCACCGCCGAACACATGCACTTCCAGATCCACACGGACCCCAACACCACCCTTAGAGGCACCCTTGTCTACAGACCCCCTGGGCCCCGACCCCAGTTCAGCGACTCCATCGCCGACTTCATCAGCACGCACGCCCTGACCTCTACCGACTACATCCTCCTCGGAGACCTGAACTTTCACCTGGAGAACAACAACGACAGCAACTCCACCACCCTGATCGACCACCTCGCCAACCTCGGTCTGAGCCAGCTCGTCACAACACCGACCCATTCCGCCGGCCACACGCTTGACCCCATCTTCTTCTCAAGCTCCCACGTCTCCTTCAGCCACACCACGGAACTCCTCTGGACCGACCACCGCTGCATCCATTTCACCTTCCAGAAACCCACCACACACCACCGCACCCAACAGATCCCATGCCGCTGCTGGAGCAAAGTCACCGAAGACCAACTCGGGCAACCCTCGCTCTCAGCCCTCCCTCCGACCCATCCAACACCGACGACGCTGCCTGCAACCTCAGACGATGGATGGACGACTGTGCCAACACCCTCGCCCCGCTGAAAAACTCACCGACAGTGACACCACCAAAAGAGCCAGCTGGTTCACCTCGGAACTCCTAGCTTCCAAGCGTACCTGCCGGAAACTAGAGAAGAAATGGCACAGTGATAAGACACCGGACAGCCACGCAGCCCACAAAGACGCCATCCGTAACCACCACCACCTCATCAAGTCCGCCAAGAGAATCTCCTTCAAAGACCGCCTCGACAACAACGCACACAACAGCAAGGAGCTTTTCAACATCGTGAAGGAACTCTCCAACCCCAGTTCCAACACCAACGACATCCCTCCGTCGCAACCCCTGTGCGATTCCCTCGCCACCTTCTTCCACCGCAAGATCGCCGACATCCACGACAGCTTCAACACCCAGACAGCCCCAACTAAGATCGATGCACCAGACCCGCCGAACACCATCGACCACGACCCCCTGCCAGCCTGGGCCAGCGTGAACATCGAGGACACCATCAAGACCATGAGCACAATACACTCCGGCTCCCCGTCAGACCCTTTCCCGCACCACATCTTCAACAAAGCCAGCAGCTCCATCGCACCCCACCTGTGCAACGTCATCAATCTCTCCTTCGAGACCGCAACCTTCCCAGAGAGCTGGAAACACGCAGAGATCAACGCCCTACTCAAAAAACCCAAGGCGGACCCGAGAGACCTCAAGAACTTCCGGCCCATCTCCCTGCTTCCGTTCCCAGCCAAGGTCATCGAGAAGATCGTCAACAAACAGCTAACCCGATACCTCGAAGAAAACAGCATCCTGGACCCATCCCAATCGGGGTTCCGCAGCAACCACAGCACTGAGACTGCCCTCATCGCCGCCACCGACGACATCAGGATCCTGCTGGACAACGGTGAGACCGCAGCCCTCATCCTGCTGGACCTCTCCGCCGCCTTCGACACTTTCTGCCACCGCACTCTACGCGCACGCCTCCACGACGCAGGGATCCGAGGCAAGGCCCTGGAATGGGCCACCTCCTTCCTCGCCGGCAGAACCCAGAGAGTCCGCCTCCCACCATTCCGATCCGAAGCCTCCGAGATCATCTGCGGCATACCCCAGGGATCGTCCCTCAGCCCAACACTGTTCAACATCTACATGGCCCCGCTCGCACGCATCGCCAGACAGCACGACCTCAACATAATCTCCTACGCCGACGACACTCAACTGATCCTCTCCCTCACCAAGGACCCCCTCGCCGCCAAATCCAACCTCCATGAAGGAATGAAGGCCGTCGCCGATTGGATGAAGATCAGCCGACTAAAACTGAACACGGAGAAGACAGAGGTCCTCATCCTCGGCTCCAACCCCTCAGCCTGGGACGACTCCTGGTGGCCAACGACGCTGGGAGCAGCCCCGACACCCACCGACCACGCACGCCACCTGGGAGTCATCCTCGACTCAACGCTCTCCATGGCCAAGCAAGTCAACGCAGTCTCATCCTCCTGCTTCAACACCCTCCGCATGCTTCGCAAGATCTACAGGTGGATCCCGACAGACACAAGAAGAACAGTCACCCAGGCCCTCGTCAGTAGCAGACTTGACTATGGGAACGCCCTCTACGCGGGAGCCCCGGCCAAGCTCATCAAGCGACTGCAACGCATACAAAACGCCTCTGCACGCCTGATCCTCGATGTACCACGCCACAGCCACATCACCCCCCACCTGAGGAACCTGCACTGGCTCCCCGTCGACAGGAGAATCTCCTTCAAACTCCTCATCCACGCACACAAGGCACTCCACAAGACTGGCCCAGCCTACCTCAACAGCCGACTCCTCTTCTACGTCCCCAACCGCCAACTCCGCTCCGCCGACCTCTCCCTTGCCACCGTCCCTCGCATTCGAAGAACTACCACTGGCGGCAGATCCTTCTCCCACCTCGCCGCCAAGACCTGGAACACCCTTCCACTAAACCTACAACAGACCCAAGACCTGCTGACCTTCAGGAGGCTACTCAAGACTTGGTTGTTCGACCACTAGCAGCACCCCCCCCCCTTTTTTCCCTAGCGCCTTGAGACCCTCGCGGGTAAGTAGTGCACTTTACAAATTCTGTGATTGATTGATTGATTGATATAGGATCCCGGATCTACAGGGTCCTTGCCCGGCTTGGGGAGCATGATTATAATTGCTTCTCGCATACGCAGTGGCAGCTCGCCCTTGTCACGAGCTTCCAAACGAGTTTCCAGCAATGCCGGGAGCAGAGTAGCAGTATGCGCCTGATAGAAATAAACCGGGAGCCCTGTCTGGTCTCGGGCATTTCACCCTAACCATTACCCGAAGAGCCTCCTTCAGGTCGTCCAGCGTCAGAACCTCCCCAGTCTCTCTGCCTGTGCCATCGTTAAAGCCAGCTGTTCCACCCATGTCAGGAAGTCGACAGCCGCCGAATCCACCTCTTGTACTGGGGCAGTATATATACCAGCCAGGTGAGCTTGCAACAGTCTTGCCACTGCAGACTGGCCCATGACCATCGCACCATCAGGGGCTTTGAGTGCTAATATTGTGGGTGGAGGTCATTCCCTCTTGAGCAACCATGCAAGCATGCACCCGACCTATCCCCTTCCCTATGCAGTTGCTGGCAATAGTCCCTGAGGACATGGCAGTCCAGTCTATCCCAGATCATCACCACCGCTCTGTGTGCCAGGGTCAGTGCTGCCTCCTCCTCCTCCCGCCCATGGGCCCGTCTCTGCAGTGCGGCAAGTTGTAATTCCTTCTCTCCCAGTTCGCACTCCAACTACTTCCTAATGCCGTATATATTTCCCATTCTTGCCCCTCTGATGACCACCTTCAGTGCCTCCCATTCTGTCCTGCAAGCATAGGCCATACCCCAGTTGGCCTCAAAGAAACCCCCTAGCACCTCCACCATATCTATGGAATACTTGGATCCCCTAGAGACTCAGGCCTAAATCTCCATAGTGGAACAGCAGGGCGTCGCCCCCACACCCCGGACTCTAGAAGGAGGGGTGCATGATCGGCGAGATACCATGCTATAGATTAATGTCAATTTGTTGTCTTTGCTTTTGTCATTGTTCTGTATTTGCCTAAGCCGATTAGAAAAACGAACAAGACACTTTTTGTGTTACTTCGTTTTGGTCGCAACCTTATCACCACCACTTAACTTGGCGAGTACTTTTGAGTCACTTAATGCAACTGCAGCATTTCGAACTCGATTGCTCAATTCAAGTGTACGCTCATTTATAAGCGCTCCCCTGACTCTTCGTCACAGAAGAAATACGTATCTTCCAATTCACCAACTATAAATGAAACACGGGTACACCTTGAAGTACTCTCTTGAAAACTGTCTTGAACTAGTTTAGTTTTTTTTGATAACCTTGCAAGTTTGTGTTTGTCAAATTTGTTTCGAAATTTTTTATGGAATTTTCCACAGTTTTTATTTAACAGTTGTTCAACTACATCATGATTTTGTAACAATTTTGTCTCAATGATTAATGGAAGTCCATTTTTTTAGTCAAAAGCTAGCAGATCATCAAGCAAACTTTTGTACACAATTCCTTTATCAGAACATTTACTATTAGCTGGCCACACTAAAACTTCTGGTAAATCTTGTTGACATAATACACACAGATCCCAAGCAATCTCAGTTTCAACATTTTGTGAACTGGATATAAACTCTTCATTAATATTTACAAATTCACATCTTTTTTGGTAGACATTTTTACTCATTGACAGAGGATAATCTTTTCACAATTTCAGAAACCTGCAACAAAAACAATTATTTGTTAGTTTACAAGGGCAGTACAACATACTTTTTATGTACATCGTAAGGTATTGACTTACTGGATCTATTAAAAATTCTCATACTTCATCAGGGGTCAACTAAAATGCAGAATTTGTACCACTTTTGGCATTCCCGACCAGAAAAACATGTGAAACAGGGGAGACAACAGGCGAGGAGGGGGTCTCGCAATTATTTTGAATGACAAGTGGGATATCTCGTGTAAAAAAATAGAGAACATTGGCACTATTGAAGCAATGTCCTTTTCTATCCAAACCTCACCAGGGCATACGATTGCAGGCTTGCTGGTTTACCGCCCGCCTGACTCAACAGCTGCCTACCTCCCCAAATTAGGTGATATTATTGCGGATCTTACACTAAGATATACCAACCTCACAGTCCTGGGTGACTTTAACGTCCATATGGACGTGATGGACTGTGGGCTGGCGCTCCAGGTGGCTGAGATGCTTGGAGGATTTAATCTGACTCAGCAGGTTATGTCTGCCACACACCGGGCTGGTCATATCTTGGACCTTATTTTTCAAATGATCCTTCAATTAAGGTGGAGGCTCCTGTGCCACTGACGTGGTCAGACCACTGGCTGGTCCCCTTTAGCCTATTAAGAGGAGATGGGACTTGCAGTGCGAAACCTGAGGTCGAGATGAAAAGAAATTGGAAAAAAGTTTCTATTGAGTCTATGGATCCTGTCTTACTTAATATGCCACTTCTGCTGACAGTCGATCCCAGTCACGATGCAATTGCATTTAATGAATGGGTTACCACCTCCATTGACTCTATTGCCCCCATGAAAATGGTGAAACAAGTTAGGAAAAAGCCATCCTCCCCCTGGTTCTCTCCAGAACTTCAATCAGTGAAAAGTGCATGCAAAAAGCTAGAGCGCATTTGGCAAAAAACTTACAATCCAGACGCTAAAAGCACATATAAAACTGCACAAAAAAAATTCCATGCCCTCAAACGTAAAGCTATCAAGGACTTTTTAGCAAACCAAATTAATGATTCTAACAACTCTTCTAAGGAAATTTTTAAAATCGTGCATGATTTTATGAAACCTCAAGCCACCACCAGTAAGATAACGCCAACAGCTGATCTTTGTAGAGATCTGTCGACCTTCTTCCAGGAGAAGGTACAGTCTATTTACTCTTCCTTTCTGGGACCAGGGGACAGGTTGCCCATCTCCGAGGCCCCTACTCCTTCCTCCCACTGGTCGGAATTTCAGACTTTTTGTCCAGTGGCATCTATGCAAGATCTTGGAAGAATTAAGTCTGGCTCACCCCTAGATCCATGCCCAGCCAGATTTTTAATCTCCTGGCTTCCCTTCTCAATCCCCATTTAAACATTATTTGGAATACCTCTCTAAGGGTTGGCAGTTACCCTTCAGTTTGGAAAAAGGCATTTGTCCTGCCTATCCTTAAAAAAGAAGATGCAGACCCTAGTATACTCATGAATTTTAGGCCTATTTCACTTCTGCCCGCCCCTGCTAAGATTTTGGAGAAGGAAGTGCAGAGACAGCTCTCTACCTATTTGGAGTCCAATAACCTGCTGCACGACTCACAATCGGGCTTTCGGAAGGGCTATAGCACTGAGACCGCTCTGCTGGAAGTTGCGGAAACCATCCGAGAATCCCTAGACCAGGGCAGCAGCGCTATGCTCGTGTTGCTAGATTTATCTGCAGCCTTTGATACGGTCTCTCATTCGATTCTTTTAGACCGCCTGGCTCAGATGGATATCTCGGGGACCATCTTAAACTGGTTCCATTCATTTCTGGAGGAGTGGTCTCAGCAGGTCTTACTTCGCCCTTATGTCTCCTCTCCTAGCATCATGGGCTGTGGAGTACCACAGGGTTCTGCGCTTAGCCCGACCCTGTTTAATGCCTATTTCGCCCCTCTAGCCTTTATAATGAATAACTGTGGTGTACGACTAATATCATACGCGGATGATACACAACTGGTGTTCTCATTTTCAGCTACAACGAGGGCTGCGTTTGACAATTTCAGGCTCTGCCTTACTAAGATCTCCTCTTGGATGACAGACAACTGTCTTAAACTGAACACGGATAAAACCGAGGTGATGTTTTTTAACCAGCCTTCACCCCCCTCAGCTGACCTTTGGTGGCCGTCGCAACTGAATCCTCCACCCACTCCTGTATCTTCGGTCAGAAACCTAGGCTTTAGATTCGATTCTGAACTCTCTGTTAAGGCCCAGATTGGCCAAGTTTCCAGAGCGTGCTTCTGGAAACTTAAATCTTTGCGTAGATTTCTCCAACTTCTGCCTATGGATTGTCGGGCCACCATTGTCCATGCCTTGATTACATCTCAGCTGGACTATGCTAACAGCCTGTACCTGGGCCTTCCGGCCTATCTTATTCAAAGGCTGCAGACAGTCCAGAATGCAACAGCTAGGTTTATTAGAAAGGTACCTCTTCGGCACCACATCTCCCCTCATCTGCGCAGCCTACATTGGCTGCTGGTAAAGAGGAGAATTCAATTTAAGGCCTTATCTCTGGCCTTTAGAGCGACTAGAGACTGTGGGCCTGGTTATCTTAGGCAGAGACTCCAGATATACCACCAGAACAGAACTCTGCGCTCAAACTCTCAGTCGCTGCTCCGTGCTCCCGCTTTCGGAGAGCTAGGTTGGGAGGGCGTGCCTTCGCAGTTAGAACAGCCGCCCTCTGGAACGAGATGCCCATTCATCTGCGCAAGGCTGAGTCCGAATCCCTTTTTAGGAGCTCCTTGAAAACTTGGCTGTTTGATCTGTCCTAGCCTCATCTCCTCCCCCATTGCTTTAACCTCACAGCGCCGGGACACCGCCGTAGGTGGTAGCTGTGCGCTTTATAAATGCTATTGGATTGGATTGGATTGGATTGGAAATGATGTGAGGGATGCCTAACATTAGATTCATAATCGCTATACAAAGAATAGCTGTGCCCATTTTCTTTTATGAAGATATACGCTCAAAGTAGCCATACGATTTTTGGGGTCTATATCATCACTAATTTTTTACCTTATTGTTAAGTCTCCTGTGCAAAGTTTCATGTTGGTATCACATTTTGCACGATTCAAATGCTAAGCTACCTCACTATGATATTTTACCTGCCTTTTATGTTAGCAAATCTGGGATGGCGTCAAGTAAGATGTTTTTCTCTTTACAGAGTTTAGATCATGTAGACTGACGCCCTAGCACTATTGTCTCTAGTGCCTGAATGATCTCAATGAAGTTAGTAACTCAGTGTCTCACCCTGAATCTGTCTCTTTACTGATGTAATAGTTTAAGAATTATCAGCTGGAAGATTGCAGGCGTCAACTAAAAATTAATCTAAGAGAGTGGCTACCTCTGATTTAAACTGTGAGGGCTATAACAGTTTTTCCCTCCCTACTTTTCACTCCAATTCCGGTAGAGCTCAGTGTGGTTCAGGCTGTCCCTATATCTTGATATCACATTGACTGATGTTGAAAGCAATGTGATTCAGGTATTTTATGTTAAATGTCAGTTACTTTGGTTTCTATATGGTCAATTTTTATCATGATGATTTTACTTCCTCTAACGCTGTCATTTTTTATCATTGTTTAATAATATTAATGATTTGTGTGACCCTTTAAAGCCCACTCCCTCTCAAGGAGCCTTTGTGGTGATATCAATTCAAAATTACATGCACACACTGTCATGGCTGTTAGCCTTTTTTGTCACTTAACAGCAAGGTCATTCCAACTGAGACCGATTCTAGAGGTGCTGCACTTGGTAACTATTTAGCTAAAAGAGATTTAGTCAACATTCATGATACTGATACTGGTGAATCAGCGGCTGTACCTAAGTTTTTTTGTATGGGTATGTGCTTCACCATTGACTCTATCTTTATATCCAGCAGTTTAATTAATTATATTTTAGTGGGTGAAATCCTTAGTAAAAGTTTTGGTTGTTTAAATCTTTTTTTAATTTTTTTATTGACATTTTCATATTTCCAAACAACATGAACAGTGCATTAGCATCCTGCGCGGCAACAACAAAGTTATGCAGTTCAGCATACAATCCAGCTTATTAACAGGTAAGTTAACGAATGAGTTACTGGTGATAGCTCTCGAAGGATTGCTCTTGCAATGACTGTGGCAGTACCATGTCAGACATTGTGACATATTGCATCTTAGCCATGATGCGTTACTTAATCAAACTGTGGGCGTGTGGTACAACAAAATGAGGACAAAGTAACCAAAAGAGGGATAGGGTAGTCGCCTGAGACCCGCTGCCGCGTGTGTTCAAAAAGGGGGGGGGGGGGGAGAGACGGCCTTGCTCGGGCCGAATGACAGCATCTCCGTAATGTGGAATCATATGTTAGTAAGTGAGGCCAGTTCTGTGTGCGTGTACTACCAATTGCTAAGCGCAGTGTTCTTGATCTTGTTCCCTGTCTTGGGGCCCCTCCTCCGTGACAGTAGCCATGCCCTGCAAACTTGACACCATAGCGTCCCAGTGATGAGCCAGAGGAGACTTGCGGATCCCAAGCAAGTCCTCCCGGCATAATGCAACCCCCTCCACCCCAGCCCAGTTAAGCAGGGAACGGTGCCAGGCTATGGCGTGAGGAGCCGTTGGGGACTTCCACCTCTTGGTGATTAGGCGTTTAGCCATTATGAACCCCAGATCAAGGAACGGGGTGGCTGCTCTGTGTTTCTTACTCCTACAGAACAAATGCAGTATGTGTGCCTCCCAGTGAAGGGGGATATCTCGAGAGGTACAGGTAGCTAGTGTAGATGTCACAGTAGCCGAGTATTCGCTCAGGTCGGGGCAGTGCCACAACATGTGAAGTATGTCTGCGTTCAATAGGCGGCACCTAGGGCAGGCTGCATCTGATCTAGCAAAGTACTTATTGATTTGGGCTGGAGCGAGATATGCCCAGTGCAATATAAAAAATTGAATTTTTTTAAAGCGCTGGTAACGTGGCATACGTGTCGACCTCCCCAGGCGGCCAACCACTCCCTGTCCGTGAATACTCTCCCTAAGGCTTCCTCCCAGTGTTGCTTCAGGTCAATTTCTGTGTGTTGGCGGAGTGAGGACGTGAACCAACGAGTCAAGTGCCCCCCATTTCCCATCACATGTAGGTACTGTATCGTATGGTGCGTGGGTGGTTCCTGAGCGAGATTACCCCACTTAGCTGCCAGCGAGGCTATAATCGCCCGATGTAATAAAAACTGTCCCGGCTACATGTTCTCCTCCGACATGAGTTCCTGGTATGGAATGAGTGAGCCATCCTGGTAAAGGTCTCCCATATCTTGGATACCTTCTGTGTCCCAGTGACGCAATTCAGTTGCTGTGGTGCATATGTCACCCCGTGGTGTACCCAGTAATGGGATGGCGGGGATGTATGGTGTGAGGGTCCTGGTGAGGAAAAGGCTCCTACGGAAACACTTAAAGGCTATATTGAGTAGAAGGGCGCCAAGGGATCTAGGCTTTGTGCATGGGTGGAAGATATGTAGTAATGTGTGATGCGGAATTGAAGGTTGCAGCGAGGCCGTATCTGCCAAATGCCGGGATGAGAGCCATCGGGCGATCCACTGGAGCTGGGAGGCCAGATAGTAATGTTCGAAGTTGGGCACCGCCAACCCCCCCCTGGTCTGCCGATAAATAGAGTTTCCCAATTGATACTCTGTGTCTAGACGTTCCCCATACAAAGTCCCTTATTACTCCTTCCCATTTGCGAAAGAAGGGAGGGGAAATAATAATAGGTAAGGTAGTGAAATAGTAGAGGAGACGAGGGAGAACTACCATTTTTACGAGGGCAACCCTGCCCGAGATTGCCAGTGGGAGTGTCTTCCAGAAGCCCACTTGTGACTGGATAGCTGTAGTGGCTCTGACTATGTGTCCTTCAAACAGATTCTCCCTAGTACGGTATATGCACACTCCTAGGTATCTAAAGGGGTCAGTGCACCACGTCATACGAACGCCTCCAATGGAATACCCCGGGTCAAGGGTCATCTGCAGAAACGGAGAGAGAATGGATTTCGCGGCATTAACCCTCAGGCCCGAAGCCCTGGCAAAGTGTGTTAAGGCCTGGTCCAAGGAGGGTGGGTTGTCGTGGAGGTCCCGCACGTACATTAGCAAATCATCAGCGTATAGCGAGATAACGTGCGAACCGTCTCCCAGAGTGACTCCCATGTCCACGTGCGTGCAGATGTGCGCCGCCAGTGGTGCCAGCGCGAAGAGGAGGGGGGACAACGGGCGTCCGTGCCGAGTCCCGCGCCTCACCTGTATAGGGTCCGATAAATAGGGGCCTGTCCGAACACGGACGGATGGGCTCCTATACAGCAACCAAACCATGCTAAGGAAATAAGGCCCTATACCGTACTGGGCAAGGGAGGCAAAAAGGAAGTTCCAGTCGAGCGAATCAAACGCCTTCTCAAGGTCCAGCTCCATGCAGCCCGACCGAGGCCATTTGAGGGGGGCATACTCAGCTACCCTAAAGTACCGGCGGATGTTTAGAGCCGTGTTTCGTTGAGGGACAAACCTGTTCTGGTCAGGGTGTACCAAGGCGGGAACAAGGGGCACCAGGCGATTGGCTAAAACTTTGGCTAAAATTTTATAGTCGACGTTTAATATCGCTATCGGTCTATATGATCTGGGGGAGGTAGGGTCCTTTCCTGGCTTCAAAAGGGAAACCACGTTAGCCGCGCACATCGAGGGTGGTAGAGTCATGTCGGTAATTGCCGAGGCGTATAGGGAGTGCAGTCGGGGCACCAGAGTCTCCGCATATGTTTTAAAAAATTCAGTGGGGAGCCCATCGGGTCCTGGCGTCTTTCCGGAAGCCAGCGACCGTAATGCTTCACGAATTTCGTCTTCTGTCAGGGGGGAGTCGAGTGAGGAGTTGGTCAAGCGTCAGTGTGGGCAGCTCCACTGTGGAGAGGAATGACTCCATGTGAGGGTTATTCCCAGACAGCCGGGACGAATATAACCTGGTGTAATGTGCTGTCATTACTGCATGAATGTCTCTCTGTGTTCAGCTCCTGTGGCCCAGTTCATCCACTAAGTTGTTTAGGGCGTTGGGGGTGTTCTTGCCTTATTAAGTAAGCCAGTAATTTGCCCGCTTTATCTGCTGTAGCGTGGGAGCAAGCCGAATGCGCCAAGAAATTGTGACATCGTAGTCTTTCTAATAGCACTTCCCGCTCAGCATGGGCGTCATCAAGTTGCTTTTGCCTATCAGGCCGGTCGATGGCCTGCGCTTCTAACCGGAACAGTTGTCGCTCAATGGCAGATAGTGATGTGTCAAGCTGTTTACGCATGCTCCACGTGTGCCCAACGGAATGTCCTCTGGTCACTACGTTAAATGCCTCCCACTCCGTCAGTACCGAATCCGCAGACCCCCGAATTGAGATCAAAGTATCCAATCACTGCAGACTCAAGGGAGCTCCGGAACGCAGGGTCCTCCAGTGCCGCCATCTGTAGACACCAGGCTGGAATCGGGGGCACCTCGGCCTCCCACACCAAGTGCATTACTTGTGGATTGTGGTCTGAGTGTGTCCGACCTAAGTATTCTGTGGACTGAATTAGGGGGGCTAGGGCCGCCGATGCTAGAATACGGTCCAGCCGTACGTGCAACCTGTGGACTGGTGAAAAAAAGGAATAAACCCTAGTGTGAGGGTGGCGTTCGCACCAGACATCTGTCAACGACCAATGCCCCATCCAAGTACATAGGGACTGGGCGTTCGAAGAGGCTGTGGTTCTATTCAGAGGGGGAAAGGATCGATCCAGAGAAACGTCCAGCACAGAGTTAAAATCGCCTCCCAGCAACCATGGAACCTCCCTCCATCTGGGGAGCAAGGCCATTAGGCTACAGAGGAATACTCCCTGATCGGTGTTAGGGGCGTAGATGGAACCCAACAGAATAGGTTGTCCATTTAACCTACCCTTAAGCAGCACATATCGTCCAGCGAGATCTACCATCCCCTCCTCCTCCTCCCATGGGACCCCGGCTTTTACCCAAATGAGTGCCCCTCTGGCCATGGATGAGTAGTTAGTGCTATAGACTTGACCTCGCCAAAGACGGCGTAATCGGATGGCTTCTGGTTGCGTTAGGTGCGTTTCTTGTAAGAGAGCGATGCTGACCGCTCTGCGCTGTGGGTAAGCATAGATGGAGTACCGTCTGGCAGGTGTGTGAATGCTTCTAACATTCCATGTGATTATATTTAGGTTCATCATGGAAATGATGTAAATCTGTCTGTTTCCCTGCGTGAAGTGAACACCCTCGGGGAGGGTATGTGCGGCGGCAACAGGTCTCTAAACGAGGCGACTCCTCTGGGGGGAAAGAACTAATATTTAGCATCCAAATATCATGAAACATTATAGGAGCGGACCCCCAACAGGGAGATCGACCCAAACATTTGCGCCTATTCATGGCAACTAGTCCAACGTCGTCGTTTGACTTCGGGGGGAGCACCGATTTAAAGAAGGAGAGGAAAGAGAAAGAATGCTTGCATACTCCATCCCCCTTATTTACCCCTCTATAGTAGGAGGTAGAGCACTGGGTATGTGATTGTGCATGGAAAGCCCCAGGAGTACATCTTGGATCAATGGGGACATGTGTACGAGCTAGAGCCCTTAGTCTCTGTTTCTTGTGAGTGTGAGGCGTTTGGGGTGATGGGCAACGTGTTCTCAAATAATGTTGTCTGAAGTCTGGGGAGTGACATCCGGAAGCCGAGGCGAGTCAGCATCAGTCGACCATTCTGGTGTGGAGTCGGCACCTCCTCTGGACCTTGATGGGGACCCGGCGGAACTTATTGGTGAAGGCGATCTGACAGGCTGAAGAGCCGCCACAACCTGCAGTGCTTCTTGACGCTTCGATCTAATCTGTCCTGGATCCGGGGCTGCGACGGGCGGCCATGTATCTCTGCCTTTCTTCCTGCGGTGGCCGCGACGGGGTCTCCCGTGCAGTCGGGGGTTTTCAGAGGGCCTAGGAGCCATTGTCAACCCGTTTTCTTCGAGCCAGTCCCAGGCCTCAGAGGGGGAATCAAAGTATTGGGTGTTGCCGTCCCTGATAACTCAAAGGCGGGCGGGAAAAAGTAGGAATATCGGAGTTCCAGCTCTCTGAGTTGTTTCTTGACTGCGCCGAAGGTGGCTCGCCTTCTTTGAACTTGTGCAGTGTAGTCCGGAAAGAAGGAGATGGTAACATTTTGCACCTTGGGGCCGGGATATTTGCCTATCTCCCGTAGTATTACATCTCTGCCCCTAAAGTTCATTAAGCGAAAGAAGGACGAGGGCGAGCTCCCGGAGGGGGTTTGCAGGCCGGAACTCTATGGGCCTGTTCTACTATGAACTGCGGTGAGAGCGACCCCGGGGGAAGCAGTTCTCCCATCCAGGATTCTGTGTAGCCCTCTGGATCCTGACCCTGTGTCCCCTCCAGCAGGCCAATCACCCTCACATTATTGCGGCTCGACCTCCCTTCGGCATCATCCACTTTCTCCTCCAGGGTGCACACCCGATCCATGAGGTCCTGTAGTGTGGTCGCGAAGTTACGGGATCTGGGCTGGAGGTCCGCCAACGTTGCCTCAGTATCGCGGACCCTGTCCGACAGTTTGTGCTGGTCTGCTCGTAAAAGCGTGAAGTCGGAGGTAATGGTGTCCATCCTGCCCTCCAGGGAGGTGCGCATCTGTTTCAGCGTGGTGCTGATCCTCTCCACCGCCGCTAGTACCGAGTCCAATTTGGCTGCTATGTCCGGCTGGTTTGCCCCCACAGATGCTCCAGAAGTCTTGGGCGTTCCTTCGGTCTGGCCTCAGGGAGGGACATCTTGGTGAGTGTTGGAGCGGAGGCGGCCCATGACTATCTGCTGAGCGCTCCGCATAGAGGGTGAGATGTGAATGTCCTCCGTACGCGGACTCCGCAGCGCCTCCACTACCCTCCCAACGTCTTAGGGCGGTGCACCACTACAGAGGCCAACCAGATGGGAAAAGGCACGTTTCTTTTTAGGGAAGAGCTCTTGGATCAGGGTCCACCCCGGTCGATTTCTAGCACTGCCGCAGTCCGATTAGGCCGGAACAGGAAAGATCGTGTAAGGGGGGACTAGGCCCGAACGGCCCCCGGACCGCCCCCCATCTCAGCTAGTCGCCCCTGTCGCAGGCAATGATCTTTGCGTGGTGAGATAAGGTCAGGATCAGCATAGGCACGAACCGGCCTCCGCACTGTTCCTTGCACCTCGTCGCCCAGGTAGTCTTCCACTGCCGCGTCTCTTTGCACCCGGGTGGGGGCCTAGGCCCGACTAACCCCCGGACCCACCCACTCTCCACCTCAGCCGAACAGCGCCGCTGCAGGCTCACCTGACGTGTCTCCGCCTCAATGGATGTGGGCTTCCCAAGATGGCGTCCTTTGTCACAAGCGAAGGCCTCCAGAAGCCTCCGTCACCTCCAAGGCCTCTCCAGGTATAGGCCAGCAGCCTCAGGGGATGTCGCACGGCATCGGGCCCAGCCTCATCCAGCGTGGTCTCAGCCCCGCTGCTCCTCTAGTCTTGCGCCAGAATGGGAGGCAGGGGAGGCCCCCCCAGGCTCAACGGGGCTCCCCTCAAACAAAAGAGGTCAAATCTGTACTGGTTTGGCCGTAGGTTTTCGCGGGTGCAGCGGCCTCAACACTGGGCCCTGCTGCACCCCGTCGTGCCCAAGTCTCGCTGCAGGGGAGGGAGGGGGAAGGCCTCGCCCCCGCTCTATGGGGGGCCCCGCCGCACCAACCAGGCCGGCTCCAGTCTCGGGCGGGCTCCTAGGGCAGCCCCGGTACTCTCTGCTGGTACCGCGGGGTGCCAAGTCCGCTCTGGCTCACCTCGGGTGTCACCGGGTGCACGGGAGACCTCCAATCAGGCAACACTGACTATCCGAAGGGCGCCCCGCCAGGGCAGGGACTCGCTGTGCCCCCCAGGATCCACCGGGCGATCTCCCGGCCGACAGCCCCAGGGAACCACGCCTCACCTCTCAGTCCAGCAGGCGGGGGAGCTCCTCCCTCTGGTCCCGCGAGGGCCTCGGACGTCTCCACCGGCTCTGAAGCACCCGCCTCTCCTGCAGTTACGGCTCCGCTGCACCTGTCTCTCCTGTAGATACAGCGGGCTGGACAGCCACGCTACTGCAGCTCGGGTCGCCATCTCTCTGCTGGCGCCGCGCCCTCTCTCGCCTGTCGAGGGGCTCTACCGCCCGGGCCCGCGCGCTCACCTCGCGCGCCGCGACTCAGGGCTCCGTCGCCTCGGCGATCTCAGCGTCGGGAGACCCCTCGCCCGGATCAGCGTATGCTCCTCTGCAAACTCCTGGGCGGCAGGGCAAATTTCCCGTTGCTGTACCACAAGATTGCCAGGATAACCGGGGGATAGGGAGCGGAGTGTCTTTAGAACACGTCCGCCATCTTAGTAAAAGTTTTGGTGACTACAATCCACTAACTGCAGTTTTTTTCTTTCTGTGACAAGTCTGCGTTGCTGCTATGGGGACAATTTCCTTCTTTCCACTACGGACAATAGCTTGAGATTTGTCTGAAAGCTCACAGATCCTTGTGTGTTCTTCAAACATCTGAAAAAAAAACAGCTAACAAATTTTAGTTCTTGTCTCTCTGATGAGGCTAGTCAGGCCGACATTGATTTGTTGTAAGGCAATGCCTCTTTTTGTATAATTATATCTAAGTTTTTGGACAGAGACTGCTGGTTTTTAAACTCTAAGGGCCTCATTTTGACCTTTCAGCAGAGCGGTGGTGCGGTGGTGCAAACCGCTGTGACACCGCTCTGCCGAAGGTCGCCGCCGGATTACTACTTTTTAGTGGTCTGGTGGGCGGGCGGTGTGGCAGTTCCCCTGCGGTGCTCTTTCAAAGGCGGCAATTCCTTTTAAACAGGCCCCACAATGGGAACGCCTCACGTTGTTCCTGCACGGCATGGGCTCAAAAGTCCATGCCGTGCAGAAACCTATGTGCATGCACATGGGGGGGCCACATGTTTGAGGCAAAGGGGGGCCCTGTAGGGCCCCCTTTGTTTCCTCTCCGCCAGGCTTTTCATGGCGGTGGACCACCATGAAATGCCTGGCTGAGAGGAAACTCGTAATATGCTTGGCGAGACCGTGGCGGTCCCGCCAGGCATATTGTGGCCTCTGATCACCGCTCCTACGCAGGGAACGACAGTCCCCTGGCGGAGCCCGCAGTCCTAGGGTGGTCCGACTACTCGAGTCGTAATCGGGTGGTCGGACCACCAGTGTGGTGGTGGCTGGATCCGCCACCGCCACGCCACCACTCATAATAGTGGAGAGGCAATAAATATAGACTAACAATGAGATCTATATTGCATTGTCCAGCCGGACAAGGATATTTTAATATTTGGTGAATAAAGACAAAACATTAAAGTGGGAGCACAAACTCTGTAACCACTTAGCACAGAAAGAGGAAAAGCACTCAGGCATAGTTCAATGCTTGAAAGGCAATCAACAATTTGGCAAGCATAAATGACGAAAAACACCACTGCACATTACAATGTTACATATGATTGTGGCAGGGTGTAAAAGAGTCAACGACGTTTCGATCCCATACAGGAATAACAGGATCCATTACTTTACCAAATATTAAGATATCCTTGTCCGCTGGACAATGCAATATAGATCTCATTGTTAGTCTATATTTATTGCCTCTCTCTTATCCTTCCTGTGAGGGACCACTGTTTTTGTAATATACCTATACCCAAGGTCCCTCACCAATCCAATTGGGTTTTCTTGTTGAACTATAACACCACTCATAATAGGGCCCTAAGTGTGCACTAAGAATTTCTAATCAGACCGTGTTGCCAGTGCCCGATCCTAAACTGTGCATGTCAAATTGGCCTATACCAGATTGGCATAAGCTAACTTACTTGTAAGCCCCTAGTATATATTAACCAGGGCATGTAAGTTAGGCAGTGGCTGCTCTTCCGCTAAGGCGGAGGAGCATCGCCCCACTGCTTGAACTGCAAGCTGAATGCAGAAAATAAAATGATAATAACATTTGCTATTATCATTTTGTTTTCTGTACTCAGCTTCCAGCTGAAGCCAGGGGGGCGGAGTTGGGCTCCCCGCTCCACGGGGGAGGAGTGGTATGCAGCACCTAAAGTACGCATGATGGTTTGGCCGGCTGTCTCGGGCCGGCCAAAGCGTCATGCGCACTCTGTATGTTCTCCACGCAGTCTGTATTACAGCCTGCGTGGAGAACATGCACAGCCTGCCAGCCCCTGTTTGAGTGCCGAACCACGGCACTCAGACCAATCACAACACTGCTAAGGCAGCGTTGTGATTGGTCAGGGTATTCTGGGAGGCTGTGTGCTTCCTGGGAAGGAGGACGGTGGAAGAAGAGTCGGGGACCAGTGGTCGGAGTTATAGGTGCTTTAAAAAAAAAAATTATTATTTTCCACCCCCTCTCTCCCCCCCGTCCCACCACCCCTGTTCGGTAGCAGTTGCTACTGAAGTTAGGGGGCCAATCCAGGGATTGTAGCACCGGTTGTGCCACCCTGGATGTGAACCATGTAAAAGTCTCTATCCCAGTCCACCATTGCAGACTGGACAAGCAGTTTTCAACTGCTCGGTCAGCCTTGCTGCTGCCCACAGTGGCAAAGCCAAGCCTCACTCAATAATATGTGTAAGTCAACCCTATGGCAGGCCTATTGATCCCTAAGGCAGGGTGCAACATATTTCAAGGGCAGAACATGTATTTTACTTACTCTGACACTAAAAACGAGCAGAAACTGTTGTTTTTACTGTGAAAAGACTTGGTCACTCCATTGGCAGTACAGGATTACACACTGAACCCTTCAGCTGTGCTAACTCCTGAACAGTGCAACCAAAGTTGATATTCCAAGGTATCAAACAACTTGTGACATTAAGCCTGACTGGATTCTCCAGTCTAAATTAATGTAACTTGTTGTGGTGTGCAACTTTCAGAAAGTTGCCATTTTGTTCCCTTTAATCTCCTGTGCCATTAATGGTTACAGATGAGGATTGAACCCGAGACAGCTTTCTGTCCTCCTATAGAGACGTGCTAACAGACCCCAGGAAAGGAGACAATAGGGGAAGGCACGGGACAGAGGTGTTACCTCCCTCCTGCAGGAAGCCACATGGGTGCTGGCCCAAAAGGAGAGCTGCAAAGATGAAGCCACCTTTGAAGAGCAAATTGGGAACTCTTGGGAAAGGGGCAGCCCCATTGTTTAGGTAGACTAGCTGCCACACGCGAAGGAGAGGGAAAACCTGTTGTCAACCTGATTTTTCAGGGGCATGTAGCCCCTTGGTAGTCACACCTCTAGGTTGGGATAGGGAACTCCACAAGCCAAGAGAGGGGCCCTGCCATTTTGAAAGTGGGCAGAAAGAATGGTGCATCTTGGGATAAGCAGAAGCGACACTTCGCAGTATGTGGTCATCAGGATGGAGGGAACTTAGTAGCCCATTGGCTACTGACCACATCCTACCCTGAGGCATTATCTGGGCATAAAAGGGCACCCCTGGCACCCTGAACTTAGATGTATGTATGTGTGTATGTATAGGATTTGTAAAGCGCTGGAATCACCCCAGAAGGGGTATCTCCGCGCTGAAGAAGAAGAGTATGCCAGGTCAGAGCACTTAGTAACGGAACAATTCTGTCTTTAGGAGTTTCCTAAAGAGAAAGAGATTGGTGCACTTACGTAGCTCCAGGGGCAAAGAGTTCCAATATTTCGGAGCCAAGTAAGCAAAGGTTTTGCCCCCCGTTCGAAGTTTTCTAACGCAGGGGACAACAAGCAGCCCTTTACCTTCTGAACGCAGAAATCTGCCAGGAAGGTAGGGCTTAAATTTTTCCGCCAGATAACCAGGGCTTCCGCCATGGAGTGCCTTGTGGGCTAAGCAGCAAATTTTTAACTTAATTCTCTGGCGGATGGGAAGCCAGTGAAGCTGCTTCAGCAATGGCCTAGAAGATGTTCTGGGAGGCATATTGAGAGCGAGGAGAGCTGCTGTATTCTGAATCACCTGCATTCTATTCAGAAGGGACTCATTGGCCGAAGCAAGAAGAGCATTGCAGTAATCAAGATGGCTGGGGGGCGGAGCTAGCTCGCGACCAAGATGGCCGCTTGAGCTGAGAGCTCCGATAAACCATCTCTAAATCCGTCAATTATCCTGCATCTGAGCTACTACTGCGGCGTGGGGAAGCGATCCCCTGACAGCTGATTACAAGGGGCCTTGGTGGGGCGAAACGCCTAAAATCGAGCTGCCCCCTGTGCGGCGTACGAGCCCCCGTGGGCGCTGGGCCAGGCGGGCCCTGGGCCGAGCTGTAGCGGGTGATCGGCGAACCCGCGGTGAGGCTGCTGCGGCTGTGGAGGCGGCGTGTGGACCCTGCTGCTGCGCTGCACTGCGGAGGCATCTGGTGCGGAGTCCCACCTGGCGTGGTTGAGCCCCCGAGCATCGGCGCTCCCCCCGGCTGGGGTGCTGCGCTGCTGGCGCCCTCGGTGTGCGGGGCCCACTGGGTGCTGCGGTCTGCGGGCCGGCCGGTCCTGGACGCCTGGAGCGGGGCTAGAGCGAGAGCCGCCAATCTTGAGGAGGCGCTGCTGCGGCGCGAACAGCGACACGAGGATTCGGGCGACGCATGGCCCGGCCGAGACCCGGTGAGTAGAGGGACGACTAGCGCTGCTGAGCCCCGGGAGTTTGGCGCTTCCCCCTGGCCGCGGGCCTACGCATCGGATGCCCTTGGGGAGCGGGGCTTATCACGTGAAGAGGACTGGTTGCCGCGGACGGGCGGCCCGAGTCCTGAATCTATCTGGGACATTGCTGCTCTACCTGGAGTCCAGGCTGGTCGGGGGCGCTGCTGGACACGCGCCGCAAGTGCTGCCCTCTGCCCCCACTGAGCTACGGGGCCTTGCGATCCCCTGGCGGACCGATTGGAAGGTGGCCCAAATTTTGTGATAGGCGAGCTGCAGGGACTGCTTACTGCTCCTTTCCGAGGTGGAGGGCCTGTTGGATAGATGAGAGCTGAGCCCCCCCCCCTGTGAACAGTCTCGTGGACATGCTGCGGAGGGCCGAAGAGGCACTTGTTGCTTGCTTGCCACGATCCTGGCGCGGAACCGGTGCATGCTGCCTGCTGACCCTTGAGCCCCTGTTGCTGCTGGCGCAGGACCTGGCTGGCCGGGTCGTTACGGTGCTGCTCCCCCCGAAGGGCGAAGACACTGCCTAGCTGGAAGGGAGCTGACCCTGTTCTTCAGGACCCGTGACACGGGGGGCCCACTAAGAAGACTGCGGCGGGCGCTACTGCGCCGCATTGCGCTATCTGTGCCTGGACGGACGAGACGAGGCACTCTCTGCAGGAGGCAGGAGAGGTGACGTCCTAGTGGGGACTGCCCTAGCTGAGAGAGAGCCCGGTGCCATCACTAGGAGACACCCACTTTCTCCTCTGTGGAGACGCGGCATCGGTGCTGCAGCTGCCCTCACGCACGGTTACAGAGACGCGAGTGAGAAGACACCCACGGGTGGTCAGGATGGGGCGAGTGGACAGAGCGCAACCAAAGCTGTCGTTTGACCAGAAGAGGTCTAAGTCCAGCGACGCTTCCATCGAGGATGGGGCTAGGGAGCAGGACCAGCCTTGGAATAGTAAATTAAACTACTCCTAAGTCCAGCGCCCTCCAACGAAAGTCGTTGTAACGACTTGCGTTGTTAAAACCGCGATCTAATGGCATGCGATGTAATGCATGAGTGGTATCGTGGATAGGTCGGACGGCCCAGACAGACGTGTCTCTGCTTCGGCTAGAATCGTGGAGACATCATTGATCAGGTTGGATATGTGCGATGTTTGGCGCCACAGGCACGCGAGCCAGGGCGGGTACACACATTACTCTGCGTATTATAATGTCCATACCAGAATTGACTACTGGTTCGCCTCCAGACACCTATTGCCTGTCTTGCACGATTCTACCGCGCACATATTCTGATCATTCACCCCTGCTCTTGGTTCTCGCTTCTCCCAAGAAGCGCATCCCCCCCTTTATGTGGCGCTTCCCACCCTACTCTCTCCTGGACGCCGTTTTTAAGGAAGCTATCGCTACGGCAATCGAGACGTTTTTTGAAACCAATGTGGGGTCAGTTGATTCCTTCCAAACAATATGGGAGGCTTTTAAGGTATATATTAGGGGGGTGGCAATATCTAAACACGCGGGGGTTCTTAAATCGATTCGTAATAGACTGGCGGATCTGGAACGTAAGATAAAGGCGTTAGAGGTTTCCCTGATCGATGGTCCGAATGAAGCGCTTAACCTAGAATTGACGCAGACTCGACAGGAATACCATGCAGAGGCTGATGGGGAAATAAAGCATCTTGGGAAGTATGCCACTGCTCGTACTTATGGCGAGGGTGAACGGCCGGGAGCGGTCCTTACGCAGCTCCTCAGGCAGCGTAGAGACAACACGGCGATCCCAGACATTAGAACACAACCTGGAGACTCTCCGCTGACGGACGCCCAAGTGGCGGACCAATTTCAACAATATTATGCGGACCTCTACGCCTCACGAGGCTGCAGTCCTGACGAGCAAATATTAGACTACCTGACGCATATAAAGCTACCGTGGCTGTCCAACTGGTAGCGAGAGTTTCTGATGCGGCCGATCGAAAGGGATGAAATAATCCTAGCTCTCTCTGATATGAAGGCGGGGAGCGTGCCGGGAGGGGATGGCCTCACTGTCGCCTTTTATAAGGTGTTCATCGATCTTCTGCTGCCACACCTGCTCACGCTGTTTGAGGACATGTGTACCACAGGCGAGATGCCCCATCTATGCGGGAGGCGATCTTAGTGGCTATACTTAAACCGGGTAAGTCTCCAGACGAGTGCGCCTCGTATCGACCTCTGTCCTTGATGAATGTGGACACCAAAATTTTCGCGAAACTGCTTGCCAATCGTCTGGAACCACTCGTCACGACCTTGGTGGCCCCGGAGCAGGCCGGATTTGTGCCAAGCAGAAATCTGACATACAACCTGCGCACTGTCTTTGCTGCTCTTCAGCATACAAGACCGGAGGTGCCAGCTATTGCGGTATTTTTAGACATGGAAAAGGCATTCGACTCGGTCGAATGGCCCTTCATGAGGCAGGTCCTTAGTCGCATTGGGGTGGGGGAGGTGTTTCTACAACTTCTTGCCGTACTGTATTCCTCTCCCACAGCGCGTATCAAAATAGGCTGCCTGGTCACTAACCCTATACGAATATACAGGGGCACGAGACAGGGCTGCCCCTTATCTCCAATTCTCTACGCCCTGATCGCTGAGCCCTTGGCATGCGCCCTACGGGAGTATCATAGCCATAGAGGCATTCGCTTTCCGAACTACCGCCTAATTGTCTCCACCTATGCGGACGACACACTGCTTTATGTCAGAGACCCTGAGGCCAATCTCTCCCCGGTCCTACGAGAGGTGGTGCTCTTTGGCTCCCTGTCTGGCCTAAGTGTCAACTGGAACAAATCCATCATGTTCCCCCTGACCCCAGCCACGGCGGCCTTCGAGCCTGAATACCCACTGCAGTGGTCTACAGAGGCGGTGCGGTACTTGGGGATCAAACTGCACGCTGACTCCAAGGTGGTCCTCAGGGAGAACTATGGGGTCGCTATTTCCAAGTTGGAAGAGGATATTAACCGATGGGTGCGCCTCCCTTTATCGTTGATGGGCAGAGTGTCCCTTATGAAAATGATTGTGCTGCCGCGCTTTCTCTTCCTCTTTACAAATATTCCCATGGTACTTCCCCGTGTATTCTTCCAGCGCCTCCAGTCCCTAATGGTACACCTGGCCTGGGCGGGCAAGCAGGCTCGCGTTGCCTGGCAAATATTGACATTGCCGTACTCGATGGGGGACTGGGTGCTCCCAATTTGGATTTATATTATAGAGCTGCTCAAAGTTCTCAGGCATATCATTGGATACATGGCCCGTTTGACATTCCGCACGTACGAATAGAGACGATAGTTGCTGACCCTAGGCCTCTTCCTGCCTTGCTGTTCACACCCCCTGATAGACGTACGGGTATATTGGATTCCCTTAACACGGTTGCTCATGCCTGGCATTATTTATTAGCTATTCAGGCGGGCAATATATTGTATTCCCCAGTGGCCCGCCTTGAATGGTGCCATTGGCTTGCACCATGTAAAGATAGGGGGGTTACAGCCGCTTTACAGACGCTAAATGCCCATACCATAGGGGACCTTTTCGCAGATGGCGAGGCGCGCACATGGGGTGCTATGAATGGAGGGGAAGCTCAGCCGACGCTCCTTGCCCGATTCCAATTCCATAGACTTAGACATGCTCTCAAGGACTTACTGGGTGAGGATATGGCAGAGCCCTCTGAGGTCGTGGCTCTAACTGCTGTCATTAGAGCGCAAACACCTGCTAAGATGGTATCTAGGATTTTCCGCACCACACTGTCTGCTAGGGGAAGTAAATATACCAAATCACGGCTGGCCTGGCAGCGTGACCTGCAGGTAGACCTTACGGATGATAAATGGCTCTACTGCTGCATGAGCACTAAACGTGTCTCGCTAAATGGCCGGCACAGACTTGTTCACTTCAAATTCCTAAACAGGGTTTACTACACGCCGGAACGTCTACATCGTTATGGGCTACGGGAGGAGTCTCAGTGTGAAAGATGTGGGGAACAAATTGCTGACTTCTTCCACTTCGCCTGGACATGCCGGGGGTCGCCCGCTTCTGGGGTCTGGTATTTTCTGAAATAAATCGAATCACAGAACTGACGTTGGCCCCTGACCCGTTCTTAGCATTGCTGGGGTACTCCAAGCCTCTCCCTCAGGTGCTGCGACGACTGGTAGACATGGCACTACTTTTAGCAAAGAGATGCGTTGCGATCTGTTGGCTTTGCGGCCCGACGCCTACAATAGCTCAGTGGTCTAAAGATATGATGTTCTGTTGCACCCAGACCGAAAACTACAGTGAACTGTTACCGCCCCGCAATAGACCAAAGAACTTTTGGGCCCTGTACATGACGGGAATAACGGACACGGTGGACACTGACTTTGGCGCTGCCTCCGCTCCACGACGCTCTGCCCACCCTGACCATTAGCTCCCCTTGTAGCATTACGCCTGAATGATCCCAACTACACCGGCCGTCCGGCTTTGCCCTTAGACGAAATGGTTAAGACAGTAGAAAGGACTATGTCACTGAGAGGATTGGGTCTTTCAAATGCCTGATATACTGTATCTTTATTACCAGCATGGTACTGCGCTGTTTATTTCTGAATGTCGCACGCTGCTAACATCTTGTGAAGTATGTCAATGTCTCTTGTTTGTTGTGTATAAACTTAATAAACATATTAAAAAAAAAAAAAAAAGTAATCAAGATGGCTTATAACCAAGGCCTGAATCAGGGTTCTGCGGATTGATAAAGGCAGCATCTGGAACACTCTACAGAGAAGACTCAGCGTGTGGTAGCAGGTGCCTGAAGTGGCCATGACATGGTCTCTCATAGATAGAGAGTGATCCAGTCGGACACCCAGGTTTTTAGCCATAAGTGTCGGAATAGGAGCAGTGCCCATCGAGGCGGGCCACCAGTCGGGGGACCAGTTTTTCTGAGCAGTGCCAAATAGCAGAATCTCAGTTTTGGTAGCATTCAGCTGGAGGAAATTATCTGTCATCCAGCCAGCTATTGCTAGCATGCCCTCAGCGAAGCGACGTTTGGTAGAGTCAATATCATTATCGAAAGATAAGAGCAGTTGAGTGTCGTCTGCATAGGAATAGGGGGTAAACCCATGTTCTCTGATGATATTTGCAAGAGGGGCCATATAGACATTAAACAAGGTGGGGCTAAGGCAGGAGCCCTGGGGAACCCCTTTGGTGAGCTTCAAGGTGCGAGAATGAAAGGGACCCAGGTTAACAGTTTGAGTGCGCTGGTCCGGAAAGTTTGCAAGCCACTTTAGCGCCAGTCCCTGAATACCAGACTCACGTTGTCTGTGAATTAGGACCTGATGAAAGACCGTATCGAAAGCCGCTGTCAAATCCAACAAAACAAGCAGCACTGCCTTGTTGTTATCCAGGGCAGATTTAATGTAGTCTGTGACACCTATAAGGGTGGTTTCAGTAGAATGGTTAGGTCTGTAACCCGACTGAGAGGGATCGAGGTAGCCTTGAGATTCAAGATATCCCATAAGCTTAGTGTTGATATACCCTTCTAGCAGTTTACTCATGAGTGGGAGGAGAGAAATAGGGCGGTAATTAGTCAACATTTCAGTGGGTACCTGTGCTTTTTTCCGAATCGGTAGCACTTGTGCCGACTTCCATTCAAGTGGGGGAGCCCCTTCACTCATGGAGGCATTGAAGATGGAGCAGATGGGGGGGTTAGTAATGCTGCAAGTGAATCAAACAGATAGGCTGGCATGATATCAAGGGGTGAACCAGATTTAGCTGTTCTCAGCATTGCTTTAACTTGAGGTATCTGCAGAGCAGAGAAAAGCTGCAGGAATACCTCCTAAGTTCTCCGGGATGATGACGGTAGGTTAGGGTTAAACAGGGGTTTAGGATCATTGGGAAATTGATCATATATTGAGTTGATTTTTTCTTCGAAATAATTGGCTATGTTGTCACAAAGTGCCTGAGAGGAGGGGGCCTGCTGGGAACAAGCAATGGGATTAGTGAATGAATTGAGAACTTTGTAAAGCTCCTTAGTAGAGTTGCCAGCCTGATTTAGGCTTAAGATGATATGGGCTTTCCTGGCCATTTTAATGTTCTTGTGGTAGTTTGCAAGGGCAGCTTTATAGGAAGATTTCTCATTCTCCATTTGAGTTTTACGCCATATTTTTTCCAGTTTTTACAGTTCGACTTATCCCTACGTAGTTCAGAGGTGTACCAGGCAGCGTGTTTCTTCTGAGTATTAGCACGTTGCTGCTTGAAAGGTGCAAGAGTATCTGTGACTGAGGTAATGGCCTCATAGAAAACTTTGAGTCTATTATCCATGTCCAAGGGTTCTTCAAATGAGGGGGATACAAAACTTTTTCCAAAGGAATCGGGAGTGATCTTGTGCCATTGTCTTCTAAAATTACATGGAGAGTGAGAGGGGGAGAACTCGGTTGGAGGCTACTAATCTGAAAATAGATCAGAGAGTGATCCGACGAGGTCACTGGGCAAGGGGCTTCTGCAGATAAGCAGGGCGAGTTGGTAAGAATGATGTCCAGGGTGTGTCCGGCCGAATGGGTAGGGCCTACATTAATCTTCACTAGACCTAGGGAGACCATATCTGCAAGAAAATTAGCTACATCGACATCCGCACTATCTTCACTATGTATATTAAAATCCCCTAACAACAGAAAGTGTTTGGAGGAGATGGTGTGGGGGGCAATTTTCTCTGCAATTTTAAGAGTAAAGTCTTTGAGAGGGCCCGGGGGCCGGTAGATAAGCGTGCCCTTTAGGCAGTCCTGGGGAGTAAGTTCAATCTTAAAGATACATACTTCCATGTCTATATCAGAGGTGGAGTCAATGATGGAGACTTTCATTGCTTCTTTATACAAGATAGCAATGCCTCCCCCCACTTTCCATTCCCTGTCCAGTCTGAGTATCCGGTACATTTCAGGAAGGGCTAGGGTAATTGCAGGTGTTGAGGAGGGTTTGAGCCAGGTCTCCGTAAGGAAACCTATGTCAGAAGACTCAGAATTCACTAGGTCCCATAGTTCAGTTGCATGCTTAGACAGGGATCTAACACTGGCTAAAAAACTTCTCTGACTGGGAGTAGAGTTTGAAGTTTTAGGACTGACTGACTGCTGGGGAGGAGGGTCCACAAGTGACCGCTTGTCGTGACTATTATGACAAGCCCCTAACTCTAAAGAGAGCTGCCTCTCAGGACAGCTCTGGAAGTGGCAGTGATTACACGAAAAAGGTCCCTCAAGGTTAACAAAGGGGATGGTAATATGGCACGGGGCATGCCGGATAGTGGCAAGCTGTCTGAACTGTTTGAGTTGAAGAGCAGAATAAATAAGCCTGGGGGCATTAACTGGGACAAAAAGGGCATAGGTCCCGGCTCCTGGCGACGGCTGGGCGCGGACTGGGTCAGACTGGCTTGCCCCTGGTGCGCCTTTGGTGCGCCAGCCGCGCACCCGCTGCGCGCGTCCGCGTAGTCATCCCCCTTAAGTAAGGGAGACTCTGGGACGACTAGCCCGTCAACCCTGCTAGATTACCGCGGCAACCGGAAGCAGTAAAGACTTCCGATTGACGCGCTCGCTCTGTCCACTCAAACGGGCTGGGAAAACCCGCAGTGGACCAGAGAGCGAGCCAGCAGTGAGCACGAGGAATGCCAAGACCAGGTAGGTCTGAATAAAAATGCACAAAATACAATATACTTTAAGATACTAATAAAAATCACATCAACAGACAGTTTAAAAGCGAGTTAGGTCAGGGCTTCACAAGTCAGCAAATGAAATACAAGCAGAGTCAATCTAAATACAACATAACGAGCCGGGAGCTTTAAAAACCTGTAACAATACTGCGCGTCCGCATAGTCATCCCCCTTAAGTAAGGGAGACGCTGGGACGACTAGCCCGTCAACCCTGCTAGATTACCGCGGCAACCGGAAGCAGTAAAGACTTCCGATTGACGCGCTCGCTCTCTCCACTCAAACGGGCTGGGAAAACCAGCGGTGGACCAGAGAGCGAGCCGGAAGTGAGCAAAAGGAATGCCAAGACCAGGTAGGTCTGAATAAAAATGCACAAAATACAATATACTTTAAGATACTATTAAAAATCACATCAACAGACAGTTTAAAAGCGAGTTAGGTCAGGGCTTCACAAGTCAGCAAATGAAATACAAGCAGAGTCAATCTAAATACAACATAACGAGCCGGGAGCTTTAAAAACCTGTAACAATACAGATCTCATCAGGACTGGAAGAAGGGTCAAAAAAGGACTGCCCTGCTGCACCGTGGAACTGCTAAAGAGAGGCTGCACCGACGTAAACTGACCCTATTACACCTGGTGGCTAGCAAAGGAGTGGGACTGTGCCTGCTGTGTCCTGCTTATACAGAAGTCGTCTCCATAGCCCAGCCGAAGTAAGAGGATCTAAGGCTCAGTTGGCTGACCTCCTGTTTGCAGCACGGGGCCACAACAGCTGAAGAAGCCTGCTGGGGTGAGTTGGTGGCCCAAATCTTCAAGTTGCTGTTTCTCTATGCTATGCAGCACCAGAGACCAAGACTCAATGCTTGAAATTGCATCTATGTTTGCTGCACCCGGTAGAGTTGCTGGAGTACAGCATGGTCGCCCAGAAGGTGAGTTATCATCCAAGGAAAGATTCAGTTGAAAAACGCAATACTGGGTGACTGGTAGCCCAGTGGCTAATAGACTTCTGCCAGGATCGAGAGGGCTTTGAGGTACGTCAGCCCTTGTGGCCAGGATCACTTCACGAAGCCCGTGGACTGAGGAGTAACCGCAGGAAGACCCCCCATCGACCGCATTGCATCTACAGTATCCTTGACCACTTTCAGCATCCTGTATCTCTTGCATCAGGACCAACCTACAGCAAAGGGATAAAGTGCCTGAAACTGACGGAGGACTGCTCATACCTTCAAGGTGACTGTTTCTGTGGACCTTGCTGGTTCCCCTGACTGTCTTCCTGCCGGAGTTGGTCGCCCAAAGTAAGTAACCTCATTGATACTTACCAGAAGTTTTTCCTGAAAAAGTTTCTAAGTGTCAAATTCATTAAATTTAAGAATGCTGGTGGAGACGAACCATGGACAGATGCATAGGAACAGAAACAGCTGTGTTTCAAGCACGAGGTTGTCCGCAAAAACATAGAAAGATTTGGTCTCGTTGGGTAGTCTATAGGGGTATAGACTTACCCCCCCCCATCCCCCCCAGACCCTCTATAATCAGGCAGTACATTCACTGAATTAGGTATATCCATATGACGGGTAGCCCCCGGCCATGTACGCAAATGTAAAGGACACTTCTCACAATGGGGGAGCGAAATGTATAGCCTTTGCCAAGGTTGTTTTGTTGGTCTGTGTATTCACAGGCTTTTGCTGTTGTTCTGTGTTCTGATATATTGGTACTATTCTCTAACATATTTCATCCTGATTTTTTTTTTTTATGTAATCGGCTTCGGCTATAATGTACCACAAGTAATTTCAATAAAATTTGTTCTTAAAAAACACTTTAAGAATGCTTGTTTGCGGTTAAGTGAAAAAGAGCATATTTAGTATACCTTGGAAATTCTATATCTCTGAAACCCTCCGGTGGATCTTTTCATTGTGGTGTCTAAAAATACATTTTATTTTTATAAATTTGAGTCAGATTTCTTGACTGTCTCAGTTATTTCTTCTTCAATTATTTTGGTGCTGTTTAAATGCTTTATACGTGTTCCTTTGTGTAAGCCTTGCTGCTCAGAGTCACAGCTACCCAGGGTTGAGCTGAAGTTTAAAAAAAAAAAAACCTACTTGTCCTAAAGGGGTTGGTAAGTGCATTACATGGAGAGGCCGCACAAACTCACCATATAATACACCCCCATTTCCTAACATTAGTGCCTAGTGTAGGGATCCAGAACTTGTGTTTAGCAGTACCATACAGTTGTTGGAGTCTTGAGACTACTCAGAACCTACCAAAGTGGACACACAGAAAAAAGTTTTTTCCCTCCTAAGCAGTGATAGAGTTGTGTTGACTCTAAAAAATGTGTTTAAAACTTTCCAAAGGTTGAGAAAAGACTGAAAAAGTTGTAGAAAAGTTTCCTGCACATTCCAAAGTATGGGAAAATCTTAGAAAAAGCTCTTGAAAAGTTTCAGAAGCCACTTTTTTTAGCAGGGAAAAATTGAGCTCAACATGGCTAACCTGTCCTTATTCAAGAGTTATGAGCTAAGGGCCTTTTGTAGGGACCAGAAGATCAACACGAGAGCCAAGGCCAGGAAGAAAGAATTGATCATGGCCCTCAGAGCTTGAGAGGAGGCCTACAGGGTACCTCCACACCTAGAAAAAAATAGCCCCAAGGTAGTGGGGAAGAGAATGTGAAGGACGACAACAGTATCCTTGACAAAGCAAGTGGTGAGGCAGGGTGAAACCTACCCCCTTTCACTGGATCAAGAATAGTCACCAGAGCCAACAGCCAAGCAAGCTCCATCACTAGCCAGAGGTCCCTGCAAGAGAATATGGCAGCCCTAGACCTTGAGGGGAGGGCCATATCTCTGGCTGAGAGAAGAATGGTCCTGGAAGAGAGAAGGGCCAGACTAGGCCTAGAGAAGATGTCGGAGACAGAGGTGTACCTGGAGGTGCTAACAGGGGTGCCCCTGATTTTTTTTTTTTGTAAACAGATTTTATTATAACACAATAGGACAGATAGATCGGCCCACAGGGCGCTATGGCAAGACATAATGTCCATCTCAATATTCAATGCAATTGTACACAGTAAATACAGGCTGAGCCTGTAGTGTCCGTTGGCAATCCACCTGTGGAGAGAATAAGGGCCTGAGTACCCGAAGCCATAGCCCATCCCTAACTCTGCACACTGCAGTGTGTGCTATTGAACTCCGTCTACCCTGAATCCCACCCACTATCCCTGTGTAAGTGACACCCAACTAGCCCCTTCCCACCCTCCCAATTCCCTCCAAACCCCTCACCCTCCCCCCCCCAGGCATGTCGCTGATTCATTGAAACATCTGGATTTAGGCATTGGTCGGCCTAACAGCGCATCGAGGGCACCATGCCCCTTAATCTCCAGTTAGTGACGGAATGGGGGGAAATGTTCACCATGGCAGCCCACTCCAGCAGGGGGACTCCCCCAGAGCACCAAAGTGAGCCCAAGTTCATTCCCCCGCCAGAGGGACCACCTCCCCGTGGACGTCGGCCGCGTCGTCAGTCGGGTGTTTCAGCAGTTCCACCAGTGCCACCCATGCCCTCGCCATCTCCAGTGATTTTTCGGTCCCTATGCGGAGGGCCATCTGCAAACGAAAGGCCCCCTCGCAATCCGCCCACTTCACTAGCTCTCTCGTCCACCGCGCTACACTAGGGCCATTTTTAGCCTTCCACTGACTAGTGAGTTCCCTTTTGGGCAATATCAACACCAGATCTATGAACTTACTAGTGACCTTGTTCTTGGCATTTTGGGGAAACCAGTGCAACAGACAACAATTTGGTGTAAACGCTATGTCCCTCTCCGTCGTAGTCGTCAATCCAGTGATCACCCCTCTCCAGAACTCCCCCAGATGCGGGCAATCCCAGAACATGTGGAGAAATCCTGCACCCTCCAAGTTACATCTCGGGCACCCAGTCCGAGCCCCAAAGTACTCATTAATCTTGCCATGGGTAAGGTACGCCCTATGCAAAACATAAAAGTGAATTAACTGGAAGCGCGCATTTCTAGAGCTCTTCCAGGCCCTTTCCACGAGCTTCTCCCAGGTTTTTTCGTCAATCGCCTCACCCAGGTCTTCCTCCCATTTAAGCCGTAATGTCGTCAGGGGGCGCCGCATCCCTTGGGTGATACGCCGGTAGAGGCAAGTGACGGCTTTGAAAGTACCCGCCGCCATAACCACATATTGACACGCCAGGGAAATCTGGGGTTCTACCATCCCCTCCTGCCAGTGCTTTCGGAGGGCTGTCGTCAGAGCGGCGTGGAGCAGGAAATCACCCCTTGGCAGGTCATGGCGCTCCAGCAAATCATTGAAGGGGAGCAAGGTATTGTTTGCAAAGAAATCCCCTATAGTAGAGATCCCAGCCTCACCCCAGAGCCGCAGCCTGCTCCAATCCCCACCATGTGGCAGCGCCTCACAGGCGATCAACGGTATCTCAGGTGCATAGGGGGTCGCGCGCTTGCGCTCGTCTGGCCAATCGGTTCCAGCACTGGCGAACCGTTTGAAGATCCGAGAGAACCGTTCCCTCCCTCATGGGCAGCCGCAGTAGCACCCGGGATAGTAGGTCCAGGCCCGGGTCCGGACCGTCGAGGTCCTCTGTATTTCTGAGCCTACATGCCATCCATTTCGTGTACCACTGCAATTGTGCAGCATGATAGTAGGCTTCAAAATCCGGTACCGCAAAACCCCCCTCCGCCCTGGGTCTCATCATAGTGGTAAGAGCTACTCTCTGCCTCCCCATACCCCACAAGAACCCCGTGAGCATTGTATTGAGTTGGGCAAAAATCTTAGGTGGGATCCAGATGGGGAGCGTCCCAAAGAAATAAAGGAGTCGGGGTAACGTAACCATTTTCACCAGTGCCACCCTCCCTGCGACAGATAATGGAAGGGTCCCCCAAAATTCAAAATTGCTTTTGGTACCGCTCACTGCACGTCCTATATTGCCCTCTAAGAGGTCTACAGGGTCATGATATATCCGAGTGCCCAAGTAGGGCAAGCATCTAGTTTCCCAAGGCACGCCCTCTGCTTCCAGTAGCCCTTCCCTACCCGGCCATGCAGGAAAGAGGCACGATTTGGCCCAGTTTACTCTGAGCCCCGCAACTCTCCCCAAGAGATCCAGCAGTTCCCTGGCTCCCCGTAAGGCCCCCCCCCCCGAATTGGCCAGGAACAGTAGGAGGTCATCTGCATGTAGGGCTATATGCTGTAATTGTCCCCCCACCAGCAGCCCCTGGTAGTAGCGGCCCGACCTAGCGTGTGCAGCCATGGGTTCCATTGCCAGCGCGAACAACAAGGGTGACAATGGGCAGCCCTGCCTCGTACCCCTGCCCACCATACAGGCCTCTGAAATCAACCCCCCCCATTCGAACTCTGGCAGTGGAATTTTTATACAATAATACCGTCCATTCCACAAAGCTGTCCCCCAAGCCAAACGTTCTCATTACCTTGAAGAGGTATGACCATTCTAGGCTGTCAAAAGCCTTCTCAATGTCAACCGTGAAAATACATGCTTCTTCCTTGCAGTAAGTGTCCGCCCCCAATATACCCAAGAGCCTACGGACATTCATTGCCGTGTTCCTGGCTGGGATAAATCCCGCCTGATCTACATGTATAAGCGTTGGCATATGGGTCAACAGCCGACTGGCCAGTATGCGGCTCAGAATTTTGTAGTCTAAGTTGAGCATGGCTATTGGCCGATATGCAGTTCGATCCTCCGCCGGTTTCCCGGGTTTTAAGAGTGGGACTATTACCGCCTCTCTCGTTGAAGCAGGGAGACAGCCCTCCTGCCTTGCCCTATTATACAGTGCCACTAAACGTGGGGCCAAAATATCTACATATGTTGAGTAAAACTCCACAGGGAGCCCATCTGTCCCCGGGGTCTTGTTCTTAGCCATGTTCTTGATTGCGCTGCGTTCTTCCCCAACCTCAACATCCCTACCCAGTTCCTCCGCTACCTCGGCATCAACCGTGGGAAGCTCCACGTCAGCCAGAAAACCCTCCTCCGCTTCAGCCCCAGGGGCAGTCCTGCTCCTGTAGAGAGAGAGGTGTAGTACTCCAAAAACTGAGCGTTGATGTCTTGTTGGCCATAATATATTTCACCCCCCTGTCCCCGCAGCTCCAGAATCGTCCTCCCTCTACGCGCTGGGTTGGCCAGCCAGGCCAACAATGCCCCAGATTTATCTCGTTCTGCATGGGACCTAGTGATGTATGTCTTGTAATCGAAGCAGCGCAGCCTTTCTATCTGCGTCGCAAGGGATTCCCGAGCTGCGAGGAGGTCATCCTGCCTATCCGCTCGTTCCGGCCTCTCCTTCTCCAATTCCCGGAGCTTGCATTCCGCGGCCTGCACATCCCGCAGCAACACCCTCCGCACTCCGACCATCTCCCCAATGCAACGCCCCCTGACGACAGTTTTAAAAGCATCCCACTCTATAAGTGGGCTCGACGCAGACCCAGCGTTAACCAAGAAATAATCATCAATAACGGACCCGATCGTGGCCCGAAACACCGGATCCTCCAGTGCCTCTGGTCGCAGGCGCCAGCTAGGTATGGTAGGTCTAACCCATATCCAATCCAAGGCCAGTAGGAGTGGGTTATGGTCGGAAATCGTTCTGGCCAAGTATTCGCTGAATGTGACCCCACCCTGCACATCTGGGGAGCATAAAATCGAGTCCAACCTAACGTGTAGCTCGTGTAACGCGGAGAAGTAAGAATAATCCCTCTCGTCTGGATGGTGGGCCCTCCAAGTGTCCGTCAACCCCCAATGTCGTTGCCAGTCACGTCTAATCGCTGCCAGTCTGTGTATGGGAGCATCTGGGAGTGGAGGGTGAGAACGGTCCAGGTCAATGTCCGTAATACAGTTAAAGTCGCCCCCTAGCAGCACCGACCCCATTAACATAGTCGCCAGCGTCCCCGAGAGGTGTGCGAAGAACGCAGGCTGATCGACGTTGGGGGCATAAAGACTTCCTAGCACTATGTCCCTACCGTCCAATCTCCCTGAGACCACCACATATCGACCCTCCGGGTCTATCAGTTGTCTGGTGCTCTGAAAAGGGACGCCCGCCCGCACCCAGATCAATGTACCCCTGGCATAGGCCGAGTACGTAGTACAAAACACCTGTCCCCTCCATCGTTTCTGCAAGGCAGCCCCTTCCTTTTGTGTTAGATGGGTTTCCTGCAGCAAGGCAATCTGTATCCCTCTCCTCACTAGGTATGCGTGGATTTTATGGCGACGTAGCAGTGTGCATCCCCCTTACGTTCCAGGAGATACATTTGATTCCTATGTGGGGTCCCATTGCTCAAACCGTGTAAGTCCCCCTTCCCATCTCCCCGAAGCGACATGCCTGGCACCAAGAATAAACCCCTCAACAGTCAAACCCCCCAACTCCCCCACCCCAGGACAGGTACAAACCAACTAGTCCCCATCCAAACTAGTAACATAAGCCACAAGACACGAAAAGTGGTGAGGCGTAGGCTGGCCCTGTCGAACCCAGAACCCCCCCCCCCCGGCTATCCACCCCACCCCATAACCTGAATGGTAGTTTCATTGGTTGCTCCGGTGCCAATCGACTGTTACCACCCCATGGTGGCCTCATCAGCAGTCAGGTCGCGCCGTCCCGGCTGCCACTCCCCATGGGTCTTGGCATGCAATCTTCATATGATGCCATCCGCTGTTTGGGGTGTGATGTCGGGCAATTCAGTTTCAGAGTCTCCGTTCGTGCTGCTGGGTCGCGAGCTTTCGGATCTGCCCTTGCCATGGTCGCTGGCGGTCGAGTTCGGACTGGCTTCTCCGTGGCTAATTTCCGCAACGGCCTACAAGGCCCTGTGTCTTTCCAATTGGCTCCCCGACGGTGCAGGAGTCCTCGGAGACTGTGGGAGAGAGAGCGATGTCCGTCCTGTGCTGCCCGTCGGCGAAGTGCCCGTTGCCTGTGTCCGCCGCGTTTCCAGCCAGTGCCAGGCGTCATGTGGAGCAGTAAAGAAGTGAGTTTCGGTCCCATCAACCACCCGGAGGCGCGCCGGGAACAACATGGCATAGGGAAGTTGCAACTGGCGCAGTCTCCGCTTAAGAGCCAGGAAGGAAGCACGTTGTCTTTGGACCATCCTGGTGAAGTCCGGAAAGATCATCACCCTGGCATTCCCAATCTGCAAATTCCGTTTCTCCCGGGCTTGTTATAGTAGGTGGTCCCTGTCTCGGTAGTGAAGCAGCCTCACCACCATCGGCCGAGGGGGAGCTCCAGGCTTGGGTGGTCTAGGCGGGACCCTGTGAGCGCGCTCCAAGGCGTAAAAGGAGGAGAGGCCCTCCGGAGCCACCTCCGTTCTAAGCCAGTTCTCCATGAAATGTACTGCGTCATCCCCTTCCGCTCGTTCCGGAACCCCCACGATACGGAGATTGTTCCGGCGGGATCGCCCTTCACTGTCCTCCGCTCTCATTTCCAGCACCTTGACCTTGTCTTCCACTACTTTCAGAGAGCGCTGTAGTGCAGTAACTGCTTCCGGGACCTCCTCCATGGCTTTCTCATTGAGTTTCACCCGCTCTTTGAGTTTGCGATGGCCATCCTTCAGAAGGTTGAGGTCCGCCCCTCTGGAATCCATCTTTGTCTCCAGAGCTTCCCTCGAGGATGTGATGGCCTGCATGATATCCACCAAGGTGGGGCCCTCTGGGGCGCCATCCCCCCTTCCCGCCAACACCTCGTCTTCATCATCCGTGTGCTGTCCCGTCTCCTCCACTTGTAATACAGCGAACCCCTTCTTTCGGGACACCCTCCCCATTAATAATGGGCACGGAGGTCCGCAGGGGCCTCCGGTGTGACAGCAACAAGGTACTCCAGGTGCCGGTGTCAAGGGCCGCTAAAGGTCGGTCCAGTTCGCACCCCTAGATCACAGTTCCCGGGCTTGGAGCCCTCCTCCGCCCCCACAGGTCCTCGGCGCGGATCACCGGCGCGGGGAAATGTCTCCTCCCGGTCACCTCCACCTATATAAGGCAGTCGCAGGGGAAGGTCCAACGGGGGCTCACCTTCCAGCTGTGGTAATGCCCCCGCGTGCTATTCAATCAGCTCACAAGCGGCTCCAGCGCGCTCTCTCCTCCCTGTCATCGGCCGCTCTACGATCCTCACCACTCCCCGTCAGGGTCCCCCGTGGTATGGGCCCAGCAGACCGCCGTTCAGTTCTTCTGTGGCACTCGAGCACAGCACTCGGGGCGATCGCCTCAGCACTCCTGAAGTCTGCAGGCAAAGGCGATTTATAGCCGCTACCCACTCTCCATGTACCGGTCTCCTCTCAAATCACCAGCAAGCAAGGCCCAGCAGCGCCATTCACGGCCGCCATTTTGACGGTGCCCCGCGTCTCCAAGTCCTGAGGAGCGCGCACTTTGTACTGCCAATAGCAGGGCTCCGCTCTCCCCAGTACCGGTCCCCAGCCTGTAATAGTCGTATCCGCCAGGCGGTACTCACGGGCGGCCGCAATTCGATTCAGCGGTGTACGGCGAAGGCTGCCTTGTTAGTGCTCCGCCGCCATTTTGGATTCCGCGCTCAGAGCCCCGAGAGCCTTCCGGAGAGTTATCAGCTTTTTCATCGCCTGCAGGGCGCCGCCGCCTCTCTAGTGCTGTTCAGTGCCGGCACCAGCGTTTCTGCCAGCAGTATTAGGGTAAGAAACCCCATTAAGTCATCAGGATCACTGCGGGTGGGGGGAAGCCACGGACGGAGCTCCGAAGTCCGCTTCCCCTCACATCGGCGCCTAGCCACGCCCCCCAACAGGGGTGCCCCTGATGTCAGATTGTCCAAATAGATTGTCCCTAGTTATGTCCAGGGGGATGACATAGATAAATGGCGCGCCTCATATGAGTGAGCTCTCACCACACTGAGGAACACTACTATGGGGAACACTACTATGGGAGTTAGTACCAGTAGTTGGTAGGGACAGACTACTCACACTAGAGGATGAGATAGCAGAGAGTCCTACTGACATATGGAGGCAGTACTGATTGAGTTATTTGGTTTGACCTCTGAAGAGTATAGGCAGAAGCTTAGGACAACATTGAAAGAGACTTCACAGACATGGGTTGCCTCTGTTGACACTTCAGTTAAGGCACTAGATGGTTGGATTAAAGGCAACAGAGTATACACATTTGAAGGGCTCTACAATTTAACTGTTGAGCACATTTTGACAAATCATCACTTAGGTAAGTTGCACCAGCATCTGGTAGACTGTGAGCTGTCTAGCTCCATGGAACTGGGCACGACAGCTGATGAGTGGGTTCATACCAAAGTCCCCAAGAAGTACCTGGAAGGGGGCAAGAAAAAAAGTAGTCAGGCCCCCCTTCAGGGGAAAGTGTGGGGGTAAAGATAAAAAGAAATATCTTCCCAAAGAGGCCCTAAAAGATGCTAAAGGTGGGAGCCCAGAGCCACATCTCAGTCCCAGGGGAGGGGGTACCTGGGGAAGACGTTTGACTTTTCAAAAGCTGGGGTGTGTTTTGACTGTAATTAACCAGGATACAAGAGGGGAGATGCAGTGTGCACAAAGAAGGCACCCACCGGTGAGCAGTCTAAGGGATTGGCTAGTGTAGGGAAAGGATGGGAGATCGCCCCTAGATATCCCAAAGGCTACACAGAGGCCACCTTAGTGTACATGGGTGGGGAGACCATTGAAACTCTGGCTCACTAACCTCCAAGTATGGAGAAATACCAACAGTGGCTACAAATCAATGGGGTGGAGGTGAAGGCTCTGAGGGATATAGGTGCCAGTGTAACCATGGTGATGGCCAAACTGGTGCTAGAGTTGAAACCTACTTTAAATAAAACAGTTTAGCATCCTTGTCTCATACCAAAATAGGATTGGTCCTTGCTCCAATATTACAAGTGAGTTTCCTCTCACTTCTCTGTGATAGACCTTTGCTGTCATTTATGAGAAGATCAGGCGCTATACATCCCAAAATTAACAATTTCAATAATACTTCAAAGTTCAGTCAAAAAAGAGAGATTATGATCAGTTTCAAGGTTTTTTTTTCTCGTTAGAAGTTTAGTATATTTTCCTTTTTATTTAGTTAAAAAGGCATCAATCTAATTACAGAATTGATAGTAAAACTTTGGTTCGAACATGTCATCAAATAAGCAATACAGAGCGTTCTATAAAGGAAAGAAATCCTTATTCTAAAAAATGGGGTGAAAATAGGTGTTAGCAGGAACCCATTAAGAGTTCAAGTTTGAGAGTCAAGAGTGAGAGTGAGCATGAAGCTCAAAAATCAATTAGTCGATATCAGCTGAACTTCCCATAAAGAGAAGCCCACAAAGCAAAATAATCATGCAGCAGCAGTAGCAACTGAAATCAGCAACATGTCTGGTAGGGTTGCAACTCAGTATTCAATCATCAGCATAAAGCCGTTAGCATTCAGCTTCAATGGAGGTGAGTGGTAAGGACAAGTGGTGGAGTATGGTATGATAACTTACTCTAGTAACACACATTAATATAAACAGCTGAAAGTAATGTTGCCATCCTTCTGGGTCTTCTCATTTTCTCCGGCCAATAGGATGTTGAATCTTCTCAAGAACTGTCTCTTTCCATTCTTTCCCAAATGATTTCTCATCAACCTTACAAAGGATTACCTAGAAATGTGAAACAATCTTTTAAACTAGAACTACGTAAGAGGCATTTCAATTCTTAGACCTCCTTTCCCATGGATATGAACACACTCTAACCTTCCAGTGCAGGAACTTGTATGTTAAACTAAGCAATAGACTTCTGTGAAACAAAACATTTTCAGCAAAGAATATTATTCAGTACCACATTTCTTTATTCAATCAATCAATCAAATTCCTTTATTTCGCAATCTTTCAATTGCATATAAAGTGCAGAAGTATAAACAATTTCATCATACACAAATCTATCATAGTAGATACTTTCCATCTAAAAACGATAAAAACTGATATCATTAACAACTGAATCCGTGTAAACGTTTAAAAGCGTGTCATCAACTTTCGCTGTTCTCTAAGAGAACAAAAGTGGGTTGGGCTCTCCTCAGCCCTAAGGCTGACCACAAATACGAAGCGATACAATAGCACATTTCTTTATTATGAATAGGAAAAGAAATAGGTTAAACTACCAACATTGTCTATTGATGCATTGTATTAATGTGTGAAAGAATATGTAATCCTTCTATTCAATGATAAAGTGTTCCTAGCAAAAACATTTCCAAAAATTATTATTAATCAAATTCTTCTCTAAAGCAGTGTGGTGTGATGCTTTAACAAAAACATTTAAGGATAAGGTCAACTATGAAATATTTTGTGTACGTCTCAGCACATTCAGTTTTGCTGCTAATATAATGAAGCTTGCTTTAACATTTTGATGCCTTGCACTAATAGGTATAACTGGGTACTACGAAATTGCACATTTTAATGTTATAAATGCAGAAAATATGCCGTTCCTAACTGCGGGAGGAGGGAAAAGTCAGGGAACTAGTTTTTTGTGGTCATGAAGTGTAGGGGAACGGGGGTTCCTCCTGTTGGAATTTAGGGCCCTCACACACCCGGCTGGGTGTCATGCTTCATCATAGGGCTGCTCCTCGTCAGGTCGGCACTGCAATACCTGACGGGCTCCCTATGAGGGGCTCTTTGGCAGAGATCCCAGGGTAGGTCAGCTGGCTCGTTGCTGATTCAGCAAACTACACAGGGAACTTCCTTGTGTCTTGCCTGCCGGGTATTGATGAAGTTGACTAAGAGAACCGACTGGGGTTGGTCATGTTCTATCAGGTACTACACTTAGAGTATGTGTTAGGTTGGTTTATTAAGGCATTTTTCACCAGACAACCACCCACGTGTAGATAGAGTTGATTTTACTAGGTCCTGACGAATCGCCGCTAGATTGATTGACTACAAGGCGAGAAACATGTTGACCACACAATAGAGCGCCGAACCTGAGACATTACCTCAGGCATGCACCGTTGTTCCTTTTAATCAGGTTGGGAGACCTATTGATTAAAATTGTTTTCTTTGGTACTTCCAGTCCTGTTTTAATCTTCCTTCGGGTTACACACCTCCACTCATTCATCTACACTGTTTAGGCCCCTCACCCCCACGGCACCATACGGCAATTTGGAATAGAAGATCTCCGCCAAAGAGCCCCTCATAGGGAGCCCGTCAGGTATTGCAGCGCCGACCTGACGAGAAGCAGCCCTATGATGAAGCATGACACCCAGCCGGGTGTGTGAGGGCCCTAAATTCCAACAGGAGGAACCCCCGTTCCCCTACACTTCATGACCACAAAAAACTAGTTCCCTTACTTTTCCCTCCTCCTACAGTTAGGAACGACATATTTTCTGCATTTATAAAAGTTTGGGCACATATGCTGGACCTGTTCACAAAGCCCAGAGTCCCTCCTTTGTGATTGGTACATTTTAATGTTATGTCAGTACAAAATTATTTTGCATGTTAACATATTAAGCCTCTTTGACTATATTAACTTTTAATTTTAATAAAAAGCCCTTTTACTGGTTTCCCCAGACCAGATCCTACCTGAAGAAATCCACAAAATTGTCAATACTGACAATGTCACAAAGTAACACTCTATGGCTGTGATTGACTTTGCGTGGGGAGAAGCTACTGGCTCAAAGAAGGTAGGTGTGTCACCTAGTGTCCCTGTAGACTGTCTGTTGGGCAATGATCTGGAAACCTCTGCTTGGACAGAGGTGGAAAGAAGAACCAATGAAGCAATGCTGGGTTTCCCTGAATGGGTTTGTATCACTAGTAGAGCACAGAGGGCCCAAATGGAAAGTCAAGGGGTCTTGGAGCCTGAAACAATGCCCCAGACCCTTGGAGCCAAGAGAAGTGGCCGAAAGACTGGCAATCCACCTTCCAAAGGATCTCAGGGCCAGAAAGAGCCTAATCGTCAGGGGAGGGCATGGCACCTGAAGTTTAACCATTTAACCCTGCTAACCAGTGGAAATATTGCCTGTGCTCCCTCTTAAAATAGGGTTGAATTCCTAATTGGTATATTTAACTTACATATAAGTCCCTAGTACATGGTACAAAAGATTCCCAGGGCCTGTAAGTTAAATGTCACCAGTGGACTGCCTCACCTATAGTGCCATCCACTACAGTGACAAAGTAAAACATGGCTTCCGGCCTACCCGTGTAGCCTGACTGTAGCAGTGTAAACACTGCAGTTCGACCTCTCAAAATAAACCCTTTTGACAGGTTAAAACCTCTCTTTTAAATATTAATAAGTAACCCTATGTAAACCTTTTCGCTCACAAGGCAGGGTGCATGTTATTCAAAAGTAGAACCTGTAGAAGTTTAATGTTAACATGTCCTTACAGTGACTAGCACCCAAAAGCTAAATTTAACTGTGGCAGGCGTAGCTGTCCTATGTAGAAAAGGAGAGTACATATTAAAAATCCTAATACTTTATCTCGAGAATGGGGCTAGCAAGATAAATAAATAACAAACTAGTTTAATAGTTATTAAAAATCTAGCTCAGTGGTACAGTCAGATTTTTAATAGACATTAAGAACAGTAACTTTTAGAAACTTACCCTTTCCTTGCCTGAAGTTCATGGAGGCTAAATGTGCATTTGCTCTCCCACTTCTGCCAGCCAGTGATTAGCATTTGAATAGGTGGGAAAAGGGTGCAAAGTGTCTACCAGAAGGAGGCAATAGGCTCACTTGAATGGGCTGAGGTGACCACTATGAACCTGACAGAATATGCAGGGTGGGGCTGTGAGTATTCTTTTTGACATTACAGTGTTAAATTATGCTTGAATGTCAAATCCTGCTTGACAGGTCAGCTGGGTTTTACATATAAAGCATGGGGAGCACATGAAAGTAATTGAAACAGGATGTCAAAGTAATTCTTGTAAGTTTACTGTCTGGTTGCTGAAAACCCTACTTATGTTCTACCAAACTTCTGTCTCTGGGTTTATTATGGATCCTTTGACTGCCTCAAATTGGGTTTTAGTGTTAGATGTGGGAGGACACTAGGATTACTGTAATACACTCCTCACACACACACACACACCTCTAGCCTTCACAGCCCAAGTTTAGAATGGTTGAAGACCTTTGCCATCATCAAAATGCCCAAAGTGTGTAGGGTTGGCTCCAGGAACTTTTACCCCTTTGAATAGGGCATGCCCAGAAATCATTCCCACCCATTAGCTCCTGAGGGCATAAATGTGGCACCTCCAGGCACCCACTTCAGTACACTCCTGGATCTGTGGAAGATCAGAAGAAAACTGAACCTGATGAACCTGAGAAGAGTCCTGAATGACTGGACATGCTCTCTCTTGTACCCAGGACAAAGAAGTAAACTCCAGTTAAGACTAATCTCCTGTTAAAGCTAGAAGGACAGAACAAGCTACAAGAGGCCTTTTCCTGCAACTACCCTGTTTACCAGTAGCAACTGGACCTGGACTGGACCCTGCTGTTTGGCCTCTGCCTGACACCCTGTGCTTCCCATGAGGTCCTGAGAGGCTTTAGAAATGTACTCCTGTGGTGGATTGGGACTTAAAAGACTGAAGTCAGAAGGTAAAATCTTTGACCAGGATGAAGCTGGTTGTTGTATCTGACCTGCGCTCCATAGCAGTCAGCGTCAAATTGCGCTTAGGTCTTGGTCTACTACAACCATTGACTAGCATTGCCACTTAATACTTCTTGGCTCTATTCCTACTTAAAATTCCCCTTATTGTATATCTGTCATTTTTGTGTTATTTTGTTTATTAAATCTTACTCTATTTTTCAATTTAGTTTTGGGATTTTGTTTCTATTTCAACTTTATTGCTCTTTTACTGTGGCATAAATAATATACAATTGCCTCTAAGTTAAACCTGCCTACTGTGTGCCATAGCTTCCAGGGGGTTAATTTAGTGACTTTACTGATTCACCGAAACAAGGCTTGTGGTTGTAACCTGAGGTGGATACCTACCCCCTCAACTAATACCCCAATTTCTTACAGTTGATCAAAGAAGAATTGTCTTAAAATCTGGTTTGAGTTTTAGAGGAACTAGATTAATTCCTCCTTTCAGTATCAGGGACAGGATTGCAAAGCTAGATCACCAAGGACATATGGCATAGTGAAGACCAAAGAAAGTATAAGGGTGGATTTCTGGTGGCCAGAAATGGATATGGATATAGAGAGAAAAGTAAGAAATTGTCTTGAATGCTCTGGAAGTGACAATGTTTGTAAGACACATACTTCATTGACGGTTTGCAGAGATCTTCCAGGTGGTCCATGGGAATGCATTCAATATAATTGGTCCACTAACTGGTCAAAGTAAAATGCCATACATTTTAGTCATTGTAGACATGTTTTCTAGCTGGACTGTAATCTTGAATGTTTCAGACATAACAGCTCGGACAGATATATTTTTTATGATGTTTTTGACAGAGGTCTTCAATAAACTCCACTCAATGATAATGACATGCAATTAACCTTTAGTATGATGGAAAAATATCTAAATAAACGAGGCATGGAACATAAAAGGAGTGAGCAGGGCTGGCTCTAGGGCAGTGCAATCGGTGCCACCGCACCAGGCACTGACTTGGGGTGGGGCGGCAATGTTTGCAAGTACATTATCGTTTTAAAATCACCTGCTGCGGGGCGTGGCCAAGATGGCGGTGGTATAGGACGCTGGTGTGGGTCTCTCCGGCACCGCCACAACAAAGCATTGTTTTGGCACCCTTTTTCCCAGGCCCTACGTTTAAGCTGTGGGCTCCCTGAACGCCCGAGACCCGTGCTGCACCTGGGGGTCCGGGGCCGGCAGTGAGCGGAGCCGTCGCGAGCCTGCAGCGGTGGTGGAGTGCGGCCGCGGGCTGAACTGGAGGCCTTGCAGCGGCTAGCGAGGAACAGTGGCGGAACTACCTGGCCGAAGCAGAGAGGTGAGCGCTGGCCGGAGCGGACGGGGGCCCGCTGCGCAGAAGGGGGGGTCTGCCCCCCAGAGGCTCGCGGGGCGGTCCTACGTCCTTTGATGCCCCGGGCTGTGGCGGAGCGCTGACGGGGGACCTGGTGGTCTCTGTGCGGTGCTCGGAGGCGGGCCCAGTAGTCCCGGACTGCGCGCCGTGCCCCTGACCCAGCAGCAGTGACGGGGGTGCCTGAAATCAACAGTCGGGCCCTCGAGGAGACGGGGCGAGCTCTGGGCCTGCACGCCTGCGGCGGATGGAGGCGGCGCCAGCAGACGCCATCTACAGTGAGTGCCCCCGCCATTTTACAGAACAGCGCCCGGCCATTTTCTTAGTGAGGGGCTCCTCACTTGCTGACGCCAGGGACAGCGAGAGCATGTAGGAGAGGTGCGGTACAGAATGTCACCGTCAGCACCGTGTGACCTTCGCTGTGTGGAGTGCCTGATGTAGAGCGGTGGAGGCCTGGATGGACCGTGGACTGTGCTTTCCAGGGCCGCAACAAGAGGGGTCACACATTAGAAGCTCCGGGAGTGCTGGGGTTTGCGGGCCCCGCGTTGGCAGCTGGAGGCGGCGTCGGAGCGCCGCGGGGGCCATCCTGGACAGCGCGTTAATTGCGGGCACAAGGAGTGCAGCTTGAGAGAGTCCCCAGGGGTGCGAAGTCGGAGCCTACCGTCGTGGTTTCTGCCCAGATACACATCGCGGGCGACAGGGCCGTTTGGCATATTGGCCCTCTCACATCACGGAGACGGAGAGGTTGGGCCTGCCCACCTGCAGGGGCATTGGTGGGGATAGCTGGCGAGGGCGATCTCCCTCGGAGAACACTCCAGTGACCGGTGTGCGGGGCGGCAGCGCGACAAGTGCGCTCGGTCGGCGAGGCCAGCCATGGCAAACTCCCGCACCAAGAAAGAAAAGTCACTGAAAGACATGCTCACGAAGCAACAGGAGCCCTCCGCGTCTGCAAGTGAGAAGAATCAGGGGCTGGAGGACGGAGACGACACCCCAGCCACCAAAGCCTTTATGCTGGAGTTGTTTGCGGCCATAAAGGAGGACATTCAGGAGCTAAAGGGTCAACTAGCTGCAGACCTCAGAGATATGCGGAGAGATGTGGACGGCCTCGGGGAGCGGGTGGCCACGTTGGAGGAGCACGATCTCGGCCAGGGTGAAGAACTCCACCAACTGCAACAAGACATGTTGCACCTTCAGGAACAACACCTGGACCTGCAAGCACATGCCGAAGACTTGGAGAATAGATCCCGGCGCAACAACGTGCGAATCAGAGGTGTGCCGTGGAAGGAAGAGGGAGACGACCTAAGAGCCTACGTGGATGCGCTCTTCCAACAGGTACTTGGCGAGGCCCAACCAGTGGACATTCAGATGGATCGGGTTCATAGGGTGGGTCTCCCGTGGGGGGCCAGCTCCGCACCGCCGGACATCCTTGTATACGTACATGATTTTCAACTAAAAGAACGCATCATCCGCAAAGCACGAGAAACGCAACCCCTGAGTTTTCGTGGGCGCACACCAGCGATATATCAGGATCTAGCAGCCTCCACGCTCCTCAAGCGACGAGACTTCAGAGCAGTTACCACGCACCTGCGGAGACACGGGATCCCCTACTCGTGGGGCCACCCTTTCCGACTCATCTTTAAATTCAACGGGAAGCTACACCAGATCCGCTCACTGGCAGAGGCCACGAAATTGCTCGGGCTTGACGCTGAAACAGCTACGGACTCCGCAGCTCAGCAGCAGAAGTCTACTCCTCGTCGTGTAGCTGAGTGGCAGAAAGTTGGCAAACGGGGCACGATCCAGAAGCCAGATCGAGCAGAGATGAACAAGGAGAGAGCAGCAGTGATTTCTGAACTTGCGCAGGTCACGGAGCAGCCGGAGGACTCATGAGGTAACCCGTGCAGGGCACTGTGGGGGGCCCCTATGGGACTGATGGGAGGCCTTGTGAGATACTTGGGCTGGGCCCTGGAATTAGGGGGCTTACTGAGGTGTCAGAGAGGCGTTAAATAGGTCCAGCTGTTCTCTGACACCCTCTCTGCCGGCGGGCGGGTACACGACTGGCCTACGATAGGTCATCCCGCTGCCCGTGCCACGTCCCATTGGACTTTCTTCTTCTCGACAGACTTTGGTCGTTATTGTTTTGGGGCAGCTGTCCCGCTTTGTTGGGGATGTTGTTGGGGGGGTGTGGGTGGGTTTTTCACCTGGGGTCTCCGCACCAGCCAGCCTGTTAGCAAGGCCTCTGAGCCCTCTCTAGGCAACACACCTAGTAACAGTCCCAAGCGACAGCGCATTTCCCTGGCCCACATCCGGGACATCACACCTCATCGATGGGGAGAGACCTCAAGGTAGATAGCCTTAATGTTCGAGGCCTCAATAACCCAGTGAAGAGGCTAGCGGTGTTGTCCCTCCTAGCGGGTCTAGAGGGCGACATATGTCTCCTGCAGGAGACTCACCTCCTTTCCAGAGACACCACACGGATGCGCGATAGGCGCTTCCCCCAGCAATTCTGGTCTGTAGGACCGTCTAAAAAGAATGGGGTGGCTATACTGCTAGGAGCTCGTTTCCCCGGGAAGGTGGTGGCGACGGTGGCCAACATTAAGGGGCGCCTCTTAGCCATTAGAGTACAATGGGGGGGGGGACTCACTTTACTATAGCCTCTTTATACGCCCCTAACGCCCAGCAGGAACCCTTCCTCCTTTCCGCCCTTACAGAGATTCTCACAACACCAGACGCAGCAATTTTGGTGGGAGGGGACCTGAACCTAGTCATGAGTGCTGAAATGGATAGATCAGGGCAGCGTGTGGGGCAGGCTGGGGAGCTTTCCTCCAAGGGGCGGGAATGGTTGAGGGACAATGGCCTGAGTGATGTATGGCGCGCACAACACCCTGGGGAGCGGGACTATACCTATTACTCTGCGGCCCACAAGACGTATGCAAGACTGGACCATTACTTGGCCTCAACCGCCTTACTCCCTATACTGCACACAGCCACGATTGAAGCGCGCTCTCTCTCTGATCACGCTCCCATCTCTGTCCACATCCCAGCGCCACGCCTGCGTACATTCACCCCGAGCTGGCGTCTTCGGGAGACCCTATTACATTCAGACGAGACGATACAGCGCGTTCGACAGACGATCAAAGACTACCTGACACACAACGATACAGATACGACGTCCTTGTTCTCGGTTTGGGAGGCACTGAAATTAGTCACTCGGGGAGAATTTATTGCTATCTCCGCGGCGTATAACACGCTCCGCAAAGAAAAGCGCGCGGAGCTTGACAAAGAGGTTCTAGAACTTGAAGCGATCCATAAGCGTACCGGAGCCTCGAGAGTCTGGAAAGAATTGGAAAACCGGAGGCGCATGTTGAAGCACCTAGACTTAGACAGGACAGAATATGCCCTTCTCCGTCTCCGTCACAAATTCTTTCTAAGCAGTGACAAGTGCGGCAAGATGCTAGCACACCGCTTACGAGCCAAAGTGCAAGCCTCTCAGATCCCTACTATACGGGATCACATGGGGGTGGAACACGCGGCAGATGAAAATATAGTTGACGCCTTCCGCCAGTTCTATAGTACACTGTACTCGGGGCAGGGCCCACCCGCTCGGGACCCCCGGGTCTACCTAGACACTTCCGAGCTCACACCCATTACTCAACACGCAGCGGATGGGCTGGAGGCGGAGATCAGAATAGAAGAGGTGATCACAGCCATCGCCAGACTGAAGGTGGCTTAATCGCCTGGGCCTGACGGGTTTCCAGCCTCCTTTTATAAGACTTTCTATGTGGAGCTGGCTCCCCTTTTAACCAGACTGTTCAATTCGTTTCTGGAGACGGGTAATGTTACCCCCTCCATGTCTGAGGCAGCCATTACTGTAATCCCGAAATCAGGGAAAGATGCGAAGGAGTGCGGCTCATACCAGCCTATCTCCCTCCTCAATATTGATGCGAAGATATTCGCCGGGGTCCTGGCAGCCAGACTTAACCCCCTAATGGCCGGATTAATAGATCCGGATCAAGCAGGCTTCATTCCCACGCGCCAGGGGGGAGATAACACCAAGCGGCTCTTCCACCTTTTGGACAGTGCGCGGAGATTGGATAGAAAGGCCTTCCTACTAGCCATCGATGCCGAGAAGGCATTCGATCGGGTGGATTGGGGGTATCTGTTCGAGACATTGCGTTGCTTTGGTTTCGGGAGAAACTTCCTGCAGTGGATTCGGTGTATCTACCAGGCGCCATCGGCCTTTGTGCGCGCTAATGGCTGCAGATCCTCGCTCTTCCCGATCTCCAGAGGGACCCGACAGGGGTGTCCCTTGTCACCGCTCCTGTTCGTGCTCTACATGGAGCCCTTTGCCCAGCGCATTAGGGCGGATCAACGCATTGTAGGCATGAAGTTTGGGGCGGATATTCACAAAATAAGCCTATATGCTGACGATGTGATTTTATCCCTTATGCGCCCGCAGACATCGCTGCCGGAGTTGATGGCGGAGCTCTCGGCTTTTGGGGAAGTGTCGGGGTTTAAAGTGAACCTGCATAAGTCCATCATCCTGAATATAGCCATCCCCCCCGAGGAGGTCGCTGTGCTGGAACAACAATTCCCATTTCGCTGGACGCAGAACGAAATACTGTATCTGGGTATCCGCCTGGCCCCGACACTTGCCCGCACAGTGGTGCTTAATTACGCGACACTGTTGGAACAGACGACCAAGGCACTGGATGCCTGGTCAAGGCTGCAACTTGCATGGTTTGGACGACTAGCGGCGGTGAAAATGTCTGTTCTCCCGCGCATTCTCTACATTTTTCAGATGTTACCTATGGCGCCACCGACCGAGCAATTAAGCAATTACAAGCCCTCATCAATAAGTTTGTGTGGGGGGGGAAGAAGCCGCGACTCTCACTCGCACAGATGACGCGTCCGAAACCACAGGGTGGGCTGGGTCTGCCCCTAATTGGAGGATACTACCAAGCCACATGCCTTCGATATTTGGTCGAGTGGAACAGACCACTATCGGACAAACACTGGAACTTTATGGACCAGTCTGTGGCGGGCAGAAACATCTTGAGAGAACTATGGCTACCCCGCAAGCATAGGGCATGGGGTCTTTACTCCTCGCCGGTCACGTCGCCAACACTCAAGGTATGGGACAGAGTAGCAATTCAAAGGGGCTGGACCTCTTTCCCCTCGCCAATGACCCCCATTGTAGATAACCCGGACTTCCCCCCGGGCCAGGACTCAGTGATTTTCCAGCGATGGCGAGAGCAGGGCTGCAAGCGTGTGGGGTTCCTCTTTGACGTTGAGGGACTGATCCCATTCACGCAGTTGCAACAAGATTACGAGCTACCCGACTCTGATGCATACTCTCACCGTCAACTGGTGCACTGGGTCACGGGGCCTGCTAACTATGCTCCAATGTCAAGACTGCTTACAACGTTTGAGAAATGGTTGATGCGCAAGGAGGATGACCGTCGCCTTATATCCGAGCTGTATTCCATGCTTCTGACTGGGCCTAGCGGGCAACGCACCAGGGCACAGGTCCGCTGGGAAACTGAACTGGGTAAACCACTCTCCCTCAAGGAATGGGAACGTATCCTATATCGCACACACCACACCGCACACAGTGTATCCGGGGCTGAATCCTCCTTCAAGATCTTCTAATATTGGTATTACACGCCTGCACAAATACATAGTTGGGACAAAAGCAAGACAGACCAATGTTGGCGGGGATGCGGGATGACGGGTACTCTGGTACACCTGCTCTGGCAATGCCCGAAACTACAACGATACTGGACAGAGGTCTTAGATAACATAGATGCGGCATTTGACATATCCCTACCCCGTGCTCCGGAGCACACCCTCCTCGGCCTCTCACACTCTAAGGCCTTCCCATTGAAATCCCTTAGAGGTAGACAAATAGCATTAGCGCTGCTAGCGGCCAGACAGGTCATCTTAGCACAATGGGGCACAGTGGCAGCACCTGAGCTGCTGTCCTGGATACACCGTTTGTGGCATCTCTTAGCTATGGAGCGCTTATCCCTGGGAGTGGAGGGTGGAGGGAGGGACTTCGCTACACTGTGGGCTCCCTTTATACACCTATTGACACGTGATATGAGAGAAGTCACATGCCCTAAATACTTGCAGGTTCTGCGCTTACTGCCGTTGGAGAAACCACCGGCAGATGCTACTTCAGAGGGGTAGATCATGGGGCTCATCTTATGTCTATGGTACATGCTATGATTCAATCGTCGAGGCTTTAGCTGGTGCGGAGGGTGGGAAGGTGGGTGGGAGGGTTGGGTGATGGGTTTGCTTTTTCATTAGTTATTGATTGTTATATTCGTATGTAAATATTCCCCCTTTTTTTTTTTTGTCTCTGAAAACTGGAAGACGCCAATTATTGCCTGCCAAATATGAGAAATACGCGGCCGGCCTCCGGGTTGTGGCTTAAACGCTGTGTATCTGTTACTAATGTTCGCTCTGCCGGCCACCGGATGTAGGCAGGAAGCTGTGTTCCACAAGTATATCTTCCTTCCAATAAATAGATTGATTCCTAAAATAACCTGCTGCGTTCCTTGACTCCAGCAATTTTCAGGCATTAATAAAAATGTCAAGATAACTCTGGTGATTAATGTTCTCCCTGTTGAGAGATTGGAGGTTTGTCAAGTGGAAGTTTTGATTCATGGTAAGGAGGTAAGAGGGTTAATATTCCTGCTGCAAATAATGTGTACCATGCAGATCACAAAGTGCATATGATGTAAATAGGTCAGTGGGTTACTGCTTTTCTAAGGGACATCCTTTTGTTACTTGCAGTTTATAAGTTAAAATTCTAACATAGAACAGTGAGCTATTAACTGTCATCAAAGAGCTGCATGCAAACCGCAAGGTATATATTAGAGCTATATGTTTTTTTTGCCTAGTATTCTATTATTCTAATCTTGCACAAAGGGTTCATTTGGGTTAAAATCAATTCTTACTATTAAAGAGAAACCCTAACAATGGTGTTACGTTTTAAATTCTGAATTTGTGGTTTTCCAGACCAAGGACTCTTAAAATATACTGCCTACCAGTATGAATGACATGTGACTCCTACACCTTGTAGTCCTTTGTCTTATGTAACATTTCCTATACTATGATTTACACATGTATGATTGTCTCTGTGCAATGTGTGTGTGATGTAAAGTGCTCTGACACCTTGCACTGGTATGAGTGGCGCTATAAAACTAAATGAATCTGAGAGACAGTGGTTATGAAGACTTGAGGGGCACTGTTAAATGGTGGTAGTGAGTGAATCCTTGGCAGAGGTGGTCATTGGGGGGCGCCAACAAACATTGTCTCACAGGGTGCCACCAGTGCTAAAGCCGGTCCTGGGAGTGAGTTATATCAATAAGAGGCTAATAAAATGGAAGAGAAATTCAACCAGACAATAAAAGAATGCATACAACTTGCAAACGATTGTGGGAACCGTTGGAGAGATATTCTGAGGGAAAGAATAGTAGCTTATTGCTTAACACCTCAAGCATGGATGGGTAAGACTCCTTTTGGGTTTTTAGACGGAGGAGACTCAATACTTGCTTATGTCCTGGATGGATGAATTGGAACAAAGGTGCACTAGTGATTGGAATTGAAGATTAATGGGGAGGGGGGGTTGGAGAAATACAAAAACAAAAGAAAAAAAAATTATGGTTTGACAAGAATAAATCTGATAAGCGTACCACAGTCAAAATCAGTGATTTCGTTGTGCTTAAAGTTTCTGTGGGAAGCAAAGAATGGTGTAAGTATACATTATCTCTAGGTCCCTCGTCCTCGACCCAGTCATTACACGAGGTAATATTCACTGACAGGAAACAAAACAGGAAACGCTTGCTAACTCCACCCACCCTCCTGCCAGGGGCTATAATACAATAGCCAGAACAAAGCACTTCCTGTTTTGTTTGCTGTCGGTGAACATGACGGGGGACGCTGAAGTAACTGCCGGGCTTTTACCTCCACCATGTTGTCTCCTTGCTTCTCCTTCTGCTGGGCTCTGGGAGTGCCTGGAGATCGTTGTGGGAGCGGCTGGAATTGGGACACGAACGGAGGCCTCCTGGACTCCTTAACTTGATGTGCTGCCGGGTGCCTGGCTTGCTGGGCTTAGTTGGGCTCCAGTCACCTTCTTGTTATCTTGCTTCTTAGTGATTTGCCTGTGGCAGCTTACCAGGAGTCCTGATTACGAAAGACCATGTTTCCCGCCGGCCCCTCTCCCGCGGTTCATTACCTTCGGGGGGCCATGGAGTAACCGGGCTTATTTGTAAGCTCGCAAGGGCCGGCCGGCTTCAAATGATCTCGGCTTTGCTAAGCATTGGCAAGTAGCTTTTCCTGCTCGTCATGGCCTCCCGGTGGGTGAGGGTGCTGCGTTGCCGGTTTGCGATGCCGGCTTGGCTCGCCACGGTGTTCAGAGCGGCTGGAGCCCCTCCCCATGATGTGTGGCCTGCTGTGTCGGCACTTCCATGCGGGCGGGCTCCCTTGGGCTGGAGCAGGACGTGTATTGCCCCGTTTCTTCATTCTTTCAATGCTGCACGCGTTTGACAGCGAGTTTTGTGTCTTCCCTGTCAGAACACGCGCTGGGGCTGGTTGGATTTTTCTGCCTTCTGGTGTGATGTATTTGCAAGTGCCCTAAATTGTGGATGTTCTGTCGTTTTGGCTGTGGGTCAGTATGGGGAAGCATAGTAACTAGTGCAGGCATTGCTCTCCTTTTTCTTCACCCTCCTCCTCCGGTGGCAATGGGGATTCAGCCCCTCCCTTGAAGAAATGTAAAAAGGGTGATGAGGACAGGCTGAAGAAGTTGATTTTGGAGACTTTATCTGCTATGAAGCCCACTAACAAGGCGGCTGGTGTTCGCTCTGGAGGGGGGCATGACCTCTACTCGGACATTTCCAGCTCGGCTTGTTCTGATGAGTCCTCCTTGGGTTCTGTGGACCTTAAGGGGAAATATATCTAAGATGTCACATTTCTCCCTTCTTATAAACAAAGAACAAAGCAATACAATAAAGACGTTTTACCTTCAACACATCTACATGCAAAAAAGCATCCACAATGAAGAGAAAAACCCAAAAACATTGTACAGAAAATGTTAATGAGAGCTCAAACATAAACAAATCAAGTCAGTGTAGGCCGTCCTCTTCAAGAATTTTTTTTTTTGTGGATTTGCTTTTAGCAGCGTGGCTGCGTGACTGCCGGCTCAGTCCTTGGAGTGCCAATCCGGGACGGCTGGGGCCTCTCCGTTGCCACTTCTTCCCTCCTAGGGCCTAGGGGGCAATCCCTAACTTATGGGTACTAACCCCCTCAGCTCACTTTTAAGTCAGGATACTGCTGAATGGGACCCGCCGGCTTGGAGCTTCAATTTCTGCTCCTCACTCCATCAGCTCATGTCCACGTCCACCTGCTTGTTTGTACGTGTCTGTCTATACGTTTGTGTGTGTACCGGTGTGGGAGAATTTGAGTAAGTGCATGCAAGCGTGTGTCTATTTATATGTCTGTGGTCTGCCCTAAGCAAGCGTTAGCACGAAAGTGTGCACTAAAGTGGAGCCTGATAAGAGAACTCCAGTCATCAAAATCTGGCACTCACCGGCCAGGTCAGTGACAAAATCCGTCATGGGGACCGGGTTAGTGGTGGAAACAGGGAGGGGCCTACGAGGATGGACACTGCCTCCCCTCTGGGCTGGGAACCAGCCCAGGGCATGTTTAAATGAGTATTTAATGCTCAATCACTGCCTGTGTACATTGCACAGGAATGTGCCTGTGTTGATTAACACAGACAAATGACCTATTGGTACCTCACACTCCCATATCAGGACAATCTTCAGATACTGGATTGCAACAACATCACATTGCAATCAGCATCTTGAACTATGGCACTTGGGATAGGTGAAGTTGGGACACTGGGTCCAGTATTCACCATTCTGAATTTGCTTCACAAGTGGCGTCTGTTTCAGAAGGACTGAAGCATTAATGATAAGTGAGGCAAAGGCGTTCATTAACTCTTGGTCAAGCATTCTCCCAGGTGAGGGTTCAAGCCAGTCTGCCCATAGCTGCCAAGGTTTCAGATTGCTATATGTGACATTTTCATGATTTCATTGTAATTATGTCAGCCGCCGCAGTTATTTGCACCAGTTTTAGGATCTTCTTAGAGTTTCTCGGTCTAATTTCTGACATTTATTTGTTTCCCTCATCTTCATTGCTTGATTTTTTTGCTCGCAAGAAAGTGTCACTCATAGTCGTTGAAATGTCACTCATAATTGCATTGAAATTTTGAAAATATGACACATAGCAATCTGAAACCTTGGCAGCTATGAGTGAGTGTGACAGACATAGACACTTCTCAAGGACATTGGCAGCTACATTATTTTTTTATTTTCCCCCACCTAGGTGCAGCAGTGTAGTGTTGTGGCTCTATTAGAGACAAGGTATTATTAAATTAACGCTACCGCAGGGATTTTGCACAGAGGAGGGGTTAAATATTCCTGTTGAAAGAACTTGACTGTACCAATAGTGCATTGCATATTCCCAAAACTACAATCAGTTTACAAGGGCACTAGTTTAATGCCCTTCCATTTCTGGCGGTTTGCAGCAGTTTCAAGATCTTCTTAGAGTATCTCGTTGCTCAAACGGGTGTAATTTCTGATATTTATATATGTTTCTCTCGTCTTCATTGCTTGAGTTTGCTCGCAAGAAATTGTCACTCATCGCGCAATAACTACACTCCACGCTGTTACTTGAAGCGTAAAAGGCCATTTTATTAGGACAAGGTTGCACTCATTTAGCATTTATTAACAGTACATAAATGCAAGAAATATACTTTTTCCATCCCATACCGACTCATTCTCCCTTCAGCCTTCTCAAACCCTTCTCACCTGTTTGACTCTTCCCCATTCACTCGGTGACCTCCTTCCTCTCCCCATTCTCACCTTCACTTGCCCTCCAAGCATCCTCTGTTGAATTTCCTTCATTGCTCATTGCCTCCCGCGCCAGTTCCTGTTTCCTGTGGGCCATTTTCCCTGGAGCATGTTCGACAGCCCCAACTCCTGCCTCTGCGAGGCACAATTTATTCACATAACCAAAAAAAAACAAGTTCCCTTCCATGGAACCATATCCCCTTGCATGTTTCTTTGCGTAATGCCAGTCCTGACATACTCATGCATACCTTCTTTCTCCCATGTATCGTCATATCTGTGCAGTTTATTTTTTTGACACGTTTCACCCGTACCGGCCACCACGCCCCTCATTGCATTCCACTTTGACCCCACCATATCGCATCCTGGTGGCTGTGTTCCCAGCCCGGTGACGTCTGTACACCTGCTAGTCCGCATCCGTTGCCACCCAAGGCATGAAAGAATGGCCACCTATCCGGGTAACCGTCATGGTTCCCTGTCTACCCCCTCATCCTGTAGAAGAAAAAGAACAATCAGTCCCGTAATAAATCCTTCCCCTTATCAAAAGCCCTCTGTCCGGCTGATCCAACCTAGAAAAACCCCTGTTAGTACCCATATTGTCACATGCAACTTTTTTGCTCCCCTCCCCTCCTCCTTCAACTTCCTCCCTCCCCCATGGTCCATTCTGACAAAGCCGTTGCTACAGCCCTAATGCTTAGAAATTGTATCTCTCCATATGCTGGCCCCCCCTTGCCCTTGGCCCTTGCGTAAGACTTATGATGACCGGAAAAACTGTTGCTCTACCTTTTACCTTATGGGAAAAACAACTCCCCCCCCAGCCAGAGGCCTTCCCTTTCTTGCCAGCACGCCATTCGTATCAGGCCCTCTGCGCTCTTCCCCTCACCTAGAAACCACTCTCCACTATTCCCCCATCCGTTGCATCCGAATTAAACAACTCTACCATCCCCCATCGTCCTTGCCCCAAACACACTCCCCCAACCGTGCCCACGACTCAATTAAGCCGACACCGCTCTGACAAAACACCCCGCCTCATTTTGCCACCACAAAAACGCTAGGCTCACTCAAAATTCCCGTTCATATCAACCAATCCCCCCTTTACCTGCTCTCCCCAGTGAACCAAACCGTCCTGTCTCCAAGTTTCGCACCCCCAGGCAACCAGTTCCACCACACCTGGGAAAAAATGTGCAATACTTTCTATGCTTCGACCACTATGTGATGGCCCCACTCTCCATACACCCTCGACCGTCCCACACATCCCTGCTCCACACATTGTTGCTGCATCTACCATTTGCACCTGCCAAACCAGGCCCCCCCTCTCCACATCCTATAACACCCTTACATTCCGCCTCACTTTCTTGCGCCCGCCATCCGCTCTCCCCCACGAAACCTCTCCCCTTGGCCCTGGCTATGCCTGATCCTCGGCACTCGTTCTCCCTTTTATCTACCCTCCGCTTACCCCTTGAGTAAGTTCCCCCCCCAGCCCCTTATACACTGCCCTCGGCTCAAATGCCCTCTCACCCCCATCCCTAGCAAAGAAAAAACTGGGGCAGCCTCTTCCCCTCTCGCGCAACCGCACACCCCCGTGGAAAGCATCAAATGTACCACTCACACAGACTGCCCGGAGCCCAACCGTTTTGCCCGGCACCAAGGCCCTTCAATCCTGTTAACCTTTCTGCAGCGTGGACCTGTCCCTTCCCCTAACCCGTAGGCTCCCTGTCTTTCGTCCCTTTGTGCCCTGATTCTGCGATGCCCCCCAGAGCCCCACTGTTCCTTACAACACCAAAACCCCACTGAGTGTGCTGCACTGTTCCAGACCAGGCGCCCCATCGCTGCATGGTCCCCAGGCAAGACCTTGCCTATGTATATTATACGCCCGCATCACTTTGCACCACGTGTGCCTAGTTACTGACACTGCCGGGGCCCCCCGCTCCTTGTGACACCCAAAACCCCCACCAAACGTGCTAAATTGTTTAATCAAGGTGCCCCAAACTTGCCCAACCCCTAGAAAAGTCCTTGCCCGACAATAAATGCCCACCCCAATTGCTTCCCACGTGAGAAACCTGTGCGTGTTTCCGCATTGTCGAAAAGCCCACCTCATTTTATACACCAGTATACCCTTGATCCGCACCTTCGCCCCCTGTGACAGATGTCCTCACCCACAGAGGCACCGTACCCTGGGGAGTTCCACTGTTCCCCATCATTGTCTTCCCCATTTCTTCCCAGGTGGACTGTGCATCCCATTAGGTCCCCCGACTCCGTTTCTGGCGCTGTCCTTGTAGATGAACTTGACCAAGTCCTCCCTTAAGGGTGCCGTCCGTCCCGGACCAGCAACTCCTCTCTCATTGACGTCCGTCTCCCAGTCTGCCAACCCTTGCAGTGAACAATGCACATTCTGATTGTCTGCCTTTCTAGGCCCCCTCTGTACTCTTTGTCGTCCCCGACCGATCATACCACCATTTCATTGCTGCCGCGCCCAGTTCCCGACGTGATACCTCGAGCGCCATGGGCCCATGGCCTCAACCAACCGGGTAGGGGCCTCCGGGCCCGGATTACCCCTCCCCCTTCAGGGGCCAACCCCCGTTCTTCCCCGGGGGCCGGCTAAATGTGACATTGTGTGAGTGGATGTCGCTCCCACTCTTGTACTTGTCGTGCTTTAACGTCCCTGGTTCCGGCGCAGGGACCGTCACAGGTCCCCTCTGTCCTTGTGGTGTATCTGACTGGGTCCCGATGTACCCCGGAAACCCGATCCCTTGTTTCCCCCACTTCAGACTTTCGCTCCTTGTTAAATGGTCCCTTTGTAAGGGCTGATAAGCTACTAGCCCACCCCCGCTTTTTACATGGAGGCTGGGTATTGCCTCCATTCCCTCCAGTGCGTGCATCGGTCCTGCTCCCCTTCTGCCGTGATTTAGCCACGTCGGGACTGACCCTGGCCCTTATACCACCTTCCCTCAGCCAGGCAAAACCAGCCCCCATCCCTTATACAAGCCAGCTATTATCCATGCATTTCCACAGGGCATTTGCCCAGCCCCCGAGCCCCACACCGTCAGATGCTGTCACGACTCCCAAAAGCTGATGTCCTTTCCATGTTAACGGGGCCCCTCTGGCCCCCTTGTCATTCCCTTCGAATCTGGCAACTCCTGATGCCGACCCCCAGTGTTTGTCCTCTCCCTTTTGGGCGTTTCCCCCTTTGTCCGTCTGGACACCATCCCCACCAAGCAGTTGGCCACCACCTTCCATTTTGCCCATGTCATCTGCTAGGTTTCATTACTTGAGTGTCCGTCTGGGGCCTCCTTGCCCTTGCCCGGAGCTGCTGTTCCTTTTTGCTCCTCGCCCTCCTCTCCATCATGGGCCGCACTTGCCTCCTGCAAAAAACACCACACCTGTCGGTTACCGTTACCCCCCCCCCCCAAAAAAAAACCCACGCATCCGCATCCCCTCATCCATAAATTCCACCTCACACCACAACTTCCTGACACACTAGGACTTGAAACCCGTAACCAGTGTAATAGGCGTCAGACCCTTACCACTAGGCCACCGTGACTCCCCGCGCTTCACCTTCCATTCAACGCTCCCAACCCCATTGCACACCGTCACACCCCCATTCAGCCCCTACCATCCATGCCATCCTTTCCAAATGCATTCATAGTGTGTTAGGCTTCGCTGCGCGATCCCTCGTTGGAGGGCAGGCTGCCGCGGACCCCCCTATTGCTTCTGGCCAGCGTCCCGGGGCCGTCGTGCACCCCGCTGGCATCCCCTTCTTCTGCCGGCCTCAACCGCCGGCCCTGGTCCCCTCTGCCCCCCCCACCAGGCCGCTCCTACCTGGTGGGTCCCAAGCACCACTGGGCCTCATGCCGTGCTGGCAGTCCCTCTCGCCTACTCTGGGGGCCGGCTACTTACCTAAACCCCAGGACACCCCCCCCCGCAGTCCCCCACCCCGGTCCCCGCACTGGCTGGTGGGGAAGGCGCCACCACCCCACCTCCCCCAAGGCACAACCGACTGATGCTGCCCCCACGTCCCCCCCCGGCAGGAAAAACGGGCACGTGGCAGCTACCTCGCCCTCCCTGGCACAGCAAATGCACCTCGTGTATGTACTTACATCTGTGACCTTGCTGTCCCAACATTCGCCTCCCCAAGCGTACCCTCCGCCCGCTGGGCGTCCCAAATATGGCGGCCGGTCTCACTGCTGGGCCCTACTGGCACCTACTCCCAGCCGGACATCGCACGAGGAGGGGCCCGCGGCCCACCGTCCTCCACGGGCTCCGCCATCACCGGGGGCGCGCTGACGCCCCAGACGCGACGAGGCTCCTAGCCCCGCCTCCTCCCCCCGCTACCCGGCAGCATACTCACAGAAGCGGTGCGGTCGGGCACAGTACCCCGCCTCCGCACTTAGCCTGGGTGATTCCTGCGGCTGGCCCGCCCCCTCTCCCCTACCGGCATTCACGAGGCGCGCGCTGCAACTGCCAACGCCGCCCCCCACCGGATGCGCATCGCGGCTCAGCAGTCTTACGCGAAGCCGATGCGAGCAGGCTCGAAAACCCTCCAGCGCACCCCGCTTAGACGCGTCCTGCCTCTGGCACCCGCCCCTGCCCCCGCATGCCACAAAACGCAGCCCACTGGATGCCCCCGTCCCCCCCTTCAGCCTAATCTAAGCCCCGGCATGGAGGGGTACAAACCGCATGGCTCACACGGCGCCTCGCCGCACTTGCCCGAGACCCTGTGCGAAGCAGTAAGGACCCGTTCCTAAGAGCCCTGTACACCCATCAGCCCTACGAAACCCTGCTACCACAGCCCATGGTAACCACTAACCTGCCGCTAATTGGAACAAACTTTTCCTCTTCCCTCCCAGTGGTGCTAAGGTGTCAGGAAGAGGCCGGATCCTCCTCTCCTGACACCTTTGCCGGATCCTCCTCTCCTGACACCTTTGCCGGATCCTCCTCTCCTGACACCTTTATACCCTCCCAACTCCCGCCCCTTCCCCCTATTCCTCCAATCCCTCCCCACCTTGTCCTTCCGGCCATTGCGCGAAATGCCCCGGGGAAGACTGGTCTGCGACCTTCACTTCCCCCGGGGGCCGTCATAGTGGTTGAAATGTCATTCATAATTACACTAAAATTATGTAAATGTCACACATAGCAATCTGAAACCTTGGCAGTTATGATACAGGCCTTTATACCCCTGACGAGGCGTTTACAATAAAAATACAAAATAAGTGATTTGCACACTCGGGAGTTTAGACTCGTTCTCAGTGGCCCGCTGATGTTTTTTAACAACCGATACACGTGTGGCTTGGAGCCTCAGACCTTGGAATTAGCATTATGCTGTTTAAACAGTGACGTTTTGTCCAAAAGGCTCACGTGCCAGGGCTACACTGACATTCTTTGTGTGTTGTTGTACTAGGCGCCCATACATGGTTCGAGCAAACCTTGGCAGCCTGTGACCGTCACCGGGGTGAGCCTGTAGCTCATCCCAACCGCTCACGTCACAAGATGGCTGCTGGGCCCGGCTCGGTTCCACCTCTCACCCCTCCCTCTCGGTGCGGCAGGTCTGTGCACATTCCTGTCGCAGGTCCCGTGGCAGCACGATGAGACGCAGCGGCGAGCCATGGTGGTGGCGGTGAGGCGGAGGTGGGCGCTACACTCAAAGTGGTGGCTGGCGCTGCTTTTTCAGCAGCCGCGCTACGGAGGCTGCGTCCGAGTCGTCAAGCACAGGAAGTGTCAACTGGTGGAGCCGCAGGACTCGCAGACGGTGCCCCTGGCAGCAGATAGGGCTCGGAGCTGCAATGGCCGGGAAGCAAAAGGAGATGTCGGACGAGAGGTAAGGTTCACGTCACAGACAACAGCCGGGCCCTCACTGAGGGCGCTGCCGGGGTCTCTACAGGTGGGACAGCTCAGGGCCGCTATAGGAAGCCTGCAGTAAGCATTACTGGTTGTCACTTGAATCCTGTTGCGACGGGTCTTAACACCCAGCTCTGATGTAGTCGGCAGCCGCACGCTGCATTCTGGTACTTGTAGTTCCGGTTGTACTGTTGGCAGTGTAATACACGCATGCAAAGTGCTGTTGACTGAAAGGTCAGGACTGCTTCATGGTAGTTCACAAGACGGGTCCACCTGTCAGGTGTGAGCGCATCCCGTTTACACACAACGTTGTTCACCACAGAGGTTCGATGTGACTGGGGATAGTTCCAGAGCACGCCGTCTGGTTTGGCAATGGTAGCTGGCGGCTGTGACACACTCTTCGCCTAACATACATAACACGACCATGTGCAGTAGGTAGATGTGTTTGTTTACACGATGGTGGATGACTGGAATTATCATGGGGCTAAACCATTACATGGTTTAGCCGTACCATATACTTTAAGTCCCGCTTTACGAGCAGAATCCGTTCACGTAACCAACATTAGGTAGCTTGCTATATCCTTGTTAATGTTTCACATATCACTCAGTTACACCTTTGTTACAAACCCTACACTCTCTCTTAAGAAACCTGTTTCCAAAATACACAGTTTTGTTCACCCTTGGGAGTCAATATTGCTTGGTTGGTGTTGCTTTTGTAGACAGATGCCGATCTTGCAAGATGTTGCTTATTATAATCCAACGGAACCATATCATTTCTGCCTCCAAAATGGCCAAAAGACAGCATGTTTCAGTTTGTGGAATCCAAAACACATTCATCAGATGGCATGTAGGTTTGAGAATCGAGGAGCTGCACAAATGTGTTGACTACTTTGGAGACAGTAATCCCATACAGCCATAAAATACACTTGTCAGAAGTCCGGACACTGGCTCTGCCCGTCCCTGTGCTCATACCTGTTTTTCCCCGCTATTTATTAACACAACTTGACCACAGAGCACTATAAATGCCTTTAAGCGTTGTGTGAAGTTATGCTGCGATTTCATGCCATGGCCCAGAAAATGCTGTCAGGTAGTCGGAAAGGTAGCTTAGTGGGTTGACCACTGCTTGAAAGATGTGTGTAGCATTCAGGTGAACAGCCTGAATCCCAGGTGGGCAATTGTATGAAATTGGATTATTTGGGGTGGGAGACTACCCACCTCAAGGAATATTCACAACCCTTGTTAAGGTAAACCCTCAAAGTCACTAAATTACCTTGAGCTCAACCCCCTGTTTGCTATGACACAGAGCAGACAGTCTTAATTTAGGGCAATGTGTAAAGTATTTATACAGTATTAAAACAGTAATAAAGTCAAAATGCAAAACAATTACATTCTCAAAATGAACTAGACAAAAAGAATAAAATATTATAAACAAAATGTCATAAAATTGAAAAAAATCCAACAAGAACTGGAGGAATGAATTGCTGGTTTTAAGTAGGAATAGCACCAAGAAGCCTACAGTGTCAATGATAGTCAATGGTTGCGGTAGACCAGGGCTTAGGTGTAGTTTAACGCCGACCGCGATGTAGCGTGGGTCAGATGCACCAACCAGGTTCATCTTGATTTAAAGATTTTACCTTCCGAATTTAGTCCATTAAGTCCACCACAGGCGTACACTTATAAAGACCCACAGGACCTTAGGGAAAGCACATAGAGACTCCCAGGGTGTCAGGCAGAGGCCAAACAGCAGGTTCCAGTCCAGTTGTCACTGCCCAGCTGACCCAGCTGTTGTGTCCCTGTAGCTTTAACAGGAGGTCAGCCTTATGACCCTTTAGGTCCACTTCTTTGTCCTGGGTTCAAAACAGAGCAGGTCCAGTCCTTTCAAGCTCTCTTCAGGTCTCAGATAGCAGATTCACGCCTCTCCTGATTTTCCAAAGGTCCAGGGGTGCTCTGAAGTGGGTGCCTGGAGAAACCACATTTATGTCTGGCACAAGCTACTGGGTGAGAATGACTCCTGGGCATGCCAAAACCAATGGGGTAAAAGTTCCTGGGGCCAACTCTACAAACTGGGAATTTTCAATCTAGCAAAAGTCTGTTGACACACTAAACTTGGGCTCTGGGGGATGGATGTGTGTGGGGCGTGTACTACAGTAATCATAGTGTTGTCACACATCTAACACTACTTTAAAGTAGTCAATGTCCTCCCAGTAAACCCAGAGGGAGAAGTCTGGTAGCACAAAGCAGAGTTTTTCAGCAACTATACAATGGACACACAAGAATTGTTTTGGCATCCTGATTCCTCCCTTTCGAAGTACACCCCAAATGTTATATGCAAAATCTCAGCAGACCTGACTTGCAGGATTTGACACTGTCAAGAAGGATGCTCACAGCTCTACCCTGCCTATTCTGTCAGGTTCAGAAAGATTATCTTTTCCCATTTGGGTCAGCCTATTGTTTGCTTTGGGAGGCATTTCACAGTCATTCACACCTATTCTAATGCTAATTATTGGCTGGCAGAAGTGGGAGAACAAATGCAAATGGGGCCCCAAGAGGCTTTAGGCAAGGAAAATATAACTTTTTACAAAATACCCTTTCATTAATATTTATCAAAAATATGACTTCACTATTGAATTGGATTTTTCATAACTATTAAAAATAGGGGTGACATAAATATTTAAAAGGAAGGTTTTGACCTTTCAAAATGGGTTATATAGATAGGATGAATTTGCAGTTTTAACCTGCAACAGCCAGGTGATAAATGGTTGGCCTGCTGTCATGTTTGCACTGTCACTGTAGAGGATGATGCTGTCCACTAGTGACATTTAACTTACTGGTCCTGGGTACATTGTGTACCATATAGTAGGTACTTACAGGTATGTGCCAATTAGGGGAATGCCTATTACACTGTGTTGAAAGCGGGAGCATAGGTACCATTTCACTGGTCAGGAGGGGAAAATTGCACAGTGTTCTATAGCCAGCAAAAAAAAACAGGGTGACTTCACATAAAGGGCAAATTTCCTACAGCTATTCATTCAGGCTATGGTGCTTATAAAATGAGATGTGACATACAAAAGGTCATGGGAGGAAAACTTCCAAATAGTCTAACCACTGGATATCGCTCTATATAGCATTCCAACCTACTGTTTTTCGCCCACTGTGCCACTCAGAGGCCCGCTTTATGTCATTAAGTAATGACCCTACTCCTCATGGAAATAGTCCATTTTGAACTTCCAGGTGCGGCCTTTTTCGGCCTTGTCAGTGAGGTATAGCTTGGATCCTATGGCATCGCGATCAAGGGTCCCACGTCTGGGCATAGCCTTGGCCACTTAGTGCATTACATCAGACTTAAAATAATAAGGCTGAAATGTAACGCTCACAAGTGAGCAAAGGTATGCTCAGATGTGGGTCGCTTGCTCGCTGTGTCATAGGATCCAAACTACACCTCACTAACGGTGCCTAACATGGCTAAGACAGGTCTGGGGTTGCTTGTGGTTTCTTCTAGAGGGGGGTTGTGCCTAGCACTTCAGGATGTACAGTTCCCATGAACAGCAGCATCAGGGCTGATTTGCATAAGCCAGGTCTGTGTCTAGAGAGGTACAGTGCGGAAAGACGATGAGATGGAATGCTACCCCAAGTAATTGCCAGTGGTTAGACTATTTGCAAGCATGTCTCCAATCACCTCCTGTGTCTTAAATGATATGGCCAACTTCATTTCCTTTCAGTATATCCTACTCAGTGGCATGAACCCCCACTTTCACAGCTTAAGCAGGGCATGGTGTTGACAATTATAGTTATTTATGACCCTGTCCTGGCTGCAGCTCTGCAAACCAAAGCTATTAAAAAATCAAAAGTAAAGGAAAACGATAAACAGCACAGAGATCAGGAGTGAACCACAGCAAAGAAATTAAGAGAAAAAGAGAGGGAATGAAAGAGAGAGTGGGAGAGAGGTTTGGAAGGAAGAGCAAAAGGAAGTACATATAAAATAAGGAAGGAACTGTGGATGAAAGGATGACTGCAAGGATAAAATGACTGATGGATGGAAGAGGAAAACAAGATTTTCATGGGTGGGTGAAAGTGTTTGTAAGGATGAAAGGCTGGATGAATGAGTTGATGGATGAATAGATGGCTGGATGGAAGGGTGAAATGATGAATTGGTGAACTGATAAAAGGAGGGTGAATTGATGGATAAAACAAATGGGTAAAAGTATGGGGGAATGGTTGGAAGTGTGAGTAGAAGGATGGATGGAAGATTGTAATGATGAGAGGGTGGATGAATGGAATGGAGAAAGGATGGATGTATGGGTGGAAACATGAAAAGATGGATAGATGGGTGGATGCTTGACAGGCTTAAACGATTGAGAAATAGATGGACAGAAGGCTGGATTAAGGGACCTCATCTAGGGTGGGTAGAGTTTACTTGCTTTGTTCACCTGACGGCGTTGGAGGAATGGATCAAAGTGGGGTGTTTTTAGGTCTCGCCTAGTGCAGCGCGCATGCGCTGCTCTAGGAGAGGGCCTCTTGTAATCACTCCACACATTCCGAAAGCTTTGAGAAAGCTCGTGCATGTGGTTGTTACATTAATTGGCCTTTGTGTATGGCTTTCAAGAAATGAAAGCACGCAATTGGCCAAAGACGGCAGCATGTCCCGCCTTTTCTTTTCAGGTTAACTCCCCTGGCCTAGGGAGCTCGGGAGCGAGCAGGGCGCGCATTGTGCATACTTTCCTAATCTGGATCTCGACTCATGTTCCAAAGTAAACAAACACGCTCGCATTCGCGGCCGCGCTTGTTTTTGCTTCTGCTGGCCTGGCCCCTGTCGTTACTTTTTGCCCCGCTGTTTGTTGCATATTTTCAGTTCAGCTCTCTACTTTCCATTGCCAAGCTTCGGTGTCTGATGTAATATAACGTAAACGGGGGGCATATGCAAAGACACGGAGAGCGCCGCAATGCATTATTGTGCGCTTGGAAACTATTCTTTGCTACAGTGTTGTTGTTATGTATTTTCTTAATGGGTAATATGCCTTTGGCTTATAAAATATTCATTTTGCCAGTAAGAGGCACCTCGTTTGTTGACGGAGCGATGCCCGTGAGAATTGAAAAGCGCAGAATGGCTCGGCTCTGCAGAATCACTGTGTACATCTGAGGTCTCACGAGGCGCCGGCGCCTCTTCGCAAACACGTAACGTATATTAACCAGAACATATTGGACGCTGCCTTGTGCATCCTGGCCCGGGAGACTTGAGAAGTGCTTAAAGGACCAGCAGAAAAAAAAACATTTTAGGACTTTTTCAAGGTAAAGAGGACAACGTGGTTCATCATACAAAGGAAGAAAAAAAATCTTTTTATTTTTTTCCTTTTCCCTCCCGATTTCCTTACACCTTTTCTTGAGGTGTTTACTCTCTGTGTTTATATTTTTAGACACCCCTCTCGCCTTGTTGTAGAATATAGAAAACCTTCAATCACACAATGTTTGCTAATTATGTTCTGACGGCATGCCCACTGACCCAAGGTCCCAAGTCACGACAGGCGGCTCAGGACCCCCGTCTCTGTGACTGGGGCAGTATTAGTTGCGTCTCCGGGCAGGAAGCGCCTTGGTGGGCGTGAAGGGGTGTGTTGTAGGGACTGTGGTTCAAAGACACCACTGAATCAAACGCGTCAACATTTGCCCCCTTGTCTCATGGGCGAGTGAGCGCTCGCTGCCTCGTACCCAGTGGAGAGCAGTGCGGTCCTAACCTTAGAACGACTTGTTAAAAGCGACGTATGTCACCCAGAAGGCTTCTTGGCGCTGGGCTGTCACTGCCAACCGGCTGCCAAGAGACAGCATGGTTAAACACAGGCAGAATGCTCCCGATTACTACTGTGGGTAGACTCAGCTGAGAGGCCAGAGGTTGAATGATCATGGCGTGTAAAACAAACCGCAGAAAGGCCGTTCATGGGAGGGCCACCCTCTTCCGTGCCTTTTTTCTGCTTGTCTACAATCCCAACGTGTTGCATAACTAAATACTTATAAGGTCCCAAAGGCGAGACCTATTGGCTATGCCAATGCTTGTTTAATTTTCTGGCTACTCCCTTGATCCTATTGATATATAAATACAGCACCCGCCTGGCACTAAGCCCTTCCTCATACAGTTCACTACTGCAGCTTAGGTGAGGCTGTTGGAAACAGTAAATGTCCTTCCGCTCTCCATATATAAACAAACAAACATAGGGTTTAGTTTCTTAGCAACGGGGCTGCACTACACAGGCGTGTACTGGGCAGACTGGCAGTATGCCATGATTTAGAGGGACAGCCCGAGAATTTGAATATAACAACCTGTTTTTATACACCGCTTGTTGCCACAGGTATGCGACTCGCATGACTATTTCCCCACCTCGACGGCACTTGATTTTTTTCAGTTTAATGATTTTGAGTTTAAAAAAATATAAGAAGCACAATAATTAGAGCCTTAAACTGTTATAAGGAGCAAATAACAAGACAGATATAGATGCAATAATCATTAAGCATCCTTGAAAACAATATAAAAAAACACATTAAATGCTTTAAGAGTAAAATATTTTGACGTATTTATAACATTTGAACTGTATTTCCTTATTGCAAGTTATTATATATTGAAAAAGCTAAATCTGATTAATAAGACATTAAAACCATGCTTACTAAAGAAAATCGATGCCAAACAGGGAGATTGAAGTAGGAACATAAAGAATGAAGAGAGGTGAAACAGAAGAACGGTAATACAGGCTTTTATTTGAGATAATATAATAAACTTCAGAAACAGCTCACATAGATTTAAAACCCCTATTAACAAATTAGTAGCGTCGGTTTTAGCACAGCTGAGTGACTACAAAAACTAGTTAACGGTAACCGAAAAGTATCTCTGTTTCTATTCTCGCGAATAGTATACGCTCTCTCAATTCTATGATTGGCACAAATGACACGTATTTTTCGACTTGGTGCCATCTGCCCTCACATCACCGCCCATAGCACATGCTTGTATTCACTGCAATGTATTGCTCTTCAGACATAACTCTGAATGATCATGATGATGCATGAATGCAGTGCTGCCATGTTGTCTAACCCGCCATCCCTCGTTCATGCACCACCTCCGAATGGATCCACTCACATTTTTTGATGTCTTCATGCAAAGAATTGTGGATTGCATTTCTGGTAGCAACATCAGTGCTCCTTCTGTAAGAAGGCAAACACACATTTCAAAACCCCAGCGTCTTTAACTTTTGACCACAGTTTAGTCTTGTACTACTGCACGCATTTTCGCAGCATTGCCACCAACCAACTGAGCTTCATTACCTCATGAATGTTCATTCTTAACTCCATTATCATTGCACTGCTGTGCCACATATGCTTTTTTTTCGTTAATCTCATTAGCGTGTACACCAGACCTTACAATGTACACCGTCTTTAAATTGTGACATCAATTAGCAGTTTGTAACCAGAAAATATTCAGTCCCAAACGAACAACGTATCTTTTTTCTCTTTGCACGGCTTTATATGCAAATTAACTATTTCGCTGTTGAAAGCTGATTTGCTTTTATTATGCGCACATCCGGTTTTGAAAACACGCCATGACCTTTTGCTTGAGTACCGTTGGACTTTGACCCTGTCCATGATCATTTGCCCATTGTAGGAAGTCAAATATTAAACAACCCTTTACGCCTGCATCACGTCGATGTTCTGTTGGAGCTGTTTAGTTTTTCCGGGGCCGACCCAGTACGGTGCAAGACATCACAAAACGTATCGTGTCCCAAAAAAGGCTTTATTTCTGATTCTTTTATGCTTTACAAATTATCGTGAGACCTGTTCCATCACTTTTCTGTTTCGTCTGGTCTCTACCACAGTTTGTTTATTTCTGTACACATCCTGTCCTCGCACAGCGCCCTGTATTCTCTTATCCCCTTCTTTCACCGGTTGTGATTTAATCATGCTATGAACTTGGGGGTCCGATTCCGCAGTTTTTTTGAAAGCTTGCTAAAATTTATCTTACCACATATAATAACATAATATTATTGGGCCCGTTTTCTAGTACTCATTTTTTTTTCCAAAACATATTTTATTGATTTTATAGACATCAATACGGTATGAGTGTACGATAAAGGACATATGGCTAAACATAATTGCAAGCATACAGTAGTAGCATTCCACAACATATCCGATATCAAGGATGATATACATTTGAACATAAGCAACAACAAAAACCCCATCGTACCAAGCCATAGCCTGCGCCTAAGTCCGTGCCCTCGTCTCAAGTTGCAATGTGCCCCCCATGCGGTGTGTGGTGGCCTGGATTAGTAGCCATATCAGTCGTGTGTACCCGCATCTGGCATCAATAAGGGATCCCCCCATGGTATGTGCCTCAAAGGGTATGTGTCGGTACGCGGCCCACGATTTCCAGATTTTGGTATGTTTATGGGGACAACCTCGGGCCATAAATACGGGCCGTTCAAGTTCCATGGCGTAGTCCAAGCCTTTCTTCCAGGTTGATAGGCGAGGAGGAGAGTCAGCCTTCCAATGCCGCGCAATGTCACGTTTGGCTAATGTCAACCCCAGAAATAATAGGTGTCGTTTGTAGATGTTACCCCCTATTTCGTCCGTACAGTGTAAGTGTGTGAGCTTGGGAGATCGCGGGATATCCCAGTGTATTACGTCAGATAGACATTGTAGTACACCCCGCCAGAATTTGTCCAGGGTAGGACACGTCCAGACTGTATGTATGAAGTTGCCTTCATCCACGCTGCATCGAAGACACATGAGAGAGGCGATCAACCCCGCCCGCCACAATCTGTATCGAGTGTAATACACCCTATGCAGGTATTTAAATTGTATGTAACGGAGACGGGTGGGGATAGCGGCACCCCGCGGTGACTGAAGTGCCTCGGACCAATATTACTCCTTATTTTAATGAATTTCATCTGTTACCCACCATTATCATGCAACTTAGGTCCTCTGATGGATCTTTTTGTTGAGCTGATAGGGACTAGAATACTTGGAAGATGCAGGCAATTATCCTATGAGGACCTGGAATAGATAATTGCTAACCATAACCTTCACAATTCAGTATTTAAAACTTTCTTTAGCCACTCGTATAGATACCTTGGGATAACAAATATGACCAAAAGAATGAGACCGAATCAATAAAGATAATTCAGGGAAAACATTTATCTATTGCCTCAGATTGCATAGACAGATCAGAAACACATTTGAGGTTGGATTTAATGATAGGTTTGTTAATGCGAGTAATCACACAGTTTGGCACAGATCAAAAATTTAACGATTCAACCTACAAAGAGCATGGGAAAGATACAGATTCAGTTTATTAATCATACAAACCAAGCAAGGCAGTTCGCTTCAGGTCTGTCCTCAGATAACTCAGTCCAAATTCAAGCTGTAGCACCGCATGCCACAGTAGGAGTCCGATAACCCCTCATGCCGAAAAGTTATTTTCCGCACACCCTTGCCAGCCGGCAGAGCACAGGATTAGAGGTCGCAGATTGAATTAAAGTCCAGTTCATCAGAGTCTTTCATCAAAAGTAAAGAGAAACGGACATAGTGGAATGATAATAGGGAATCGAGAGTCAAACCGACAGCAAGCCAGGCAGGAAGATAAAAATGACAGCCAGGCCCTGTGTCCTCCTTGATGGGGCAATTATATTCCAAATGTTCCAGGTTTACACCCCTTAACCTATCAATTCCATCAGTCCATGGGTTTTTCATTGGTCACTCACGGTGGGCTGTTGTGGGGTGATCAGTAAATCATACAATTCTGGATGAGTTAAGTAATCCTTTTTTGTAAATCTCATTAATATTCATTTACTCCATTTAGTTAGCATTTCGTCACTTCCACGGAAGTAGGAGGTACTTGTATTTGTCCATAGTCAGTTCGTTCCCAGGCACCTTTCCCTGGGTTTGCAACATTATTTGCTACAGTTCTATCAAATATGCTTCTATTGAGACGTAAATTCATTGTTAACCAGAACAGAAGTAAAACTTTGCAGAAAGTTCTCATAGGGCTTAGGTTACTGCCTCAGATGATTTTATATTAGCGTAGAGAAAAAGGGAACTCAGAGGCCTACATGAAAAACAACTGAATCACTATCACATTAATATTAATTAAAAATCATACATTTGCAATTTCATTTAATCGTCTTCATTAATTCAATTATAACTGTTTTCACGAATTACATGTCAGTATGAAGCAGTACTAAAAATTTTCAGCCTCATCTTTATTTGGCACATTATCATGCAAGCATAATTTTAACGTAACACTTTTCAGTGCATGTATTCTTTTTCATATGCGTTTCAAAGGCTCATAATTATTCTATGTCAATTTTCCTAGCAGAGACATTTTCTACATTTCTCTAGTACAACTATGCATATATTGCGTTCCTTTTAATGCACATTTGATTATTATTCACAAAACTCTATATTTTAATTTTCATCTTTTCTCGCATCACACAAATGCATCAGCATGAAATTCTCGTTTTTCTCTTTTTGTTTACATTTTCGTAACATAATTTGTCTGAAACTCTGCATGCTTTTACGATGCAGTATGCAAACTCATGTTCTCGACCAGTAGGTTATAATGTCTCATCCAGTAAAAAATGCCGTAAATGATTTTTCCAGGTAGGAATTGGTAAAGATAGATGCCAGAGAACATCCACGGTCTATCACTTCCATCCATTCAGTTACTTATACATCCGTCCTTGAATTCAGTCACTCTCCCTTGCACTGTTCATCCTCCTATTAATTCTTGCATTCACTCACACACCCATCCACAACACCACATACACACAAACTCATCAATCACTGAAGCAGTACTAAGCCAGATCTATTGACTTTACTGCTAGCTTGTGAGATGTGTGAGAGTGCTGTCAGTAGTGAGAGACTGCTAGTGGATGAGGGATGTTATAGTTTTCAGAGTTGCTGCTCCTCTGAAGGGGGTGAGTACTGTCGGAAGTGTGTGACTACTGATCTGTGGGCAGTGTGAGATTGCTTCTGGTTGTCTGTGACTGCGATCTGGGAATTGTGTTGGAAGTGTGAGATTGCTAATACGTGATGGGTGTAAGAATGCTTCTAGCAGAGTGTGACTGTTAGTCTGTGAGGAGTGTGAGAGTGCTGTTGGTATTTATGGTGTTTTGCTTGTTCACCATATGTGGTGTAACAGTTTCCTCTTAATTTCATTGAGGCCATAGCTAATGACACACTCGGTACTTATTTAGCGCTAGAAATAACACTTTAGGAATCATACTTAAGCAGTCGTCGTCTTCTGCTTGTGAGCCTTGATGGCCTGTTTTACCTAATGAGGTTGCACAACTATTGGGGGAAGGGGAGGGCATGAATTAAAGGCCCAGCCTGTTCATTTATTTACTTTCAAGAGCCCATGCCCAGTGACCGCAGGCAGACTGTCTCCACCCATCATCACCCCGCACAGATCACTGACCCCATGCCATGTGCACAACTGGTTGTGTTTACTAGCGTCACTTAGTGTAGTTACACCAGTATACAGAGACTGATCCTCATTGCCCCAGATCATTTTGTGTATTTACAGATGCTCATTGTTTGCTCCAGGACTCGGCCTCCAGCCAGACATGACTAGCTCCTCAACAGCTTCTAGTAGCTGCTCCTCCTGGCTGACGCCAGTCCGAGTGCACCAAACCAGAACCCACTTCACTCCTGTTTGTGCATGCACGTACATATAGTGTGCATGTGCACTAATATGCCCTTCAGGCCTGGGTCATGTGTATTACAGTGTTTTTGACAGAAGCTGCTGGTTTGCCACCAGCCATGATCACAATGCTCCACATGTGCCAAAGAGCATGCGTAGGAACATGTATTAAAGAGGGGGGCGTGGCTTGCCGAGCTGCAGAATGGCCGCCTTCTGAAGGGGCTCTGCAGGCCAGGTCTAAATATCCTCTAAAATCCCCGCTTTAGCGAGGGATCGATCGCCACCGACGAGGGCTACTACACTCTACCCTCTTCTGCTCTGAACGAGGGGTATTGCAGAGGCGGAAACGAAATACCAATGTAGCTATAGAGCCTACCTCATCGCGGCCTGTACGCTCTGCGGAGCCGCCGCCATTTTACTGCGTGACGACAGTAACGGGTGAGGCCTCCCCGTCGCCTTCCCTGCCTCGGCGTCCAGATGGAGCTTCAACAATTTGACTGCCGTTGGGTGTTTTGACAGAGGCTGGACGCCCCGCCGGTGTCGCTGTGCTGCTGCATCCGCGCGGCATCGACTGGACGCCTGCAGGCGCAGGCGGAGCGGCCCGTGGTATCCTTGCCCAGCCTTGGTGGCCGCTGTTCTGGTGGCGCCTGCTCCAGCGGACGACCGGAGGAAGTATCAGACGCCGTGAGCGGACTGCGGCCATAAGTGGAGCTGACCTTGGGGCACTGGTTCGGCCCGACGAGGTGAGTGCGAGGCCGGGCGGAGCGGGGGCCTACGTGCGCTGCTGCCGTCTCGGCCTCTCCGTGCTGGGCCTCTCTGACCTGCAGCGGTGGGACCGGGCGGGCAGCAGGCGCCTGTGGGGGAGCGCTCTGCCTGTACTTGGTCCGCCCCCCCTTCTGTGGGTTGATTCCTTTGTGGGGGCCTCTCTGTGCTCGCGGGGGGTGGGGATTTGGTTCCGGTGCCTGCCGCGCGCGGGAGGCGTTCTGCCTCTTGTGTGGAGGCGCGGACCCCCCACCATCCCCTGAGCTTGTCCAGTTGCGCCCCCCCTCTTTTCCCCGGTGGGGGTGGCATCCCAATAGAGACCGCCCCGGCGCTCCGCTCCAAAGGAATTTCCTGACCACAGTGCACAAGGCCTAATTTGAGCACAGCTGACCTTCGCTAATCCACGTGATCATCCCAATCCAGAGCGCACTACAGCACCCCAGTGCGAAGGTGACTCAATTGAGAGATCAATAAGGCCTAGCTCACAGTTGCCAGAGGGAGAGATAGGGAAGGCAGATAACAAACCAAACTCCCGTTTGAAAATAAGCGCCACACCCGTACCACAGAGGCCGGCTCTGATCCTGACACAGCCCAGGGTGCCAGAGACATGGGGGAGAATCAGGAGGAAGACCTGCGTGCTATAATGCTAGATGTACCCTCAAGCATCAAGACGATCGAAAATAAAATTGACGCCCTCACTACTAATCTTGAAAGAGTCAAGAAAAGAGTGGACTCTCATGAGACACGCCTGGACACACTGGAGAACAGACTCTCGGATACCCAAGACTTCCAAGCTGAATCCAGGACACAAGTCTCAGACATGGAAAAGATTCTAGCGGTGATTAAAGCGAAGAACGAGGATTTGGAGGCGCGGTCTCGGCGCAACAACCTTAGAATCATTGGCCTGCCGGAGACCACCACGATTCCGAGAATGGAGCCGTTCATTGAGAACCTATTGCGTGAGCTATTTGGACCTGTACTCTCATCAGTTATGATCGTTGAACTCGCGCATCGTTCACTCTGCCCCAAGCGGCCAGTAGGGGCGACTCCTCGTCCCATAATTGCGAGACTCCTGAACTACAGGGACAGAGATGAGATACTGAAAGCCGCTAGAACCAAGAGCCCTATCACTCATCAAGGAAATACTCTTTCCTTTTTCCCGGATTACACGCCCTCCGTTCAAGCTGCACGCAGGGAGTTTGCGCAGGTGAAGCGAAAACTACAGAGCGCATCAATCCCGTATGCTATGCTGTACCCCGCTAAGTTGAAGATAACATACGATGACCAAGCTCATTTCTTTGCGGATGCCAAGGCGGCCCTCAAATACGCGAAGCATATATGTGCCAAAAAGTCGCCTCTCCAATCCTCGCAGGGTCCTGGCTCTGAGCTGAATCTCAGCGATAACGACTGACTACATTATTGAGCTCTGACGCACTCTGGAACTGTATCCGGCATTATACTCGCTCCGCGAGTCTGAACTGAAATCCGGTGATATAGCACGGCTATGCCATCATACTGTCGTTAGCTCATTTTTACTTACACTTCGTACTATCGATTCCTTAGCACCTGTTATGACCTGGCCACCCTGCCACTAAGCAGGTTCATGCCTTCGACCCTGGCCCCACAGGGAGATCTCCCATGTGTTCTTTGGTTTATGTTAACAGGGGGTACTCGGGGTGGGGGGAGGAACCAATTCACAGCCTGATTGGGAGGTTGGTGTGGGTGGTGGGGTCGGGGGGGAAGTTATACCTCTTACAGACATGCAGTTGCTCTTTTTGCAGACACGTCTTACCATTGTGTACAATTTTTCTACCTAATGTGCCTACACATGTGTACTTAGAAACTGGGTCCCATGACGTCAGGAGCTTGCTCACGTCTCACAATCAAGTTTTCCCACAAGGCCACGCATCTCAAATATCCCTTCAACAAAATGTCTGAGGTAAAATTTACAACTTGGAATATCAGGGGTCTAAATGACTTCAGAAAGTCTAGGTTGATGCACGCATATTTAATCAGGCATCACATAGAAGTATGCTTCCTACAGGAAACACATCTGAAAGGGAACCCGGACCCTAAGCTGCGAAATAAATACTGGGGAGAGGTGCACTCGGCCCCTTACTCGAACTATGCACGGGGAGTCTCTGTGTTGATAAAGCGTGGCATTGGTTGGACGACCACTCAAGTACAGACCGACCCGGACGGAAGGTTCATTATAATTAATGGCACGTTGATGTCCACAAAAATGACACTGGTGACAACTTACGGCCCAAATGTAGACGACCCGCAGTTTTTCTTGGAAGTTTGGGCGAGGGTGGTGGCGGCTGGAGGTGACACAGTCCTATGGGGTGGCGATTTTAATGTCCCATTAGATGGAGTTGGTTCCGCCCGCAGCCCACATACCAGAGCAGCTCTACAACTGAATTCCATTATTTCGGACCACAATCTCATCGATATTTGGCGAAGTATAAACCCCACCGTTAGGGAGGGTACATGCATCACTACACATCACAGAGCCTGGTCCAGATTGGACTACTGGCTGGTTACTAGCGACGTGGCCTCCTGGACCATAGACGTATCTACGCTTTCAGATCACGCCCCGGTTTTTCTAAGCTGGAAGGTGCCTCTGACTCTGCCCCGTGCGTTTGGCTGGCGCCTCCCGCCCCACGCTCTACTAGATGCAGCATTTAAGGAAGAGATTAGAACCGAGATCACTAATTTCTTTTCTACAAATGAAGGGTCGGTAGACTCCTCCTCCACTCTATGGGAAGCCTTCAAGGCAGTTATTAGGGGTGCTTGAATCTCTAAACAAGCGGGGGTGCTAAAATCAATCAGGACTACACTGTCCACTTTGGAAAGGGAGATTAGGACCTCAGAATTGTTGTTTTACCAGTCGGGGGCACCTTCGCATCTTGCATCCATGAGGGAGAAGATATCTGACTTTGAGGAAGAGGCTATCAGAGAAACCAGGTTCCTGGGGAAAGATGCTAAAGCTCGTAGTTACGGCGAGAGTGACCGACCTGGCAGGACCCTTGCTAACACACTCAAGCAACACCCCCCCCCGCCCCTTCATACCCGAGCTACTAGATGAAAATATGACTCCAATCAGGGGACAACAAGCTACACACAAACATCTCACAAACTTCTACTCTTCTCTCTATACTGCCACACAGCGCGTCTTGCACCCTGAGCTACTTACATATCTCGACTCCATCGAACTACTCTGGCTGAGCGATGCCCATAGAGCCTACCTCGATGTCCCGTTCTCTGTGGAGGATATAACGCAAGTCATTTATAGCCTCCCGGGTGCGAAAGCGCCCGGGCTGGACTGGCTAACAACGTCCTTCTACAAAACGTACGCAGTTGAACTTGCGCCACACTTGTTGGACGTATATCAGGATTCTTTGGAATGCTGTACGCTGCCACCAACTATGAGAGAGGCGGTGATCATTTCCCTCTTGAAACCAGACAAGCAGACCAATCTCTGCGATTCTTATAGGCCCCTGTCTTTGATTAATGTAGACGCAAAGATTTTGGCCAAGTTGATTGCTAACCGGCTACAGCCCATCCTACCACTTATAGCCAGTCCGGACCAATCCGGATTTATTCCGGGTAGATCAACGGCCCATAATTTGCGCACCTTCTTCGCTACTATCCATCAAATTGACCCTAAACTACCAGCCATCGCCGCGTTTCTTGATTCCACTAAGGCATTTGACTCCCTGGATGGCCCTACTTATTTACAATATTGCCCAGACTGGGACTCAGTCCCAACTTTATCAACCTCATCTGCTTGCTTTACACTAGGCCTACAGCCCGCTTAAGAGCCAATGGACTCCTCTCAGAGCCTTTTGATATAACACGTGGCACTAGGCAGGGCTGCCCGCTTTCGCCGTTGCTGTTTGCGATAGCGATGGAGCCATTGGCGGCGAGAATACGGCAGCACCATTCAGCCCGCGGCCTAGGGTTCTCTGATAGGGGCCTTATAATTTTCATGTATGCCGACGACATTGCCCTATATATTTGTAAATCTGAGGTAAATATTAATCCTGTGTTGCGGGAAATACTCAAGTTTGGAGGCATGTCCGGCATAAAAATTAATTGGTCCAAATCATCAATCCTTCCATTGACAGATGCGCCATTAGAAACTGACCTAGAATTCCGCTCACCTGGGCGGATGGCGCGGTTAAATACCTTGGGGTGTGGCTCAGTAGGGACATACAGGAAGTCTGGCGCATGAACTTTGGTATATTGAATGAATGGCTGGAGAACAAATCTAAATTCTGGTCCACCTTACCACTGTCCTTGGCTGGAAGAATAGCCATAACCAAAATGATAGTACTTCCCAAGTTTCTCAATCTCTTTGTAAATATACCTATCCCCCTAACCAGAGCCTTTTTTAATTCTCTCCGCTCCAAGCTCATAGCCCTGGTGTGGGCTGGGAAGCAGCCACGGGTGAGCTGGGAGCTTCTGATGCTTCCGTTGGCGATGGGAGGGCTGGGAGCCCCAGACCTGGAACTCTACGCACTCTGTGCGCAAGCGCAATTCCTCCATTTCTGGATCTACCCGATCCCATTTAAGCCACATGTGGCCATCGAAAAGGACGTGGCTGACCCTATCACGCTGCGGTTTACAAACCATATCACAGAACACCTGGCGAGGTAAACACAGTCGAAACTCTTAGATGGTCCTGGGAGGGTTTGAGAAGGCGAGTTGGTACCCCACTACTCTACGCCCCGTCTATCCCAATTGCACAGCACCCACAATTCCCTACACTCCAAGATAAAGGCACTATTGAACGTGCACGAAGGATGGGCATCTCCAAGCTAGGCGACCTCTACCCGCAAGATACGTTCCTGGGAGCACCGCGAAACCAGGACGACAGCCCTTCTCCTTTTCTCGAATTATTACTATATTACCAGCTTAGAGCGACTTGCAAAATGATTTACTCTACTTTTCCGGCGCCTCCGACAACCATGATACCGCTAGAACACTTACTAACCACTCCGTCTCTTCGAAAGCTGATCACCAGACTATACAATCACACGCAATCCAATACCCCACCTATGCACACGAACGCCCTAGTTAAGTGGAGGTTGGATCTAGATGATCTGCCTACGGATCAGCAATGGTCATTCTGCTGCTCCCAGTTGCGTCACCTATCTCCTAACTATAAACTGAGATTAATACACTTCAAGTTCCTTCATAGAGTATACCGCACCCCCTTACAACTACACAAGCTTGGTTTACGCCAGGACTCCAAATGCTGGAAGTGTAACCAGGAAAATGCCACCTTCCTACATACGGCGTGGAGCTATCCAGTCGTAGCTAGTTTCTGGGAGGAGGTTTTTGTCACTGTCAAGGCTGTCACAGGGTACACTCTTGACTCCACGCCACTCGTGGCACTTCTAGGGAACGTTGAGGAGGCCCCGCCAGAGAAGCGCAGGATCATAGCAATGATGCTCCTACTTGCTAAGCGCAGAGTCGCAATACACTGGGGTGCACCACAACCTCCCTGCATGAAAATTTGGATACAGGACATTGTCTATTGCCAGGAGCAGCTAGCTGCGTTCTGGGACCTGATGCCCATGGCTTCTCGCCCTAAAGATATCTGGGAGCCCTTCATATCCTGGCTTAGAGAGAAAGAAGTAGATACTGCTGTTAGCTCAACATAGTTCACTAACCCCCAACCAGCAAGTGTGAGACATCTGCGGGTTAGAAATTGACTAATCTGATATCATTACCCCTGCGAGGGTTTGTTCGAGTGGGCTATTCACTATGTATGGACTCTACATCTATAGGCTGTCAAGTTCTTGAATACTATTGTAAACCCAGACCTTTAATTGTTACCAGACCAAATGTGGACCTTTAATTCAGCATAATATATTTCTATGCTTTTGTGAGACCAATATGCAATGTCTGTTCATCATAGATCAATCTATGTGACGCTATGCGGAAGATGTTGCTACCCATGTGTGAGGCGGGTACTGGTGGATGTTTATCAATCAAGTGGCTGTAAGACTCGTAACTGCAATACATGCTGTTTTATGTTTGTCTGCACAAAATTCAAATAAATAAAACTTTTATAAAAAAAAAATATATATATATCATGTATTAAAGAGTACCACACTTGTGCAGGGGATAAACTATCATAGCACTATATAGACCCCACCCAATACTATCATTACCACTGGAATAGGGACGTGGAGCTCTGAAGTAAGCCTGGCAGCAGTCAAAACAATATTTCATATGATCTGTGCTTGGGGAAGAGGCAGGAAAGGAAGCACATCACAGCAGCTCAGCTGGTTTTTAACTGCCACGCAACACATTACATAAGCTGCCACAACATTACATAAGCTGCCTGAACACTGCGGCTGTCCTTGCAGTAGGGTTTCCAAAACCTATTGAAATTTATTGTAGCAGATCTGTTAGCACATACAGCAGTACACACTATTGCGGTTTCTTTTCAGCAGCAACTGGAACTACAGTTAGAGCTTGTGCAACAACAAGGAGTTTGGGGAAGATCAACAGACATAGGGCTGGTTTCTTCTGGGGCACTGGGAATAACAATGCACCTCCACTGCAGTTCATGTGGGAATGTGAGAGCTGGCTTGCTGGGCACCTGGCAATAGGGGTTACTGGGCTCCAGTTGTTATAATTGGAGTCTTTTATGGTGTTCTGGGGCGCAGGGCCGTACTGGGAACTCAAAGCAGCCCTGGCAATTTTGTCGGCCCAGCCCCTGGTTGGGGGCAAGTGTGAAGCACTGCCGCTTTTGTTATTGGGGACTGATATTGCAGCACCCCTGCAAAACCGGCACAAGTAACAAAACCGGCCCCCACCACTGCAAAAACCAGCCCCATCCCTCCAGCCTCCCGGGGAAACGCCCGATGCCCCCTACGGCCAGTCCGCGCCTGCTGGTGCCACCTTACTGTTGAACCCAAATGGAGTATCAAGTATACCAGTTTTGCACTTGACTCTCAGGGTAGTGAGGCACATCACTTCAAATGTTAATCAGCTAGATGGTGTGTGTTAGAAACTCAGTAGCCATCAAAATACACAATAGCAATTAAAAAATCAATGTCCAGCCAATACTGCTATTTTCAATAGAAAAAAGTAATTGAATTCATGTCCCATTAAAAATTAAACATAGAAATATACATCTATGCAATGAAAAGCAGACCTGTTTAGGCAGTCCTGAACAAAAGTTCTGTATAAGAAGGTCTCTCATTTTTTAACAATGAAACACCATGCCCTGTGGTGTTTGGTTCAGAGAGTTCCCACTGTTGCATTTGCCAAAGAATACACACTGTAAAAACTCCTTCATGTTGTAATTGCCACGGGATTACACCAAGGAGAGCGTCTCCTACTGTATTTGATGAATGGTTTTCATTAACAATATCTCTATAAATTATGAATAATGGAACTACTGCATAGGCGGGCTTACACAGCTGCTGCCCAATGAAAATTGCCTGTAAACAAAATCAACAAAGAGGTGGATCCAAAGCCATCTCCCTCTCTGAACTACTCTCTTAACGTTTTTTTTGGTGAGCACACAAGCTATGGCAGACAGCTAAAGTTATCAAGCCTGACCTAAATATTGAGGCTTTATAGTGCTGTTTTGAGGCAAATCATAAATTTAAGCCTATAATGTTCCCAAGTGTAGTTTTCTAGGGGATCTTACTATCAAGAGTTCAACGACTTGTTTAATGTCCTCTAGAAAATCTAATGGCTTCTCGGACTCTGACTCAGCAGAAAGGCAGGGATAACAGAGGTGACATCATGCAACCTTTTGTCATGGTGACATTATCGGGTTGACACCTTGCCCCACACTGCAGCAGTCCCATATTTCTCACTGAGGCAGAGTGAATGGAACAAGAGTGGGAACTACAAAAGGTAAACGGGGGTTTTAGAACATGGTTTACTTTCTGTTGCTACCTCTCTCCCTTTGCGACTCCCAAAATTCTCTCATTAATGTTCATGAACAGCTTACACTTGTCAAAGTGGCCCTACTAGTATATCATAGCTTTATAAAGTGAAAATATTATTGTACACCATTCACTATGTTATAGAGAAAGATATGCCACGTTTGTCGATTTATTTTTCAAAGACTAACCACTAATTCATCTTGTCTCAAATTGTTACCTATCTGGTAGCCTTAGGTGTCCCCAATATCTCTAGTCTGGAAACATACCAGTGGGTAGAGATGTGGTAACATTGAAACTGGAGTGTTTCTCCTTTTTGGGAGAAATTGACTTTTACCACATCTCTCTTTTTTGCGTTTTAGTCAAGACAAATATGCCTTATTTGATTTCATTTAAAATCATAAAAGCAAAATACAAAAGACATAGGCATATGTTAAAATTATAGTGCAAATATGTAAACATAATAGTGCATCATAACAAATCATTAGATACATTATACAGAAATAAGGTCACTACTCGCATGCATAAATGATTAAAACCATGCAGATAAAAAGGGAAGCCATAATTGTTTTTTGCACAATTAGAATTTCTTTCTTGCAATAATCGCCTCCCACAGGAAACTTGACATACAGCAACATATGTCCAAAGTAGATAAGGTTTGTAAAAACTAAAGAAGGTATGTAACACGACATTGTGTAAAATTAAAAGACCTTAACATTGAAACAATATAACGTTTCCTCTGTTGGGTACACGTTTTGCAAAACAGCACCAAATGAATGGTGCTCTGAGTTGACACTTGATCACAGGGGCAATTTACTAATGTTTGAGACCAGCCATTCATTACTGGGAAACTGGATAAACGATGAAAGATGTGCATTTTAAAACGGGTAAGAACAAACCAATGCCTAGGATTCAGTGCAAACTTAAGGTAGGGTTGCATATCATATGTGGTCAGCATAGATTGATTCTTTAGTACACTAGACAGTTCTATGGACAGCCTAAGCTTCTCAAAATGTCCCAGGCATTCAGTTTTTAAGTGTTTTCTACTTATATTTTCCCTGGATTCAGGCTGCCCAAAAAAATTGTGGGTGTCCCAAATCCCCAAAACGTTGTTTAATGTAGGACAGCCATGGACTACACAACGGAAAACTCAGATTGAGGCAGTCCCTAATAATAGCTCAATTTAAACCAGTAGATTCTGAAGTCCAGATTGTAGGCCATAACAAAATTATTCGCTCAATTAATGCCCACAGCCAATCTCCTGATCTTCCAGTATTTTGTACCTAGCAAAAGTGCAAAAAAGATCTCTCAGTAAATTCATGGGATGAGGATCAGGAGGAGTCAAAGAGAAGGGGTGAGACCTCGCTCCCAAACATTTTCTTGCCATGTTCAAGAGTGAAAATGTAATTAGAATATACCTTTTTACTCGATTAACTTTTAAGGGCAAATTCAGGTTCAGCACTATTTATAGTTCGGGATGTAATATAAACAAAAATGATGATATGAGGTTTTGGAAAGGAATATTATGTGCATATTGTCGAATATGTTAAAGATAGTTTATTGAGCGTGAAATTGCCACCAAAAGCCTCTTCAGCTTACTAGCAGAGTGTGTTGTTGTAGCACCATTGATTACATTGTTTAAATAATAAATTTCCAGCAGTTACACAAAAACACTTGTGGAGCAGTTCTGTTTTCCGTATCTTGTGTGAATGTGAGTTGTTATAACATGCAAAGAGCAGTAACAGAAATGTGTATAGATATGTCTATAGCTAAGGTTCTGTTAAATATCATGTTAGACATACTTCCTTTGTGTTTCTTTAGACTCACTACCTTCTCGCCCTCTTTTCCAGCCTTCTGGCATAGAGTGGATTAAAGTTTTAATTTATGAGCTGTAATGTCAGTAGTGTGTTTGTGGTTCTGTAGTTATTTACAATAGGTGTTTTTCTATATTACAAAAATGATGGGTTATAAAGTTTAAGGGTTGTAGCTGGAAGTCTTGCTGAAGTTTCCATCAGACCCCCCAGGGATTTTGTATTTTGCCAAAAAATCATGAAATCGGACTTTTGTAAAATCTCTTGATTTTTTACAAAATTGGCTGCAATAATAGTAATTTAAAAAATGGACTTATCGTATTGTGTATTTGGCTCTGCACTGCCGCCAGGCCAAAAAGTGGATGGCAAGCAACAGATCAACAGGCAGCAGAGGTGTAAACTTTAATTGTTAAGCATAGCCATACTTCAAGCAGGCTTTGCACTTTGTCTTTAATCCGTCAATTTGTGAAAACTAAATGAAGTAAAAGCAAATTGAAACAGTTAAAATACATTTAACAAAGGGGATTTGGGGCTAAAAGTTCAGTTATTTACCATTTACAGTTTCATTATGTTTAATTTCTTTCACAAAGTGCTTTTACTTAAGTGCCCTTTTATAGTGTTTTCATGGGCAAATGCTCTTTTGATTGTGTGAATAGGGATGCAGAATTGACTATTGCAAAGTGTCTATTGTGTGCACACATTTAAAATGCTATAAAATCAAACTACTCTTAGGTTATCTTTTTAGTGAGGATCAACTCATTATTGGACCTATAACGGTACTAACAACAAATAAGAAACACAGTGGACATAAAGTTAATTTATGCTTATGTTCATATGTATTTTAAAAGCATAAGCACAATTTACATCGAACTTCATGTTCACAAAGGGATTATTGTTTGATGTGACCAACAAATACAATTGTTATCTAATAACATTTTGTTTGGAATTAGATAACATCAGTACAGTTTCTACACCTTCTTTCAAACAATCTACAAGTGTATTAGAGTACAGTCTTATTAGACATCTTATGGCTTGCGTTTTCATAAAGATTATAGCCACATGTATTTCGGGGAATAAGGAAACCTGTTTCCTCTGGGCTGGGCACTTGATTTGGCAGTATTCGCCCACGAGGAATGGTATATGGTAGAACATACATAGTATAAACACAAAATACAAGCATTGGCAAAGCCAACAGGTCTTCGGTTTTAGGCTTAGACATACTTCTCCACCCATACTTGCATGCATAGATAAAGTAGTGTCTATGTAACATCTTCTGAAGCTTATCTTTGACTCTGCAGACAAAACAAGCGTCAACAATGGTACATAGTCACCTTTGCTGCATTGTTTGTTGTGGGTGCACTGTGTTGCCCTAAAATTCCCCTAAAGCTCCTGCATTTGGAATTCGTTGGCTGCTGCCTCCTACTTTTTTAAATAGTTTAATCTCTTCTCAGGGAGACTGATAGATCAAACTACACTGAGGCACCTGTTCACGTAGACTCTTGACAGAGGAAGCAGAATTAGTCTTGAAATAGCAGTCTCACTGAGAGACCATGACTTTTCAGGAACACTAGAACCCCCAATCTAATTATCCCCACCTATTAGCAGGCTGGGGGTGAACAGGCCCAAAAGTGTAGTCGGAGACCAGCTCCCTCCGTCACTGCAGCCCTCATGTGAGTAAGAACAATTTACTAATGCTATTTAATGTGCTAGAGTCTGAAGGGGTGCACACTTAGTACATTTGATATAATTAAAAAAGTAATCAGAATATTATTTTCCTTTTATAACTATTGTTGCATTTAATATACTTTTTATACTCTGACGTGACAGTACTTCATCGAAAAGCTAGGGTGTGAATTTGCACACGTAATTCTGGACAAGCCACTGCGACGACTGAAATACCAACATGCACTTTACAACATGACTGTTTCAAGACCAACATTTCAACGTGGAGAATGTGCTTATTGACTTTTGAGCCAATATAATCCCTGGTATGTGCGACCGGATAATCCTCCCGGTATGTGTGTGTGTGACCCGCATTGCTGAGAAATCGGTTGAAAGAACAGGCAGGATTTTAGCAAGAAAGATTTGCATGTCGAGCAAAGCTCCTACAGATCCAAAGTATTTCTTTGGAAAATGCGATTTTATTGCTGCGTTCTCTTAGTGTATCACAGATCAAGGTTCTTCTCCGTGACTCCTCCCGTTGTCGAAGTGCAAACCAACATTTATTACATTTTCACCTTATGTAAGCAAAGTACTTTGAAAGGCAACTTACTAGGAGAAAGCAGCTTTGCTTAGCCAGTTCTTAGCGTTGTTTCTGAAAAACGTTTCCATGCATTGTTTAGAGATGTGTTGTTTTTCTAGTAAAAACGGCATATTCAGAGTTGATCACACTCTGACATCTGAAAGAGTCAATTTGTGAGAGTTGTCAGGGTAGCTCCGGGATCCAAGTGCATCCTGGAGGTCCAGGAGACCCTGAAATTTGACCTACTTCAAAGCATGTACTGATTGCTTAGATAAAAATAATACGAAGATGATGCAACTCTGGATAAGTCTCACTTGGAAAATGATGAAGCCATGACAGGAATGGCAACGAAAATGGAGATGTTATGAAATAAAAACCAGTTAACATTTGTGATGTTGGTGCCACGTACTAATTGGGTAATTAGGATGGGTTCAAGGCTGAAAAGTAGATATTGGGCTGTGGAAATGTCTATGCGCAGCTCAGGGGAAAAAAGCAAAGAATACCTTGACACAGACATTTGAGTTGCCTACAATTTATGGGCGTTTATTTACTATTTTATATCACAAAAAGAAGAACCCACAGGGAATCTGAGTGCTTTACATGAGAACAGGTACTACTGCATACAAGCAGTTTACAAGGAAACAGTTACAAAGGTTTTGTTACATAACAATAGACCATTAAGAACAGTAAAGTACGGCAGACATTTTAATTTCCAACATGGTTGCCATAATATACCAAAATTGGGTAGATGGTTGCAGAGGGTTAGCGGGCCAGATGTTGTCAAGGGTGTCAGTGCAACAATGGATGTCTTCATTTGATAAACATAGAGTGGAGCCAGGGAGGTAAGATGTCAATGATCATCCTGCCTGACGGTAGTCTCTTAACACGTGGGCTGTCTTTTTGTGTACAGTAATGCTTGGTAGTAAACGGAAGCAAGTTCTTTCCTGAAGAAAGAAAGAATGGAAACCAGTCTATAGCTCGACGCTACAATGATACAGAACTCCTCCTCCATCTACTCCTCCCATGTCACTGGGGCCTCTCGGACTCCAGAAGACCTTCTGCTTCACCTGGTCCCAAGGTACCCTCTGCAGCCTGTGTCTCTGAGGCTCTGCCTCCAGCCTGTGCTCCCAAGCCCTTCCCACTCACCCAGCATGAGATGCGTACTCTTGGCACCAGGTGAGGCACTGGGTTCTACACTGAGGCTTCTTCGACAGCAATGAAATCCATCAGGGCAGCACCCGTGAATACAGATGGAGGCGAGTGCCCTGCCCATAGCCTGGCCCTTCCAGAGCCTCGCTCTTTGGTCTCTGAATGCCACTGTGATGGATCTGAGGCATCCTCCGGTAGTGTTGAGGTACACACCATGAGCCTATGCAGCCTACTCAATAAAGCCGGCTGCAGTCAATGGGATAATGGGGTGGGAGTCAGGAAACTCTGTGTCCTTAATTCTCCGGAGCTCTTGTCCCCACTGACGCCATCTTAATGACTGTGTTGAACTTGAATGGCAAGTTCAAATTTTATATCTGCTTTGGTAGCCCACACAGCACTCACTGGGTGACAGAAGAATAAATGAATGCCAGTAGCAAAAAAAGGAAACTTCGAGAGTACCAGTTCCCTGCCAGGTATGGAGAAATGGAGTTTTCCCTACTTGAGATGCTTGTCAGAAGATAACCAACAAGCCCCATGCCTTAGCCCAGTGAATAATTTCATGAAATTGTCTTGTAGCCCGCCTGGGTGTGGTCCAGGATAGTATGACCAGAGAGCCAGGACCATTTATGTTTGATTGAAATTTAATGGAGGATCTGGCATTAGCTGGGAGACATTTTAGGTGAATTTTCTGAAGTATACCCATTGGGTGTTTGAGAAGTGGGTAAACTCTTGAGAGCGGATATCATCAGGAAGACATCTTGTTGGTCTGTAACGTAGAGCTACAGCTGTGTGGACACTCTGGAGTGTCCATATTATGTCCTAATAAGGACATAACAGAGGGGTGAAGCTCCACTCCCAACTCAACAGGCTTTATTAAGGATGGAAATGTTTTTCATCGTAATTCACCCTACTAACTTCTTTTTTAAAGCATCCTGCTTCAACATAACGCAGCGTTAAGGGATGGGATCTTGGGAACAGTTGTCCCGTTACATGGCCGCATAGGTTTCTCTATGTCTTGTGACACTTTTTTTTGTAAAATGCAATATTTACAGTCTTATTTACTTGAAACGCGATGATTAACTTCAAAGAGTCAGTGTTATACTAAGCGTTTTAGGGGTTATGTTGGGGTCAAAGATGCACAAGATCTGCAGCAAGTTGACGTATGTTGCAGAAAAAAGAGAAGGGTCTTGGAAATATCCCCCTACGATGAGGAATAACTGTTAAGAGAATGGACTGCCTACTGCTTATATACACATTTACTCATATGCAAGGAGGTTGCATCAGCTAACTTAATGTCCGTGATTGGCCTGTTTGAGTCAGTTGTCTGGGAATTAAGGGATACAAATGTAGGGTGGGTTTGAAATGCACATTATATGTTAGAGGGGAAGGGTTTTGTTGTCAGAAGGCAATCACATCTACAAGGACCATGGCTGGTCATGGCTACAGTAAGTTCTTAACAAAAGATTTAACTTTGTGAGGAGAAGCCCATTATTGCCAGGGGTAATCCATTAATTCATACGGATATGTTATCTAGACCAGGACAAAGCACACTCTGTGCTTTCATACGTAAGGTATGCTCTTTTCAATAGTATTGATTATACCAAAACAGTGTAGAAGGAGCGCACTAGAGGATGCTATGAGCTTGAAAGAACAAAGCTGAAGTAAAGGTGCCAGTGCCTGCTCTTTTCTCCTGATCCACAAAAAAGTAAAAAGACATCCGATTCTCCAAAATCCAATCCGAGCTTCGGTTTGCAGGCATTCCAACTATGTGCGATTGTCAGCGGTATCAAATGCTGACACTAGCCAGCTGACCTGTGTATGCCACTTCCATCAAGTCATTCTGCATTGAAACTATGGTGGTTGTTATTGAATGACAAATGCACAAAAAGCTGGCCATGGTGGGTGTGCTTCAGTTAGAAGTGTTTCTGTGAGTTTCAGTATGAAGGGAGGTCCTGGATTAATCTTCTAGTGGGCTATGGTCTGACTGAGCAGTCAGATTTGTTACATTTGTTTAGTTCTTTGGGAACTAATCCCTCTTACAGGAAGGGCTAGATACTGAACTTAAATTTAGTAGCTTCCTGAACACACATTACAGTGCACCAGGTGGGATAACGATTGATATTTCAAAGCACTAGATGGAGATTGTTTTTTGTTGTTGTTTTTTTTACACAAACACAGATTTAGGAATAATAGAGTAAGCAGTGTAGCTGGGAGGGGAGGCAATAGACTTCAGAGCATATCAAGTGGACTTGTAAAAAAAAGAGAGGCTTGCTTCAGGTGACAAACTGAACCGAGCAGTGAATATGGCTATAAAAGTAAACTCTGTTCCCTTTAGATCCTACTGACTTTAGCCTTTCCATAAATGTCAAACTAATAATTTTTCTGAAAGAGAAAAAGAACAGCTCGCTGATCTAGATGACCAAGCAGCATCGTTGGAAAACGTAAGGATCCGAGAAGCATAGGAATTCTATGGAGCCAAACCTAGGGAGAGTGTCCAAGCAACATTCTCCCAACTCCTGGGCAGAGCCTTTAGCAGAGGCGTGTCCGATAGGCAATAGTGTGTGTTTGTGTATGAACAGCTGTAATGTTTTTAAGTTGCATATTTGAGTTTTAACTTCCCTATATTTACTTAAAGGAGAACGTCTTCTGGGTACTGTTGATTCTAGTTAAACAGAACTTTAAAATAGTTGTTAAAATGTTCCCTACTTAACTGTGGTGTGCCCTTCGTCACAGACAAGGGACCTTATTGTATGATTTATGTGGTTCGCAAACCCTGGTGATGCATGCTGTCCCATCACATTTCATGTGTCTAAGAATACCTCTGTCTAAGAAGTTATGCCAATGTTTGCAATGTTGCTCTGTCAGAAGAGTACCATTATCAAGTCCTGAGTTTTCTTTCACATAAACCAAGTACACTTCAAGTCCCAGAAAATACAGATTTCTTATTTGACCAAGGACTGGAAAACTGTCTTCTTGACATACAGCAGTCTGCATGATGTAGCTTGGAAAGGGGAGTGAGGTTTTAAGGATCCATGTTTTGGGGAACTAGACAAGTGTGTTGTTGATTTTAATCTTAACAAGGTTAGTTTTTAATCCCTAGATTAGTCATAGTCTGATTTTCTTAGGAGTAAATGTGTTTTACTTCTGTGTGTTATTACAGTGTTTTACAGTAATCCTGATTGATAATCCTACATGGGTTGACCCTGAGCTCCATGTCAGAACAGGTGCGGAAGGAACTTGATGAGCCACTGACGCTATGCGAGGTTCAATCCGCGTTGAAGCATCTCCCGCGAGCCAAATCTCCGGGTAGTGATGGATTTCCGCCCGAGTTCTACCAAGCATTCCCCAATATTCTTCCCCCCCTCCTCCTGCAAGTTTACACTGAGGCTTTTAAACGAGGAATCCTCCCGCCAAGTATGACACAGGGGGAAATCTGTATGATTTTAAAACCAGGGGGAGATGCACACGAGCCCTCATCGTATCGGCCGATTACGATGATAAATGCGGATGTAAAAATCCTCTGCAAGCTCTTGGCATCTCGCTTAGCACCGCACATGACCCACCTAGTCCACGAGGATCAATGTGGGTTCATACCGGGACGGAACACGGCTATGAATCTACGGCGACTGACTCAGATTCTGCATGAGGTGCGGGACAGGGAGGAGCAGATGGTGTTGGTCTCCATTGACCTCGCCAAAGCTTTTGACACGGTGGACTGGGGGTATCTTCTCGCAGTCTTGCGCGCTGTGGGGATGGTTCCCCAATTTTGTCGCTGGGTTCGTATCCTATACACGGCCCCATGCGCTAGCGTTAAGCTCGGGGGCGCGCGGTCCGAAGAGTGGCAACTGGGGAGGGGTACACGACAGGGGTGTCCCCTCTCCCCACTCTTGTTTGCCCTGGCTATAGAGCCCTTCGCGGTCCGGATTAGAGCAGATATGGCACAGTGGGGTATTAAATTGGGGGACATGACTCACATCATTTCTTTATACGCGGATGACGCCTTGTTTTACTTGGCCTCTCCCTGCGAGGCCCTGCCGGTGCTGTTGCACCACCTAGATCAGTTTGGTGAGGTCTCTGGATTGCGGCTGAACCGTGGTAAATCCCTCATTTTCCCATTGGCAGGACTAGCTGCGGTGCCTCCGGAGGTTTTGCCAGATCTGGAACTGCGTTGGGAGCGGACGGCGTTCCGTTACCTGGGTATTTAGGTGACCCTGACGGACGCACAAGCGCTGGCCCGGAATGTGGACCGCGTCACTGCGGCATTGCGGCAGTCCGTGTCTTTCTGGAATACTCTTCCACTTTCACTGATGGGCCTTCTCGCCATCTCGAAGATGGTGATGCTCCCCAGAGTACTCTATGTGGTACAGAACTCATTTTGCCCTTTGCCACCTCGAGTTTTTAAATCTCTAAACACATTGCTCACGTCTCTGCTCTGGGCGGGTCGGCGCAGTAGGGTAGCCCTTCGCACTATTGTCCGCAGTTATGAGGAGGGCGGTCTAGAAGCCCCTCGCTTTGACCTATACTATTATGCCGCCCATCTCCAGCATGCGGCCCGTTGGTTCACCGACACAGACAATTTGGAGAAGCGCCTTATGCTTGGTAGGGCAGATACCCAGACGCTGCAGGAGTCGCTGATGCAGGGTGCGGGATCAGATGCGTATCTCCCCTATACTGTGCGACATACAGCTGGCATATGGCAGCGCTTTGTTGAGAGGGTCCTTCGAAGGGCGCCCTTTCATAGGGAGCTCTCGCTCTGGATACTGGCTCCATTTATAGATATGGCACGTCATATGTCCTTCCAAATTTGGAGGGAGGGAGGGTGCGAGGTCCTCGCCGATCTATATCCCAACGAAACCTTTATCACCTACGAGCAGGCGGCAGAGAACTTTGGCCTTGGACAAGGCCAATTTTTGCATTTCAGGGGTATGCAAGATGTAGTGAAAATCACATGGCCCCAGTACCCAGATATTCCACCACTGACACATACACTGGATGTTATGCTCACGTGTGGCAAGGGGCGCGGCTTGATATCCCTCCTATATAAAGCGATGAAACAGGATTCCACCCCCCCCGGTCCCGCCGTCTAGGGTTGCCTGGGAGAGGGACCTCGCTGCCCCGCTGGAGGAGGCACAGTGGGCGCGCATAGGCTCCCTTACACACACTGTCTCATGCAATGCCAGATTTAAGCTAACACACTTTAATTACCTACACCGCACCTACATTACCCCGGTGTCTCTGAGACGCATTGATAGTAGCAGGGGCGCTGGCTGTCCTAGATGTGCCGCAGAGAATGCAGGCTTTTTGCATTTGGCATGGGAATGCCCATTGGTTGCGCAGTTCTGGATGGGGGTGGTGACTAGGGTGGTGAGCGCCACGGGGCTTCGGGTGGCTCTCGAACCCTTGCAATGTCTACTCGCGATGGGTCGCAGGCCTAAGGGGAAGAAACTCCCCTATAAACTCTTACAGTTAATGTTGGTGCTTGCCAGGCGCAGGGTGGCAATAACTTGGATGGGGCAGAGGGCCCCTGAATTTCCTGCTTGGCTCAAAGATGTTCGAGAGTGGTCGCTGGCTGAAGAGGCACACATGAAACTTAGCCGACGGGATGAGAAATTACAGGATGACCTGATGGCTTGGCGGGCCTTGTGTGCCACTGGGTTAGCGGAGGGGGAGCCGTCCTCACGGGACGCTACTCATAGTGAACAGAGTGACTCGGATATATCCGGGGGGTCTGTTTCTGGTGGGGAATACGAGGATTAACTCTGATAGGGTCCGTATTGGGAAGGGGTGCCTTTTCTGCCACCCTCCTCTCACAGGGACATGTTTGTGGATGATTCTTCTGTCCCCCATGTCCCTTCCCTCCTTGGTGCGGCCTTGTGTCTCATGCGATTATTATTGCTATCAACGAAATGTATGCATACGTATTTATTTGATGCCAATGTATTGTTTTATGAAAATTCAAAAAATAAAGTAAAAAAAAAAAAATCCTGATTTATAATCGATTGACCTAGTTACTTAAGGTCCTGCTAATACTATTGGAACTATACTGCTTATTTCTTGTAAATCTCTTTTTCCATTTTTCAATGTAGGAGTTGCTCTTGCTGCATGTTTAGCCTCTCAAACTCTCCAGATTACCCTGTTAGTATGATATCAACCATTGGTCCAGTTCACATAATCTACTGAATGCTTTAAATTGGCTATGTCTAACATAAAGAACATTTGACATGACATATTGTGTTGTTTTTATGTTTTTGGTGTCTAGCTCATTTCCAAAGAACAGCGCTGAGGAGGATCACAAAGAACATCAGGCAGGTACAGATATCCATTACCCCAAGGAAACTGTCCGGAAGCGACAAACCTCCAGCCAGAGTTCAAGGGAAAGTGATTCATCCCGCTCCTCGAGGAGAAGCTTTCGGTTGGACTACAGATTAGAGGAAGACGTTACTAAATCGATGAGAGGTAAAGATGGAAAATTTGTGAATCCTTGGCCAACGTATAAGGCCCCTGCACTGAAAAATATTCTGAAATGGGCCCTAACTGAAAAGAATAACAGCAACGTTCCAAGCTCAAAAGAGGTAATTAATTTTTAGACAAATAAGTGCATATAAGATTTTTTTAAACATGGTATGTTACATTATGATATATTGATGAACACCGCATTTGACATCAACCTAGCACTGCTAATGTAAAATTTACTCCAGAGCAACCCTGGAACGCTGCACGTCAGTTAACTTGTAGAAAAGATAAAGGTCTTCAGAGCACATGATGTTAATCCTCAATTGTCACACTTATCGCAAGTTCAGTGGGGTAGTGTTTCAGTGCAGGGCATCTTGGAACAATCTTGAAGACCTGAGCAACATTTTCTGTACCCGGCACCTTTTTTGTATATGCACCGATAGTTCAGGGTTATGTCATTAGTTCATAGAAGGTGAATCTCTAGGAAGTCCTAGTGTACCAGGAACAAGGATTCCAACTTTATTCTGTCATGAAATGGCAGCCAGTGCAGCTTCTGTAAGACGCGGGACAAATAGTCATTATGCTTGAGGTGAAGCAAGGTCCTAGCCTAGGCATTTTGAAAGTACCTTAAGTTCGAAATTAGACATTGAGGAAGGCCAAGATAAGCGCTATTTGTTTAGTCATTTTAGTTTGTGCCAAAGTCATCAGGGCTTGGTCCTTATACAGGAATGAAAGAAGATGGAAAAAACCTTTAAACTTTTCACTGGAAAACACCTGTTTTAACAGTTTGAGATCCTTGTAGGGGCGCACAGAGGTGGGAGGTGGTGGGAGAGAGGAGCAGAAGTCATGGCCCTTTCTTATCTCTGTATTCTTCTACCTTGTGTACTGTATGTGTTTCAGGCCCAGCTGAGTGGACCAGTTTTCTAACAATCGCAATATTCTGATGTTTTTCAAAATGATATCAGACAAAATAGCTTATAAACCCTGTTGTATGTGCTGGAAGTATTCTGTTGGCTCTGCTCTTGACTTACTTGGCCCATCCCAATACAGGTTCCCCGCCCCCATCCCCTTCATCCACTAATCCTGCAGCCAAAAGTGCTTTTAAATTCAGAAGCACATTGGGCCAGCTTCTCAAACCTTTATCCGTGAGCAAATCAGACTTGTCACATTACACACACATGATCCATATTTAAGTGCGGGAAAATGCACCAGTATCCTCCATTTTACATGCCCACAGCGTGTGGGAATAAGCCCAATAAGCATGCAGTGTTCGCTGACCAAAATGCAAGGCCGGCGGAAGAAAACATCTTCTTTACCAAGCTGTCCAGTCTCTTAGATTCCTTGTTCGGGGGAGTGGCAGGGAATGCGCCATGGGAAGTAGAGACTTGGACCACCAAGCTCTCTGGGTAGGGTGTTGGGTGAAGAAATATGGTTCCCTGGAGCGGGGCGGTGGCAGCGGGCAATCATCCTATTCACAGGAGCCCTTGTGCTGGGTTTGGACCAGATCCCCAGAAGTACGTCTGTTAGGGCTTCATTGAACATGAGTAGGGGTTCAGAGGAGGAGACCCCCCGTGTGCAGCACCTCCATCAAGATGTTAGTCTTGACTGCCACTGAGGGCAACTGAAGGTTGAGGACCTCAGCTGCCCTCCGCACCACCATTGCATATGTAGCTCCCTCCACCGTAGCCATGGTAGGGGGAGAAAGCAAGCCCATATCTGGAGACGTATCCAGTCCGCTGGCATCATCCAGTTCCTCATACCAGTCCATATCCTACTCATTCTGGTATTGTAAAAGGTCCAGTGACCCCTCCCATTCCTCCCCAAGGCCTAGCCCTTCAGAATAGGGCTCAGGCTCTGCCCTAGGACGTTGGAGTCCTGTTGGCGCCGGAATCGGCGTTGGTTGACGCTGCTCTGTGTCTTTGGGGACCAGAAGGGGTACGCCGCCGGGAGTATCGGGCCGGGGAAGGTCGTAGTGGCACGACCGGCGCCAGTCTGAATCCATGGGGGTCCATTGGAGCCGCCAGCGAGTAACCAGATGGGGCCCCCTCTGACCCCGTGGGGCCCGAAGGCAGGCCGGAGGGGCTTCGGGCCGCTCAAAAATGAGGCGTATGGCTGTATAGAACTCTTTAATTTGAGCATGGGTCGCTCTGGCTCCCGGTAAACTGGGGAGGTGCGGAGTCAGCCCAGGCTCAGGTACCGAAGAACCAGGCCTCAAACGCAGATGTTCCTTCGTCACGACGGCCAACAAGCGAGGAGAAGTTGAAGCACGCTTCGACTTTTTGTGTTTTTTGTTTCTGTTACCTGAGGATTTAGAGTGGGACGAAGAGGACTTCGGACTCCTGGAACGGTCCCTAGACCTTTCTCTCGAGCGGTACCAAGACTTTCGTGGAGTCGCATGCCGGGCTGCTAGCAGCTTCCGGGACCACTCCCTCAAAGCCTTTGGCGCCATGGCCCGGCAGTCTGAGCACGACTTGGAGTCGGGGTCGCACTCCAAACACCACAAACACATGAGGTGCGGGTCCGTCATCGACATGGCTTTGCGACAGGCACCACAGTGTTTGAAACCTGTCTTCCTCGATTACATCCTCGACACACCAGGAGGAAGCCTAAAAAAATATCGACAAAACGTCACACAAATACAGTCAAAATCTGACAGAGGGGTAGCTCTTCTCTCGGATCAGCGCTAGCTGGCGCGGAAGCAAAAAGAACTGACATCAGTGCACCAAGGTGGTGCCTATATAGGTCATGCGTACATCACTTCCAGCGTGGATGACGACGCCATGTGGAGCCGACCGATGCTGCCTGCCGGCGGACAGGTGTACTGCTCACGAAAAATCTTCCGGATCCAGTCCGACGCCTAGAGAAATTCAAAGGTGAGGAATCTATAGTTAGATGATGCCTCTGTCAGATTGTGTCAGACAATCTGCAGCTAGATGTCTCTGTCAGATTGTGTCAGACAACTTATCTATGAACCAGCTAATCGGAGTGGGTGGAAAGTTGTGGATATATTACTTGCTTATCTTATGTCATCCTTTCCTCTCCAACACAAAGAAAATAACAGATGTTTATTGAAGCCCTTCTTATATCAGGTGATATATGAAGGGCCCAATTTCACTCGCGACTGCTGGCTGGACTCATTGCTTTGCTGCACTATGCATGCTTAATTATAAATGCCATAACATATCCATGCAGAAGCCTTGTCCTCAAGCTGCAGCTTACAAAATAGGAGATGGTTCTAACGTAAGTGTGTTGGGCGGGCATTCCAAAGTAGAGCACCCCTAATGTCACAAGTCTATCCTCTTAATCATTGGGAGATTGGATATAGGAAGGAGTTACTTAAAACAATGTGAGCCTGGCACAGCCTGTAAAATTCTAAGGGCTGTAAGATGGTAGCTAGAACGGCACTTTTAAGTTAAGGAGAAACCTGTTCCTTTGGATACAGATTTAATGAGTCTTGCTGCTTTATTCTTTTCAGAAGCTGTAGTTCGTCTATGGTTGTGGTTGGCAGGCCCCTGGTAGGCAGACCCATCCATAGTGTAGATGGAGGGGAAACACAAGCTGTAGCCAGCAATTCCTGTGTTTGGTGAAATGTTTGAGAAGGTGGTTTTTGGAACTTGCCAAACCCGAGTTCTTCCTGAAAGGCGTTGATCCATAAACACTCCCAAATTCCTCACCTATTTCATCAGAGTCCTGCACACTAACCAATAAAACAAGCATTGGCATAGCCAATAGGTCTCGCCTTTGGGGCCTTATAAGTGTTTAGCCAGAGCTATTGACTTTGCCAATGTCTTCAAGCTGTGCTGTAGAGAAGTGTGGCTGCTGTGCGGCATGCTGAAAAGTTATAATAAAAAAGTGTCAGAAGCATTTTTGTTACTTTATATATGACCAAGAAGGCATTATGTAAAATTGAACGACCATATTAAAAAAAGTATTTACAATAAAAAATGTCCTCAGTTTTCTTTTGTTCTTGCAATGCTGGCAATGGTTGTTTGTTAAAGCTTTTTTTTGAGGGGGCATAAACAATCGGAGGGTGAAGGTTGGGAACTAGTACCTGTATTATAACACCAGCAGCGGCCAGACGCTAGGGGAGAATCAACAGATGCCAGATTCCAAGAGCAGGCTGAGGTGGTGCTGAGTGATGCTGAGGTGGTAGTGGTGGTGGTGGTGACTGTTGCGGAAACGATGCTGAGGTGATGCTGAATGATACTCAGGTGTTGCTGAGTGATACTGCTGTGGTGCTGAGTGATACTGCTGTGGTGCTGAGTGATGCTGTGGTGGTGCTGAGTGATATTGTCTTGGCGCTGAGTGATGCTGTGGCGGCGCTGAGTGATGCTGTGGCGGCGCTGAGTGATGCTGTGGCGGCGCTGAGTGATGCTGTGGCGGCCCTGAGTGATGCTGTGGTGGCGGTGAGCGATGCTGTGGCGGTGCTGAGCGATTCAGTGGCGCTGCTGAGCGATGCTGTGGTGGCGCTGAGCGATGCTGTGGTGGCGCTGAGCGATGCTGTGGTGGCGCTGAGCGATGCTGTGGTGGCGCTGAGCGATGCTGTGGTGGTGCTGAGCGATGCTGTGGTGGTGCTGAGCGATGCTGTGGTGGTGCTGAGCGATGCTGTGGTGGTGCTGAGTCATCCTGTGGTGGTGCTGAGTCATCCTGTGGTGGTGCTGAGTCATCCTGTGGTGGTGCTGAGTCATCCTGTGGTGGTGCTGAGTGATGCAGTGTTGGCCCTGAGTGATGATGTGGTGTCGCTGAGTAAAGCTATGGTGGTGCTGAGTGATGCTGTGGTGGCGCGGAGTGATGCTATGGTGGCGCGGAGTGATGCTATGGTGGCGCGGAGTGATGCTGTGGTGGCGCTGAGTGATGCTGTGGTGGCGCTGAGTGATGCTGTGGTGGCGCTGAGTGATGCTGTGGTGGCGCTGAGTGATGCTGTGGTGGCGCTGAGTGATGCTGTGGTTGCGCTGAGTGATGCTGTGGTTGCGCTGAGTGATGCTGTGGTTGCGCTGAGTGATGCTGTGGTTGCGCTGAGTGATGCTGTGGTTGCGCTGAGTGATGCTGTGGTTGCGCTGAGTGATGCTGTGGTTGCGCTGAGTGATGCTGTGGTTGCGCTGAGTGATGCTGTGTTTGCACTGAGTGATGCTGTGGTTGCACTGAGTGATGCTGTGGCTGCACTGAGTGATGCTGTGGTTGCACTGAGTGATGCTGTGGTTGCACTGAGTGATGCTGTGGTTGCACTGAGTGATGCTGTGATGGCGTTGAGTGATGCTGTGATGGTGTTGAGAGATGCTGTGCTGGCTCTGATTGATGCTGTGCTGGCTCTGATTGATGCTGTGGTTGCGCTGAGTGATGCTGTGGTGTTGCCGAGTGAGAGATGGAGTGAAGATATAATGCCCAATTAGAGAGGGTGGTGAGAGAGAAAGAGAGAGAAAGGGTGTACATAGAATAAAGAGTGGAGCGGGATAGAGAGAGAGAAAGAAGGGGAGAGAGAGTGAATGAAGGAGTTTGAAAGAGAAACAGATAAAGGGGTGAGAGAGAATGAAAGGCTAAAAAAGATAGAGAGGGGAGAGTTAATTAAGTAGAGAGAGAATTGGAGAGGGGAGAGAGAGAGAAGGAGAGAGACAATAAGAGTGGGGGGTGTGGAGTTTAAATAGAGTGAAGAAGTGAAGCGGAAAAAGTAACCTTAAATATAGCTTTGTGCTTTGCGCGAATAAATATTTTTAAAAAAAACAGTGAGAGACAAAAATACTGGTAATTAGGCTGTGACTCCCAATATAAAACAAATAGCGATATAAGGTGAAATCAACCCACCGAAGCAATATTTCTAACTAGACAAAAGCTTGCATTTCAATGCTAATCGCTGTTGTTTTTCATGTGACTGTAGTCCAGGGCCCTCAGTTGGTAATGTGAGCTGCTGCTGCGATTGAAACATCAGAGTCCAGAGAGTTAATGAGCCATGACGAGGAAATGAGGAAGAGATAGGAAACCCAGATGCCAGCTGCGCGTGCACGCCATCGTGAACTCAAGCTGGTCGCCAGCCGAAAGCCAGTGTTTGCACTTCCAAAACCCGCTTACTAAAACTCTCGGCCAGACCAGCGCAAGCGCTGGTGCAGGCCGAGACCTAAAAAGGATTCGAATAGAGATGGCAGGTTCCTGGAGGTTGTGTCCAATGTTTTGGCCTTTTAAATGCCTGTGTTCATAATTGCACCTCGCACAACTTTGTGGTTCGCAAATGATTTTCCCAATCCATGTGCACTGCTGCTGAGTTTCATCCGCATATATCCATAAGTCATGATCATACTGAGATAAACTATGCCAATGAGTGCATATATAGATGTTTAAAAGGAGATCGCAGCGAGAATCGCGGGGCATCCCAGGCTTGGAGGAAAGTCACCTATTGGATATTGCCAACTAAACAATATCCAAGCAGTTCTACTGCAGTCCCTCTTATGCCCATTCCTGTTCCATTCGCTTAGTATACCTGCTTGTCTGTCAGTCACAAGCTGCTGAGACGTCAAGCCTTATCAGGACCTTACATTCAGTGTCTGACAGTACCCCAAACTACAACATAAAAAATGCATTCAGTCACAATTTCCTGCCTCGATGCTGCATTCCCTGCAGATACAAAGAACATATTTCAGCTTTTCCATGGTGTCCTTGCAATAATCTGACAGAGCTTCTACTGGGTGTTCCCTTGAGCCTAGGGATGAGATGCAACCACCAACACAGCCCCTTGCCACGAGCTCTCGTGGTGTTGGAGGTAGCGGATAAAAGTGTTTCCACTGTTGAGGATGCAAAGAAATGCCCCAAAACTATATTTGTTCCTCCGTTTGACACCTCAATAGTGTACAAGAGGCTTTAGATTAATTTACCATATTAAACTTTCTTTCATGCTCTGGCCAAGCACAACAAGGCCATTTGCACACCTTTAGCAACCAATATTCTCGAACAATACTTGTGTCATGTCAAATATGGATAAAAATTAAATGGAGAAAAATAGATTTTGCTTTCACCTAGGTGGCTGTCCTGTTGCTTTTGATTAATTCCAGCAGGATAAATTGGGGTTTCCACAGCCCCCGGCCCTTGCTTCATGTAATGCTGGTTTGAGGGGTAGGGAACAATAGCTTGGACATGGCATCATGAAGCAAGGAGTCCTTCATTACACCTTCATTGGCTGCTTATACCAGATATCAAACTTTACGTCTTTTGTAAATGCTTGCTTCCTGCACCACTGTGACAACCAAGACCAAATGTGGTTCGTAGGTCACCACTTCTAGCAAACACCTTTTTTTCCGAGACAGAAGCAAAGTAGGTTGATCGGTCAGCTCAAGAGAGTTTGCACATAGGAAATTTCCCAATACAATCGCCCAGGAGAGATTTTGAAACAGAAGTGTGTTTTCCATTCTTAGAATTTAGATGGCAAGTTTGTGGTTTTACAAGTATTTTGAAAGATGTGGCAGCGCATTATTTGAGAAAAATTGTTTTAGTAGTTTCGAAAATAGCAGTTTTCGAATCAACTCTTAAAATTAATAAGTATGCAGAATACATTGGAAAATAGTTTTCCTAGTCTGCTAAATGTTCGACTGTTATCCCGGGGGGTACTGACTGGGTGGTATCTCTGTCTCCAGACTGTAATCTGGTCTGGGATCTTCTGGTCAAGACAGGGTTCCACCCGCTTCACACCACCTGCACATTGGATGACAGCAGGCTAGCTAGAGGCTTAACAGTCAAACTCTAATTTAAGGTTCAGCACTTGGTTACTGTGAATGATTTGGCACTTCAAGAAGGACTGAAAAGACGGACTGGAGGTATTACAGCACTGTCTTAACAAATGCCAGCGGAAATGGAGCTCTCCGTCTGCCTGCGAGTAAGCGATTAGTTAATTGGGTTAAAGTAATTCTAATCCATTGTATAGGCAAACAAAAGGACGTCAGATTAATTTGTATCCTTTGCCGCCAGCTAAATTAGAGAAGTCATTGTTTGAATCTATAAAACAGTATGTAATTAAAGTTTTCAGCCCAGAGCAGGTGATGTTATATTTTGCAACAGATATGTCACAAACACACATAGCTATCATCCATCTATCTACATGTGTATTGATAATTATCCGTGTAGCGAGGTCCTCTTGCTGTTTGCCATAGTCTGTTTTTTACACGTTTCATCTCTTGAATCGTTTGTTTAAGTAATCGTAATAGACCACTACAAAAAATAACTTGTCCGTTTTTTGCATTATAGAGAACCATAAAATAATGGTTTCTATTGCAAATTCCACCAGGTAAAGTCAAAGAGAAAGATTTCAGAGCAGGACCCCTTTATAGAATGGAGGACCTGACCTCCTCTTCTTGATATTTTTAAATTGTTCCGTGCTCTTATGGTTCAGCAATAGAATTGTGTAGTAGGTTTGTACTTCTGAACAGGAATTCACATAGTCTTAAATGGGAATTAATTGAGGATTAATTAACTACATAGATTTCATCACTCTACACAAGTAGTATAACCACAATTATGTACAAATGTAAAAATAATGACTTATTGATGACGGCTCTTACGTAGGACAAGCTGTGAAATTAAGCCAGTATTATTGTGTAATCGACTTTAATGTTTATTCTTTCTTATTCTAAGCTAGGTTGTTCCATATGGGCCACCTTTATACTCGAATGTAGCCCATGTAATGCATAGAACTCTGACCTGAAACCTTTTTATTTGGATAATTATTTTTAAAACGCACAACCATGTGATTACACATGGAAAATAATAGCTGTTTTGGTCTATGTGGTGTTAGTCCAAATAATTGTTATTTGTGGTGCTTTTAATGAACGTTTTGCCATTCTGGCACATGCCTCCTGCTAAATAACCCGTTGCAGCAGAGTTGTCTGCAGTGTTATTGCTTTCAGGAATTTAGTAACGTCATCCCAATTAAGAGATGGAAACTGAGATAGGAAACTAAATAAAATTCCCAAAAAGCAAGTCGACAAACACATGTTTGACAAGCTGTGTCTATATTTAAGTCTGAAGTGTGTATCTTTCCTTGAGCTGCTATTACAAGATGAGAGAAGGCTGATGTACCACACTTAGAGGAAGCAGTGTCGCATACCAATGGAGAGGGTGCTCTGGTACCAGCTCTCAAGGGATATGTACTTCAGAGCAGGGAACCTGGTGGTGGACTCTAGAACATTACGAGATTGGAGGGTCTAGCACTGTGGATTTTCCACAATGTAGGTGAAGACACTGACACTCGGCGAAGGGAGGGCAAGAGGCGTCGTATGCTGCCTAAACTGGAGTGCTTCATGTCGTGCAATTCCCGAAAATAGCTGATATCTTGTGATCCAGTATTTATTGCTTGGGCGAACAACCAAACTGTTTTTTCTAATTTCATCATACATGCCTTCTAATAAAATCAATTTTAACAGTATCATATTGGAGCGTAGTAAGTCAGTTTTTTGATTATAAAGTAGCATGTCTGTTTTTCAGGTGTTCACGTGTTATTTCCTGTTTTTAGCCTAACACAAAATGTAACATGGAGTAAGAACCAATAATGACGTTTCTTTCTTTTTTCATAGGAATTAGACAAGGAGCTGCCAGTGTTAGAACCTTACTTTGTTCAGCAGCCAGAGCTCACTGGAAAGACTAACAGTGGCATCCGTGTAACTTGGTTAGGGCATGCAACAGTACTGGTGGAAATGGATGAGCTGATCTTCATCACAGACCCTGTTTTCAGCCATCGGGCGTCTCCAGTCAGCTTTATGGGGCCAAAGCGATATCGAGGACCACCATGCACAATAGAACAGCTTCCAAAACTTGATGCGGTCCTGATCAGTCACAACCACTATGACCATTTGGATTACAGCACTGTGGTTGGCCTAAATCAACGCTTTGGCGGGGAACTGAGGTGGTTTGTACCATTGGGCCTCCTGGACTGGATGCAAAGCTGTGGCTGTGTGAATGTGATTGAACTGGACTGGTGGGAAGAAAACTGTGTTCCTGGCCATGATGAAGTTACCTTTGTGTTTACCCCTGCTCAGCACTGGTGCAAGAGGACTGTAACTGATGACAACAAGGTTCTCTGGGGCAGCTGGTCTGTTCTTGGGCCATGCAACCGCTTCTTCTTTTCGGGAGACACTGGCTATTGCGCTGCCTTTGAACAGATAGGGAAGAGATTTGGACCTTTTGACCTTGCAGCTATTCCTATCGGGGCATATGAGCCAAGGTGTGTATGCTTCTTTGGAAGTTTAATCTCAAAATTCCTTGTTCATTTTGTGCCTTACTTTTGTAAGGTTTGTAGAGCACGTGCTTCCTCTAAATCTTTGCATAAAATAGGAATGGGGGAATGTTTAATTGCCTTTTCCAGATATCTAATCTTTCGCTGCTTTGGCTGCAGGAAATCTAAGCACACGCTTGTAACAAACACATTCACATTGGTGTAATCTGTGTCTAGAATGCCATCACTCAGCCTGTTCATTATACTGAATTTAGGTTTGTTTGAGGATTATGTTGGGTGAAAACCTATCTTTAGGATTTAATTGGGAAAACAATTTGAGAAATTGATTATCACCAGAAGTATTTTGTACCTATAATGTGTTGCTGAAGATTTCAAATTATCTCTAGTGTCTTGAAGACACAGCAGATTTGTTCAAATCAATTGCAATATCTACCTTGTACAGCATCTCCTTAAATCTAGTAAAACTAGAATCTGTTATACCCATATTAGCAGCTTGAGAATTTAGGAAGGGTGTCACTTGGGTCTAGATGGTAGCACTGCATGCTGAATAGCATACATGTCCAGTTTCTGGGATTCTCGGATGATGGTTTGAAGACTTCACCTGGGGCTAGATGTACGACAGTTTTTGCATGCGCAAACGGGTTTGCGAACCCGTTTGCGCATGCAAAAACCAATAGGGGTATGTACCATTCCAAAATAGCGAGTCGCAATTTATTTGCAACTCGCTATTTTGGAATTGCGAGTTGCTATTAGGAAGGGGCGTTCCCTTCCTAATAGCGAGCGCAACCCCATGTACAAATGTTTTGCAACCGCAATTGCGGTCGCAAAACACTTGCAAGTTACCACCCTCTTCAAGAGGGTGGTAATGGGGTCGCAAAAGGGAAGGGGTCCCAAGGGGACCCCTTCCCCTTTGCAAATGCAGGGGAAAATATTTTTTAAGGGCAGGCAGTGGTCACAGGGACCACTACCTGCCCTTAAAAAATGAAACTAAAACGTTTCATTTTTTTCTTTTTTAAATGCATCCCGTTTTCCTTTAAGGAAAAAGGGCGGCATTTAAAAAAAAAAAAACTGCTTCATTTAAAAGCAGTCCCAGACATGGTGGTCTGCTGAGCCCAGCAGGCCACCATACCTGGTAGGGCCTGCCATTCCCAATGGGGTCGCAAATTGCGAGAGGCTCATTTAATATTCATGAGCCTCTCAATTTGCGACCCCATTGGGAATCGCTAACAGTGTGTTACACACTGTTGTACATCCAAAATAGCGCCTCGCTAATTGCGAGTCGCAAAAAACTCGCAATTTGCGAGGCGCTATTTTGGGCGTTGTACATCTGGCCCTAAATCTTTTAGATAGGCAATGCCAGAAACAGATAGAGAGCTCATCAGTTTAAAGCCTGCAAGAGTTGGTCGCTGTCTACAAGACTTGCCATGTCCTAGCGGAAGAAAGTTTAAAAAAAAAAAATTAAATCTAGCAAGCTGTGCTAATTGATCAAGTGCCTTCTGGCTGAATTACATCCTACTTATGAAATACTTTTTTACCAGCACACTAGTTGCTCCGTAAATCTTTACAAAATTGCACACTGTGAACCAAACCACCTGGATTTTTTTTTTAAACAATTGTTTTATTGCCTTTTCGTAATAGACCTTAAAGGTAGGTCAATATATTAAATACAATCACGTTTGTTCTATCAAGCACCCATCTCGGCATATATTTAGGCATGCTTGCAGTTCATCCTCCCTGTTACAAATGGTAATCAGCGTCTGTCCTCGGGCGAACAGAAAGTGTCCCCTTCATTTGGAGTCTGGTCCTTCTCTACATTGAGTCCAGTTGTCCCACATTTCTGGGGGTATCTATGTGTCGTATATTGACATTACCAAAGTGAAACACATCCACAGTGACGTTCCATGTCTGGATTCCTCCAGTTTTGAGTGATCTCCTTTACGGTGTGGTAAGGTTGTGTCCTTAAGTCACATCCTGTTTTTTCCAAAGATAACAGTGTGACTAGTTGAGTTGGTGTTCATTTCTTGTATTTGCAAAGTGACCGAATTTGTTAATATTTTTATCTTAAACCAGATATATTTCATTTTTGTTGATCTTGATTTATTTCTGGTACATGTACTGACAGCTTCCAGTCTTATTCTTTTGCCTATTATAGTATAACCCAAACAAAACAATTACTTTACTCCACCATTGCTTCTGTACCTCTCCTATGGAAACTCTTTGCTGACTGTGTTTTTGATAGATAAAAAAGCAATCATCCATATTGCCATATAATTTGGTTATATATATATATTTTAAAAAAAGTCACTTTTGATGAACATCTCTGTCAAACTGATCAAGCAACGTGATTTTATTTGAGGCATTTTTAAACATGGCTACATTAAGCATATTTGAACAGAATCGCACACTATTTGGCCAATGCAGGAAGCCAGGATTAGAACCCATGCCTTCGTGTTCCAAGGACAACAACTTAGCCACTGGTAAAACAACAAAGCCACTGCAACACATCTCCTCCTGCAAGCTTGATTAAAAATCCCAAACTCTTTGAGGGCTATGGAGCTACTTCTGGGTGATTTTGCCTATTTGCATGCATCTGAAAGCTGGAGTACTTTTTCACGAGGAGACATATAGTGAGCGCAGGAGGGGCATTTTTCAGCCACTAACATTTCTTTAGAAGGCACCAGCAGAAAGAATGTCTTAGACGTTTGCCTTTATTTTTCTGTAAGTGAATTGTCGGAAAAAATGAGTTATGAAAAAACTATTGCCCCCAAGTAAAAAAAATTAAAAGCATCTTCTAAAATGAAAAGATTTGAAAGGTATACCTCCAACCTGACGTAGCCCGTATGATGGGTGCCCAAAGTTCTTCCTGTCATGGCCTTAATGAGGAATTCAAGAAGATACCCAGAGGGCTGTAGTTAGAGCTATTCTGTCATTGGGCCATTTCATCATTGGGGTTCAATGATACCGAGAGACTACAGAAGACTTAACTACTATTGTGAAATTAGGCTGAATCCCTTGACTGCAATTGGAAATTTTAGTGAGTAGATCCAATGTTTTTTTAAAGTTAAACCTTTGCAGTTTCATATAGTGCTTACAAGACCCCAGGATTTCTGAGTGTTTTACATGTAATAGCAGTAACAAAATGCATTACAAATTGGGCACATGTACAACTAGGTGAAACAAATTTGGCTAACTTATATGTGAAGGAGCTTGGAAAAAATAAATGTGAGAATTAATGACCGCAAATCAATATAGTCCCAACAAGGAACATAAAGCAAGGCGATTTAAACATAAATAGTATAATGTCATAGTGTAGCTGCTGCTTTAATGATATACTGGATGCTGAATAAGTCAATGCGTACTGTGATCAGTGATGAAAAATCAAATTAAAAGATAAGTAAAAAAAAAAAAAATAGTATGTTCCACAGTTGCAATGTGTGTAAAGCTGAAGCAGACAGATCTTCCTGCTAGAGAGAGCATCTTAGGAAGCTTCAAAGGGTAAAGATAATGGAAAGGTATGTCCTGGAGACTGAGGGCAGAACAAAACCGGAGATGAGTAGAGACAAAAGATACAGCTGATTAAACATTACATGTTGCGTCTGTTTTAAATGCGGAAAAGGTGCGGCTGGACAGATTGCATGGGATTCCAGACTTGAGTCCACATTAAATGAAGGATTGATGCAGAGGATTGTTTTTTGGTGAAAATGGGAGTCTCTAAGAGAGTGTGCACCTGAGCTTTTTAATGAGTGAGATCCCCCTCAAATTTCAGTTTTCAAACCAGGAGATAGCAGAATATGGGGATAGAAGTTTGTGCACTAAACAGACCAATGAGTAAATGCATCTCCCCTCTAAGGGATGTTCTCACAAAGGAAATAGCACTAGTGTGATGTGAGAAAATGATTTACTTGCAGAAATCCATTTTGCTGACGCATGAAGGTCTGCTTTAACTGAGCAAAGTGAACTTTAGGAGTTGCCATAATCGAGGTTTAGGATACTAGGAATTAGACCACTTCCTTAAGGTTGTGTTAAGGAATCAATGGATTTATTCCATAAATGACTCTAAACTGGTGATGAGCATGTGTTTGACATGTTCGTTATGTATTTGGAGAGTTTGGTACGTTTGTGAAAAATAAAGAATCGCAGATTTAATTGGGAGTGATAATGTGATGGGCCGACATGAGTAGAAACTTGTTTTGCCAGGATTACATTTTAAATGATGAGAAGTCATTCAGGTTTGCTTGTTTTCCAAAGTGTCACTACATAGAGGATATCCGGAAAAAAAATCTGCAGGTGTAGTTGTGTTTTTGGTGGTGTAATATGCTGGGGTCCTACCAGGTGCGCGACACCCATTGGGCTCAAAGGGCTTCAGCCCCCCGTCGTGTGTGTCAGCCTGGGCGGAGACAGCTTCCCGGGCGCACACACAGCCGCACTGAGTACTTAGCAGGTCTTTAAAAGACCATTTACTTGTTAACGAGGCTTTGTTGTTCTTTCACCTCTTCTTAGAACCCCTGCATCTTCACTCTGCCGATTGCTGGAAGAATTGGCAACCCCCGAAATTTCTCTCTAGTTGCGCCTCTGTGTCCTACTAAAGGTCACAGAGGGGTTCAGGATCTAGATTGATGAGCAGAAATGATAGACTGGATCCCTGAGATGCATCATGAAAGATGGTGAATGGTTTTGAGAACGACCAACCTATCTCGATGTGCTGCGATTGCATTGTAAGATGAGACAGACCAGTTCAGGAACTTGTCCTAAATCTCCAAGCAATCTCTCAATGTCGATTCCATGATTGACAAATGTCATGATGATGCCACTATATCCAGCAGAATTCAGCAGGCCTGATCTATGATTTACTGAATGACTGTTTCAGATCTGCAACTTGCTCTAAATCTCAATGTGGCAGTTGTGCAGGATCTTTTTTTTATTGCCGATTTACCTATACAAATTATAAATATAACTTTCGAATACCGTAGCAAGGACAAGTGTCAGAGTTTTTCTGTTTTATCCATTCAGGCGTCAATTGAGCTAGAATAGCAGGAATATGGCAGAAGTAATGGTTAGAATTATTTGAATTGTTAGTCATGTTTTTCAGCTTAGTGTGACATTTAGGAGAGTTTCTGCATAGATTGGGAAAATATTGATAGTTGGAAAGCAAATCCAGGTAAAATTTCAATGTTTGCAACTTTCTGTCGAAGAGTGTCCTGTTTCTCACATTTTTTACCTATGTCCTGAACAATGAAGACAGGGAAGATTAGTTGCAGATTTAAATGTTTCAAAACATTTATTTGGACTGTTGTTACCAAATCTATTTGGCCTTGGATCAAAGTGGACTTGGCTTCAAAAAGTATATTTTTTAATACACTTTCCTATCCGCTTGAGGATGTTCTAGGCTGACTATGGATAGGTTTTTCCGCCAAATCCATTCCTTTACTCTGAGAATGTTTTTATCTTGATCATCTAGGAGTAACCAGGAGTTGATTTCTTGCTCTTAAGTCTGTTTTAATTCCAAGTACCAAAGACATAATCTTTGGATATAGTCTCATTTTAATACTGATCGCAATTGGACATAGACTAGAAATCTATACAAAACAAGGTAGGTGAGATTTAAGTTCCCTAATAAGGAGGATCGTCCTCCTTGTGAGAAGCTAGCTTGGTATATGATGCCCACTTATGTAAGTGGGCACCCTGCACCAATCCAGACAACCCTTATGGTGGTGATTTTAGTGGTATTAGACAACCTTGGAAAGCTCTCCAAGCGGTAGCTGTGGAGAGCAGCCTTCAGGCTTAGTCCAGAAGGAGTGTAAAGCAGCTGGTTTTACCAGAACATAATCTTATTGATATAGATTAAGTGGAAAAGAAGCACACAGTGTATTTATTATATAAAACTCACTAACGCATACAGGTATCTCCTAGCCGGAGATGCACACAATATCAGCATGTAATACACAGTGGTCCCCGGGGGAGGACCAAACCATATACTAAAATAGTGGAATGCAAACCACGACTCGAGTCAAGACTATACCCAGAAGACGTAGAAGTGTCGGGGACCCAAGGAACCACCCAAGGTAAGTAACTGGGAACCCCACGCAGGCCGTGTGCAGAGTGGGAACATGACCGGTTGATCAATGCTAGTCAAATGGGTAAGTTGCGGTTGCAATTTTAAAGAAGAAGGACTCTTCCCAGTGGACCCTGAAGAAACCCTGTGGAAGACAGAAGGTTGGAGAGCCACCCCACCCGTGGATACCCTAGGAACAAGGATACCTACACCAGGGAAGCCGGGTGCATAGGTGTGAAGTGGTGTCGGAAACCGCTGTCGAACCCAGTGGAGGACTACATGAAGATGATGCTGCTGGAGAAGTAGAAAGTGTCCGGTGGAACCCAAAGGTGGATTCAAGTCGAGAAGTACCTGAAAGCAGAGGAGACAGAGTCTATGCCTCTTGGAAGTGACCAGGAGGCACAGAAAACGAATGCCCACCAATGTCAGGTACTGCAGGAGAGTTGACGGTGACCTTGGAGCTGCAGATGTGTGGACCCGGCGATGCTGTGGAAGACCAGGAGCTGTACACGAGCTGTCCCACGTCGGATGTCGAGAGTTGAGGGGTCGGTGTCCGTTGGGAGCACCAACAAGCCTTGGCAACTGTAACCAATGTGGAGAAGGTGCAATGTTGGGACCAGCAAGGTCCAGGAGACTCACCACAAGCAGGGGAGTCAGGGCAGGCCCCAAGCAATCAGGAGTGCCCAAAGAATACAAAGTTGACCCTCAAGAGGACCCGCAGGCCAGAGGCACTGGAGTCGCACGAGGACCTTGAGCAGCTCACCAAAGATGCAAGCCCACGATGCAAGAGATGCGGTGAGGGTGAAGATCTTGGTCACTGTAGATGCTTGAGGTTATGGCTACTTGGAGCCCGAAGATCGTGGTGGAAGGAAGTCACAAGCAAGTTGACGCAGTGCACAGGGGTTCGGTTCCTGCTCCAAGGAGGGATACTGGCCTCAAACTTGGTGAGAGGACAGGGCAGGCCTCGAGGGATGTGGAGAACCACCACCTGTGTTGCTGAGCCCTTCGGAGTCCGTGGGAGCCCAGGATCAGCAGATCAGTCCGCTTTGTTGCGGTGCCTGCAGATGCAGGGAAGTGACTCCTTCACTTCAAGGGAGATTCCTTCAGGTTTCTTAGATTCCCACAGGCCTTGGAAGGTTCTTGTATGGTGCACAGGCACAGATGTTGCAGCAGACTAGCAGGGCGACGAGATCAGGAGCAGCAGGAGTCTTCCTAGTTGCGCCTTTATGCCCAGAGCGAAGTCCAGTGAAGTCCAGAGTGCCCAGGCGGTTGAAGAAGTGGTGTCAGAAATGTATCTTGTCCCACGACGAATCTGAGGACCCACCCACAGGTAAGCACTTAAATACCCTAAGGAAAGGGTTGGGACGATACAGGGTGCCCTCCCTAAGGAGGGGCTGGACATGGGGGAGGATACTCCCCTGTCCTTTGTCCAGGTTCGCGCCAACGGCTCCCTGAACTGGCTTGAACTGGACTATGCATGGAGGACACCAAGTGGGCTCTGCACGCAGACTATGTGGCGCTGGCAAGCACACCCACCCTGCCCCAATACACTAAATCCTGTCTGGGAGGTGGTCACACCTCCGTGTGACAGAATACCTGTTCTGCCTTCCTCTGCCCGAGCTTGGCTCAGCAGCAGGAGGGCTGAAACGTGTCTCTGGCAGGCAGCAGCCCTAGCTTGCTGTCCAGGTTTGGAAGACTGGTACCGGGAGTACCGAGGGCCTCCCAAAGGAGCTTTACGGTGCATGGAATCATACCTCCCACACTGTTTATGGTGTGGGGGCATGATTCCAACATGTTTGATACCAAACATGATGGGATTTGTTGCAGCCAGTTTTGAGATGGTCACCATGTAATGATGCGGTGCCCCTCTATATGTCATATGACTGTCTCACTTACAACCCGGGAGAATGGACTCCGTAGGTTGTAGGGGTGTCCTGCTCATGCAGGGACACCCTCACACTTAGGACCAAGCACCCTGCCTTCAGGATTGCAAAGGCCTGCTGTTGGGGTGACTTATAGGTTTTAAGTGCAGTGAACTTAGATATAGGGAAACCTATATCTTTCGTAAGTGGTGCTAGCACCCACTTACCCAGGTTGCAATGGCAGGCCTGTAGTTACAAATTGAGTGGTCTCCCATGGGTGGCATAATACATGCTTCAGCCCATGGGGGACCCCATGTGTACCTATGCCCTCGGTACCTTAGTACCATATACTAGGGACTGATAAGGTTGCACCAGTGTCCAATCTGGGATGAACTTAAGTACTTACCAAACCAATTTAGTGGAGAAAGCACAGAGACTGGGGTCCTGATTAGCAGGTTCCCAGTCAGACTAGTCAGAAACAGCATTACATCAAGCAAAAAGTGGGGGTAACCATGAAAGCAGATCCTACTTTCCTATACTCCTGCTGCTCCTCCTCCCACCATCATGTCCTCCTCCAGCCACCATCATATCTACCTCCAGTCAAGCTGGTGGGCAGTGCTAAGTGAGGGTCCATTGCTGTCTTCAGCTCCTCTCTATACATACCCACCAATTTGAGGCTCATTATTCTCTTGGTGGGTGGGTGGAAGAGCACACCTCCTTCCCACTACCCCCTATTACCCAACCAACAAAGGAAATGAACCAGGAGGTGGAGTGTGGAATGGAATGGATTGGGATTGTGCCTAGTTTCCCCCCACCCCCCACCCCCAATTCCCACTTTCTGATTCAGTTTCAGACTTGCCTCTTCCAAGGCTTCTCTGTCCAAGAGAACGCTTGGGAGATGAAGGAACTATCTGTCTGGGATCCAGCAAGGAGCCAAACACCGTTTTCTTTCTCAAGCTAAAGAAAATCCATGCACTGTCTTGACTCCTTTTTAAGGCACAAAAGCACGGTTGTGCCCCAGTGAGGAGCCTTGATGCTTTTGGAGATTTCTTCGCCTCAGGAAAAAATCCAAACAGCGCATAGCTCCTTGCTAGAGTGCAGACACATACACATCTGTTCCACTGTGTGCAGTCCAAACACTGTCTGGGTTTGTTTTCTTTGTCTCACAAAATACTCAAACAGCACCAGAGTCCTTGCTGGGGCACAGATATTTGCAAGCAGAAAGCTACACACAACTATGCGTCTGCACCCCAGCAAGGGGTCCCAATGATTGGATTCATTCTTAGCTTCAGAAAAATTTCCAGTAGCACCCTTGTCCCAGCTGGGAAACAAACAACTGGGCTGATGTAATCTGACTCCGAAGTTAGCTTTCCAATCCTAGACGCTTCTGAGCACTGTATACCTAGAGATGTTCAGGGTGGCATGCGAGTATGACATAATTTTTTATTGTATTACCCAGAGCTAGAATTCCCTGGACAGGTTAAACCTTAGTTAAAAAATAGTATGTTCGAGGCATATGAGCTGTAGATTGTATACTTGTGCATAGATCGCCATCTGGTGTTGGGCTCAGATGTTTGCACTTTGTTTTTGTCTTGGAAGAAGTCTTTGTAGTCACAAGGTAGGTGACTCCTCCTTAGGACGATAGTGCGCATGGGCATCGACTCCATCTCCAGATTGTTTTTTTCCGCCATCGGGTTCGGATGTGATTTGCTGCGCTCCGGGTCGATACCGGTTTCGAATCTTCCCTCGACGCGCAATCCCTCTCCACTCGACGGTATTGTCTCGAACGCGTTTCCCTTTCGACGCGCATCTTTAACACTAACTCCTCGACCTCGATCTTCGACGCGGGCCGAAGGGCCTATCCGCTCCGACCACGCCAGCAGTCAATGGAAAGGACTCCTTTCAAAAAATGCCCCGGGTGTGGTGCTAAGTTCCCACACACGGACTTGCACGAGGTTTGTAATCTCTGCCTCTCCCCAGAGCACGAAGACAAGAACTGCGAGGCCTGTGCATCGTTCAGGTCGAAGAAAACCATCCGTGACCGTCGGGCTCGACGTCACAAAATGTCTCGCGGAAGCAGCTCGATTCCGGACATCTTCGGAGCAGATTCCAATGTCCAGCCGGAACAACAAGGTGATGAAGACCTCTCCCTCTCCGAGGCCGACGACGAAGAGGAGACAGTCACCCCGGCTCAGCGGTCCGTGAGTACCGAAACCCCTCTCCCAAAAACCAAACCTAAGGCTCCGGTAACACCTTCGCCCTCGGGCTCAGGTCAACACCGGCAACATGTCTCAGACGCCCCGCCCTCGGGCCCGGCTATGAAACCTAAAGACAAGCCTTCCGGCTCGGGCTCGAGCCAGCCCCATTCTGGTGCCGAAAAGTCACCTTCGGCACCGAGACACAAGACCAAAGATGTGCCACGCCATTCTTCGTCGGCGCCGAAGCCCTCGGCGACGAAACACACCAAGGACAAACATTCGGAACCGAAAAAATCTTCGGACCCGAAAACGCCTTCGGAGCCGAAAAAAGCTTCAGAGCCAAAAAAGCCTCGGAGCCACAAACTCCTATATCAAAACCTAAGGCGTCCAAGACCCCACAGAAAGCCTCATAGACTCGGTCTAAAGAACATTCTGACCCTAAATCTTCGGCACCGAAAAAGGACATTCTACCCACACAGTCTGTACCATATTTTTCGGATCCAAAACAAAAAACTCTTTATATTGACCCAGAAACTGGTAAAGTTGTCACCAAATCTCCTAAAAAGAGAAAACTGGACCCTCCAGAGGAATATCAAATACCCAAGAAACGAAAGGAAATGGCCACTAACACTTCTCCACCTCCTTCTCCTCCTCCAGCTGATCCAAATCTCTTAATTTCTCCAGAACACTCCCCACAACATACTTTTTACCTCAACCACAAGATGATGAGGTTGATGATACCGATGGGGGTGGGAATGGAGATCCAGATGGGTATGATGATGCACATACCATCCCACACAACGTAGACCCTTGGGATGACTACAACACAGATCCCGACCCACATAATGACCCGGACCTCTATCCATCTAGGCCATCACCACCAGATGACAATATTGGTTTTGCGCAACTAATTAATAGGGCTGCTCAATACCACGGGGTACAATTACATTCTGATCCCTTAGAGGAAGACTTTTTACTCGAAACCTTTGCACCCTCACAAAAGTCCACGCACACCCTGCCAATGTTAAAAGGCATGCTAAAACATGCGCCAGAAGTTTTTAAGGACCCTGTCAGAGCCAGGATTCTCAACACCAGGGTGGACAAAAAATATAAAGCAGCTCCCAATGACCCAGTTTACATTAAAGGTCAGGTCCCTTTGGATTCTCTTGTCGTGTCAAATGCACGCAAGAGGGCAAACTCACAGAGTACAGGCGACACCCCTCCTCCTGATAAGGAATCCAAACTGATAGACGCATCTGGAAAACGTATCACGTATCGCGTCACAGGCTGCAAATCATTGGCGGATTGCCAATGCCCAAGCTTTGTTGGCCAGGTATGACAGAGCTCATTATGATGAGCTTGAAAAGCTCATGCAACACCTTCCTGACCAATATAAAGAAAAAGCTAACAACCTTATACAGGAGGGGAAATTAATAACGAACACCTCAATTAAATGTGCGCTAGACGCGGCTGATACTGCATCCCGTGCCATTAACACTAGCGTTTTGCTACGCAGGCACGCTTGGCTCCAAATCTCCGGATTCAAGCAGGAAGTGCAATCTGCTATTCTTAACCAGCCATCTTTTCGGGCCCACAGTTGACACATCTTTAGAAAAGATGAAAAAAGATACTGACACTGCTAAGTCCATGGGGGCCTTGCAATTACCTTCCCCTAGAGGTTCTTTTCGCCGCTCCTTTTACAGGGCGGGCTCCAAAACCATTGGTTCAGAACATCCCTCCTCTTCCTATAAGAGCCCCAATCAAACATCCTCCAGAGGATACTTTCGCGGAGGCTACAGAGGCAACAACGGCAATGGAAGAGGCCGTGATAACAATACCCGCAACTCCCCTACCACCAAACAGTGACTTCCCTTCACTTCCCCCTGATCATCCCACTCCTGTCGGGGGACGTCTCTCACAGTTCCTACCTGTCTGGAATTCAATCACAACAGACAAGTGGGTAAGACAAATTATCCAGTATGGTTATTGCCTGGAACTCACCTCTACTCCCCCAAATATTCCTCCCAGACAACGTCCAATGTCCTCGGAACATCTAACACTTCAAAAACAAGAGGTTCTCTCTCTATTACAAAAACATGCAATAGAACCAGTCCCCTTACCTCATCAAGGCACCGGGGTTTACTCCCTCTACTTTCTAATCCCAAAAAAGGACCGTTCTCTCAGGCCAATACTGGACCTCAGACCACTAAACCTCTACATTCGGTCGGAGCACTTCCACATGGTCACTCTATAACCGGTGCTCCCACTGCCTCAACAGGGCGACTTTCTCTCCACTCTAGATCTAAAGGACGCCTACTTTCATATTCCCATTCACCCCGCTCACAGGAAATATCTCAGGTTCGTGGTAGACGGCCAACATTATCAATTCAAAGTCCTTCCGTTCGGAGTGACTACAGCACCCAGAGTCTTCACCAAGTGCCTCGCAGTAGTAGCGGCTCATTCACAAAGACAACACATTCACGTGTTCCCTTATCTGGACGACTGGCTCATAAAAGCCAAGTCACACAGCAGCTGTGTGCAACACACACACAAAACAATCCAACTGCTTCACAACTTGGGATTCACGGTGAATCTCACCAAATCCCACCTCCAACCGTCCATACACAACAATACCTAGGTGCTACAATAGACACCTCAAAAGCTTTAGCATACCCCAACCCTCTCAGGATAAGCAGTATGCAAGCTCTAATATCCAAATTTCAGCCTCAACACTCATTACCAGCTCGAGTGTTCATGCAGTTGATGATGGCCTCTTGCATTCTCATCGTTCCTTATGCAAGACTCCAAATGCGTCCCTTCCAGGAGTGTTTGGCACATCAGTGGAACCAGGCTCAAGGTCAGCTAACAGATCTGGTGTTGGTGGCGTCCGCACACATCGCTCTCTGCAGTGGTGGAACCTTTCCAAAGGGCGGCCGTTCCTCGACCCGGTTCCACAGATAGTGCTAACAGCTGACGCATCGCTCACCGGCTGGGGAGCTCATCTTCAGAACCACACCATCCAGGGTATGTGGACCCCTCGGCAAAAACAGCACCACATAAATTACCTGGAACTACTGGCAATTTTTCTAGCACTAAAATCCTTTCAACTCCATATAGTAGACAAAGCTGTTCTAGTTTGTACAGACAATATAACAGCAATGTACTACATACAGAAACAAGGGGGGGGGACACACTCTCTACAGCTTTCACACCGAGCTCAAAGCATATGGAGGTGGGCCATTCCGCAAAACATATATCTTCTTGCAGAACACCTCCCAGGGGTACACAATCACATTGCAGATCTGCTCAGTCGTCAAACACAGCAGATCCACGAATGGGAACTTCACCCTCAAGTTCTTCTTCCATTCTTTCGCATGTGGGGCCAGCCAGAAATAGATCTGTTCGCCACACATCAAAACACAAAATGCCCAAGCTTCGCCTCCAGGTATCCACACCCATTGTCCAAAGGCAATGCGCTATGGATGAACTGGTCAGACAAATTTGCTTACGCTTTTCCGCCTCTCCCACTAATTCCGTTAGTGGTTCGGAAGCTCAAACAGAATTCCCTCACAATGATCCTGGTTGCTCCAACATGGGCCCGACAACCATGGTTCACAACCCTCTTGGAACTATCAGTAGTTCCTCATCAAAAACTACACCTCTCACCCAAGCTTCTCACCCAGAACCATGGAGAGATAAGGCACCCAGATCCCAATCAACTCAATCTTGCGATCTGGCTCCTGAAGTCTTAGAGTTCGGTTACCTTAATCTCCCATCAGACTGCATGAACATCATTAAAGAAAATAGACGTCTTACCACCAGAGCATGTTACGCCGCAAAGTGGAAACAATTTGTAATTTATTGTACAAATAACACAATCAATCCACTAGATGCTTCTATTCAAAACATAATATGCTATCTTCTGCACCTACAACGGTGTAACCTAGCATATACATCCATAAGACTACATCTTGCTGCAATAGCAGCTTCTCTCCAAAACAGACAACACTTATCTTTGTTTAGAGTAAAGAATAATTCCACCTAGAGCTCCACCCTCTCCAGTATGGAATTTAAATATTGTCCTTACTAGACTCATGGGTCCCCCTTTCGAACCCCTGTACAAATGTGAAATACAGTACCTCACTTGGAAAGTAGCCTTCCTAGTCGCTATCACATCTCACAGAAGAGTTAGTGAACTCCAGGCGTTAACCATACAAGAACCATTTTTACAAATCCATCATAACAAAGTGGTTCTTAGGCCTAACCCAAAATTTTTACCTAAAGTCGTTTCTGCCTTCCATCTTAACCAGTCTGTTGAACTCCCAGTTTTTTTCCCACAACCAGACTCCGTGGCAGAACGAGCTCTTCACACGTTAGACGTTAACAGAGCAATACTTTACTACATTGAAAGGACAAAATCCTTTAGAAAAACCAAACAACTCTTTGTGGCTTTCTCCCCACCTCATAAGGGCAATCCCATTTCCAAAGCGGGTATTGCAAGGTGGATTGTTAAATGCATCCAAATATGCTATCTTAAAGCCAAATGCACACTAACCGTTCCCCCTAGAGCTCATTCCACACGCAAACTAGGAGCCTCTATGGCATTCTTAGGGAACATTCCCCTAGATGATATCTGCAAAGCAGCAACTTGGTCTACACCACACACTTTCACAAAACACTATTTTGTAGATGTGCAAGCAAAACAACAAGCTAGTGTGGGCCAGGCTGTATTAAAAACACTTTTTCAAACCACTGCAACAGATACAGGTAGCCACCGCTAAGGAGGTAACTGCTGTATAGTCTATGCACAAGTATACAATCTACAGCTCATATGCCTTGAACGGAAAATGCTACTTACCAGTATGCATCTGTTCTTGGCATGTAGAGCTGTAGATTCGTATACGCCCACCCGCCTCCCCGGATACCTCTATCTGTTCCAGTACTATCTTACTTAGATACATTACACGTGGACATCCTTTTCTATTTCTTACTAACTCCATCATAACCCTCCATGGCAAAACAATCTGGAGATGGAGTCAATGCCCATGCACACTATCGTCCTAAGGAGGAGTCACCTACCTCGTGACTACAAAGACTTCTTCCAAGACAAAAACAAAGTGCAAACATCCGAGCCCAACACCAGATGGCGATCTATGCACAAGTATACGAATCTACAGCTCTACATGCCAAGAACAGATGCATACTGGTAAGTAGCATTTTCCTTACTCACATTTCTCTGACAATATGTTTCGAAATGTGTGAGGAATGGCAAAACTTCACCCACCCAAGTGTTCTCACACAATAAAAAAGTACCTCACCTGTGGCTGGGCCTGTCGTAGAGGATGGGAACAGTCCAAATTCATGTTAAGTCAATATAGTGTCAATGTGGTCTTCACATGTTCACAATTTTGGCCTATTGCTCTTTCGTGCGGTGGGCTGACCCATCCATGTGATGCACAATTGTTATCGGTAGAGGTATGGGAACACTGGAAAAGTGAAGATATTATGATTATTTTTGTATCCATACTTTGGAATTTGTAGGGGATATTGTATAATACAACATTTTGGATTCATGCAAGCAACAACACTTGATTTTCCTGTGCCTCTAGATTTCAGCATTGTCAGGGTTTGGTAGGTTCCCCGTTGTAAAAACAAAGAGACAATAGACGGAGCACTGAAACGTTTCAGACACTCACCCCCAGTCACTATTAGATCTGGGTTGAATCCATCATCGTTCTTTAGCTCACTTCACCACCCCAGTTCAGACCAAGCCACATGCAATTCAGTCTTGACCCTGTTCCTTCATGGGAACTTCCAGCCCGTACTGCCAAGCAAGGTCTTCCCTGGACCGTAAACAAGCATCCTGGGACCGGTTTCGGGGTAACACCCCTCATCAGCCAGGCAAGCTTGAATCCAGTGGCAAAGTGAGCAAGGGACCCGTGTCTGGGCATTCCCTGCCAACTTAGGGCGAACAAAGCAAACACAAAGAGACAATGGAAGCAGCGCTGAAACTTTTCAGACACTCCCCCCAGTCACTATTAGATCTGGGTTGAATCCATCATCGTTCTTTAGCTCACTTCGCCACCCCAGTTCAGACCAAGCCATATGCAAATCAGTCTTGACAATGTGCCTCATGGGAACAGTCGATCCTGAACTGCCAAGCAAGGTCTTCCCTGGACCGGAAACTAGCATCCTGGGACCGGTTTCGGGGTAACACCCCTCATCAGCCAGGCTAGCTTGAACCCAGTGGCAAAGGGAGCAAGGGACCCACGTATGGGCATACCCTGCCAACTTAGGGCGAACAAAGCAAACACAAAGAGACAATGGACAGAGCACTGAAACGTTTCAGACACTCACCCACAGTCACTATTAGATCTGGGTTGAATCCATCATCGTTCTTTAGGTCACTTCGCCACCCCCGTTCATACCAAGCCATATGCAAATCAGTCTTGACCCTGTGCCTCATGGGAACAGTCCAGCCCGAACTTCCAAGCAAGGTCTTCCCTGGACCGGAAACAAGCATCCTTGTACTGGTTTCAGGGTAACACGCCTCATCAGCCAGGCTAGCTTGAATCCAGTGGCAAAGTGAGCAAGGGGCCCACGTCTGGGCATACCCTGCCAACTTAGGGCAAACAAAGCAAACACAAAGAGACAATGGACAGAGCGCTGAAACTTTTCAGACACTCACCCCCAGTCACTATTAGATCTGGGTTGAATCCATCATCGTTCTTTAGCTCACTACGCCACCCCAGTTCAGACCAAGCCATATGCATATGTTTCCCGTAGTGTCAACTGATGCTGAATCCAAATACTGCAAACATCCCAGACCAATCTCACAAAAAACATTCTGTGGTGTGTAGAATGTGAAACCGTGCTCAAACCCATGGAAAATACTCCCATGTCTATAAACCTACACTGGGATTAGGGCAAGCCTTGGGAAGGATATGTTTCTGTGTGAGGAAGACTTAAGGAAATAACCATGTTTTTGGGGACAAAAAGGTTGAAATTATGAAGAATGTCTTGATCTTGCGCCCAGACAGACAGGGTGAAGGAGCCTTGGTATTCAGCGATAGGTACCTTATGATGTGTAAATGTTAACAGTATATTGTTATGGTATGTTTCTAGAGAGCTCAGGGGTGATATACTGTGAGCAAAAGACGGGTAGCCTGAACCAGGATTTCTCGTTTAGCTGTTTTTCCAAATTTCCAAAATACACTGCACCTAGTTTATCGCCGTGGGCACCATAATCCATAGAAACAGGGGTGGCTCCTCCATGTGGGCGGAGGAGCGTCGCCCCTCTGCTTTCTCGCAGTGCGAGAAGCAGAAACATAAAATGGTATTATTGGTGCGAGAAAGCAGAAGAGTTTGGTTGGGGGCGGGTGGGTGGTAGGTCCTGCTGTAGGGCAGGGGAGGAGTGGCCTGTCTCACTCTGAGTGCGCTGACTGTTTGGTCGGCCCCAGGGCCGACCAAACCAGTCATACGCACTCTGCATTTTCTCCATGTAGGCTGCATGCAGCCTACATGGAGAAAATGTCCTCCCCATAGACGCCTGAGTGGTCGGCGTCCCAGCCAATCACTACTCTGCCATTGCAGCGTTGTGATTGGCGGAGGGGAGGGAGGCTGCCTGCTTCCTGTCAGGAGCAGAGAAGCAGTGAGGATGCGGGACCGGACCGGGCTGGCTAAGGTAAGCAAATGTTTTAAAACAATTTACATTAAAACTCCCCCCTCCCCGCGCTCCCTCCCTCCTGCGAGTTATGCTGGCTGCAACTGCATAGAAAACCCATAATTGTTGGGCAACCCCATGCTCTAGGAGACCCAAAAGAAGACATTTTGGGGTCAGCTCTTGGCAGGGATATGTTCTTGCACATGACTTAAGGGAATTTCTCTGTTTTGGGGGAAAAATACTACAAATCTGAAAATCTTGTTCATTGTGTTCTGTTTGTCACCCGCTATGGGCAAGAGAGGTTTGGCTTGCACCAATAGATTTTGTAGGTCATTCAGAAAATAAAAAATATATAGGTTTTATACTCCACATATTGTCCTAAGTTTGAAATCTGTCATCAAATGACTAGTGCACGTTAAACAATGATTCTGTCATAACAGAATGATCTGCACTAATATTACATAATTGATTGTGCAGAATACATTCTCTAAGAAAATCCACACATATTTAGTATTGCCGCACTCCAGACATTGAGGGCAACTTTCCCTTGCTTAGCGTTCTGGCATTTATGCCTTTCCAGTTGAGAAATTAAACAAAATATTAAGCAAATGTGTTAAAAAAAGAAAAATACAGGCCCAATTTTCATTATATCTTCAGACTGCAATATGATATTGATGCAGGGTTTGCACCAATATATAGTCCTGAATGTGCTGTTGAAAAACAAAACCTATAGTTTAAAGAGGTACATGTGTTTCAAAAACTTCATGCTGAGCTTTTGAAAAATGCTCCGGCACAGAGTTGTTCAGACACCCCAGTAGCTAAAGGATTAAATATCTTTGTTGTGGCTATTGTAACCCTTTAAACTTGTTTTAGAAAATGTTAAGCAAGAAAAAATGTTTGATACTGCAACTAGGGTGTCTCATTCCTTTTGGCGTCCAGTTTTGCTGATGGTGGATTTGTATATTTCTTCCTGCCCCTCTAAAGCCTAGAGAAAAAATGGTTAAACTAGGGATGGCTTATGCATAGTCTCTATTAAGTTCCAGAAATTAAAGGCTAAGGTCTCCTGACTGAATGCCTGAACCAGTCTTCTTGGAAATTAGGAACTCACTGATTGTTGTAAACTAAAGAAGTCTCAGGTTCAGGCAGCTAAGGAATCCTATTGATGTCAAGTGGTGGGCAGGGTTCTTGTTAATAGCACCTTATTTTCTTGAAACGGGTCAATTTTCAGTGGTAAGTCTCTGATCCATATTTTAACTTTTTGTATATTTACATGCCTGAGTAATACATAGCAAAGGTAGCATGAAAGCAATAGCAGATATTTATTTCCCATACAGGTAGTCTTGCAGTGCTGCTTCTCGTATTGTACCTGTTCTAGTCATGGGATAAGTTTTGCCAGAGTGGGCCTTGGAGTAACACAGAAAGTAATTGTTCGTAAATACGTGGTAAATGCCTCACATGGGTTGTCTTTGGCTTGACTGATAATGCCTCCCACCTCTTTAATGTGTGATACCAGTATTTATAGCTGGGGTATTTACAGTGTGAAGACAATCAAGAGCATGGAAAAGTGAAGTTATGTATTAGTTCTGAAAGTTCATATTCAGTTAGTCTGGTCATCTTCAATCTGTGGCTTGTTACTGGCATCTAAATTTGAATAAAGTACTTTTTGGGGGAAGCAGTGTCTGGTGGAGGTTGCAGTAAATTCTGCCGCCATCACCAATCTGTTCTCCAGAGGTGAATTAGGCTTACTGGAAGACATTAATAACATCTCACCTGAATATGAGTCTTTGTACTCCTACTAAAGATTGTGGTTAACCAAGGCTGAATGCCATGAAGGTCAGTTCTCTCCCTTTAATGGGGCTTTATCATGGGAGAAATGTACAGACTTGGACTGTACACTGTGACCAGCTGTGGGAAATCCTGAGGTGAATAGGTCTGTTGTTCAAATGTTAAGTGTAGGAGATGGAAGGCATGGTTAAGTCAGCAATACATAAGAAGTACCGATGCTAAGTGGCCACGTGCCTATTGTAAAGAGTTCCACTGGGGGGTGTGGTGGCTACTGAGGCCTCTAGAGGCAAAAGCACATATTAGAAATCAGCAAGTGATCTCCTAGCAGAGGGTTGGGAGAGGTTTGTGCGGGCTGCCTGGTTCAGAACACACCATGTTACTTCTGTTGCTGTCCTTGACTGTGACCAGATCAGGGATACGTACCAGGAAATGAACCAAGGAAGCATTGCTAGACTCAGTTTTAGGTGCATAGGTGGGGGACACAAGTTACTCCTTACTTCAAGGAGAACAAAGGCACGGTGAATGGTGCGTTCCTTGAATGAAATGATGCCTTAAAGGTAGTTAAACATGGAGTTAAGTCTTAAAACTGCATATGGAGTGAAAAACAAGAATTAACTGAAGAATATTAGAAAAAAAAGCTGAACTTAACGACCTTGAAAACAGAATAGTATCTGAAGCAGGTATTATCAAATGTAAATTGATGAAATGACATACTATGTTGCTTGACTGGCTTAGTGGGGGTTAGTTCCAAAGAGCAAGTATCCAGGCAGCATTTAGAGGGGGGACAAGGCTGGACAGATGTCCCCTGGGGCCGGCTTATTCGCTGTGTCCCGAGGAACTCGCCTGCACCGGCAGGGAATCTTGGGTTTGCTCCCGCCTGGTGCGAGCAATTTTAAAACTCCCATCGGGCTTGAGCTTTAAAAATGCTCCCGCTGGCAGGAAGCAGACTTTTGATATGTTATTTTTGTTCTGACTGCACTGATGCAGGCAGGGACACAGATCAAGATATTGTTCCCAGCGCAGAGGGAGCAGCATAAATGGCTGCTCCCTCCGGGTGGGAGCAATGCTGGCTCCCGCAGTATACGGGGAGCTGGCTAGGGCATAGGCTCCACCCGTGGCCCCCAGAGTCTGCTTGGTGGGCGCAGGAACACCCACCTTTTTAAGAAGGAGGCCCCAGGGGATAGGTCCCCAGGGCCTAATAAGAAGGAGGTCCCAGGGGATAGGGTCCCCAGGGCCTAATAAGGCTCGGGGCCACGTGGCCCCCCTCCTCTTTGAAAAAAAATACAGTCACGGTTCTCCCTTTTAATTGCTGCTGAGTATGCTAAGGTGCCAAATTACCTACAAGCTCCAGCCGTTTGGTCCCGCTCATTTCCCTTTAGTAGTATGCTAAGGTGCTCTCGCCATTTTCCAGGCTGATGAACAGTGTGTTTTCTTTACAATTGAACGCTAAAAAACGATACGAAATCCATGATGGTGTCGAATGCATCGTTGAATTATTGGAGCGCAATCTCTTCTGTAGTGACTGTCCAAGACAAATTTGGGGAGGGGAACGCGTGGTCCCCCTCGCTGAGTTGTATCCCCCCCCCCCGATTAAATATGGGGAGGGGATCGTGCGTCCCCCTCTCCCTGAACCTTTAAAAGGCCCTTGCCTTGAGCCTTTATTGGCCACGGGGGACCCCATCCCCTGGGGCCGGTTCACTTGCTCTGTCCCTGGGAGCCTACGCCAGGAACACAGCAGTTTTCCTGCCTTCGCTGGAAGGAAAACCTGTTTTTGTTCTCGCCTGGCAGGAGCTATTTTAAATCTCCCACCAAACGGGAGCAGACATGGGCTGGGAGCAGACTTTTGATCCATTTCGGACAGGGAAACAGATCAAGATATTGCTCCCACCCGCAGGGAGCGGCATAAACATTTTCTCCCTGCGAGCGGGAGCAGTGCTGGCTCCCGCAGCATCGGGGAGCCGGTTGGGGCCACGGGGGTCCTAGGGCTCCCCCGCCACCTCCTGCGTATGCATGGTGGGTGCCCTTTGTGGACAACGTGGCACCCAGCTTTTAAAAAGGAGGCCCTGGGGGATGGGATTCCGGGTCCAAAATAGGCTTGTGGAGGGGGGCCAGTCCGGCCCCCCCTTTTAAAAACGAGCACTAGCAAAGCCAATACGTCTCGGCAATCTGAGAACTATTGCCTTTGGCAATGTCAATGAAATGTATCCATAGTTTAATTAATTGGTTAAAACATCTGTTATGTGCTTCACATTGCTATGAAGAATGTTAAATCAAGCTCAATGCAAAATTCAAATAATGTGAAAATAAGTCAATTGGCAAATTAGGAAAAAGGAAACTCATTACCTCTTCCCCAAAAAGTAAACACATCATAGATGTAGAAAACACTTCAATATCATATATATGAAATGCAATATTGTTCTATCAGTGACATCAGCGATACCACTTTGGCTCACGTGTAATTTAGTTAGAAATTTATAATCATGTTTGATCGAGCTCAGTAGGGTCACTGTTTGGTTATTACCCTGGTTAGAAATATGTTAAATACTCCCTGGATGGTAGTTAACAAGGGCCATTTTTGGATTGAATATTCTTGACTTGTACAGAACCAAAGAGAAAAAACCCACTGTTTTGTACTATAATGTCATATTTGTTGTGTGTATTGTCAATGTGATTTGTTCATTGTTGTATATATTGTACGTTTTGTAAAGTTGATTGTGATGGAACATGTATAAATCAATGATTTTTTAATGTTTTCACAAAATAATTCAAACATTTAAAAAGAAAATCTGATTTGAATAATTTCAAATGATGATATCAATTGGAGAGTGTGATCATCAAAGGTGAATGGTAGACTGAATGGTCATCAGTACTGGCACGTGTTTGTTGATTAATCAGCTTGATAAAAGCATGCACTCCATACCGTGTAGAAATTAATATAGTAAAGATAGCAGTTGTAACAAGAGCGCCACTCTATTCTTTCATAAACAGCATATGCACATAAAAGGGCGTGGGGACTAAATACACTCGGTGACATGAACCAGCCACAGCATTGGCCACAAACGAATTACAAGATTTAAAGGGCCGTTGGAGCTCCGCGTGAGTGAAAACACGAGTGCTCGTGTTAAGAGCTCAAAACAAACAAAAAATGTAGTTCTTAAAACAGATGGTAAAATGGTGACCAGTGGATTGATAGAGTAATTGGTCCCTGCTCTCAGGGAGGGTTAAACACAGCAAGAGGCATTACGCATGCATGCCATGGACGAATGAGGAGAAAGATTAGGAGAGCGACTATGGAGTCAGCAAATGGGAAGCTTATGGATGGGCTGAAGCCCACAAAGTATATACAACATGTCTCTTCGAGACAGTGCATGGGCTGTCTAGGGCCGAGACCTAAAAATACAGTTATGGTTCTCCCTTTTTTCAATTGCTGTTGAGTTTGCAAAGGCGCTAAATCACCTGCAAGCTCCGCCCATTTCTCACCGCCTCTTCCATTTTCTTTTGTTTGATCTGTTTGTTAGGTTTTGTATATGGATGATACATGTTACATCATACAGCATATCTACAGAACCAGTAAGCATAAAGAGATATCACAGTTTCTAGGCAGAATCCCAAAGACGAAAAACAAAAAAGGCAGAAAATATAGTTATGCTACCCGGATCTGTACAACATAATTCACATTCAATACACCAATAAAATAATTTCCATCAATACAGGTCATCATTTCCGTAGATAAACTATTTACAATGGCCTGTTTCCCATAACATTTTGTTCGAACACGTACATTTCGCATGACTCCTTTCGGTTATACTGTGGAACCAAGATTAATGATCAAACCACCATAAGCATAACAATATAGACTTATAACGATAATTCAAAATAAAAACACAAACCAAGGGGAAAGGGGGGGGGGTAGAATAGGCAAAGGTGAAGAAAGATGGTCCATAGCTAGTATACTGCTGCCATTTTCACAGGAAAATAAGTATCTGTTTTAGGATCATAATACTGCATGCTTGGTCAGTATGCACAATGTGAATTGCGTGCTCCAGATCACACCATCGCCAGCCCAGACTACAATACACATGCAGTGTAGGTTAATCAGTATAAGGGATGCCTTGAGGATCGTCCGGGGTTATTGCTACTTGGAGCACCGTCAGGAGTGCGTTCCAAGCTGCTGAAATGGGGTACTTGCGCAACCCCAGCATATCCTCCCTAATCAGCGAGACAGCCTCAGCCTTAGTCCAGTTCAGCATAGATTGCGACCAGGCTTTAAGTGTATGGGGGTCTTCCGCTTTCCACCGACGCGTGACAAGTCATTTGGCAACTGCTAACCCCAAGTCTAAAAATCTAGAGGAGGCTTTGTGTTTTCTATCTCTGGGAAATATCCCTGTAATGCAGGCCTCCCTTGTACTCGGCAATACCCTATCCGTGCTTAAGTTCAACAATTGTAGCACCCCATGCCAATATTCTTGCAGCTGGGGCATGCCCAAAGCATATGCAGGAGACTGGCGCCCACCAGCTTGCAACGGGTGCAGCAAGTATCAACTCTGTTAAAATACCTATTGATTTTATCTGGGGACAGATACGCTCTATGAATGATATAGAATTGAATCAACTTGAATCTTGCATTTCTGGGAATATGTCTGGGACTCTCAAGCATCATAGCCCACTCTTTAGGTGTGCAGGGTCGGGACAAATCTGCCTCCCATCTACTACGCAATGGTGTTAAGTCGGCCAAGGTGTGTGCATGAATTGATTCTGCAAACCATTTTATCAGATGCCGCCCCGTACCCATCACATGTATATACTGCATCAGAAGATGCGTCGGGAGTTCCTGAGGGACACCCCCAGTGGCGACTTAGCTTGGTTATCCAAGAGGCATGGTTTAAAAATTGCCCAGGATGAACACCTTCATTCTCCATCAGAGAATGGAAGGGCCGCAACGTACCCTCAGCATATAGGTTTCCTAGTGTGTGTATATCGGCACCATGCCAGTTCGCAAGTTCAGTCATTCTGACCCTGCCCCCTTCTTTCGGCATACCCAGCAGTGGTATTACTGGCGCATACGGTGTGACAAGTCTGGTCTGATGCAGAGCTCTTTCTGAGCTAATGACACCAGAAGGGGAAGTGAAGTATTCAACCTAGTACAAGGATGAACAAGCATTGGCATAGCCAATAGGTCTCGCTTTTGGGACCTTATAAGTATTTAGTTATGCAGCACAATATCCTTGGTGCAACAACATCAACCGTTGCATGGCTATACACTTATAAGGTCCCCAAGGCGAGACCTATTGGCTATGCCAATGCTTGTTGATTGTAGGTGCCCTGTTAGATTCATGGTTAGAATATGGTAATTAACTATATCTAGTGGCCTAAAAGAATCGATCAGCTAGCTTTAAGGTGCTTAAAATGGCATAACTGGTACTACCTACGGTATCCGTAGGCGAGACAGAGTCTCCAATGCCAGCAGAGGATACCCTGCCTCCATGTTCAATGTCAGAGTGAAATGAAGCTGTTTCAACACAGCAACTCGGTATGTCCCCATTATGCGGAAATGACTCCTAATATTATCCCATATTCCACTAGTCCTATAAACTAAAGTAGACCAGTAAGGCCGGGCCAGCCTTGTACCGGGACAACACAGTGCAAACTGTGAGGCCACCCAGAAAGACGTTGCACTGCAACCACATCTGTTTACGCTCTGGCTACTCCTTTTTGGATGGGCCAACCCCCGTTATTCCCCAAGACTCAGTAAACAAAAAGCGACCGGTTTCCCGGCGACATCCCCTGAAAAGGCCATTCTGACAAATGCAACGCGCCGCTGAAGCATCATTTCAGCCCCAGAAGTCTCCCCTGGTTACTTTGACAGGTATTATGCAAACTCATACGGTGCCCCATTATTTCCAATTTAAGTCTATATTTAAAAAGACAACCTAGTGATACTTGTAAAGCACAGTTTAAGCACATGCAAATACAACACACAACATTTAAATAAAACTGAGCGTGCAACTTCATTATGTAAAGAACTCGGGTAAGGAGGCAATCCTGTCAGAAATAATTCAAGTAACCAGTGGCCTCAGCAATCACAGCCCCTTACAGTGAGACAGCATTAGCTGCCACGTTTAATTACACAAACTGCTGGGCCGGTGAAGGCAAGCACAGGGAGGTGCAGGGCTAGTAAGTCACTCAGCATGGCACGTACACAAAATAAAAGCACTCTTAGCCAACTCGGGGCGAGCCGGCCTCTGGAGAGGAAGGGGCGGGAGATGCTTTGTGCTCGGCGGTGCCTGGCTCTCACATGGGCTGCAGGAGCCGGGCTTTGTCCCGGATCTCTCCGCTCATATCTGGCCCCAGAAACAAGTTTACATGGGCCGCAAAGACGCCACACGCTGCCCACCACACCACTCAGCCCGGCGGCCGACGAAATCACAGGCTGTACCCCAGCGTGACAGGAGTCCCCTCCGGCCAGCGACCACCCCACGCCGCCCCGCTCACCTCCTGGGTATCTGCGGGCTCTGTCGCCGTAGTCCTCGATAATCCTGCTCCACATAGTGACCCGATCCCGGGGATAAAGAATAAATAAAAGAGTGAAAGGCGAGGGACTGGCTCTGAGGAGGGCGACCGGGCTCAGCCCCGCTGCCGATGTGGCGGAGTGGGTCTCGGCCGGCGGGCTCCCCTGCTCACTGAGGCGGCTCCGGGGAAAGCAGGAGCAGGAGGAGTAGCAGCCCCGAGTGGAGCCTGAGAAGAAAGCGGGCTTTTGTCACGGCCGCCCGGGCTCCAGCGCCCTCCGAGGAAGAAGGGGAACTCATGGCTGCCTCACCCGGCACCCCGGAGCCGCCGCAGTGAGCAGGGGAGCCCGCCGGCCGAGAACTTTCTCAGTGACTGGGATTTTCCTTGGCAAACTAAGATGAATTAAAATGCCATTCATGTGTAAGTAGAAGCGAGCAAACCCTGCTGAGTTAGGGTGCGCGTGCTTCCACGCACGCCCCTAGCTCAGTCCTGGGCCACCCCAAAGGAATACAAGCGCGCGCGCCACGCGCTCAAAGTAAAAAAAAAAAAAAAAGTTTGACGAGAGGCAGCAGGGGGAGGGGAGAGAGGAGGGGGCCTGCGCCTGTTTCCCTTGCGGGAGCGAGCAGGAACCATCTGTTAATTACAAACAGATGGTTTGAAAGCTCGCTCCCGCAAGGGAATCGCCAAACGTGCACGCGTTGCCATTCAAAGCAATGCAATGCGTGCACGTTTTTGGCAGCAAAACTGAATCGATAGCTAAAGGTCTTTTTCCTATGCAGCGCATGCGCGCTGCGTAGGCGAGACCTAAAAATGTAAAGAAGTCTATCCAGCGTATACGGAGGATCACACTCAGCTGTATCAGTAAAGTGTAGCTCCTCTACCCATTTTGCCACCCATTGTATTTGGGAAGCCAAATAATAGTGTTCCAGATTAGGCAGTGCCAACCCACCTTGTGCTCGAGGTAAATATAGTTTAACTAGCGCCACCCTGCAGCGCGTATTACTCCATATGAGATCTCTCATGATCCCTTCCAGCGGTCGAAAAAATGATGCTGGTAAATATATCGTAAGGTTGGCGAAGTAATAAAGCAATCTGGGTAGCATCACCATCTTGATAAGCGCTACTTTACCAGCAACAGATAAGTTGAGCGTCTTCCAGAATTCTATTTGGGATCTTAAGGCTGCGATCGCTCTAGATAGGTTACCATCTAAGAGGTCCTGGTCAGTGTGGTAAATTCGTACACCAAGGTACCGAAACATGACCGGCTGCCAGGCTCCTGATACATCATCAACTATCAGTTAGGGACTGTCCACGCTAGGAGCAAAAGGAAATAAACATGATTTCCCCCAATTTACACCCAGTCCTGATAACCTCGCAAAAAGCTTAAGTGTCTCAGGAATGATCGGGGTTATCGCCTGCAGATCCCTGATGTAAAGTAGGATATTGTCCGCATAAAGCGAAATGGCGTGTGACTCACCTCCCAACTGTATACCCCAATGCACTGCTGACTGCCGCAGCGCCATGGCTAGGGGCTCTTTAGCTAGGTTATAGATGAGTGGGGAAAGGGGACACTCCTGCCTGGTCCCTCTCCCAATCGGTATAGCTCTTGAAAATAACGTACCTAATCGAACACGAACAGCAAGCACTCTGTATAGTAGTTTGACCAGGCTTAAAAAGTAAGGCCCAAAACCAAATCTTCGCAGTACTGCAAACATATAGGGCCACTCTACCATGTCAAAGGCCTTCTCTAAATCAAGGACAAGGCAACCTGCCGCCGGCCAAGTCGCCGTAGTGCTTCGCATTACTCGAAAAAGCCTGCGAATATTTAAAGTGGTATTTCGAGCAGGGACAAAGCCATTCTGATCCTGTTGGACCAGATGTGGGATGATGGGCGCCAATCGACCAGCCAGAATACCTGCAAGTATCTTGTAATCCCTGTTTAGTAGCGCCAGGGGGCGGTAGGCACTTGAGTATGTAGGGTAGGGTCCCTAACCGGTTTCAGGAGCGTAATCAGGGTTGCTTCCGTCATCGAAGTCGGGAGGGAAGTTTTCTCTAATGCTTACTTGTACACCCCCAACAATTGCGGACCTAACAGGTCAGCATATGTCTTGTAGAATTCGTGGGGAAAGCCATCTGGTCCAGGGACATTGCCAGTCAGCAGCGCCCGCATTGTACCTCTTACTTCCTCCAGCGTGAGCGGGGTATCTAATTCTCTACGTTGTTCAGGGGTGATCGTGGGGAAAGTGAGTCCATCCAAAAAGGCGTGTATGTCTGCCTCAGGGATGTCCAGGGCCGATTTGTATAGCTTAGTAAAATGCGTGGTTAGCTCGTCATGAATTTCATGCTGTGTGTATTTAAGTCTGCCTTCTGGTGGCCGGATTGCAGTGATGGGTCCGACAATGTGCTCTTGTTTGATCAACCAGGCCAATAGGGGCCTGGATCGATCAGCTTTAGCGTGTGTGGCTGCTGAGTGTGCAGCGAAATTCAAGCACCGCTGATGTTCAAGGAGTTCTTTGTGTTTTGGCGTGTATCAGATAATAAGGAGGAGTCTGGAGCGTTCTCTATAACTCGACAGTCTAATGCCAATAGTTCTTTTTCCACTACTAGCAATTTCGACTCTGTTTGCCTCTTCATACCACTGCCTAATCCCAGGCGCCTCCCCCGTAGTGTAACTTTCATGGCGGCCCATTCCACCAAGGTGGACAAGGCGGTCCCTTAGTTATGAGTGAAGTATTCCCTGATGGCCTCCCCTATGGCATCCCGGAAGAGTGGATCTTCCAGCATTGCCGGCTGTAGCCGTCATGTGGGAATGGCAGGGGTTCCACATTCCCATGTTATTGTAACGTAATGTGGGTTGTGGTCAGAGTGCGTGAGACCCCGGTAATCTGAATCTGTTATGTAGGGGAGTATAGAGGGTGAGCTTAAGAACCTATCTAGTCGTACATGTAAGCCGTGTGGTATCGAGTGAAATGAATATATCCTCTCCGTAGGATTACGATGCCTCCATACATCAACCAGGTCCCACCCTTGCACCCACTCACACAGTGTCGTAGAATTCGTTGTGGCAGCCGCACATCGTGGGGGTGGGAAAGATCTATCTAAACCAGTATCCATGACGCTATTAAAATCCCCTCCAATCAGCCACGGGATATCGCACCATTTTGTTAATATTTGGGAAAGCGTGCTAAGAAATTGCACTTGGTCCGTGTTAGGAGCATATACATTACCCAACAAAATAAAGCGCCCATTCAGCCTGCCTTTTAAAAATACATATCTGCCATCTTTATCAGTAAGGACCTCCTCTACCGTAAAAGGTGTACCTGGGTGGACGCAAATTAGCGCCCCACTTGCAAACAATGAATAATTAGTGGCATATACCTTGCCCCTCCATTTCCGCTGTAACCTGACCGTCTCAACCGTGTTTAAGTGTGTCTCTTGTAGTAATGCAATGCGTACATTATGTCTTTTAAGATAAGAGTAGACCGCATATCTGCGAGAAGGGGAACAGAGACCCCGTACATTCCAAGTCATAATAGTGTGGCCAGCCATCCCTTTACTTTATACAAAAGTGAAAAAGTAGCTTGTCCTGTGCATGCAGCCAAATGTGAGAACCAGCAGAACACTGTGCCATCACCTATTCCCCCCATGAATGACCTTTACAACTAAAAGGAAAATAAATAGGCCAACATGGCAATAGAGAAAGATTACAAGAGCGGTCCCCAGAAACAAGAGGCACTGCCCAAACCTTGACAGAAAGAAACTATCCGTGTATTCAACTGGTCCCCTATACAAGGGAGAAACGTAAGGGGGTGTAAGGCCGTGTGAGGCATGCCAGGCTTAAATTCCCAGGTGTCTCATGTCATTGCCCATAGTAATGTATACAGCTGTATTAGCCTGCCGGCAACATGTGTCGGCCTATGTGCACTGCCAGTTGTGTACACCCCTCTGTATGATAAACAATTCCAACGCAACAATACCAAGTGCATGTGGGGTGTAGTTCTTTAGACAGTTCAAGACACCACCGCCGTGGCCGCTCTGCTCATACGATACCATCAGAAGTCTGTGGTGTGACATCAGGCATTCTGAGCGACACAGCATCCGACAGTCCAGCTGCTGACGAGCCCTCATCTTCCGAGGAGTGAATCGGAGTGCCTTCCTTGCTGAGCAACTCTACAGCTTCGGCAATTTGTTCTGCTACACGAACAGCCGCCTGTTGTTCCTGTCTGATCTGCTCCGGACCTGGTGCGGCCGACCTGCTGGGGCCCTGTCTCCTGAGCTGTCTACGGCAATTCCTCATTCCTCCTATCTCTGCACTCCTATTGCCAGGTATGCCCGATGGTCTGGGGCCAGTGAACTGGCCTGTGGTTTCCAGCCAGTCCCAGGTGTCTTGCGGTGTATCGAAGAATCTCACTTTACCCTTAGAGACCACACAAAGCCTTGCTGGATAAAGCAGTGACTATGCAATGCTCAGTTGTCTGAGCTTTTGTTTGACCTGCAGTAAGGATCCCCTTTGACGCTGAACTCTTATTGTGTAGTCTGGGAAGAAAAGGACCCTAACATTGTCGACCTTGAGCTCCGACATCTTCCTCGTCTCACATAGGATCATATCTCTGTCCCTGAAGTGTAGCAGTTTAAATATAAGTGGGAGCGCCCCGGCGCCGGCCTTCTGCCCGGAATGCAGTGCGCACTTTCTATGGTGAAGAAGGAAGAGGAGGGCAGCAGATCTTTAAGCCAGTTTTCCAGGAAGGTTACTGCGTCTTGGCCTTCCGCCCCCTCTGGCAGCCCAATCAGGCAGATATTATTCCTCCTGGAGAGACCTCCGCATCGTCCACTTGGTCTTCAAGATATCGTATCCTGGCTTCATGTGCATTTTGCTGTTTCTCCAGGAAATCAGTGGCGGCTTTCAATTCAATAACATCTTGTTCCACAGCCGTGACTCTGTCCTTCAATTTCCGATGATCCGCGTGTAGTAGTGTGAGATCTAATGCGACTTTATCGATCTTGGATTCCATCGACTCCCTGGATCTCTCTATAGCATTCAAGATGGCGTCCAATCGATCATTCGGGAGGTTTTCTGCAGTAGTGATTGCGTTTGGTCCATATCAGCCGGGCCAGTGACCTGCGAGGAGGACCTCGACCCGGTTCCCTCAGTGCGACCCATCTGCTCTGCTGAGTTTTCCGAAGTACCCGAGTCACCACAGCACTCCCCACTTGGCAAAGAAGTAAAATCACAGAGTCGTCACCATTCGCTGCGCTGTGTCCTCCGGTGAGCACACCACACTGGGCCCCATACAAGGTCCCCGCTTGGAAGGCCCACGAATATATCTCGGACCCCCTACAAAATCACTCCACAGCTGTAGTCCAGTGCCTGTTATCAGGGGTCCAGGGCTCCCCTTCAAAAAAAAGGTGGGTCACAGACAGCCACTTCAACCAGCCCGCCGTACACCAGGCTGTCAAGCCTATGTCTAGGTCCAGCGCGTTACACAGTAGTCTTCCAGCATATGAGTGTCTTCAGACGGAAGCCTTTATGCCATCTCTTCCACCAGCAATCAGCTGTGCGTACACACGTCACCAGATCTGAAAAGCATATGCTGCCTTCTGACCTTGGCGAACACTAATACTGAAGACGTTGCAGCAATAATATTAGGGCCCTCCTCCAGCCAGATCTCTTCGTGACGTGGTTCCTCCTTATCTGTTAGTGTGCTTATAACACACAGTAATGCGTCCACCTCTGCAATTATAGGCCGCCTGCAGCTTCCTATTAGCAACTGCGTTCACAGGGGATATTAACTCCTAGTGTTCCTCCAGGCCCAGCTTCCTTGTCTATGCAGTAGCGTATAACAGGTCTACTGGCAATCTTTTCTCTCTTCTGAGCCGTGCTGGGCAACTCCCATGGCAGCGCAACCAGCCACCGCAGACCAGTTCAAGCACTTTTAGGCTCGGGCCCCACCCGGAATCTCTTGTGTCTGCCTGCCTCACTGCCACCAGTCTATGTTCACATCAATTCGGGCCCGGCATCCCCTGCTTAACTTATGGGGCCCACCAGTGATTGCTGCGGCCTGTTCTCGGCACACCGGACATCCCACACCTCCCAAGCCCAGGCCTCCCCTTGGGTCTCGGCCATGCTTCTGCCGTACAGCGCCGCTCGTCCTCTCTCCTACCAGATGGCCTCAGGCGGCGCGATCCACATCCACGGCCTTCGCCGTTCCTCACCTCAGCGCCTCGCTGCCGCCCCCCGCGCCGTCTCTTCGGTCGGTCCAGGCAGGCCTAGGTCCGATTTACCAGATGGCGCTGTGTGCGGTTCCCACCTCTGTTGATGCTCGCGGGGGGGTAGTGCAGGCCACACCACTTCTTGCTGCTGTTCGCCCGTTGATGTGGCGGTCGCGCCTGCCCTCGAGCAAGCCCGCAGGCTCCCCGCAGGCCGCGCGCTTCCAGCCCGGATCTAAGTCACAGCCTCCGTTCCCGATCCTCTAGCCGCCACAGCGATGTCGACTGACCATGAAGTGCCGGGGGACTCACCCACAGGTCCGCCACGACGCTTTACTGCGGTTGGCGCAGTAAAGGGAAGAAATGTGTCGGATTAAGGGGATAACTGGCGGAGCGAGCACAAAACGCGTCTGCCTTGTTGCCCCTGTAGGCCACGCCCCCCTCAACGCCTCTTTCATGTTAGTGGTATACAACTATGTTCCCATTTTCCAAACTGATGAACAGTGTGTTTTCTTTACAATCGCACATTGAAAAACGATCTGAAATCCTTGATGGAGGTGAATGCATAGTTGATTTATTGGAGCACAATCGCTTCTGTCGTGACTGCCCAAGACAAATGGGTTCTTTGTTGTTGTCTCCTGTTCTGAGAGCAGAGTCCACGGTTCACCCTTTTAATTGCTGCTGAGTTTGCAACATCGCCTACAAGCTCTCCCTGTTTTGCCCCGGCCAATCCACGTTGGTAGTAAGCAACGGTGCTGGCTCCGGGAGAGTGGGCCATAGGGGCCTGACTGGCCTGCTTTGCATGGTCAAAGGCTGTGCGCAGTGTGGGGTTGGCTGCCTGTGTGGGGTGGTTTGCCGCAGGGCCTGGCATAGAACATGTCATGAGTGATGTAATCTGTGACATCATAAGCAGTGCATGGCAAGGGTGTAATAGTTAGCTCTGCTAACTAACTGGTGAATGTCTGTGTTTTATTTTTTTAGTTCAAAATGTTAATGTTGTCACTGACATTCACCTAACTATAACATTACTTCTTTTTTTCCCCAGTGAATATATATTTGTATATAGATAGATATAGATATATATAGTTCTGCCGGACACAGCGACAATAGTGGTGTTGTGATCCGCTGGACGCGCACTCATATAGACGTCTGTCTCTCCTAAATGTTGAATACAAAATATGGGGGAAGCTATTAGCTACAAGACTATACACATTCACTCACACTCTGGTTCACACAGACAAGAAAGGTTTCATCCATGCTTATCAACACGCACAAACTTAAGAATACGTTTTAAAATATTTTTAGACAGGACTTCAAAGGTTTGGTCCTCCCCCCTCAATTGCCTCAATAGACATCGGGAAGGCTTTTAATACCTTAACTTGGCCCTTTTTATTCGAGGTGTTCCATAAAATGGGATTGGGCGAGAACTTCTTGAAATGGGTAAAATTATTGTAAGCAAATCCCATCACTAGAGATAAGGCTGGATCGGTGTTCTTTATGCCATGGGGCATTCACAGGGGTACGCACCAGGGCTGCCTGGTTTCTCCATTATTTTTCGCCCTAGGAATAGAGCCGCTGGCGTGTTTGTTCAGAAGCAGAGCACAAGAGTGGGACATTACATTGGCGCATAACCCTCACATCATCTCCCTATTTGCAGATGATGTCTTAATATACTTGTTTTACCCAAAGGCCAGCCTATTTTAGATAATGTTAATTTCATCCAACTCGGGGATGCCTTAGGGTTGAGGATTACGTGGGGTAAATCCAGTCTTTTTTTTAAATTTTCAATCCATAACAAGTATCACTATAAGTCGCTTATAGACATGTTTTTACACCAAACAAAGAGAACAAACGAGCAAAAAAAAAAAACAATGACCATCAGTTAACAATATAACACCGCAGGAGAGGCATGTAAAAGAAAGAAAGGAAGGTACAGAAGATGGACAATACTGGAAAAAGGAAACAAAATCACACCGGAATACAGTACAGCTTACAGATTCCTTTTGTCACTCTGTGTGCTCAATCATGGGACCCCATATCTGTATGCCCAGTTTTTGTCTTTTTGTTGTTTTAAGGGAATAGAGACTAAATTCCAAATTGTAGATATTATAAAATTTGGCTCTCCACATCTCAAAGGAAGGAGCCTCCTTCTGTAACCAAACTGATGCCATACATAGCCTAGCAACAGCTGTAGCCATAAAAATTAAATAGCGAAATGTATGCCCCGGTTGTCCCTGCGTCAAGGTGTCTCCAACACCTAATAACATTACTTCAGTTGATATGTGAATGTCTACGCCCATAATGTCGGACAGAAACCCTTCGATGTGTCTCACCATTTGTGTTAAATCGGTGCACTCATAAAAAATATGTACAATATCCGCGTTCTCTACCCCACACCGAAAACATTTCCCATCGTTCGAACCACCGCATTTCAAAATCCTCGCAGGTGTATGATACAAACTGAATATCGACATAGTGCTGAGCTTTCAATTTGGCTGATACCAGGATTTTCTTGGCCATGTCTATAGCGTGCTCCATATATTCCCCTTCCTGCCCTAACCGCATACTCCATTTACAATTTTGGGCATCCAGATCATCCAGCTGTGTATCCAACAGACTACTGTACAATACACCTATTTTAGCTGCCCGTTTTACAGCCTCGACCAGAGGGTTAGATTTTATCCCACTCTGTTTCTGGTTTTTGTATAAGAAGTCTCGTACTTGCAGATATTTAAAGAAATCTGTTTTTTGCAGTGTATATCTATCCGACAGGCCTGAGAAAGAGGAGAGTCCTTCTTCATCAAACAGATCCCCTATTTGCCTTCTGCCCTTGCCCCTCCATCTCTCCATTCTCAGATCCCAAAACACAGAGGGCAACAATGACATAACATTCATAGGAGTATAAAAACATATCCCCTTGATCTGAAATATACTCCGTACAGCCTTCCAGACCTTGTATGCTGCCACCACAACCTTGAAACGAGTTTTTTTTAAATAACTTGGCTCCAAAATCCTGAATAAACAATTCTTGGCTGCTGAGCCCAGCAGCATCTGATATATTGATGGCATTTCCGCGTCACTCCCCACTTCACAAAATCTGCATGTTATGCAGGATACACGCGTAGTAATAGAATGTGAAGTTGGGGACTGCCTAGCCCCCGCGTTTGCGAGGTAACATCATATATTTAAATGCTCTACGGGATTTACCTTGCCCCCACAAAAACCTATCACATAAATATTGTAATTTTTGCAGCTCCGGCCATGCCAATTCAAGTGGTACTGCTCTGAAGTAAAATATAGCTTTGGGTAGGACGTTCATTTTGAGAACATTGCACCTCCCCACCAATGAAAGATGTAGACACGCCAGACGGTCTAGTTTCTGCCTGATCTCGGCAAGGATGCCCCCCCAGTTAATCTCAACTAGTTCCTGTAGACACATCCTGATTTTTATCCCCAAGTATGTAGCTTCCTCAGTTACCCGGGCATCCCCTAGACAGGCCGCCTTTGTACATATAATTTGTGTTTTAGTTGGATTGAGCTTATACCCTGACACCACCCCAAACACATGGGCAAGTCGTTCTATCTCCGGGATGGCTGCCGCCGGATCTGAGGTCACCAGCGCAATATCATCCGCATACGCTAATACCCGAAACCGATACTGCCCACAAGCTATCGAGCTAATCTTGCTACTTCCTTCCAACATTGTCAAAAAAGGGTTAATGTACAGGGCAAATAACAATGGGGAACATGGGCAGCCCTGCCTTGTCCCCCTGGTTATACAAACTGGATTAGATTCTTTGCCCATTAAACATATTCTGGCAGTCGGAGACTTATACATAGCTTGGATAACCTTAATAAAGCCTGGGCCGAACCCCACCTTACGCAATACCGCCCATAAGAAGCTCCAGGAGACACGGTCAAACGCCTTTTCGGCATCAAGAAGTATCAGACCCAGCCTAGTATGTTGTACATTAGCTAGATCAATCAGAGTCACTACTCTATTTATGTGGTTAACCGTTCCCCTGCCTGGAATGAAACCTTGTTACAGACATTAGACAAATTCAAACCCTGCTTCCATTCAGAAAGAGGTTGAAGACCTGGCTCTTCCCGAGGGAGGAGTAACTTGAGTCTTTCTTTATCTCTGGACAGGTCATCTTCATGCACTTTGACATCAGGATGAGTCTCAGCGCCAGGATACCTGTGGGGTGACAGCTGCGCTATATAAGTGTAATTACATTACATTACAATAGAGACCAGGGGTGTAATTACTCCATCCAGTCGTGTTGCTAAAATTTTAGCATAAGTTTTGCGGTCACAATTTAAAAGAGATATCGGTCTATAGGACCCTGGTAAGTCCGGGGGCTTATCTTTTTTTTTTTAAAGACTACAATGTTGGCTTCATCCCAAGATGGTGGAGCCTTCCCACGCTGTGCATCTTGAAAAGTAGCAAGCATATCCCCCTTAAGCTCCTGAAACAGAGCACTATAGACCTTGAGCGGAAGTTTATCTGGTCCCGCTGCCTTACCCCTAGCTAACAAGCGTATTGCCTCTTCCAGCTCCTCCATAGTGATCGGGGTATCCAGCTCCTCCATAGTGATCGGGGTATCCAGCATTGCCTGTTCCTCCTGCCCTAGGCTCACCATATCTACGTTTTGTAAAAAGGCTTTAGTAGCTTGATCATCTTAATTGCTCTGCGTATACAGCTCTTTATAAAATGCATGAAATACATCCAGAATCCCCTCTGTTGTTTCCACTGTATTCCCCCCACAATTAATCATGGTGCCTATTCTTTGTGCCACTTACTTGGCTCGTAACCTTTGTGCCAAGCAGCGCCCTGTAGCTTCCCCGTATTCGTAGATCTCCTCTTTATATAGCTTGTATTTGCTAGCAATTTCCTTGCTCCACACTAAATTAATCTTAGCTTTACAACAGGCAATCATAGTTTGCAATGGCTTAATAGCCGCACCTGTAGTTATTCCTTGAATGAGCTTTTCCTCCCCTATTCTGAGATCATCCAGGAGCCCCTGCATAGTAATTTGGAGTTGTTTCTGTCTAAACAGTCCATAGTTAAGAACTTACCCTCTTAATCCAGCCTTTAAGGCATCCCATACTATAGCCCTGGAGGTTGAACCTCTATTGATATTCAAAAATTGTACTATCCAGATTTTCATATGGTTAAGAAAGGAAGTGTCCAGTAGGAGCTTCCTGTCAAAAGAGAAGGATCTTGCCGGAGTAATTTTACAGATAGCGAGGATATCCAACAGCAGCGGACCATGGTCCGCCGTAATCCTCGGCCATACCTGCATCTTTGCCCCCGCTGTGAGTATTTTTGACATGATCACAGTCTAGCCGAACTAATTTATGGTGTGGATAAGAATAGAAAGTATATCCTGGGTCCGGATAGTTCAAAGTATGCCACACGTCTACCAGTCCATGGTCAACGACTAACTGCTGCAGTGCTTTAAACACGTGAGGTTTTCTGCCCCTGTAATCATTATAGTTTAGCTCCAGCTCCTGACAACCCAAGTGGATGTTAAAGTCCCCACATAATATCAGGGGGGTACACCATAGTTTGAGGGTGGGATATGGGTAGAAAGCCGGGTTTCCTTTTTGGTTTCCTTCTTTGTCATTTTGGTTTTCGTTTCACGTAGGTGGGACTTTGGCACGAGGGAGTGCATTATGGGATTTGTAGGTTTTATCATGGTTTTCAGTTATTTAGCACAGCCTTATGGGGAAATCAAGTCACGAGGGGGGCATTAAGCAACATCGTATCTCATTGGGTACACGAGGGGAGGTTTTCGTTCAAAAACCAACGGTCTGACTGATTAAGAGGTAAAAAGCAACGTCATCTGAAAGGAAAGATGAGGGCAGATTGCTGGCTATGATTTCTGAGAGGTAATTTGGAGAACACGAGATATGGAGAAGTCGTCTGAAGGGAAGGTTTTTTAGTTAATCAGGGAGGCATTTAGGGGGTTTTACGGTTTGCACACAAATTTCTTTATTTAATTTTAACTTTAAGTTTAGTTATGAGTTCTGGCAAACGTGGAGGAGGGGTGATTGGAGTCATGGGAGGGTTAGGGATATGTTGGGTGTTTTAGCACAAGGTTTCTTTTGGATGAGTTAGAATTCTTTTCAGTGCAGTGTGAGTAGACAGTGAATTGTTAGTCAAGCTGTTTCTTTTATTTTGTTGCAGAGACCCCTGACGAAGAGCCACAAGGGCTCGAAATGCATTGGGCATAAGAAATGAGTCTACCATGATGTATGTTCTGCCTTGAACTTTGTTTCAAACGTGTCGCTGCGAAAAGCCATAATGGGCACTCAGGAGACATATGAAAAAGGAAATTATGAAATAAAGAATGAAGGTGAAACTACGCTGTCTCAGCGGTGATTTCATAAAGTTAATGAAATAATGATGAAGCAACAGTATAAAGTTTGGAATGAAATAATGAATAAGGATAATTCAACGAGGAGTGGTTAATCTTGAGGGATGTTTCTCACTTAGCAGTGCAACAGACGGGTGCGCAGGTTCGTGCCCAAATTTCATCGCAGGTACACCATGATGCCAGCTCAACATTCAACCCTTCCAATATTGCTGCCTCATCACAGTTTGATCCATAAACTGTACACACTACAACCTTAGCGGCCCCCACCAAACATTCCGCAATGACCCATCTGCCAAAGTTATCAGCCAGTATCCTCCCCGTGCCCTGAATCCCCTGTTGCTCCAGAATCCCCTGTTTGTAGTAGCCTGTAATGATGCAGCAATTAGTGTATACGCTAGCTCATTCAATAGCCTACGTTTACCCCAAGGAATATGTGTTTCCTGTAGGCACAGAATGTCTGGTTTTACTAACCGTAAATCCGCCGAAACTCGTTGCCTTTTTCCACTGCTATTCAGACCACAGACATTAAAAGAACATATACGTATCCCTAAGGATGTCGTCCTACCCCCCATACCTTGCTACAGTTTTTGTCCAGGCATATGTCTCTTCTGTTATTTAACAAACCTAGAGTAACCCAACTTCCTCTTGCTATGGATTGATCTTTTCTCCGCAACAACACACCAAATCCCTGCACCACCCCCACACACTCCTGACCCTGTGCGCCCCCTCCCCCCCCAGCTGAGCCCCTCTCCCTCCCTTTCCCAAAAACAGGGCAGTAGAACCCATGGTCCTGAGCGATGGGAAGCTCCCTTGCCACCCGGTATACCCCCCCCTTTCTGATTCCAGCCTATCTACTGGAGGGAAAGATCAAAAAAACATTAAAAAAAACAAAGGAGCAAAAGGTACAACGAAGCGTGATTATTACATATCGAGTCTATCGAGCATATCGGGCCTACACATAAGCCATTTAACGTTCCTAAGGAGCCAGATTCCTTATCTATGGACTACTCTTAAATCAAGTGGAGATATTACTTAGCTTGCACCTCTGATACAAAAAAGCGTGTTTGCTCCTTATATATTATTTTTAACGTAGCAGGATTCAACAAAAAGGCTTGGCGCTCCCTTGCCTTGAAATGGTGTGATTAATTGGTGAAGCTGGCACCCTTTTTCCACTGTTTGGTGGCAAAAATCAGGCCTGACAAAGAACTGGGGGCCTTTCCCCGCCCTCTTCCTATCTGGCCGCGCCAGGTCATATACTGCCTGACGGGCAAGGAAATTATTCAGGCATATCAAAATAGCCCTGGGCTTAGGGGCAGGTTGCCCTGCTTTTACTGGTGGATGTTTAAATGGAAACCGATGTCCCTTTGAATTTCACTGTCCCAGTTCCAAACTGATAGTTCCAGAAAGGCCTCTGTAAACAGTTCCACTACAAATTTCCGAATATCCCGTCCCGCAATTCCCTCTGGGATGCCAAGAATTCTCAAATTATTGCACCGTAGGCGGTTCTCTAAGTCCACAAGCTTCAGTTGAGTGTCATCCTTATGCACGCAAATGGCTTCTGTGACCAATTTCTGAGCTGCCATTTCATCCTCTAGGGTGGATATGCGTGCTTCTGCTTCGTTCATCCTTTCCGTAAATTCAGTACAGGATTTTGCAATCCTCCTGACAGTATTCTGCAGTTTCCGACAGGCACCGTGTGTTTTCTGGCTCTCCATTCGGGTCTCCGCTCTATGATCCAATATACTTTGATATATTACCGCCAGCGAGATCTCTTCATCTGTTTTATTCTGATGAAACTTCTGCCGCGTGACTGGCAGAATTTCCTCCTTCGTGTGACATCTCAAGTGAAGAAGAGTAGTCCCAGTATTTGCATCCTCTAATTGCAGTGCCTTCTCCTTGGGTGTCTGTTTCTTACGCAACGTCATTGGACCCATATTATCTTGCTCCAATTGTGTGCTGCTCAGCTCACTTCCGCCGCTGCCGAATGACCCTTCTCGGGACCGTATTCTAAGGCCTAACTCGCCTTCATCATCCAATGTGTCAGAGGGATCAGACATAGAGAAGAATTTTTCCCCGGAGTCACTTTCCTTTCCTAAACCAGCGGATTCCAGTCCATGGCCCTCTCCTTCAGCATTCCATCTGCCATATAATTATTCAGAGAAGATCTCACTTGTGCCACACCGGTTGATTCCACAGGCACAGTATGTTCTACAAGGCTGACTTTACCATCCATCCCGTCCCCCACATTAAGAGATACAGACTTATGCTTTTCCACTAATCCCGCCTTGTTACCTTCGTCCTTCCTCTCCTTAGAGTTCAGCATGAGTCTGGTCTTATTTTTATTTAAATATTCCGGGGGATCTGGGGGCTCCAGCCCCATCTGAGCACTTTCCAGGGGCATCTTGTACACCTCAGCGTGCGGGGTCAGGGTATATTAATGCATCCTCCAAGGGTTTCCCAGCTCCCAACATTGAATCTTGTATAGCTAGGGATTTCTTTTTGTTTGCCGAAAGAAATAGAGTGGGGAATTTTTTTCCCCCCCCTCCCTGCTCACCTCCATGCGAACTGTCCATACTACCCACTGCTCCTTCCAATACAGTATGATGTGTGCCGAGCCCGGCACCACCTCCTCTGATAATCCCGGCTGCAGCCGAGGCTGCCCGGGTCTTCCCTCCTCTAGCTGACTTGGGTGGCATGTTGAGAGGGGGCGTGACCAGAGCAGAAGCCGGGGAAGACACACCTCACACAGGAGCCGGCTGCAGCAACAGCGAGACCGCGAAGGAAACTTGCAGAGAACCGCAGCGGCAGTAAACCCTCCACACTGAGGCTTTCTCCTCCTCTTCTTTTTTTTTTTTTACACCGGCGTGACCCTAACAGCGTGAAAATTCGGCGGTAAGTGACTGCTTTTAGCTCACGCGCTGAGAGTCAATAATAGCTGGGTAGAAAGGGGGGGGGGGACCGGGAGCTTGCCTCTTACACGTCCGACCCGGCGGACGCCATCTTGCCCTCCTACAACCTGGGTAAATCCAGTCTTTACCTAAATTAATTCTCTGACCGATAAATCCCCCCTCCCCATGTGGGCCTGGACTCCTTCTTAGTCTAGTCCCCCAAAAACGTTTAAATATCTGGGGGATTGGATATATCATGAGGATGAGCAGCTTATACAGGTGAATATTGGAAGGGTCATTGCTGCAATTCACTCTTAAATATCATTCTTGAGGTGTCTTCCCCTCTCCTCACTGGCCAGAGTTGCTGTAGTCAAAATGTTACTTTTACCTAGTCTATTATATTTTTCAGGAAGTTACACGTCCCTTTAAAGTGTGTATTCTTTAAGAATTTAAACAGTCTATTGTCAGATCAGGTGTAGATGGGCAAAAGAAAGAGACTGGAGGTAGCGAAGGTAATGTTGCTGCTTCTTAAGGGTGGGATGGAACATGTCCAACCTAGAACTGTATTATTTGGCGGCTCAGTTAGCCTGGCCAACAAGATGGATAGGCGATCCAGACGAACAGGAAGCTATCAAACTCACTGCATGCTGGGGGGAGGGGGATTCCTCTGATTAACACCTTGCTGGGTTATGTGCCAAAAATAAAAACAGTGCTGTGTGCACTCAGGTTGGGCAGGTATTGCTGGCAATGTTATACACACACTTAGGGGGATGGAGAGAGGATGGCATATTCCACCAATATCCCATTATGGTGCTTACCAAAGTTCACTTCAAGAAACAGATATGGTCAAAGGCTGATCCTCACGGTAGGCAATTTATTTTGCAGGAGGAGCTTATATTACCTTTGAGGCTGTGCGAGACCAATATGACTTAATTGCTGGCCACTTAACGGTGCAGTCCGCGCTGACTAAAGCAGTAAGGTTCACTTGGCAGAATTACGCCACTGGCACTGTCACAATGTTTACTGGGTCAAATCCGTAAACCTAAACCATTGAGACACATCTGTAAATTCATTGACCTTGGGTTGATAATTACATATGGGGTTGAAAGCTCTGGGAATCTGTAGGTGACTGCAGGATGTGATGAGGTGGTATCACACTGAAGTGTCCACTTTGATGACTCTCTGTAGAAGGAACAAGGGCCCATCAGTGGACTTATGGGGCATAATATTATTTGCACTGGAAGGCAAATCTGATGTGTGACAACCCTGAGATGGCATTTGGACTGTAGAAGTAATGCAAACATTTTACTTGTTACTGCTCTTTAGGGCATTGTATACGTCGACTGGATGGGGATCTAACGCTGCATGATAGTTATTGGTTGGAAAGCGAGAGGGGTAGTTTTCTAGGTATACTTGTGGACGAACCTGCTGTAATTTTCAGTTCTGTAAACTCATACGGAATGGCAGGTGTTAAACCAGTGTAAGAAATGTTATGCATATCGTTTAGTCGCCACAATATTGCATTAATTATAACTATTACATTAGATTCTAACAGAAAGTTAATGAAGAACAAATTAAGTAAACAAAAAGTGTAGGAGATTCCTTTCCGCATTCTTTTTTTTTTTCTCCTCCTGTGCATTACGGTTTTCTTTCTGTGCGGGCTTTCAGAAACCAACAGGGTTGTACTGTTTGTCTGGTGGGCCTAATTTTGCAAAATTGATTGACTATGTAGAGTGGAAGGAGGGGGGGGGGGATTTCCTTCCAGCAGTCTTCTTCCTCTTAGTTCACACGTGAGCTATCATACACTCCATCGTTCCAGGCTGTCATGAAATTTCTGGCCTGACCTGGCAGTATCCGCTTTGTCGTCATACACCAGCCATGCCGACCTTCCGACCCTATTAGGTTTTGCCTGTGCTCCTTGGATTTTGATTTGCTTGGCTCCTGATAATCTTTGGTTAACCAGGGGGAGAGGCGGGAGTAAAAGAGGTGGTATTCATTCTCCCAGTATGTCCTGGGTGGATTTTGATGTTGGACCCAGCAGTGTGCGGGCAGTATCTCTCAGTAAGTCCCAGCTGTCAACACTGGCCTTTGGTGGGAATTGCAGGAATCAGGCTTCCAGAAGGGCTGCTGAGATCGACTGGAGTCATGTCTCAGTGAGGCCCCCTCATTGCCTGAGGTTGTATGACATTACAACGCTAGTAAAAACATTGCATGCCTTTAAAATACATTTGTTACCTCGCACTTGTTTAGCACGCATATGCTTTTACCTCGCATGCCATTACCACGCATTAATATGGTAAGTTTAAATATATGTATATATTTATTTTTTCTCTTTTTGGGGGAGACCCCCCAATCCCCCATACTTACCTTAAATGCGTGGTAAAGGCCTTTACGGTCTACACAAATGTGGGGTAACAAATGCGTGGTAAAGGCACTGCGATGTAAAAATCGCGTTGCAAAGACTGTTTCCCATTGCCTGACCACCTCCTTTAAAGTAAAGGTGTAGAGCACTCTTCCAGCTATGTAAGAATATATGATGGATCCAGCTTCTTCTCTCATCTGGTGCATATCTTGAAAGTATATACACCTATATTTTTTTCCTATGGTGTCTTGCACACCGTTACTTCAAAACTTACAAATTAGTCTAAGACGCAGCCCAGTTCCTTCAGCTTTTTTTGTTTGCTACTGATACTTTGATGTTGCTTTATATTGAAGACAGTTTAATTCAACAGTGCAATCCAGAATAATTTTGATCAAATTATGTACTTCAGAAACCATACTATTTCACTGAATGTGTTTAATGAACATCTAGATTTGAAAGCTATGTTTCAATCTGTCGAGTCTTGGCCTATATTTAAAAAAAGATCTAAAATTATTCTTATGCTTGGAGTCTGGAGTGGCAAGTCCTGTGTATTTTACAGGAAAATATTGCATTATTTAGCAATCAAAATTTGAGCATTTTCCGAGAGATACCCAATTGAACGTGTGACCATGCATTGGAAATAAATTAATGTAAAACATACTTTTGGTCTTTCAATAAATGTACCCCAGAATGCCTCAAAATGGCTGCTTTTACTCCTGTGTGGAGGTACTTGAGCTCATGTCATGCTGTACTGTCACATGTTTTGCGTTTTTTAAATATTTAAAAAATGTGAGAATTTAAAAAATAATTTTCCTTCTTAAGAAATGTGCAATAATATAAATAAATACCATGCTTACTAATCAAAGTAGATTAATGTTTGTGTGAATCCTAAGGATGCTCCGTAAAGTGCTCCCTCTTCTCCCTTTTCGGGCAAGAAGGCTTATGGTACAGGCACTTATTCTTTCCCGCCTGGACTACGGGAATGCCCTTTACCTCGGACCCCCGGTTTCGACCCTCACAAAGCTCCAAACGGTGCAAAACTGCACTGCAAGGATGCTCATGGGGATCTCGAACCGGCAATCCGCAAAACCCGCCTTGAAGTCGCTCCACTGGCTTCCTGTTAGGGAGAGAGTTAGCTTTAAAGCCATGTGCATTGCCCATAAGATGCTAACCGGGAATGGCCCCACAATCAACCACTCCATGGTCCAGCCTTATGTGGCAAATAGATGGCTGCGTTCTGACGATTTACATCTGGCGGCTGTTCCCAGGATTAAGAGGGCCAGAAGTGGCGGCCGCTTATTCGCCTACAACGCTGCTAAGTTGTGGAATACCCTGCCCCTCTGCCTACGGAGGGAAACTAGCCATTCAGCCTTCCGGAAATCATTGAAGACCTGGCTCTTCCCTTAAGTGTGCTGCGCTGTCCTTCTCTGCTACTGTCTTAGCGCTGGGATGCCCCAGGGTAGCCATGCGCTCAATAAATGTTGCTTCATTCATTCAATCCGGAGAGGTAGTTCTATATCTTAATCTCTTTTAATGTTGCAGCATAGTTTCTTTTTATTTGTATGGCATTTAGAAAAACGTATGGCATGGAGGGGCGCTAGCAAGCGCTTTAGCAAAGATATGTTGCCCTCACCTTGGGAGGTGTCTTTCAGGTAACGGTAATCCCCAAATAAGAACAGCTTTAGAAAATTATTACAAGAAAGCATATCTGGTACTAGGTGTGATACTGTTGAATCTGGACCATAACGTAAATGTGTTAAATCATTGTGTACCTCTGTTTTAGATGGTTCATGAAATACCAACATGTGGACCCAGAAGAAGCAGTAAGGATTCATATTGATGTTCAGGCAAAGAAATCTGTTGCTATCCACTGGGGAACATTTGCTTTAGCAAATGAGGTATGACAAGCATTCTTTACCATTTGATATAGTGTCTTTTAATATACAGCTTCTCAACATAGAAACCTTACTTGCAAAAGCATTTTTAACACTGGGGATTGGGGGATATGTATCTATGTAATCATAAAATTGTTTGAGAAGATGGTCTATAAACTCCACAGATGTCAAAGATAATTTGAATATCTGTTAAAATCAGTTTGTCAGTAGAGAATATTGAGCAATTAGTTAAAATCTGCTGTACTTTTACTTTTATTTTAACACGTTTCCCCTGCTTCTTCATCAGAGTACCAATTTCTCCTTTAAAATTCTCTAATCTTTTAAATTTAGCCTTTTTATGGTGGCAGCACTGAATTCTAAGGAATGAGTTCAGCAGTCAGCCATGTGCTATGTAAGGTTCAGTTAAATAGAAGGGGTGTGTGTGTGTGCGCGTGCGTCCCTTGTGCCCCCTTGCTATAGCGGGTACTGATAGAGTGCATGTCTCACATCATCAGTGCAGGAAAGCTGCGAAGGTGAAAGCTGTTGAAAATGGAATGGGGGAACAGTGTTGGCTAGGAGCTGCCAAATTACCTCTTTACATAGTGATATAGGATTCATGGCAGAGCTTGATGTAGTGCATTGAGTGACGGTGAAGTGGCTCTATACGGAGTATGTTTTTGTGCTAGTGATGGAAGCAGCCAGTGTCCCTTCTAATAATGATGTGGAAATAGAAGTAAAAATATCTAAACAGAGATGCAAATTCTCCCACCAGATTTGCAGACACATAGTGAGCCCCACAGAATGACTGAAATCACAGGTACCAGCTGACGAGCGGAAAGACCATGCTGATTAATATGTCAGATCTGCAGAGGTCTAATCAGCATATTGAGGGCATAATGTGCAACCTGAAATCCCATAAAGGAAAGACTGAATTAGCAGTGGGCCAGCTGGAGCAGCAAGTCGGCACAGCTGAGTCAAGTCTAAAGATTATATGCTCAGCCTCTGAGACGTTAGCGCCTGGATGGGTGTTTGATCACCATCATATCTCATTTGCAATCAAGTGTAGAGTACCTGGAAAATACATTGAGCGTCTTGAATCAGTCCTGGATGCTTTCTATCTCTCAGGTGTGACGATGTGCAAGTTTCTTAATAATGAGGGTTGGGGTGCAATCCATTGGAATTGGTAGTTGTGACCAAGATATTGCTGTTGCCTATGAGGAATTCAATGGGCATGCTCTTAGCGAAACTGGCCTGTCTATGTAACTGGGTTTTGAAAAACCGAGCATCGAAGAAGGTTAAGAAACATGGTCATGGATTGGGATTTGCTTTCTCATTGTATTTAACTGACATGTCTAGGTGTGGCTCTGTATTAATTTAAAGAATGCAAACCAACTATTTAATATTTCTTCCCTGTTCATGGGGTCATGCCAGCGTAAGCCACCCCTGAAGAAGCCTGGATTGCACAGTGATATACTGGCTACCACTAGTCCTATCTTCGGCCATGCTATGCCCGCCTGCCATCTACCCCTCTTCTTGGTAATGTTTCCTAAGTTGGAAATATAAAGGTGCCAGATTTTATGACGTAATTCTTGATTCATAGACTTCTTCACGTTACAAACATGCCCGATCTCTGACATATCTACAAATTGCTGTATTCTTCATCTAATTGCTGCAAAATTATTGTGAGGTATGCCAGGAAAGAGAGGCGTTCGGCCCAACATACTAGTTGCACAGAGTCCTCTGGCCTGTGCCTGGTAAAGCGATATCCAGTCCTCTTCATGTTTCCACCGAATGTATAGTGTGAAAGTTCCTGGCTGCATTCCAAAACAGTGAGATTAGATAACTGTGCATCGATGAGCTCTTCCAAAATGCCATTCAATTATTTCCTTTTGTTGCATATCTATCCTATTTCGGTCTGCATGTGTTTTAACAGAATTCTCAGGGTAAGATGTTTAAGAGCACTTGGGCCAACAAATCATTTGACAAATGAGAAATACTCGAGATGTACATGATTGTATGAAATGTGTTTCTAGTGTACTCGTGTTTAGAGAATAATTTGTTTTCTAATAAAACGTTTTCTTTTTCAGCATTACTTGGATCCTCCAGTGAAATTGGATGAAGCCCTTGTGCGATATGGATTAAAATCTGAAGACTTCTTTGTCTTGAAGCATGGCGAATCCAAAGACTTACATTTTGATGAGGACTGCTTTGACAATAATGCAACCACATTCATGTCTAGTCCGATGGATGTAGACAAAATGGTCTGTGAGGACCAGGAAGTAGAAAAGAGAAAGTGCATTTCAAATAATTAAGTTAAAAAATGGAGAAGTATTTTTTGAAATTTTTAACAGAACTAAAACTAATGTATAGTTTTGTTTCCTGAAGATGTAAAATACCTTGTATACCTTAATGGTGAGAATATTTGTTATACAAAGCAGTGGTCTTCCAACCAATCTCTATTGTAAGAGCATATTCATCGTAAAGTAAAATGTGGATGGTAATACATTTTAGTCTGCTTGTACAGTACTTGAATGATTTCAAAGATTTGAACTGAAGACATCCCAAAGATATGTGCCTTTAAAGAAATGAAATACTTGATTGTCCTAAGAATGTAGGATATAGTTAACTACTTAGAAAAAATCGATTGAGGTTTCCTTCTGAGATAATAAGCTAGGTTTATTGTGTGTAAGCATTGCAGGCTGTCCATGAAAGCACACTAGTGGTTGGCAGTTAATCAAGTTCTGGCCATTTATGTGTCGAGGAAGGACAAGCTTTATCATTTCTGTTGCTGCAAGTGATGCTCTAGTCAAACCGATTACCCAGGCATGGGTATGCCTTTATGACGACTGATGAATGCCCAGCAATTACTGCTTACATTTTTCTTTTTACTTTATCCCGACTCGCGCTACAATGGTAATGTATAAGTTTTAAACTGGAAACATTGAAAACGTTTTTCATATTTCCCAGTACTTCGTGCACCCTGTGATTCGTGTGCATGTGTATTTTCAAGAGAAAGACTGGGAGAGATGTTATGGTATCAGTATTTGTATAGCACGCTAATCACCGTGAGGGATCCAGGTGCGTGAAGTCAGCCTTGGGGGCTTACTCGAAAAGCCAGGTCTTCAGCTCCTTGCAAAAGTCAAGAAGAAAGGAAAGCAGAAAGGAGGCGGCTCCAATGTATTGTGGGAGGTTGTGCCAGGCTTTAGGAGCCATATACGAGAAGGCGCTGCCCCCTTCTCTGCTTTTTTTTTTGTATGTGTGGGGTGTGTGCTAGTGAGAGACTGGCAGAGCGGAGGTGTATGGAAGGTTGATGGAAGTGAATGCAGCTGTTCAGGAAGGCAGGGCCAGTGTTGTGGATAGCTGTGTGGGTGAGGAGTTTAAAATGTGGGCGCTTGTGTATCAAGAGCCAGTAGAGTTCCCTAAGGTGTGATGAGGGCTCGGCACAGGAGGTTGAGGACTAGTCTGGCTACTGCGTTTTGGACAGCCTGCAGTCTTTTTGTGAGCCGATTGGCTGTCCCTGTGTACAGGGTGTTTCCATAGTCTAGTCTACTGGTGATGAGCCCCACTATCCAGCAGTACTTTTCAGGATTTAAAAAAAAAAATGTATGCATGAACTCCGGTATGTGGCTGAATAAAATCCAAGTAACATCTAATTCCTTTGCTAACCAGTCTCTAGCTTTTTTTGGGATTAAATTGACACCTGCAGATTACTGTGAAATCTGTCCCATATTTTACTTCGTAGGGTCGACCCATCCTTCTCAAAGAGGATTATAAATAAGCATTGCGCCAAGTGACCTTTGAGTTTGTTGTATGGAGACATACTTGGTCGACACGATCATATCAATTATAGTATTTAATGTTCTTGAAAGAAAAAGAAAAAAGCTACAGTGAACAGCTCTCCAATACATCTTGTGTATTTTTTTCTGCTCCTGTTTCTAGTTAATGTGCATTTTCATGTTTGGACAAAAAAGTAAAATTATGTCTTGCAAAGGAAATGTATTGGAGTGCGATCCAATTTTTCAATCTCTTATTAGCGATTAGGTTTTTACCATAGCAAGGCAGCTATGTGGATTACGCAGAACATCCGTTGATAATTATTCTGAAAACAGAATGACCACTGTATTACGTGTCTGTCGAATGTAACAGCATTGATTAAACATTTTAACTAAGGTTTCTGGAATGTTTTCTTTAAAATACATTTCAACTCACTAGGCATGTACATTGTGAACTTGTAATACAAGTGAGGTTTCCTGATCAATATGTGCTTTGCAGTTATAGCTAAATGTTTGCTTTGGCTTTATGCAAATCATGCTAATTGATGCATGTCGGACTCTTGCACATTTGACTGTCTTTCCATGTGGTTGCCATATTCAATTGACTATTAAGACCTGTGTGTAGCTTTCAGTTCGTAAACGTTTTGAACATTCACATGACTATACCACTTGCACACACTTTTAGATATAAAAAGATGCATTAAAAAGAAATACATAAAGTTTCAATATTATGAAAGGTTGCCTTCACTATCCTTCAGGTACAGTGCTTGCTCTCTCTGCCGTACTGGCTGGAAGCCTTCCTTCGTGGAGATAAGAAACTGATTTTAAGAAAGATACTGAGCTGTAAAATTTAAAAGGATACCATTTCTGCACCAGGACTTTGCCCAAGCACATTACTGCGCTGACGTGCCCATTCTATATTTTCTGCCATTTAGAATATTTAGAGCACAGTGTGTGTGTTCTGGAGGGAAAGCATGGATTAAGAATGCATACATCACTCTCAAGGTAAGTCTCTTGTAAGTAAACTGCACTCCCTCCTCAACTGGTTGAGACAGAAGTCCTAGTTCAAAAATCTGATGAATGTGAGAGTTTATGCAGTGCCTGGAATTCAGCATAAAAATGGCACAGAAGACAACATCGAAAAAAACGTGTAAGGTCGTTGTTCTTTCTCACAGATTTAATTCCAAAAAGCCATGGGTAGTGTGGTGACTGGCTAACCGGGATAAAAACGGAGAAATTCCATCTCGCAAAGGTTAGGTCAGTTTTCCTGGAAATTGGTAGGCTGGAAAACTGCAGGGATGTGGAATTCCTATAGCCCGATGCCCGGGACATATTGCTTGGGGTCAAGGGCAACAAGTTTTCATGTGTATTTTGTCCTTGGGACAAGTAGGCCCAACCCCCTACAACACAAACCCTTTGGCTGCCAGTTTACTGTACCACATTATGGATCAGGGGAGGCATTGCCTGCAGTTAAGGCAATATTTGAGTCCTTGTGTTAATGCTGTTCAAACTTGTATTTATGGTTCATTAATGCAAAGGCTTTATTAGAGTGCTCTAAGTAAATGTTGTAAGCTCAGACTGATATACGGACAGTGGTTAGAGTATAAAAATGCATGCACACGTTTTCAATGTTTAGCAATATGAGGCTATGTATACTTCTCCCAGAATGCTCTCTGATTAGATGCAAATATTTGCATTAGATTGAAAGCAAGATTGATGATTCTTTGCTTTCAAAATAAAATGTTCGCAAAACAAATGCAAAAACATTTAGCTAAACTACTTAAAAAATGTAGGTACCATTTCTTTGCAGCATCATTTAGTAAAATGTGTTGATGTATGCTAGTATTTCCCAAAAATATTCCTAATGGAAAATCAGTGTAACCAGTTTTAATAGGATTATGGGAAACAAAAATAAACAAGCATTGGTAAACCCAATAGGTCTGAAATTGTGGGTCAGCCTTTTGGTTTTGTCAATGTGTGACTTGTTTTGGCATGGATTTTGTAAAACCTTATTGGTGTGGGAGCTGCCGGGCCCTCACCATTATAACAAACATTGGCAAAAGCAAAAATTGTTTTGGTCTCAAAAAGCACACATTGCACAGTAGTTCCTGGCACTGAACAAAACAACTTGTGTAGATATGCTCCTTGTGAAAGAACAGAATGCTGTCACTCACAGTGAAGCAAGCAGAGAGAGAGAGACAACATTTTAATAAACACAAAAGGTCAGTGTTAACGCCGGACCTAATTAGAGGCCCAATTATTCAATAAAGTGCCCCCATGTCCTTCCATTAAGTGCAGATATATTATATGACTTTCGTGAATTCACAAGACTTTACAGTAGTAGGCCAATAAATAGTACTCCTAGAAAATATTTGTGAACTGCATTATAGCATTAACAATTATGCAGGTGTATATTTGCTCATGCGAAAATCTGAGTGTACGCAAGTCCATTTTCCCTCCAACCACTTTTTCCCCAACCCTGGAAGACGTTTTATGTCTGCCATTGCCAGGAGTAAAAATCCAACCTTTCTCAGTATGGGAAAAGATTAGAGAAGAGTTGGTGAAAACCCTTAAAACATGCAAGTTCGTAGGTTTGCACAGACTCAAAAGAGCATTCCAACTCTGCAACTGTTGCTTACCATTACCTTCAGCTCTAGTATCTAGATCTGTAGAAACGTGGCAACATTAGGGAATTGCTAGTATTCAAACCCTACTATGGAGGAAGCCCTGGCATAATCAGAAAGGCTATTTCAGAGCTCTTATATAATGAGATTGTTGCCGCATTACATGACACAAAAGGGACAAGTGGATTTTGTTACAGGACAAGTAGATTTATGAAGCAACCTGCCCTATGGACAAGTAGATATTTTATTAAATTCCACACCCCTGAACTGAAAGGGATATTTTCTACTTAAGTTGAAAACATGATAATAAACCAAGTATGAAAAGGAATGTGTAAGATGTGGCTTTAAGTCGGAGAACGATATTGCAAGGATATTGGTCCTCATTTATGAAGTCACTTCGCTTCTGCAAAAATAATTGCTAGAAGACCTGATAAAGCACCAAATTATCCAACAACAGTTATGTTAAATGCAATATTTAAGCTGCAGCAATAGTAACATAAGAAACTGGGGTGGTGATTCACACTTCAAGAGTGAGAAAACATTGGCAATTAACCTGAAGGCAAATGTGGGAGTCTGACAAACGTCTGATCAGCAGAAGGACCTTGGAACTGAGCAAATGAGATACAAGAAAAGTATGGAAGAGCAGGGATGTGGAATTCCTATAGCCCGATGCCCGGGACATATTGCTTGGGGTCAAGGGCAACACGTTTTCATGTGTATTTTGTCCTTGGGACAAGTAGGCCCAACCCCCTACAACACAAACCCTTTGGCTGCCAGTTTACAGTACCACATTATGGATCAGGGAAAGGCATTGCCTGCAGTTAAGGCAATATTTGAGTCCTTGTGTTAATGCTGTTCAAACTTGTATTTATGGTTCATTATTCAAACCCTACTATGGAGGAAGCCCTGGCATAATCAGAAAGGCTATTTCAGAGCACTTATATAATGAGATTGTTGCCGCATTACATGGCACAAAAGGGACAAGTGGATTTTGTTACAGGACAAGTAGATTTATGAAGCAACCTGCCTTATGGACAAGTAGATATTTTATTAAATTCCACACCCCTGAAGAGTGTATTTGCTCTGCTACCATAAAATATACAAGGATGTGTCTTCGTTGTAGCTAGAAAATAGAGCTGGGCATGGTGAAGGTCTTTCGAAGCGCATGAACCATGTTAGTTGCAAGCCTCATGACCACAACAAAGAGAAAGGAAAGGATAGCTAGGAGACAAACTCATACACTGTTGGTAGGGGGAGTGACAAACACAAGAGGAAGGAAAATCATCAAATAAGCAGGCAAACGAGATTGATAAGAAAAACAACCAATGGTAAACAAATGGCTGATCCAAGGCCCACTGTTCGTATTGGTGTAGTACTGCGAAACTAGATTATGCTTAGACATTTGAGAGGAAGAAAGTCTAGAGACCCTAATTACATTAACTTTACTTAACGACAAGGCAAGTGCAAAATCTTGAGTAGAGTGAGATTCGAACAAAGCAGTGTCTCAGAAAACAAGCACTGGCAAAGCCAATAGGTCACACCTTTGGGGCCTATTGGCTTTGCCCATGCCTTTTGTTAATTCAGTACAGCACCGGCTAGATATCAGTTGAAAAATGAACCACCAGCAGATGACCGCCTTGAGCTGAGCCTTTTGTAATGGACAATGTTCTGCGTTCGTATGGCTGTGGCTATTTTTTGGGGTGTTAGATTCTGCCTGTTAATAAATTTGGGGCATGATTTACCTAAAGTACTGCAGGATATTTTTTTCCAAGATATGTATTTCATATTCAGCCACCTGCCATTTGCAACTAAAGTATATAACAGGTTACAAGCACACCTTTCTTATTACTAAAATAGTGAAAGCGAAAAGGGGGAAGAAAGTCAGTCTCCAATAAGGAAGAGGTGCAAAGTAGGGAAGTAAACAAATATCATGGCCGGGCAAGAAACATCATTCAGGATTACAAAGTATTAGTTTAAACAAGTCTTTTTCTTTGGAATGTATGGTCCAGTTTCATTACATATCTTGATTTTCCTCTATGAAACAACTATATCCAGGATAATGTTATGAAATGCAGTCAAATAGATATTTTAAGGAAAAAACTAAAATTGGGGTGGTGAGGGGTCATAATTTTTGATCATGTAGAGAACCTCCAGTGAATTCCCTTGCTCAAACTTTAAGATGGTTTAGGCCTTAATTTGCATCTTGTTCAGGTTGGGTCCTTGCTCAGAAGGTAAACATAGGACATATATAGACAATGTTGTACACATCCACTTAGAAAGGGGCAGTCATTGAAAGGAAGGCAGCAGCTTAGAAATCACATACAATTAAGAGTCCATGGTCTCTACTCACAAATGATTTAGAAAAGATTGGTTCCATACATGACCAGTTAATCGAGTCATAGGGTCCACCTACAAATTACTTGGAAGCAACCCACCCAAAGGCATAGCTACAAAAACCACCAAAGAATTTAATCTTTGGAGTCCACTTAGAAGGTGCAACGTGCAACCCACAATTTCCAAAACCATCAAGGATGACATCAAAGTAACCCACCAAGAAATTATGTCTATGGGTCCATCCAGAAGTGCTTTATGTGAACCTCAAATCAAAGATGATTATGTGGTCATGGGTTCAAACCATCATTGCAAGGAATGAAAAAGGTTACTTTAAGATATGCTTTCAACAAGCTAATTTAATAGAATTTTCTCTCAAATATTAGTATAAACCATCTTCTGTTTTCCTTGTTTATTTAGGAACACGCCTAATTTAAGGCGCTATATTTAGTTATTTGTCGTCATAGCATGTACTCAAGGGTGAGTTGATCAGAAAGAGAATCACTGAACCAGAAGCTGTGGATTTTGTATAAAGTTGTCTATCAGAGGAGTAAGGTACTTGGTTGAACCTGCTTTGTAAAGAGTGATGGCCTACATAAAGAAGTAGACCCACATCCAAATGTGAAAACTGGGGAGTTGGAGTCCTTAAAGAAGATGGATATAGTATTCACACTGGTATAGGAAGGCTGCTGATTGCAGCTGTGTATTTGGTACAGAGTCCCTCTTACATAGGTCTGAAATTCCAACACAGAATTGCCAAGAAGCCACTAAAATGATATTTCATTAGAAAGTGACGTAAGTTATGCTCATGAAAACTATCCATTGCTTTTCATGCATTATTTAAAACCAGGCTTAGGCGGTGCATACACAGCTGATTAACAGAGGAAAAGGTATAATGAATAAAAAAACTACGAAACCTGTAAACCGACGAACTCGACTCACTAACGTGAATGGTGACTAAAACTAGATTCAATTGAAACGTTGAGGAACGAGAACAAGTTTACACCCCTAATAAATGGCAAATATGAAGGCATTTCCTGTCCTTGCTGCTTTGGCAGAAGACTAGAGCTACAGAGGCTCCACCGTAATCCACTGGCTGGTCTTGGCATTAGACAAGTCTTTTTTATCCTAAACTTTATAATAGTACATCAACCTCGTGTGGAACCTCCCTTAGAGGCAGCTGTATTCTTGGCTTCTAAAACGGACTTTTGTCGCTATTGATATTCTATTTGTGAAAAAACATGGAGACGAAGTGTTTTAACAGTACTCATTTCAATGAGGGATTAATCAGAATACCCAAAGAACAATAATTGCCCATCTAACGCAATAGATTTTGTATTTCATGATTAACCTGAAACATTCTTGTCCAGGAGTGTCAAATTACTCCCCAATTTGTTTCTCTATGTGCTAAAATAAAGTTTCAAGCAAGTTTTGACTGCCAGTAATTTGGAGGAGCGTTTTTCCAAAAGCTACCGTTCGAGTCAGGAAGCCGGTCCGAGGGTCGCAAGCAATCCCTAAAGTAATCATACGAGCTAGCGGAGAACTCACGAATAAACACATTACTACCTCATAGGTCCAGGCAAGTGGGAAGGAAAAGGAAGGCACAACCCTCTTTGACCGCCAGTATTCCTGAATATGTAGAATTTAGCTCAAGTATAAATGAAGTATCTGGTTTCTTAGATCAATCAATCAATCACAGAATTTGTAGAGCGCACTACTTACCCGCGAGGGTCTCAAGGCGCTGGGGAGAGGGAAGGGGGGGGGTGCTGCTACTGGTCGAACAGCCAGGTCTTGAGTAGCCTCCTGAAGGTCAGCAGGTCTTGGGTCTGTCGTAGGCTTAGTGGAAGGGTGTTCCAGGTCTTGGCGGCGAGGTGTGAGAAGGATCTGCCGCCGGTGGTTGTTCTTCGAATGCGAGGGACGGTGGCGAGGGAGAGGTCGGCGGAGCGGAGCTGGCGGTTGGGGACGTAGAAGAAGAGTCGTCTGTTGAGGTAGGCTGGGCCAGTTTTGTGGAGTGCCTTGTGTGCGTGGATGAGGAGTTTGAAGGTGATCCTCCTGTCGACGGGGAGCCAGTGCAGGTTCCTCAAGTGGGGGTGATGTGGCTGTGGTGTGGTACGTCGAGGATCAGGCGTGCGGAGGCGTTTTGTATGCGTTGCAGTCGCTTGATGAGCTTGGCCGGGGCTCCCGCGTAGAGGGCGTTCCCATAGTCAAGTCTGCTACTGACGAGGGCCTGGGTGACTGTTCTTCTTGTGTCTGTCGGGATCCACCTGTAGATCTTGCGAAGCATGCGGAGGGTGTTGAAGCAGGAGGAGGAGACTGCGTTGACTTGCTTGGCCATGGAGAGCGTTGAGTCGAGGATGACTCCCAGGTTGCGTGCGTGGTCGGTGGGTGTCGGGGCTGCTCCCAGCGTCGTTGGCCACCAGGAGTAGTCCCAGGCTGAGGGGTTGGAGCCGAGGATGAGGACCTCCGTCTTGTCCGTGTTCAGCTTTAGTCGGCTGATCTTCATCCAATCGGCGACGGCCTTCATTCCTTCATGGAGATTGGCTTTGGCGGCGAGGGGTCCTTGGTGAGGGAGAGGATCAGTTGAGTGTCGTCGGCATAGGAGATAATGTTGAGGTCGTGCTGTCTGGCGATGCGTGCGAGCGGGGCCATGTAGATGTTGAACAGTGTTGGGCTGAGGGAAGATCCCTGGGGTACGCCGCAGATGATCTCGGAGGCTTCGGATCGGAACGGTGGGAGGCGGACTCTCTGGGTTCTGCCGTCGAGGAAGGAGGTGGTCCATTCCAGGGCCTTGTCGTGGAGGCGTGCGCGTAGAGTGCGGTGGCAGACAGTGTCGAAGGCGGCGGAGAGGTCCAGCAGGATGAGGGCTGCGGTCTCACCATTGTCCAGCAGGATCCTGATGTCGTCGGTGGAGGCGATGAGGGCAGTCTCAGTGCTGTGGTTGCTGCGGAACCCTGATTGGGATGGGGCCAGGATGCTGTTTTCTTCGAGGTATGGGGTTAGCTGTTTGTTGACGATCTTCTCGATGACCTTGGCTGGGAACGGAAGCAGGGAGATGGGCCGGAAGTTCTTGAGGTCTCTCGGGTCCACCTTGGGTTTTTGAGTGAGGCGTTGATCTCTGCGTGTTTCCAGCTCTCTGGGAAGGTCGCGGTCTCGAAGGAGAGATTGATGACGTTGCACAGGTGGGGTGCGATGGAGCTGCTGGCTTTGTTGAAGATGTGGTGCGGGAAAGGGTCTGACGGGGAGCCGGAGTGTATTGTGCTCATGGTCTTGATGGTGTCCTCGATGTTCACGCTGGCCCAGGCTGGCAGGGGGTCGTGGTCGATGGTGTGCGGCGGGTCTGGTGCATCGATCTTAGTTGGGGCTGGCTGGGTGTTGTGGATGTCGGCGATCTTGCGGTGAAAGAAGGTGGCGAGGGAATCGCACAGGGGTTGCGACGGCGGGATGTCGTTGGTGTTGGAGCTGGGATTGGAGAGTTCCTTCACTATGTTGAAAAGCTCCTTGCTGTTGTGTGCGTTGTTGTCAAGGCGGTCTTTGAAGGAGATTCTCTTGGCGGACCTGATGAGGTGGTGGTGGTGGTTACGGATGGCGTCTTTGTGGGCTGTGTGGCTGTCCGGTGTCTTATCACTGTGCCATTTCTTCTCTAGTTTCCGGCAGGTACGCTTGGAAGCTAGGAGTTCCGAGGTGAACCAGCTGGCTCTTTTGGTGGTGTCACTGTAGGTGAGCTTTTTCAGCGGGGCGAGGGTGTTGGCACAGTCGTCCATCCATCGTCTGAGGTTGCAGGCAGCGTCGTCGGTGTTGGATGGGTCGGAGGGAGGGCTGAGAGCGAGGGTTGCCCGAAGTTGGTCTTCGGTAACTTTGCTGTGGTTAGTGGCTTTCACCATAAAATGAGAACTCTAGTTACAACGCAGTCTCTTCTTTAGGGTAAGGTGGTGACACAGATGAAGTGCGACATGCTCTGTGTGACTGAGGAACGTAGAATGATTGGGTTAGTGTGTGTGACTCCGGGTTGGCAGCAAGCTAAGTGGAAGAGCATTTGATTGGTTGTCTTACAATTCACCTGCAGATTGACAGAATATGGGCATGAGATGACTGGTGTGCTGTGTTAAATAATCTCCTACAGTCTGACCACTAAGAAATCAGTCCAAGTTTTTATTTGCAAACATTTTGGTGTTCCTTCCTAAATGGGGCACTTGCACGAAAATACCTGGTGTATTGTACTCCCTGTGTGCTGTAACTACAGGTGTTCATTTTTGGAAAGAATGTCCTATAGTCATTTTTGTGGGTCATTTAGAGGCATTTTACGGCAATTGCTATTGAGTCCAACTCATTATATAGGGTTGCTGTTTTTGACTGTTGTCTCACTAAACCGCATGCAATAATGTTATTATACCCAGTTGGACTTGATTTTATTCCCTTCCGCCTATGCGTGGCCCTTGACACACATACACCTTCCTCTGGCTGATGAAGCATCAGGTGTCTTCCAGCACGCAAGCCTCTTTTATTAGGCATATGCAGGTCCCCATAAGGATGGGGAGAAAGTCCAAGCCAAAGATGCTAGCTCTGTTTTGTGAATGTCTATGATGGAAAGGAGCAGCAGAAAGCTCGCTACCTCCACTGCCAGTCAGTCAGGCAACGACGACTGTTCTTGTAATGGAGGGTGATTATATCATTATGCAGGGGACCTGTAGAGGATTACAAAGTGTTTTATACACCTAACCAGCCTATAATCAACAACAAACTTTTACCATTAGCTGACATAATAGCCGTGTTAAATGTTTTTCTAGAGCTAGTGACTATCGAACCCATATCAGATTACTGACTGAACAGTCCGTGAGATTCAACAATACAACATGCTCAAAATAAGACAATGTGATTTAAAGTTGTTCTGCTTTAAATACAGGGCACAAGCTGAATTCATGATGATGTTACCAAGCTTTATTCAATAAAAATGGTATATAAAAAAATTTAATTGCGTCTCTCAATTGTATGCAAGTGTCCTCTTTAATTTTATCCAAAAATAATTTGCTACAAATTTCCATTATTTTTGGCGGGGATAAACATGTGCTGCTATGTCACACACGCAGTTTAATACATGCCTCTTCCAGTGTCGTCTTTATGGTGTCCATTCATACGTCCGGAATGGCAGGCTTACGCCAAGATACCGCCTACTAAATGCAGGGCGCAACCAGGAGCATGCAGGATTGCAGACCTTTAAAGGAGGACCACGCTCCATTGGGACCTTTTCAAAAGATACCGTGACTGCTCTGATAGATGAGGAACAAGCAGTCTAGAATGCAAAGAAGTGTTGGTCAATATGTTAGCGGAGTCTCACTCAAGTCTCGACACAAAAGAAATGGAGTACTTCTGCCTTAAGCCCGTGTGATCTTTCAGATGCTGTGTGTGCTGCAGTCAATACCATTCGAGTGCTTGGCAGAAACTCTGGATCAGGCAGTATGTTATGACGATCTGTATAGCGTTGCAGGTTCAAATGTGGCAAGGCTTGCACAGGTTTGATCTCAGCAACAAGCCAGGAAGGTGCAACCTAAACAGGTAAAGCAGTGGTACTGTGCCACACCGAAGCAATGAACTGACTTCAATTCAGACCGCAGGGACTCCAACGTGTTGTGCTTCCCTGTTCAGAAGGAAGGAAGGAGGACTTTTTTATGTTTGCTGTTTAGTCATGATTCTTGCTATTTGCTTTTTCACTTCCTCATCCCGGTGCTGTAACAAGGATACCAACAAGCTTTGCCTTGACTCTCCGAACAACAAAGAGAAGAGCGAGCCTTCGTGGTACTGACGGTGAGCAGCTCCACTGTCCAGGTTTTCATTCAGATTTGCCACAAAGGTGAGCGTCCGTAGAAGTATGTTATCATTTGTGCATGTGTGGAAGAAGGATGCCAACGAGGAAGGTGCCTAGAAAAGAAATCAGAAAAAAAAGAGTAAACTTTCGAAAACAAACAATGCGACCAGGCTAATGTGGTGCTCTGAGTGGGATGATACAACCCAGCGGCAAGACGACAAACCTTTTCCAAATTACATAATACCAACAAGTATTTATTGCCATGCTTACTGGATTCGGCTTCATCTGCCTGGACTTGGCTTTACATGCCAGAACCAGATTGACAGATCTTCATATTTCACATAAACATGCAAAGCCTGCGCATTCTTCTCTTGCGAAAAGTACTGGCAGCAAGATCAAGCTCTATGGCCTTAGATACAATCAACAATGTTGGGTAATTTGTATAATAAAAAATGAAAAACATTTAATACTAACATTCCAGGAAAAGTCTGGCTTTGTTAGAGGAGGGAAAAGGAGATGACTAGCTAAACTGCAACTACAAAACGGTCTTATTTTTTGGGGGGTTTTAAACATCGCAATTAAATGATTTATTTGATTTCAAAAGGGGGCTCCATCGTGTACGTACAGGCATTATATAGTTTCTTGCCTAGACAATCAGGAGCACTGTGATTGTATTGTGTGCGCAGAATCCATAAAATATGTTCTATAATTTAGGCCTGCTTGACCCCTGAAGTAGGTCCCTAAACTAAAGAAACAAAGTGCTTGCCTTACATACTGCAGGCTATTAAAGGAGAGCAAGATTAGGCTGGAACCTCCATACTCACCTGTGCATGAATGTGTTCAACGTACTTCAAGGACCTTTGGCCCTCTAACAAGGTCACCTCCTTGACAAGTGTCTGCCTAACTCCCTATTAGATTCAGATACTCATCCCCTGGAGTGTAACTTTAGTAGACTCACTATGACTGATTTATGGCTGAACAGAATCTATTTTTTCTTAAATCCTGTATTTCCTCCCAGATGTTGCCCGCAAACACTGCATCTGACAATGAGCAAAAGCTTGAGAAACCTTACTGAGGTCAATGCTGACCTACTCAGGATCATCTAGGAATCAGATAGAGATCTGTCAAGTTGGTAGATTAAAGTATTTGAAGTTTACCTGGTCCATAAGGCCAAAACACAGTAGCGTTCATGTATCCTGATGCAAAAGGTAAACGTCCTCTCTAGCATTCTGTCTGCCACACCCCTACTAAAGCAAGTAGCTTCATTATTTTTAGAAGTGCTTGAGGCCATGTCAAACTGTTTATTATTTGCCGAGCATGAGCTCCAAGACACAATTTAAACTAGTTCTACGTGAAAATCTTGCTATAACTAGCACATATGTAATAGTTTTGTATGATAAACCCTGTCATAAATAATATTGCAGCCCAATGATTTTTTCAGGTTTAAAAACAAAATGTAGTACATTTTGTATTAATTTATTCCATGTGATACCTTTTTTGTCCAAGTCTCTTCATTTGTAATGAATAAATGATGTAATGCAATAAATAATGTTTGATGGATATCTCTCCCCCAGTTTATCTTGTTTCAAACTAAACATTCCCCCCCTTGCATGCTGCCCTATTATTACATTCAGATCTAGCCTGGGAGACCATTAAAATTGCCCCTTGCCGAACTGCACTGTTTTGCAGTTTCCTCGCACCTTCTGGCTTCTCTTCAGCTCCTGTGGAGCTGAGTGGCTTGACCTCCTCCCCTACTATGGACTCTGATAAGGGGCTAGGAAGTTGGCATCCACCATCTCTGTGACCGCCTTGCAAGCTGGCTGCCTCATCGCGCTTCTGTCTGCTGCTTCTCATCAGCCAGATGCCTGGTACCGTTTACCCAGTTTGCTATTACCCCCTCCTCACATACTCTATCAGGGCCAAGACACTACATGGCATTATACTTATACCGTTAAAATCCCCCCCCCCTCCCCTCCCCCCTCCATCAGAGCTCTACTGATCAAAGATGAAAATGTCGAAGAGCACACTGAACCCCCAACTGATGGCCCATGTTCAGTGACGGTGGGATGTGGCTGTTGTAAGAGCCACCTTAATCCTTTTCCTTCTAAAGCAGGAGTCTATCCTATGGCACATCATGGAGTATTAATCGGTCTAATGCTGCAGATACTTGTACCATAGTTCCCCATATCATGTTTCAGGTGAGACTATATCGCTTCTCAACTGTTTATCCCATTCCATAACTCAGAAGACTGACACTACAATAGTCAATGGACCGTATGGCAGAGGTTTCCGCTCTCTTCCCACCACCCTCAATCTTGACCTAAACTGAACAAACCAAGCATGTTGCTTGTGCAATCAGCACAACCCAGCCTCCTAGCAAGATAGGGCAGCAAAGGATATGCCTCAGCGCTTAGGACCACCCTCATCCAACTCAACAGCTACCAGTGGGTCTATCCCAAGAGAGTAGAAACCTCCTGAAACACAGGGTGATGGGAATAAATGATGTGCCGGCTCACAGTTACCTTTAGAATTCACTTCTACCTTTAAACCATGTTGCACCTAAGCACACTTGCAAACTGTGTTTTCACAGTGCAGGGAATTCATTGGGAGCGTGTACTTCAGAGGGTCCCTCCTCCGAGGAGACTTTATGATACGTAAAGAAAGCCTGAAAAGAGGCGGATACCAGAAAAAAGAGCACAACTACCCTTCATTGCAAGTAACTGAAAGCAAGTTTTTCCCCTCGCCTTACAGATCGTTAATGTTCACTCTCTGGTTTCCTTCTTCACCCCTGTCCCCTCACAGCCTACTCTGCAGCAATCCCTCAGCACAGACCTTCCTACTTTGCACTTCAGCTCCCTGAACACCCCAAGGTATCCCTTAAAACGTCCATGTAATTAGAAAAGTACAACCGGAGGCTCCACGTTTCCTACAGTTAGAGCCCATTTGACTGGCCACGAGTGCTTTAAAATTATATCCTGCAGCATCACTGCTCTGTAATTGTGCCTCCCATTGCACTTTGGCAACTTATTTTGCAATACCATTAAGTAAACATGTACTTTGTGCGGCTAGTACAGGTTGTGCAACAGTCCTAAAAGTCCTTACAGAGCGTACACCCGCTGGAATATTCATCAACCCATTACTTCCTAGCAAGCAAGTAGAATAATACAAGATAGCCTTAAAGAGATTACGCTGGAGAGTAAATGTGACAGTGCTAAAGAATGTCTGAGAATGAGTTAGAGAGTGAGCAAGACAGAGAGTAAGAGACGGAGCGCACGACAGAAAAGAACAATGAAAGGGACTGAGAAATAGAGGGAGACTAGGAGAGAGAGAAAAGGGAGAAGAGACGGACAGGGCGGTGGCAGTCATAGAGAGAGTGGGATCTGTAATGTACAGTAAACATTAGAAGCTTGCATTCTCTGGCCACAGTGCCAGAAGTATAAGCAACTGGTGGTGGTACAGCACCCGAAAGTATCCCATGGAACAGTACAGTACATGCAGACTATCTGGTACATAGTAACTGACAGACAGGTCTCAGTGCAGAGCATCTACAGGTTTTGTATTGTCTGCCAAGGTAACTATAAGGCATTTTAGTACCACAGAGCCTAATGCACAGGTGTACCGTGGCACAGTATTTCATGGGCAGAGGTTCAGTGGCAGACCTCAAATGGCACCGTACCTGATGGCCAAGCATGGTCTGGTGCAACAACTTTAATGTAGGCATTCTGTGGCAAAGTGACCTATGGGCATTCTATGCAGAGTAACCGATGGACACGAATTCTGTGGCACAGTATGGAGACAGAAAAATCCATGCCTGCGTAAGTGAAGGACCAACAGTAATGGATTAGCATGCGGTACAAACACAGTAGCTTTGGTTGATATGTTTAAATGTTCTTTGGTGAGTGGTGTCATTGCACTCTTTTTGAGGAACAGAACCGTCAAAGTTCATATTAGTATTACAGAAATTCTGATTGCTTTCCTCTGTGGTCTAGTAATTGATGGACCAGTGCTCTTTGCACCCAGTAACTTTCATTGCATGGCAGTATCAATGGAATACCAATTAGCTTGTTCAAGGGCCTGGTAATTCTAATGAAAACAATTTTCTTAGCACATGGCTTCTAAAGAGCATATTCCATGACATTCTAAAATTGATGTTCATTATGTACCCCATAAAATGATGTATGATGGATATTTCTCATGAACATGAGTGCTTATGGTCAATATTTGTGCTGTGGCATTATTTTTCATGTTCTGCTGTGTATGTGAGCACTATCGGTCTCTACAAGTGAGTAACAGAATGTACTTGACAGAACATATATCTACTGACACAAAGCAGTACTGCGTCTTTATACTTTGCCACATCTTGTAGGACTGGATAACTCATTATTTAATGGAGCTCCTTTCAGAACGGTTTTTAAAAATCAATGGTTTTTATGGCAATTTAGGGTTCAATATGCGAAACTTTCCCATCACAAGCCTATGATTCGCAAAATCACAGCCTTTGCGGCGGCTAAACATCCTTTAAGCTGGATCACTGAACTAATTATTGTTAACGAATTGGTGGGGGGGATCCTAATCCCCCTCAAACTTTAAACACACAACCAAGAAAAGCATACACACAAACATATCATCATTACTGCACAGAGGGGAAACATATTAGAGAGAACATTGCCTTTAAACAACTTAAATGTCATTTGAGTATACTTTACTTGAGTACTCAGAAGATCTGTTGTGAGCGATGGGTTTGCAGACAAATTCACAAGCACCTTCAAAACATGAATCTGAAAGAGAGAACACGGTTATTCAATAAAAAAAGCTTCACGCAGAAAAGGGGAAAATATACATTAGGTAAATTCTCCAACTCGTTTTACCCTATTCTGTGGCACACTTTCTAGTAATTGCTACCAATATCCTTCAAACCTCCATCCACAAACCTCACTCTTTTTGAAGCCAAATGCGTTACCCAGGGAATTCTTCCTTCTACAACATCAGACACAATCCTTACCACAGCAGACGACAGCCTCTGATTTGAGGACTACTGTCGGCACCAGTGATGCATCAAAAACCCTTTGCTTCAGTTCTTCAACACTCTGTAGTACCTGTTAGCAGCCACCGACAAAACTTGATGACTTTTCGAATGGGTCAATCCTTACCATAACTGTCTCAATAGTAGAAAGGACGCAGCATGCATGGTTTTCTTTTGGAAAAGAGGTGCCTCATAGCTCCCTTACATCACATATTTTACAGGTTATTAATCTCGAATACGTTCCCCAGAGTATACCAAGTATGAAACAAGGGAGAGAAACCAGCAAAGAGATTTTGGTCTCTAACTGGAGCACTATTTGGTCTAGTCACTTCAAATGATCAATGTATCCTGAAATGGCAAATTATGTTTTCATAATTTACTAAACAGAGTACTGGACTTGATGTAAACTTTTTCAATATTTACTTCATTTGATTATGAAATCCCATCTGATGTTGGGGGGAACAATGACAGGTAGGGAATGTGTTGTTGAACCAGGTCAGGACTGAGGACTGGAAGCACATTAGAATTTGAGCCATCAGTCTTTCACGGATCACGATTCGGTTACCTTTTACTCAACTTTAGTAAAAAAAGAAGTGTTTACAATGATTACCTGCACACCACACACACGGCTCTTATGAAGGAATTTCACCAGAGATTCAAGGCAGAGACTCTAGTTAAGCTATTCATCACTGTTTTCGGTGCAGCAACACAACAGATGAAGGCTGCCAGACCCCCAATATCCAAATTTGGTGGAATCAATAGAGATGAAGAAAATCACTCATTCGATGAAGCAAAGGTGTCCAAAGTAAAACACGTTTGCTCCCTTCATAAAGTCGGAGAAAAGGAAGATTTAGGAAGGTTATGAAAATATCACACCAGTATAATATAGGGTGTTCTCATGGATTAATAGTTGAGACTTAACTAATCCAACAGGTCTGTCTTGAACTCAGTTTTATGCTGTTGCTTTTGACTTATATGTAGGAATGTTTTCTATTTTAAACTTTCTGTTTTGCACTGCAGTTCTTATTTTTTTTTTATGAGCTGGACTACAGCAAGTTGTGATACCAGTCGTAGTTCTAATGGTTCCTGTGGGCTTTCCTCTATTTCTAGTCCCGAGGACATGACGGTGATTGCCACAATAGTGATTAGTCCTATGTCTTGTCAGCTCATCAGTCTATTATTTTGACCAAACTCTCTTACAGAACTAATTCTAGGTCCTGAGGGTATGGAAACATTTCACTTATCTTTCATTTTCTGTGACTGAAGACGCCCCCAATGGAAGTGCCACGCTCATCAATTTACTTCCATGACTTAAGACACAAGGAACTTTTCTTGCTGCAGCCAGTACAGAGCTGAGTGGGACGGATTCAGTCACATAGAATGGTGCAGTCTACAAAGCTTTGCATGTTTACAGAGGGGGCGAAATAAGAGACACCTGCAAATGGGGATGCATATGGGATAAGTACAGGAAAGGAGACTAGGCTTAATACACAGAGTAAGGCAGCTGGCAACAACAGCCTACACCTTTCGAAAGTAACAGCTGTGCCAGCCAGCTTCCTGCCCAGCAATGTTGAGACAACCTCCTGTAGACTTTACACTGTACCCTGTGCCATTAGTTTGAAGTTTTAATAAGTAAAAAGAGTTGGCATGCAATGATATATGCGGTTTGAGGATTGTGCAACAGCTGTGATTAGTCATGTTCCAACAGTAAAGCTTTGGTTGCCTTTAGCCACACAGAAAAGGTTCTAATTCTAAACACGGATTACAATACCTATCATTCAGGCAGAGATAAAGGGCGAAGTCTACAGGGCTGTGCAAGCTTCAGAAATCAAATTTGTGCTGAATGGAGGTGTTCTTCGGAAAACGCTGTGTGTGGGAGATGTAGCAAGGTGTGACTAACGTGCATTGTACAGACAGGCCGGGAAACGTGAACTTAAATGAAAGAGTTACGTAAAGAATGAAAGCAGCAATGCTTACTGAGGCACGCCCTTTAATGGTGAAATGCTGGTCCATGTATGTGGTAACTAGAGAACCGCATAGTATATTTTGTTATTCACTTTATCATTGTTTTACTTTCAATCCGGACCAGATTCGAAAGGAGACACGTTCATCAGTTGCAGTCTGGCCTTTGTTGCCTCCAGATGGGCGTCTTTAATCCTCTACATAAATAAATACATATCTTGTTCCAACTATCAATCTGTTCCGCTATCGTCTTTGAAGGATACCACAATAAATTAATTGGTTGGACAAGGATTACTCATGATGTGGAGATGTAAATGGGCTAGTATGGTACACCAGCACCCACTAACTCGAAGCAGTGTAAATGGGCATATTCTGCATTAAATACACAAAGTTCCCCAAATTAATGGTCCACTGTGACTGCTGGAATTATTGGCATAGGAGGAGTGTGGGCTCTTTGACCGATGTTACGCTTCAAACTAAGAGTCGAGTTTTACATATTTAAAGGGCTCCATTATTAGCACCTCGATGGGGATCTGACAAAAGTAGTTTGGGAGATATGTGGCACCACTGTGTAGGGGTGAAAGAACCATTCAGTATCAATCTAGGACTATAATGGTTGATTCTCTGGGTGGGCTGATGCCTTACTTTGATGCCCAAAGTCTGACAAATCCCACTAAGTTTTACTTGCAGAATTAGGAGTATTCTGTATCGGGAACTGGAATTTTACCCTATATTGTTAAGTATTTGCCATGGTATCCTAACAGAACATATAGAACTAGGCAAATTCCATAACCTTATCATAAGGCTAAAACTTTACCTCCAGTCAACAATTGCTTCCCAAGTAAATAACCTCCAGAAGGTACCTGCAAAAAATATATTAATTCTACAAACGAAGGCAGTATAAATTCTACTAATAAAGACCATGTTGCACCATGTTAAGAAAGTGTTACACACCGCTAAAAAATGGGAGCGGAAATGGAGTGTAGGCTAAACCTCCTAGTCTCTAACTACACACTATAGGGCTAGGTTAATTTTAGAGTGATTCTTTTACGGATAAAGACAAGAAAAATAACCAAGATACTTCATTAAAGGTTGCACTGCCAGAATTTGTGCGGCCAATATCGTACCATCAATACTGAGCTGTGAATTTTGTCACTAATGCTAACCCTAAACTTAATCATGTCTCTTGTGTAACTGTAGTAGGATTCCTCATCCAAGCTCCAAGAAGGCAAACCAAGCACAATGCAGAGTTTACTTAGAAAGTGTAGGCTAAGTGCAGGCTACTTTCACGTAACATACTCCAACAAGAAAAAAGTATGGAAGACAAGAAGGATTCCAGAGATAAGAACCACAAAGACAACAAAGATCAGAAAGCATTGGTAGGAGGCTGGCTTAGTATATGATGCACACATATTTAAGTGAAGCACCTTGCACTAGTCCAGGCAACCCTTATGGTGGTCTTAGACACCCATAGAAAGCTCTCCAAGTGGTAGGGGTGGACAGCAGCCTTCAGGCTTAATCCTGAAGGAGTGTTAAGCAGCTTGTTTTACCAGAACTAATCATATAGTGTAGGTTAAACAAAAAAAACTACACAGTGTAGTTATAAAAATATATCAACACAATACACACAATATTTCAAAAGTAGAACAGGTAAGTAGAACAAATACACAGTGGTCTCAAGGGAGGATACCAAACGATATACTAAGAAAGTGGAATGCGAATTAAGACCAAAGTCGGGACTTGGACCAGAAGACTCGGAAGAGCTGGGGACACAAGGAACCACTCAAGGTAAGTACCCCGGACCCCACAGAGGCTGTGTGCAGAGTGGAAACACAGCAGCGTACTCAATGCAAGTTAATGGGAAAGTCACAGTTGCAGTTTTCAAGCAGAAGGACCCTTCCCAGAAGACCCTGAAGAAACCCTGTTGAAGATGGAAGTTTGGAGAGTCACCCCACCAGTGGATACCCCAGGAACCAGGATATCTACACCAGGGAAGCCGGGTGCATAGGTGCGAAGTGACGTCAGAAACCGCCGTAGACCACAATGGAGGACTTCAGTGAAGATGCAGCTGGCGAAGAAGGTGAAAGAGACCACTGGAATCCATGGAGGGATTCTTGAAGAGGAGGAACTGCAAACAGATGGGACAGTCTATGCCACTCGGGAGTGACCAGGAGGCACAGAAGACCAATGACCACCGATAACAGAAGAAGCAGGAGAGTTGACAGTGACCTTGTTGCTACAGCTGTGAGGACCAGGCAACGCTGTGGAAGACCAGGAGCCATTCACAAGCTGTCCCACATCCGAAGTCGAGAACCAGGGGGTCCGTGCCCGGCGGGAGCACCAACAAGCCTTGGCAACAGCAACAGACGTGGAAAACGAAGAAGGTGCAGTGTCAGGACCAGCAAGGTCCAAGGGATTCACCAAGTGCAGGAGTGTCAGAGCGGGCCTGAGCAAACAGGGGAGCCCACTGGAGCCAAAGAAGACCCTCAAGATAACCCACAGGCAGAAGGCACAGGAGTTGCAAGAGGACCTCGAGCATCTCACCAAAGATGCAGGCCCACGGTGCAGAGGATGCAGTGAGGACGAAGATCTTGGTAGGAAGAGAGGCTGGAGCTTCTTGGAGACCGAAGATCTCTGGAGAAGAGAGTCAACAAGCCTTGGCAACAGCAAGTCAACGGAGTGCACAGGGGTGCTGTTCCAGCGGGTCTGACGAGGGATACTGGCCTCAAACTTGCTGAAAAGACAGTCCAGGCCTCGAGGGAATTGCAGAACAACGACCTGTGTTGCTGGGCCTTTTGAAGTCCAGAGGACATCAGGAGCAGCAGACCGGTCAGCTTAGTTGCAATGCCTGCAGATGCAGGGGAGTGACTCCTTCACTCCAAGGGAGATTTCTTCGGGTGTCTTTGATGCCCACAGGCCTGGAGAAGAACCGGGATGAAGCACAGGCACAGATGACGCAGAAGACTGGCAGGACGAAGAGACCAGGGAGCAGCAGGAGTCTTCTTTGATGCAGTCTCAGTTCCCAAAGCGAAGTCCAAAGTGCCCAGACGGTAGAAGTACAAGTGGTTTCAGATATGAATCTTGTCCCATGACGAATCTGAAGAGCCACCCACAGGTAAGCTCTTAAGTACCCGAGGGAAAGGGTTGGGACGATTCAAAGATCCCTCCCAGAGGAGGGGCTGGACAGAGGGGAGGATACTCCCATGTCCCGTTTCGTGCCAGCGCTGGAGCCAACGGCTCCCTGAACTGGTTCCAACTGGAGTATGCAAGGAGGGCACTAAATGTGCCCTTCGAAGCAGTCTGGTGGTGCTGGCAAGCACCCCCACCCCAGCCCAATACACTAAGTCCTGTCTGGGAGGTGGTCTCGCCTCCCTGTGACAGGAAACCTATTGTTTTACCTTCCCCTGCTCGAGCTCAGCTCAGCAGCATGAGGGCAGAATTGTGCCTGGGGTCGGCAGCAGCACTAGCTTGCTGTTAGACCCTGAAAGGCTGGTACCGGGAATACAGGGGGGCTACCTACGGGAGCCCCCCAGTACATGGGATCCTGCATCCAACACTGTAATCGGTGTTGGGGTAGGATTCCAACATGTTTGATACCAAACATGACCGGTTTCGGTACAGCCAACATATAGTTAGACATCTCGTAATTGACTTGATGTCCACTATATGTATTAAATGGCTGACCGCACTTACAAAGCCTGGAGAATCGACTCTGGGGTTTGTAGGTGGTGTCCTGCTCATGCAGGGCACCCTCACACTTATAACCTAGTCCCCTGCCTTCAGGATTGAAAGGCCTGCCTTAGTGGTGAAGTGACCTCAGATATAAGGAAACTTATATCTGTTGTGAGTGGTGCTAGCACCAACACAGACAGGCTGCAATGGCAGGCCTGTAGTCACAGTCTGAGTGGTCTCTCATGGGTGGCATAATACATGCTGCAGCCCATGGGATACACCTGGTGTACCTATGGCCTGGGTACCTTAGTACCATATACTAGAGACTTAGAAGGGTACACCAGTAGCCAATTAGGAAGGTACCAAAGTACTAACCATGTCAAATTTACGGAGAGAGCACAGTGACTGGGGTCCTGATTAGCAGGATCCTAGTCAGAAAACAGTATAACACCAGAAAAAGTGGGGTAACCATAAAAGCAGATCTTACTTTCCTACAGCATCCCTCAAAAGGGCTAAACAAGACCCTCCGACTGTTGAGACACGGGTAAACCCAAACAAACCCTAGACGTCAGCGAGAAAACTGACTTAATTCTTCGCAATCTCTCTTCCCTCCAAGAATTTGCTCAAAGCACCAAAGCAAACCCTGACCTCTAACATACTGAAATATCTGCCAGGCATAATGACCTCAAAACCTCACATATACACACTGGTGAAGCAGAATCAAGAATTAGTGTGCTGGAAGATGAGAACCGCAAAGATAAAAAACTCACAAGCAACAACCAAACATATCAGCACCCTCTCCAGGACCATCACTGACCTCGAAAACAGAAATAGAAGAGTAAATCTACGAATTTTTGGGTTAACGGAAGGGACAGAAAACCAAGCTTTGTTTTGCATTCTCGTTCCTTGAAAAATGGAGTCCGAAAACTCTTGGCATCACATTTGAGAGACCATCCGAAATTGAAAGACCTCACAAGGGGCCCACTAGACTTACTCCAGGAGCAACAACCCCAAGCTCACTTATCTTCAGACCCCTCAGGTTTCAGCACTCTGAGTCCATCCTCCTTCAAATGACGAAATCAAAATGCTCATATGGAATGACAGCAAGATTGGAATAGCTCAAGATTATGCCAAAGAGACAGTCTTTAGGAGAAAAGGCTTCTTAGCCCCGCAGAACTCTCTCACCACCTTAAACCTTCATTGGGCCGGATAGATTCAAAATCATCAATGGGGACAACGTTTATCTTTGATGACCCCGCACAACTTGAGGCATACATCCAGAATCGGCAACAAGACGACATGACTATTTACGTCACTTTCAGCCCAATACCGAACCACTCCTTGACAACTCTGACTCCTCCTGAACACTGTCAGATAAGACTCAAGCTTTATACTTAAGATTCAAGCTTAAGCTTTATTCTCTGCTACTCCTTCTTGACATAAGCTGGCTTGCTATTGTTGCTCTCGTAAATGTTGAATGGTCTGTGTAAATGATGAATCTGTGCCTCCTGATAACCATAATGCCTATATTGCAACCGCTAACTACGTTATGATCATGATGTCTATACTACGAATGTGTTACTATCCTGCTAGTTAATTACACTAGGATGCACCCGCCCTGTGACCCCCTTTTATATGCAGAGATTCCGGTATGAGGACATGTTGAGCGAAACCACAGTCACCCACTGATCAATAACTCTCATGCTTCTGACACATAGGCCTTTACGCCCATAATGGGGAATCCTCATGTATCACTACACACACTACACTATACTACACTACACACCACAGCTTCAACCCACAAAAGCACACGCTCATACTTTTATGACCTTAAGAAAAGTTGAGCTTGCCACCCACTCCCACCTCCACTGAAGCAAAACTCCCTCCTGACTCACTACCAACCCCGGGCATAATGAACGAGACACCCTCAATGGGCCGTACGATGCGATAACATTACCTCTCACTGTATCATTTGCCTTTTCATACACAGAGCCCTCCAAACATTAAGACAATACTTATATCTCCTCTGATCATGATAGCCTACTCAGATCTAGTCACACCCAACCATACACGGTGGTTTGGGAAGCACAACCTACCGAACAGGACATGGGTGCATGATATACGACAAAAGGGGAAGAGTACAATGGAAACGGATATCCATCAGCAAATCACACCACCCTCAAACCTTACCATTTGCATCGCTAACATTACAACCATAGTGTTTAATCAGACTGTTATTTGATTTGTGCATGTTTGATTTGTGTATGTTTCTCTACAGACTCCATAATTGATGGTTTACTGATTTAATGGATAATAAAAAGAAATCCACTAGAAAGCTTTATTGAATCCTGTGGCTGGTATTGTTAAAAACGGGGGTGTTGGAGGTGCACAATATAATGTATGTGTTACTCCTGACCAGGATTCAATAAAGTTTAGGTCCCTGGTGGGCAGGTATTTTTTAGAATTTTTGTTCACTATTTCACTGACCCTTCCACTCCTATCTTTTAGTAATATAGCCCACACCTTCCAGAAATTGCTCCCACGTCTTCGTCGGTTGCAGCACGCCCCGTCCCGCAGCGGGGCTGGAAGAACCCGATGATGAAGCATGCCACCAAGGGACCTTTTTGTGGGTGAGGGTTATTTTAAGAAAAGTAAATCTTTTCCCTTAAGGAATACTACTATATCTGGAAGGATATCAGTTTAAGCTTTCTAGTGGATTTCTTTTGATCTATTTGATACAGAAGGCAAGGTCCACTACGTACCTCTCTCTCCCTTGATTAATGTGTTACTGATTTAATGTGCATGCTTTTCAGATTTACTATGCATGCTTCTTTTAAGCACTGTATTTTTCATACTGAGATACTCAACAATTTAATCGCTAAGTGCTCTTCAACAAGTTTTACATCTCGCTCGTTTAGCTATCTATTTCATGGCATCACGCTACATCCCCACCAGGTCTTTAAATCTTAACAAGCACAACAGTCAAGCTTATCTTTACGTATGCCAGCCCCTCAATACCAAACAACCCGCTAGACTGCCCTACTTATCTTATAAATAATACTTTCTCCTTTGGATGCGATATCTCTCCCGCCTTTTTGCAGACTCCCCCGAGTAGAGCTTACATTTGGCGGCTCGGTGGCCACCACTGTCTCCACAATCCGTGGTTTTATGGATTTTCAGTTCCTTTTCTTCTACTCTTATCTCGCTTACTACTCCTCCCAGAAGCTCCCCCCCGGGGATATCCCAAAGAGACAAACCTGGATCCTCTGATTGTATACAAGATCACATCAGCCAGGACTTTTATAACCCCCCACCTTCGTGTCAGACACCTGTCTTTGTGATCAACCGCTACTTAACGTATACCATGTCTGTCAATTCCCTTAAGGTTCCATCACTCAATATAAAACGCCTCAATCATCCTGTCAAAAGAAGAAAAATAGTAGAATACTGTCATAAACTGAGAGGCGATATCCTCTTGCTCCAAGAGACTAGAACAGACCAAGTTATAGCTAGAAATCTTCTAAAAAATGGTATTCAGATCTGGCCTGCTCTCCTGAATCCAATAAGAAAAATGGGGTAATCACAGTATTTGCCGGCTGCGCAGGTATTAAAGTTATCAAAAACATAAATGATCAGTAAGATGATGGGTCATTTCACTCAAAGACAACCAGGAACTATTTATAGCCAACGTATATGTGCCAACTGCAGACTCCCCCTCTCTTTGAATAGATCTACATGAAATTCCATCTAGCTCCAAGATCCTACTGTGTGGGGACTTCAACCTCCTAATGGATCTGACCCTGGACAGACTGCATGCAAACTCAGACCTGGGAAATCTCACACGCAAATGAACATCTTGCAGCTGTACACAATCTTACGGATATCTGGAGAGACTTTTTTAACCCAACAAGTAGCGAATTTACCTTCTACTCACACCCACATAATTCCCACTCGAAGACTGACTACATTCTGTCTAATCAGAACCTAACTCCATCTTGCTCAAACCCCAAGATCGAACCGATTATTATATCTGACCAAGCCTGCATCTCAATTGATGTCACATTATTGAATGACCAAAATCCTGACAAACTTTGGCACCTTAACAAAGTACTTCTAGACGATCCCACTAGTAGAGAAGAAATATGCTCCTCCATTGTCAACTTTGTCCATGAGAACACATCCACAGGCATTTCTCCCAAAACATTATGGGAAGCAATGACGGCCACTCTTAGGGGAAAATGATCAGCATCATGACCAATAAAAATAAAACCCTCAACAAATCCATAAAGGAATTTGAATCTAAAGTCAAACAACTTGAGCGCTTCCTCATTTTAAAACACTCAACGGATACACTCAAACTCAGGATTCTAAAATATCAATATAATAAACCAATAAGCTCATACATGGTTAAATACTTACAACGCAAAAAACACTATGCAAATTCAATAAAGGCAAGAAATTTCTTGCCAACTACCTAAAAGTGAAAAGTCAGAGTTGCTCAATCACCGCTATCAAAAGCAAGTCAGATAAATCTGAAATCGAACCCCAAAACAATAGCAAGCTGTTTCGCTCAATACTATAAAGAACTCTACAACCCTGACCGACGGTTTAACATCACAGATAGCAAAAACTACATTTGGAACATAAACCTCCCCTCTCTAAAGGAATCAGACCAAATCTCCCTTAACAGATCGATTGAAGCGGACGAAATAGCGCAATCAAAACGCTTAAAAGTAAAAAGGCTCCTGGTCCAGACGTCTTTGTATGCCGCTTCTACAAAAGTTTCCAACCCCTTCTCACCCCTCACCTAATATCCCTCTGTGATTTCTATGCCTCTAATGGCAAAACCAGCCCAAACTTCACTGAAGCGATAATTAATGTCATCCATAAAGACAATAAAGACACACTAGAGATGAAAAATTATAGACCAATCTCACTACTCATCGTAGATTGCAAAATATATGCTAAGATCCTAGCCACCAGACTGGAAAAACTTCTCCCATTCATAATTCACCACTAACAAACAGGCTTCATCAAAGGGAGATTAGACTGTGATAACATCAGACTAGTTGCCCATGTGCTAGAAAAAGCGCCCCTCCTTAACTTACCAGCAATGGCCTTAGACGCCGAAAAGGCCTTTGACAAGGTCTCCTGGCCCTTTTTAGGTCTCGCCTAGCGTTGCAGCGCGCATGCGCTGCTCGGTCTGCGAGACTTCTTGTAATCAAGCCAATTTCAGAAGTGGAGTCTAGGGTCCGCCCCTTCTTTCCATTGGCTTGCGTCATCGTGCATGCTAAACCCTGGCTTTCCATTGTGAGTGAGGCTTTTTAGTCCCTCCTTGTTGCCGCCCTGTCTCCTTTTGGGCCCGCCCACCCGGACTGGATCTTTTACTTGCGGCAGTACACAGAGTCTTTTAATTATTGGGTAAGCACTTTTTTTTTTTTTACCTTTCGTGTAATGTTTGTTTACCATTGTGGTCGCTTCAATACTTGCAATGGCTGACTTTTTTTTGGGGGGGGGGGGTTTGTTTCGGTAACTTGTTATTGATTTTTTTTTTGGCTATGTGTTTTTTCCGACGGTATGTATGTGCGTTGTTTGGGATTTATGTTTCAAATGTATGTTTATTTCGGAGCGCGGCGCCTGCTTTAGGGACACCGCGCTCCGTTTATTTATTTATTTTTTCGTTATTTCGGAGCGCGGTGCCCGCTTTAGAGATACCGCGCTCTTTCTTTTCTCTCTGGAAGGTGGCCTGCTGGGGATTTGGAAGAACCTTTATGGTTCAGCAAATTAACTCCCCAAACTAAATTGTCTCTAGTTTCCTCTACATTCCCAAATTCGAATACTTCCGTGTGGGCTTGTAGCATGACTAAGAGCGCTGCTGGTGGTCTTGTTCAGTCCTCGTCCTTCTGGAGTACCAAGTTTCGGTACATATGACTAGTCCATCATGGCCGCTACGATTAGGAGCCGAGGTACAGTCCTGCCTGCTGGTGTCCCTTTTCAGTTTCCATGGTCGCTTGTTACAGACTACCTGTACCTGCTCCGCCGCTGGTTTAACTGTGGATTCAGCAGCTACAGGTGGTGTTGCAATACATCTTGTGTCGCTCCCTGGTCTTTAGCTGCTGGTCTTGTTATTCTTTTCTGACCCGTTATCCTCTGGGTTCGTCACCTCTGTTCCCCTCGTAAGATGGCGTCACTCGGGCTTCAGTGGAGGGCAGGGTGGGCGTGGCCTGGTCCTTCCGGGCTACCGTAGCACAACACTGCCAGCCGGCCTGGGTACTGGGAGTTATACCGGGTCAGCTGTCCAAGGATAGAGGGAGCCAGAGCCACTGACCGCCTGGGTTCAAGTCCGGCTGCGTCACGGGCTCAGCGGGGCACAGAAGTGGGGTTCACTCTCTGGCCAGGAGACTGCAGGTGAACCGGCCGGCTTCTTGCGACTGGGTGCGATGGAAAGGTTGCTGGACAACAGACTGGAGACGAGCTGGTGAGACACAATTCTTTCCGAATATTCTGCAGCATCTAACATATCCCCTCTTGTGTCTCCAGTGACTGTGCCTCTCACACCTGCTTACCCGCTTGTGCAGACACTAAACCCCCTTTACCTGCCACCCTTTCGTTTGTTTCACCGCCTCTCTTCCCTCCCGCTGAGAGGCTCGCCCTTATCACTGACAGCCTCTCCTCCTTCCTGCTGACAGCATCTCCTGCCTCCTGCTGGGAGGCTCCCCCTTATCACTGAAAAGTTCTCATCTCTCCTACTGAGAGCATCTCCTCCCGCTGACTTACAGCCTCGCCTCCCTCCCACCCACAGCCACGCCTCCCTCCCACTCACAGCCTTTCCTCCCTCCTGCTGACAGCACCGCCCTTCCACTGACACCACCACCCCTTCACTGACAACCTCTTCTCACTCCTGCTGATACCCTCGCCTCCATCCCGCTGACAGGACCGCCCTTCCACTGACAGCACCACCCTTCCACTGACAGCACCACCCTTCCACTGACAGCATCACCCTTCCACTGACAGCATCACCCTTCCACTGACAGCATCACCCTTCCACTGACAGCGTCTTCTCCCTCCCTGACAGCACCACACTTTCACTGACAGCCTCACACTTTCACTGACAGCCTCTTCTCCCTCCCGCTGACTCTCAGTCTCACTTTCCTCCTACTGACCGTGTCTCTTCTATCTGACAAACTTATTTTTCCTACTGCCAGACTCTCCGCCCACTGACACACAGCCTCTCCTGCCGAGAGTCTCACTACTATCACTGAGAGCATCTTCTTTCTCCTGCTGAGAAACTTCCTTCCTCCTGCTGCTCCTGGGCCCCGACCCTGGTACCTCCCGAGGCATTCCATCCTCTCCCTGCAGGGTCTGTGGACGTCGGGGGTCCTCCAGGCACTCCCTCCTCTCCCTGCAGGCTCTGTGGACATCGGGGGTCGTCTTGTTTAGTAGATCCCACAGTCCGCCCTCTTCAGCTCTGCTCTTGCTTCTTATGCTGATGTTAGAAGTTTCAGTAGCAAACTAGTTTTCTGGTCTTACCTGTCTCATTGAAAGAAACAGGGGAACATGATTTAAAAAAAACAAACAGGGGAAAGGTAAAGGGCTGCCTTCTTCAGTGACTGTTGAAAATTGATTTATTTTTCCTACTTTCATATAGAGAACAAATAAGAAGTTTTTTCTTTATTATATGTTTGCAGCAAGTTGCTTTACTTTCTTATACATTGTATGCTATTTTGTGTTTTGTATACATTTCAAGGTGAAGCTTCTTTTAACCTGAGGACCTTTACGGAGTATATATACACTGCCTCGCTTTCTCCCTCACTCTCCTTCCTTGTGCCTCACGCTGCTCTTCTCCTCACTCTCCTTCCTTGTGCCTCACACTGCTCTTCTCCTCACTCTCCTTCCTTGTGCCTCACGCTGCTCTTCTTCTCACTCTCCGTCCTCGTGCCTCACGCTGATCTTCTCCTCACTCTCCTTCCTTGTGCCTCACGCTGCTCTTCTCCTCACTCTCCTTCCTTGTGCCTCACGCTTCTCGTCTCCTCACTCTCCTTTTCTTTTGCCTCATGCTGCTCTTCTCACTCTCCGTCCTTGTGCCTCATGCTGCTCTTCTCATTCCTTGTGCCTCATGCTGCTCTCCTCCTCACTCTCCTTCCATGTGCTTCACGCTTCTCTTCTCCTCACTCTCCGTCCTTGTGCATCTCATGCTGCTCTTCACCTCCTCAATCTCCTTCCTGATGCTTCATGGTGCTCCACAAATAACAATTCTAATCCAACTCAAAATATTCCACTACACACCACATACATACACTCCATAACACATGGGTACAAAACATTGCCATTTACAACGCCAAAAGCTCAAAATCAAACAAATGCAAGACCTATTGCATTTCCAATGCTTGTTAAGATCAGCAATCCGCAAATTTAACCTCGGATCCTCCTTCGAACAGATGGTATTTGTATTATATGATAATCCCTTGCCAAAGTTAGGGTAAATGGCTCCCTTTCTGAAAAATTCAAACTTTCCCAAGGTACGAGACAAGGCTGCCCTCTCTCACCACTTCTTTTCCTCCTAGCCATAGATCCCCTTCTCTCAGAGATACGCCATAATCCCAACATCAAAGTGATCCCATTTGGTGTGACAGCATACAAAGTAGCAGCTTTTGCGGACGACGTCCTCATATTCTAGCAGAATGCGGACTTGGCCATGCCTGAAATCCTCAGCCTAATCAAGGCCTACTCTAATGCATCTGGCTACACGCTAAACAAAGATAAAACTGAGGTCTTCCCCCTCAACCCTATCTGCACCTCCGAGATTATTGGGAACGCCAACCTCAAATGGCAAAAACCCCTGCTTCAAATACCTAGGCCTCCATCTAGGTAAAACATTGGCCAGGACCTTATCAAAACATGGTCACCCAAACACATGACGTGGTGGGGCAGACTAGAATGCACCAAAATGTTAATTGTTACGCAGGTGAACTTTATAAATCAGTAATTTCCCACTTCAATTCTCAGATTCCTTTTTCAGACTCCTCAATAAATCCACCACCCAATTCATTTGGCAAGGCAAAAAACCCAGAATCGCCACTAAGATCTTACTACGTAGCAAAGACGAAGGCGGAATGGTCCTCCCCAACTTTAGCAGAGTTCAAATGGCTTTTATGATTAAACAATTCATACACTGGCTCCCTCCAAACCCCCTCCTCCCTCCCCCACTTGGGCAAACATTGAGAAAGACCTCTTCCTACCATTTACACCTCTAGCGGCGCTCTCAATAGACCATTTCAAACCCCTTCACTCCACAAATATACTCAGAGACACAATGTGTGCGGTGAAACCGCTAGACAAAAAATGCTCCATCAAAGTCAAAACTCCTCACATGCATCACTTTGGTACAATCCACTATTAAAAATTGACAGTAAAACACTCCACTGGCACTCCTGGTCAAATCTCAATACCCTACACATCAAAGACGTGATTGACAGGACTAACCCTATCCCGTTCGCCCTCCTTCAAGCCTTTTCAAGGATCCCTAATAAGGAATTCTATAACTTTCTAAAACTCGAAGTAGCTATCAACCATAACCACAACTTTCCTAACCCCCAGGACCCATCCACTCTTTAAAAAAAAAAAATGTTTATTGATTTTGTGCGTAACAATGGCCTTATGTAACAACAGTGGCGGCTCCTCCGCTAAGGCGGAGGAGCGTCGCCCCACTGCTTCAGCTGCAAGCTGAATACAAAAAATAAAATGATAATACTGTTTGTTATTATCCATTTATTTTTTGTATTCAGCTTGGAGCTGAAGCCAGGCGGGCAGGGCTGGGCTCCCCGCATCACAGGGGGGAGGAGTTTTGGCAGCACCTAAAGTGAGCATGACGCTTTGGCTGGCCGTCTCGGGCCGGTCAAAGCGTCATGCGCACTCTGCATGTACTCCACCCAGGCTGTATTACAGCCTGGGTGGAGAACATGCACAGCCTGCCAGCCATTGTCTGAGTGCCGAACCACGGCGCTCAGACCAATCACAACGCTGCTAAGACAGCGTTGTGATTGGTCAGGGGATTCTGGGAGGCTGTGTGCTTCCTGCCGAGAGGAGGACGGAGAAAGAAGAGGCGGTGGCCAGCGGTAAATTTTTATTTATTATTCCCCCTTGCACCTCCCCGCCCTAACACCCCTGGTCAGTAGCAGCCGCTACTGCGTAACAACTTTTAAGATATAGTTTCACACATATCTCAAGGAGTACTGGGAAATGAATAAAGTCAGACATTGAATCAATTTATTCCAAACAGCCAAGCCCAAAACCACCACCCCCGCATGTGCCATTCCATCTCTCTGCTTATGATTGATATACACATAATGTAACATTCCCTAAAGAGTCAGTCACCTCTCGGATACTCCCAACCAAACACCTGGGCGTCAATCAGCCGGGTTCAGTAGATCGGTCTGCTTAGCCAAATAGTCCTCCCATTGTTCCATGAGGTTACACCTCCCATCCCTAGCCCTCATGTCAGCTCTTATTGAGAGTTCTCCTGTGGCCCATCGAACCACATCCGTTTGCCATGCTGTAACAGAGGGGGCTGTTGTCGCTTTCCAGGACATGGCAATGCGACGGTTCACTAAGATAAGAGCCAGACCCTGAAAGCACACCAAGTGTTTTGTCTTTTTTGTTATCACCCCTGCATTAAGGATGCAACGAGATGGATCGCAAGGCAGAACAGAATCTGTGATAGTGGAAATAGAAGAGGTCACTGACCGCCAGTAATCCGAGATCACTGGACATGCCCACACCATATGGACGAAGTCCGCTTCAACCTGTTGACATCTAGGACATTGTGTACTCATGCCAGGGTACACCTTGCCTATTCTGTCTGGAGATAAGTATGTGTAATGCAGATAATTAAATTGCATGAAGTGGAAACGAGCGTTCGATGAAATCAATTTGAGGGAACCAAGACACCTCTGCCAGACAGTGTCGGACAATTCTACGGCCAATTTATCTTCCCACAATTCCTTGAGGGTATGAAGGCAGGGATCCAGAGGATCTCGACTCAGTGTGCCCTATATAACAGATATAGTGTGCCTAGTGTTCATAACGGTCAACATCAACTCCAGCGGTCTGGCCACCCTCGACAGATCTCTCTCAAAATTCCACATTCTACCAGTCACCTCTTGGAAGGCCGAATATAACAGAAACTGCCCCGGGCCTAGGTTTCCACGCTCCATCAGATCTTCAAATGTACATAATCTGCCCTCCACCACCACGTCCCCCCATGTTATGTATCCCGCAGCCGTCCACTGACTGAATGAAGAGCATGCAGGGGCCTACAAAGTGGCGGCTCCCATAAGGGTAGGCTTGGCGCAAACGGCACCCCTGTATGCCTGTGATGAATATATTTCCTCCAGCACCACACCGCCAACCTTCACTAGGACATTGGGTACTGTTCGAAAAGAGGAAGACATCAGAAGCCATCCAAGTAACGAGCCTCCCCCGAAATCGAGGCCCAGCATGTCCCGTTCGGGACAAGACTCAACATGGAGCCAACGGAGCGGCCACTGAAGTTGAACGGAAACGTAATAAGACTCATAGTTAGGTGCACCCAGGCCCTCCATCTCCAATGCCGGAGTCATTGATTCAATCTTTACCCTATGTCTTTTAGGGCCACAAATCAGGGAAGCCAGTAGACGTCGCAATTCCTGAAAAAAAGATTTCTGAAGTAATACCGGTAGTGCTGCAAAGAAATAAAGAAGACGGAGGAGTATTAACATCTTCGCTATGGACACCCTACCCATAGACGACAGTGGTAACTGTGTCCAAAAGGGCAGTGAGTGGCGGATAGAAGTGCCTTACCAAGGTTACCGTCTATCAGATCTTGTTCTTTATGGTATACAGGGATCCCCAAGTATTTAAAGGTATCATGAGCCCATGGGAGGGGTGAGCGCACATCCGGGTCCCGCAACGGTACAGGAGTCTGCAACAATGGAAAAAAGGCACGACTTCCCCCAGTTGATCCGGAGTCCGGATATTCGGCCAAAGTCATCCAGAGCTGACATGACTGTTGGTAAGAGTGATGGGTCCGCCGTCAGATAAATTAGAGTATCATCTGCATACATTGAAACTATCTGCAGCCCTATATCCCCATGCAATCGCCCGTTCCCTCAACAGACAGGCCAGAGGTTCCGTGGCCAGGGCAAACAACAAGGGTGACAGGGGGAAGCCCTGTCGAGTGCCTTGTTCAATGGGGACGCTGTCCGAGATAACATCGCCAGTGCGTACCCTGGCCATGGGAGCAGAGTAAAGGACTCAAATCCATGTGCAGAATCTCTGGTGAACCCTAGTTTCAGTAGTACCCCATGTAGATAGGTCCATTCGAGGGTGTTGAAGGCCTTTTCTATATCCAAGGAGGCCACCCAGCCCTGAGTGTCTGTCCTATGTGCCCAATCCTTGACATTAAACAAGAGACAGATATTGAGGAATGTATTCCTACCCGGTATAAATCCATTCTGATCTGGATGGATCACTGTGTGTATCTTCGGAGTCAGTCTGTTTGCCAGCACCTTCCCCAACACTTTATAATCAAGATTTAGAAGTGATAATGGGTGTTAGGGTGCCACATCTAGAGGGTCCCTTCCGGGTTTCGGAAGCACTGTGATCAGAGCTAGTTGCATACTTTCCGGCAGGTTACCACATTCCTGGGCTCGTTCAAATAGAGCCAACAACCGTGGTGCCAATAGGGCACGTTATGAAGCATAACGTTCTATCAGTAGCCCAATAAGTACTAGGCGCTTTGCCCCTGGGTATGTGTTCAATGGCTGAGACCTCTTTAAGAGTCAGTGGTTCGTCTAACTCTTGCTTCAGAAGTGGATTGAGAAAGGGAGTCCCCAGAGGATGTAGATAAGTGAGGATCGCCTCGGGTGTCACACCCAGTGGAGTCTGATACAATTCCCTGTAATACATTTCAAATTCTTTATTGATGTCTAATTGAGCTTTCACTATGGGTCCTGCACGGGATCGAAGAGCTCCTATAGTGGTACATGGGCGTTCGGATTATAGCAGCCATGCCAATAACCCACTTGCCTTATCATCTAATTCATGTTGTCGTTTGGTGTATTTTTTGAAGTCAAAAATGGCTAGCTGTCCGGACAAGTCCCTATAATCTGCCCTAATGCCTGCCAGTACTGGGAATGTGGTTGGATCGGACGCCCAGTCCACCGCCGCCAATCTCAGTCTACCCTCCAGGTCTAGTATTTCCCTCTGTAAAGTGTGTCGTATACCATATTGTGTGGCCATGCACACACCTCTTACCACCACTTTGAACGCATCCCATTCAACCTCCGCAGTGGAAGCAGACCCCTCGTTCTCCGAAAAATATCTATCAATGTGTTCCCCTATGCTCGTCCGGAACACTATGTCCTCCAGTGCCCGGGGCTGCAGGCCCCAGGTACGTATGGAGCCGCGAGGTCTCCCCCAATGAAAAGACACCAACAGGGTACAGTGATCAGACAATTTCCGTCCTAGATATTCCGCCCGCCCACATTTATTCACTAGTGGCCCGGTGCCAAAGACCAGATCTATTCTCGTATGAAGGGCATGTAATGCAGAGTAATGGGAGTATTCACGCTTATGTGGGTATAACGTGCGCCAAACATCCAGCACCTGCACATTCTCAGTCCACTATTGCAAAGTTTCGTAATGTGGTGGGACTGTGCTCCCAAAACAGGAGGGGTGGATCTGTCTAGGTCCAGGTCTGGGACACAAAGTCTCCGCACCAGAACAGAGTTGAGTGCACTGAATGAAGAAGGGCTGGTGTTAGCGTGGTTAAAAAAAGGGGCTGGCCCACATTAGGAGCATAGAGTACTGCCAGGGTGAGGGGCTCCCCATCTAATGTGCCCTCAGCGATAACATACTGGCCCCCAGGGTCGATCAAGGTGTGATCCAAAACAAACAGAACTCCAGGTGCAACCCATAAGAGAACCCCCTTAGCATAGGCAGAGAAAGTGGTGCCCAGTACAAGGCCTCACCAGCGTTTGTGCAATTTTAGGAGCTCCCCAGCAGTTAAATGTGTTTCCTGTAAGCATGTGAATTGGATGTGATGTCGTTTTAAATAAGAGTGGATCTTGTATCTCTTGGTATATGTTCCCATACTTATTTATTTGTGTTTTATAGAGCGCGAACATTACCCGTTAGGGTATCAGAGCACTTTACAGGGATAACAAGTTGTATACAAATAAGACGTAGGTAGGGGGGTGGAACATTTGGGATCAAAACAAGTGCCAACAATTTTCAAGTCAAAATGTAGAGAAGGTCCAAGATAACAAGTGTGGAGTACCGGGAGGTGCAAGGTGGATAGTAGCTGGTCAATCCAAGGTGTAGTAGTAACAGAATAAAACAAGGTCGCTGAACGGTGTGTGCAATGCAAGAATTATGAGAGGAACTTGCCCATTAGGAAGGTTTTGGCTTCCTTTTTAAAACGTGCCAGAGATGGAATTCTTCTGATGACGGGCGGGAGTGAGTTCCAGATTCTTGGTGCGGCCCCAGAAAACGCACGATTATAGGTTTTTTTCTTTCGAAAGCGGGGAGGCTGGAGCAAGAGGTCTCTGGAGGACCGGGGGTTTCTGGCTCCTCCGGACACCAAGAGTTTCTGGGCAAGAAATGCAGGATATTTAGTGTATAGAGCCTTGTGAGTAATACATGCCAGTTTGAGTTGGATTCTGGCTTCAAGAGGAAGCCAGTTCAGAGCTTTCAGATGCGGTCGAATTTGTTTGAACCAGTTAGGAGTCTGGCGGCGGCGTTGAGGCAAGCTTTTAGGGGGGCCGTGGAGATCTTGGGTAGGCCAGAGAAGGTAGAGCATCCATATTCGAGTCTGGAGATAACTAGTGCCTGGACTGCCATTTTTAGATAGGGAGTGTCAAGGAATGGTTTTAATTTTCTTAGATAGTTCAGGTGAAACCTGACGGTGTTAGCCATCGAGTTGATGAGGTCACGTATATTCAAGCTGCTGCCCTGGGTTATTCCGAGGGATTTGGCAGAGTCCACTATGGTCGGTGGGCAGTTTAGAGCTGTGATCGACTTAGTCCATTCCCGAATGTCAGGGTTGGTTTTAGGTGGGGAGATTAGAAGGAATTCCGTTTTTTGTGCATTTAGTTTGAGCTGGTTGTAGGTGAGCCATTGAACAGTCAACTTCAGAGCCTCATTCAGGGAATAGATCTCCTCCGGAGAAGAGATTTTGATGTAGATCTGGGTATCATCGGCATATATGTGGTAGGAGATATTGGCGGTACGTAGTACTTCTGCTAGCGGTTCGAGGTAGAGATTGAAGAGGGTAGGGGAAAGGGTTGATCCTTGGGGACTCCGACCGTAATCGGAGAAGGAGCGGATAGGTTACCGTTGACTAAGAATCTCTGGGAGCGGTTCTGGAGGAAGGATCTAAACTATTCGAGCACGGAACCCCCCCAGTACCATCCTGAGTTTGAGGCGTTCGAGAAGTTTCTCGTGGTTGACTGTATCGAAAGCAGAGTACAGATCTAAAAGGATTAGGAGACAGGTTTTGCCTTGGTCAAGGGCTTGGAGAGCATCATCCACAATATGGAGAAAGGTGGTTTCCGTGCCGTGCCCTGAACCCCGATTGGAAATAGTCTAGTAGATTGAAGTTGGTGATGTGTTGGCTCAGTTGAAGTTGTACACATTTCTCCAGAACTTTCGCTAGGAGTGGGATATTGCATATAGGTCTAAAGTTGTCTGGAGAGGCAGGATTCAGCGTGGGGATGACTTGACCGGCTTTTAGAGAGTCAGGTATCGACCCTTGTAGAAGGGAGGCGTTGATTATTGTAGTCCAAATAGGAATGATAGATTGGGAGGCAGCGGCCAAACAGTTGGAGGGGAGTGAGTCATTAAAGTGGTTGTTTGGATTTAAGGAGGATAGAATTTCCGAGATGGAACGGTCGTCATATGATTTGAAGTTGGACCAGTGCGCTTGGTTTTTGGGTGACGCCTGGGGGGGGCAGCGAGGAGAGATGGGGCCCGTCCGGAGGGGGTCGGAAGTAGGTAGCGGAAATAAGTTCGTTTCCTAGGGAAGTAATTTTGTCAGAGAAGGAGGAGGAGAATTCCTCACGTTATTAGAGATTTTGGGGTTTCTTTGGAGGTTTTAGCCAGTTTATTAGATTGGTGTTTGACCATTTCAAAGAGCTTGCGGGGTCTGTTCTTGGCGTTCTCCAGTTCTGATCTGAAGAATTCTTTTTTTTATTTGAGGATGTTCCTATTATAGGCATTTCTGGTCTGACGGAGAAGTTTTAAATGCCCCTCACATTCCAGGTGAGTATATTATAGTCATGTGTGGTCATGTAGTGTGTGTGTGTTAGTGGATGGCATCCATGAACTAAATGGCAAGGAAGAGATGGGACCACAGGGAGGGCTGGGCAGGAAAAGAAAAACACCAATCAAGAAAAAAGAGAAAAAAAATCAAGAACAATCCCCAATAAACCCCAACTCCCAGGCCACACCCTCGATCGGTTACAACCAGACATCGCCAACAATGATTGGGCAACTAGTACAAAGTCTATTCGTTGGGGGGGGGGGGTCCAAGATTGTCAACCTTAATAGGCGAAGTCCAGCCCTGCCGCCAGTGAATGAACACGTAACTCCCCCACCCCAGGTGGTTCCTAGTCTAAAGAGACCCCCTACCCATTGTAGTCGTAGCTCAGAGACTCCCTCAACAATAATCAGAATCAGCAATTAAAGGATATCACCTCAATCAAGGAGGGCACAGTAACAGGTCTGCAGTCCTCGGTATGAGCTGAGGGCCTCCCCTCAGTTCTTCCGGAATCTCTTCAATCGGAGGGGGGAAGCAGGACTCTACAGTGTCCGCATCGGAGTCCCTACTGCTGTTACCAGCAGTCACAGACTGTTCCATGGCAACCAACACCTCTGCCCTGCCCCGAGCAGCCTGAGCCTTCGTTGGTTTGCCCCGAGTGTGACTCATAGAGTGTCGCTTCCTCCTCTTTGTCTGCCACACGTTCTCTCCTTCTGGCATGTTAGCATGTCGAGATTCGCCTCTCGACTCCAGCCAATTTGGGCTTCCTGTGAGGTCAAGAAGAAAAGAGTTTTGTCATCTAAAGTTACCCTTAATTTTGCTGGGTATAGCAGCACATATTTAAATCCCAGTACACGTAGCTGCTATTTCACGTCCTGGAATGATTGTCGCTGCTGCCTCACCTCCATAGTGTAATCTGGGGAAATGGTGACCACGCTATTATCTATCTTCCAGGGGCTCTTGGCTCTGGCAATATGTAGGATATTGTCCCGATCTCTAAAATTGAAAAGTCTTGCCACCACCGGCCGTGGAGGGACCCCTGGATTCTGGGGTCGGCCCGGAACTCTGTGGGCTCGTTCCACTGAGAAAAAGGTTGACGTCTTGCCTTATAGGACTGTTGTCGTCAACCAGGTTTCCAAACAGAGGTTCATGCTCGGGCCCTCCACCCCCAGAGGAAGGCCTACTACACAGATATTATTTCTCCTAGACCTGCCCTCCACATCATTAATTACAGCATGTAGTACTGCAACCTCCTTCTGAAGCGCCACAATATGTTGATCATGATCTGTCAACAAAGGACGGATGTCTGCCAGGTCGTGTTCAGAATCCTTCACTCTAAGTTTCTTATGATCATCCCATAAAAACCCTACTTCCTGCACCCAGGTGTCTAGTTTGGGTTCTATGGAGGCTATGAGGCTGCTTACAGCTGCCAAGAGTTCAGAAAAGTTCTCAGAAGGGTCCTGCAACAGGCGTTCCGCAGCCACTTCCTTAGTTGGACGGTCGGGATCAGCAGCTCTGCCGGCCTTTGCTTTAGCCATTATGATGCCCCGGAGACAGAAGGATTAGGGTCACTGGTGGTCGTTTGTGGTGGAGCTGTTAACAAGAGTAGTGACTCCCCCCCACTCCTCAAGTGGTGTGTCCGGTAGCCCCGATTAATGTATCAGGAGACTGGATCCCCAAGGAAGATGGAGGAATAGCAACTTATTGCTTGGAGTGGCTCTCAGTCGGTACTGGGTCAAGGGGAGTCACCTCGCCCAGCAACAGGTCTTTAACCAGATCCTACCCCCCACCTGAAGCTAGATACGATGAATGCTGCCAAACCTAGGGAAGGCAGACCTGAAATGTATGGGGAGGGATGGCTCTTTGAGCAGTGATAGTGACCCTGCCCGTGTAAGCAATCCTAAAGTCCTCGTGGGGCCCTTAATATCCAACCAGGTAATCGAAGCAAAAAGGGAAGTCCCTCCTTAGGAGCAGCCCCGGGCCCCCGAGCTGTCCTGAGACCAGAGTCAACAAGGGTGGGTGATGTGACTGCCTTACAGTCCAACTATCCTCAGGTGAGCGATCTGCCGCAGCATGGAAGAGAAATCCAGGCCTGTGCTAAGGGATAGCTCCAGAAATGCACCTCGGGTCCCTCCAATCAGCAAATTAATGGCGCTCATGGAGAGTGTGTTTCTCCTCCCCCGTCTCTCACTCTCGCGCCCTGGTCCGAAACCCAGGTAGCCCAGCGATGCGGAACTGGCTCCTTCAGGGCTCTCGTGGCCCTACTGCAGTCTGTGCAGCTTCTGTGGAGGAGGCACCTCAGTACATCAGCGCAGCGCGCACTCAATCCAACGGGGTAGGGGTGAAACGGAGGGGCCCACCGATCGCGGCCTCACCCTTGCCGGTCACACACCTCTCATTGCTGCACTAGCTGCACTGGATGTCTGCCGCTCCCAGGTGCCTCCGATCCAGCGCCACTGTCAGGCTGCGATTCATAGGGCACCACGCTACAGCCGTGATTCACGGGTGCCGGGTCAGCCCACCGTTCAGGGTCCGTGTGCGCAGCCGGATGTCTGATGTGGCAAAAAACCGGGACCCAGGTGTCGGGAGGGTCCCAAGCTCACCCTCAGTTCGCCTCAAAAGGCCACCAGGCGGGAGTAACTCTGGATAATTGGTGACAGTCAGCCAGAGCTCGCATTTATGCGACTATCCTCACTGCCATCTTGGACACGCCCCCCCCAACCCATCCATTCTTAATAAACTTACTTTTCTATCTTCCCAAGACCACCAAGCCTCAAAAATCTATGAACTGCTTCAGGAATTAGCTTCTAACCCCATTCACAAATACCAAAACAAATGGTATACCTCCTGCCTTAAGGAAGGCTATACTCACCTAACAGAAAACAACTGGTAGCTTATCTGGAAGCACGCTACCAAACTCAAGATCTCCCCCATCATACTTCAGTGTAAATACTGGTTACTATACAGATCCTTTTGGACCCCTGCTAAACTCTGCAAATTAGGCCTGCTAAACTCAAACAAATGTTGGAATTGCTCCTCAGATGTGGGCGACCTCGAATATATGATTTTCTACTGCCCAATGCTTCAGTTCTACTGGGAAAGCATTAACAAAACTATAAACAGCATCTTCCACTGTAATGTTGTGCTGGACCCGGTGCTAATCGCTCTAGGACCCTGGGCTCTCCCCAATACTCCCACACTCAACACAACAGAACTCCTCTTATTTGACCTGCTTCTCACACTGGGCGTCAAAACTATTCTCTGAGACTGGAAGGTCTTCAAATCTATCTCGTACCATACCTGGTGGGCCTGGACCTGCTTTCTCAGAAGCACTGACAACATTATCCTCAACCAAAACTTCAGTCAGGGCAAATCGAGACTAGTTTGGTCCCCCTAGGCGCTCAAATGCAATCTGACTCCACTCCAAATTAGATAATGGGGCGCCGTAGCACTTGGGATATCCCACTCCCCCCATTCGCCCCTCCCTTATCTCCTTTCTATCACCCTTTCTTTCTCTTTGCTCCTCTCTTTCTATCATTTTCACTCTAGAAGTATAACCCCAGCTGACCACAGAGCTTCTGCAGGCAACCACGGAAACTTAAATGTGTCACCCAGCTCCTCTCATCCCGTACTACCCCCTCCAACTAGATTATCACCGAAGCTACATGACTTTATTAATATTGACATACGGCTGATTCACAGGTGATAAACGGAATGCACTGTACCATCATTGTTTACTTCTCGCTGTTTTCTTTTTTTATTTGATTACTGTATGTATCGTTTTCTTTTACAAATAAAAATGCCTAATAAAATGGTAAAATAAAAAATAAAAGGTGTAGGTTTTATTTTGGTTGTTACATTTTTTAAATAATTTCAGCTTGATGATTACAAGTCCAATGTTTTTTCCTTCTTAGCTACATTGCTCTAATCAACCAGTTGAATACTGTTATTTGCGGTTTCTGACACAACTGAAGGAACAATAGACTCAGTTTAAGGATACATGATAACACTGAGCAGATATACAACTTGGAAATCAGTTTTAGTCCCTAGAATAAAAACAAGGTTTGTTCAGAAAACATGGTTTGGGTAAAAAAGCAACTGACTATACATAAAATCAGGCCCCTAAGGTTTTTCATGACAAATTATGATGAAACATGAAGGGGTTATTATATCGGTAATTGTTAGTACATCATTTGAGGTGATGATGTCTTCACGACTGCGGAGACTATAATTATCTTTTCTGCTTGAATCTTGCTTCCTTGAAGCTAAACTGTATGGTAATTTACAGTATGAAACCAGAACTGAGAAACAATTCTTAAGCGTAATAAAATACCAAATGGGAATTTGTACCTTGAAGAAATAATTAACTAACACTTATGTATGACATGGGAACGAGTCAGTTTCAGATTTGGCCGATCCCTCGACAAGAGATTTCGTAACTTTGCATTTCAAGCTAGAGTAATTCATTCCTTTCTGCCACGCTCTAAACCCGAATTACTGAACCAAGCCCATGATCTCACAAAGTGGCAAACATAAATGTGAGGCAATAGTTGAAATGTTTACCATTACAGTGGTTTACAAATTGAGCTCACCATGTAAATAATTGCTTAGCCGCAGAATTCTCAACCACTATGTGGTGTATTGTATCGACCAGTTATTAGTTTATCCATACAAAAATGTATATATCTTAAAATTTAGTTGAAACTGCAGAAAAGCAGTATTTTTAATGTTGCTAACTTATGCAAGAGCAAACTAGGCTTTGACCCCAAATTTGGACCCACACACCAAACATGAAAAAGTGTCCGCAATTGTTTCTCACCATTTTTTAGGTCTCGCCTGAGCCAGCGCATGCGCTGCTCTGGCGAGAGTTTTAGTAAGCGGGTTTTGGAAGTGCAAACAGTAGTTTGCTGGCGACCAGCTTGCGTTCACGCGAGCGTGCACGCGCGATCAGGCGCCATATGGCTTCCATCGCCATCTGGCTTCCCTCGCGATTACTTTCACTTTCGCGGCCGTGTCAGTTTCACGGCCGCGCGGCCATTGCTTGTTCCCTGTGAACGTTGCTAGTGCCTTTCTTGTGGGGAATAACAGCTTTATATTACCATGCCCCCTGGCCCGGCTCTCCATGGGCTCGGGCACTTACAGCTCACAAGTGGGGCCAATAACAAGGACTGTTTCGTTATTGTTCTTATTTCTTCTCTAGGTTATAACAACAAAGTGAAAGTTTGCTACTCTGTTGAAAGATCCAACCCAGTCGGGTCAGGAGACTTCCAGCCTTGTTGCATTTTTGTGCAGTTCAGCTCATCGTAGTGGGATTCTGGGAAGAATGAAAACATCCTGCTTCTGAGGCTCCTGCTGCCTTTTCTTAGTCACACACCGGATGTGCTTCATAAGAAATGTTGACAACACATCCACGACAGTCAGGAAGTCAAATGGCAAACACAGTGGTTTCCTTAATTCGGTTTAATTATCCAGCACGGTTATTGCTAAAAAGAAAAACATACGGCAGAAAAAATGTGTTCGGTTTCTCAAGCGAAATCAGTAGCTTGCAAAGTTAAGTTATATATAGTTCCAGTTCCATTCTGAAAACATTTCGAAGTAACCGAATACTTCATAAGCAGTCACTGGAAGGAGCAAGTTGTTACGTGTTCTGCAGATGATGCTCCTTTTAAAAAGGTTATGGAAAAGGAACATGTTTCCATGTACTTTTCTACATACAACATACAATGGCAAATCGTGTCCCCCAAATCACTGCTTTCTGTCACTTCGCTATGACATCAAGGCTCAGCTGTTTACTTACAGCACATTGATGTGCTTATAGATGTATGAACTGCAAACAACATAGATAACAAGCATTGGCATAGCCAATAGGTCTCCCTTTTGGGACCTTATAAGTATTTAGTTATGCAGCACAATATCCTTAGTGCAACAACATCAACTGTTGCATGGCTAAACACTTATAAGGTCCCAAAGGCGAGACCTATTGGCTATCTATACCAATGCTTGTTAATTGTTTGTTAGGAAAATTTGGGCAACATTAACTCAGTGTTTTACTTACAAGACCATCTGGTGACACAAGCAGAACCTTCTATGCACATGCCAGTGTGGGTTCGCAGGGAGCATAGGAGACTGATGAGAAGAACATAGCTGCTGATTGGAGATGACATGTTGCTGGAAACTCTTGAAGTACTATGACCTAAGAGATATAGCCTTGAGTGCTCTTTCTCTAGACACTCCACCCACAGATTTGCATACAATGGAAATTTCTTCCCAATTGACTATCCAAACCTTTGCCAGAAGCCCAAAACTAAAGGTGTAATTAATGATACGAAGATCAGCAACCTAGTCTCTAATGCTCCTTCGAACTCTAGCTTCACTGGATAATCAGGCCCCTGCTATCTCTTACTAACGTCTACTACATGGTCCAGACACGAAGAATGAATGGAGGTTACGCCATCCCATCTGGCCTCCTTATATCATATCTCTCTCTTTTAACAGTTGAGCTTGAAATTGCAGCCTGTATAATTTCTTGCATCCGAACGCTGATTGCTTTATGCCCAATCTTTTCGCACTTCACTTGTTACTGGTGTACATAAGGATTGTCTTTAAGAACTTAATGGTCAACTTGCAGGGCACTTACTTGTCCTGTTTGAAACCAGGCTACCTGTCTCTGAGGAGGGTCTCAAATGATAAGGAGTAGGGCCATGGTGTACCATGCAAAACTGTCTGCAAAGGCCTTTTCTGCTGCTTTTCCTTGTATACTGAACTCTCTTCCTCCGAGTGGCGGCTGGTGATCTTTGAATGTGGTGAGGAGTAATACTGGTCTTGAATTGTAGTGTGTGTGCGCGCGCAAAGGTAGCAAATTTAACTTCCTCTCTTGGGAAGTCAGGAGAACTTAAACCCACAACAACATTTTGGAAAAATTGGGTCAAATTGTGTATTTTAAAGCACAACTGTCACATAAATTTGCTAAAAAGATATAGGTTCTGAATAGGCACTCATCAAATATTCAAGTTTTTTCATGGTGGGCCAAGCCAATGCAATCAAATGCTCGCCAGCAGCTTCTCCCCAAAGTCAACGTTTTGTCATGTGTACCCTTCAAATGCCATGGGTGCCCTTTATGGCACAAATTATATACACTGTGCCAATGCCAGAATTTTGAAATTGCCACCATCCATATGCCATGGGTAAAAGTTTTTTGTTGTATATAATTTTATTGGCATTTATATCAATCTTGAGTACTGATTTCAACATTTCTCATATCATGACATAATACAGGTCAAACAACCCCCTCAATGGGTGACAGTTATGTGGAAAATTATCTCTGATATGTTAGGGCCAGCATTTTATCATGGATACCCCTCTCTCAAAAGCCAATGTTTCCCGCCCTTATGCCAAGGACTACCTCCAATGTGGCAGCACCGCAATGTTTCTGCAGATACCCATATTCCAAGAATTTTCCTACACTATGCCAGTTCAAGAATTTCCGTTCCATGGGTGCCCATATATGTCCAAACTTATTTCCATGACTACAATTCTGTTATGGGCCATGGGTGTTACCATATGCTAAAAATGACATACAATATGCCAGTGCCAGAGTGTTGCCATTGATTCAATCAAATACCTCTAGTTTGTCACGGCTGCCCCCTACCCATATGCAACGATTGTTTTTTCTTATGCCAACTAATACCTCCAATATGCCAGCGCCAGCATCAGCATTTTGGCATGGGTGTCACACATGCCAAGAACTTCCTCTAGAATACTCTCACTCATTCTCACTGACTTGCACTCTCTATTACTCTCGCTCAGTCTCCCATATTCTCACTCGGACTCATTCTCACTCACCATTACTCGCTCTCATTGACTCATAATTTCTTATTCATTCTCACTTACAATTATTTTCACTCAGTGTCACTCTCACTCAAATGCCCTTCACACTTATTTATTCTCAATCTGTCGCTCATGCAGTTACTGTTATTCACTCACTCTGTCACTCACACTCACTTTTGCTCACACATACACAGGCTCCTTCAAAACAAACTCTTCCTCGCACGTACACAACATACATTTAAAACGTTTTTTTAATACATCAGCTGCTTGTGCAGGCCCGTTCTAGCTCCTAGTGCTCCACTGACCCTTGCAGCAGGCATGCAGCAGAGGCAGAAAGCTGAAACCCAGATGGAAGGCCCTGTGTCATAAAGCACCAGTGCTTTTCTGTGCGATCGCTATACCACTTCACCAAGGGACTGAGGCTGACATCTTGAAAATACTGCACTATGTTGTGGATACCCAGACATCCATCTTGTGAGTGCCTAGACGAGTGCGCAAGTGACATGCATGGCCGTTTGCCTGCCCAGATAAAGGTATCTGCATCTCGCTTTATGGTTTGAGGCACATTTGGGGGAGGTTGTAGTGGAAGTACTTGAAAGAGAAATAATGCGTGCTGAGGGGCTGTTATTGAGAGCCGATATTCTTCCCAACCAGGAGACCCCCTTAGTTGCCTAGGAGCGCAGAACCACCTCCGATTTGCCTGAGAAGTTCTTGGTAGCTGATTTTCACAGTTGTCTGTAGGGAGCTAGTCAACAGATTCAACTGAATCTGTTTAGGGGGGCCAGGTAATTTGAAAGAGAACTCTAATGTGTCTTGTTGGCAAGCTGGCACTGTGAGGATGAGAATCTGGTACTTTTGTTAATTTAATTTGAACCCAGAGATCTCACCAAACAACTTCATCTCTTCCACTACTGCCGGCATTGAGGGTAAGGGCTTCATTGTCAACGTACAGGCTGATCTCGAGTTCCCCATGCCCAAACAGGATGCCTTTTATAGTGTCAAGTGTCCTAACCCATTGTGCTAGTGGCTCCATGTACAGGGCGACTAAGTCGTGCCCCTCTCTGTATAAGGAATGGGGTTTGCAGAACTCCATTGATGCGAATTTGTCCCTCCGGGGAGAAATACCCACACTGTACCCATTTACAGAATCTATCACCAAGTCCAAATTCCTGAAGAGAAGCTATGAGATGAGGCCAATGGACCCTGTCTAGCACTTACTCCGCATCAAAGGCAAATAGTAAAGCGTTAGTCTAGGATCCGTGGGCCTTGTATATTAGATGTAAGGTTCTTGTGGTATTGTCTGAGCAAGGCCTCTCCAGAATAAAGCCCAACTGATCATGGTCGAGGAGGCTCTTCATGCAAGGACCGAATGTGGTTGCTAGAACACTAGTACACAATTTGGCATTACACTTGAACCAGGAGCCTTGTTATATTTTAATCTGGCTATGGCTGATATAACCTCTTCTTTTGTCTTCTTTCGACATGGATGCATCCAAGGCGTCAGCCTGAGAAGCCATTAGTTTTGGAAGGCATGACCACGCGAGGTAGGGGTGTATGCATTTGTTAGGCAAATCGTGAGCATAGTAGAGTGTTTTACAGAATTCTCTGAATTCCCTGGCAATGGCATTGCTAGCCGTGAGGGAGTGACCATTCATGTTTTTTATGGAATACACTTGTTCCTTATTAATCTTTTCCTGCATTTTTTGCGCTAAGAGCCTTCCCTCTGTTTCCACTCATAGTATTTATGCTTCAGCCAGTCGTCGCATACTCTTGTCGCATACGCTGCTCTGCCTTGATCCAGGAGGCACAGATAGATGCCTGAGGGGCTGTCAAAGAGCACTATAAATTAGGGGCGTTTGTACACATGTGTACCTGCTCTAGTTATTTAACGGACTGCTATATTTCGGCCCGTCTGTCCCTCCTCGGTTTGTTTTCATGGGAGCTATAGCTATAAGCTGCCCACGTAGAACCACCTTGAGTGTTTCCCAAAGTGTGGAGCGGTTGATCTCCCCTATGTCTTTTCTCGTCCACAAATTGTGTGACGCCGGTTTGGATAGCTAATCTATGCTGGTCACCCTGTATAACAATCTCAGTTTCCAGAACCCTGGGACCCTCTCTGTCAAAGGGAAGCGCAGGATCACACAGGTCAGCACATGATATGACATCACAGTGGGGTGTATCTCCAGCTCCAATCCCCCTTTCTAATGGTGCCGGCGTCACAAAAAAGTGATGAGGTGGGCATATGTCTTATGGAATGCTGAAATAGGTGTACTAAAGTGAAAATAAAATGATGTACCGAAGGCTTTAATTAATCTCAGCAACTTTTGATTACTCAGCTCTGGATCCCTGTACATTGTTATTTTGCTCCCCATGCCACCTCAGTTTGGACCCAGATTTGAGCAAATCAGTCTTGACCCTGCCTTCAATGGGAACAGCCCAGCCTGAGCTGCCAGGCCAGGTCCTTCCTGATCCGGAATAGAAGCAACCCAGAACTGGTTTCGCTCTATTTAGGGATCATCAGCCAGGTATAGCTTGGCTCAAGTGGCACAGTGCACCGGATCTTTAAGTGGGGGTTATCTAATCCAAAAATAACACTTGTTTGGCCAGCGATGGGTGGGAGAGCAGGAGAAATGTATCCTACCCGTCCGCCATCTTGGTCCCACCCTTAATAAATAAAAAATAAATAATTTAAAAAAAGAATATGCATTGTCTCTTCTTAGATCACCTGTAGCTGTGGCATCATGCCACAAAAGCGCACTCTGATGCTTAAGTGGCTGAGAAGAAATTTTCCCATGGGCATTAATAGCTGAACAGGAAAAATATATTCGATACACAAGTACATTTTGGCCCGGAACATCACTAGCCATTGCTGCCTTATATTCTACAGGATGCCTTATTTTAGACACACAAGTGTATCAAAGACTCCCTTACTTCATTCAGGGTGTCCCTAGGTCTGAAAATGCAAGCAAGCCCCCTTTTAAACACTAATCTAATTATTTGGCTCAAACTTAGCTAGGTGGAGTGGTAGTTCTGGCACTCACTTGGTCTGTCACCAATCCAGTTTCAGATGTGCCATTCAGCTCTCTGAGCTGGATAGACCGCCATGACCCAACCATGAAAGTCCTAATGTCCCCTTTCTACTTGTGGTATACTGCAGTGTGGAGCGGATTACATTTTTTGCCAAGACTGATTTTGGTTTCCAGTCCGGCACTGGAACTTTTGGAAGATCCACTTGGGATTCCACATTTACAGCACAACGTGTAGTATGTGAAATGTCAAGATATTTCCATTTCTATTCTTTACCTCAAAGAGCTAGGAACTCATATTATGCAAAGCACTTCGGTGCATGAAATTACAAACTGATCCAGCCAGATGGATTCTTGAAAGGAGAGGTCAAAGAATCATGGTGGGCACAAAATCCATCAGAGAACATATTCAGAGAGAAGGGCAACAACATTATCGATTCTGCATCATAGCATATTCATTTCAATACTATATTTATTAAGGCACAATAAGCTAATTGTCTGTTGGACATGTAATTACATACACCACGTTTTGGTTTTCTCAATGACTAGTGGCATGAATATGCCTGGAGGTAAGTTCCATAGCTTGGTGTGCTCTATGGATCAAGTTTCACCTTACTGCTGATGCACAAAAAAGGACAAAACACACCCACAGCATCAGTGGGTATATGAATTCAAGCATTTCATTCATCACTTTATGGGTAACCTGTTTTTCTCATGATTAGTTTTCAGATGACAAAAACGGATGGGAACATCTATCAAGGTGGATTCTGAGGAGTATACTTATCACAGCGCAGTTTATAGGTACGAGATGGTCAAGTACTGTATTGGACTGCTAGCAGCCAGGTGATTGTTTGAGGAGAAGGGTTTTTAGGTCCATCTTCAAATCGAGGATTCTTTTTTTGAAATCCCTGAACCAAGTCTAATTCATTCTACTGAATGGCCCCAACATGCTCATTGTCTTTGGCCCACGTTTCTTCTTTCCTTTGTGAACCCCTTCAGGCATATCAGAAAGAACAGCAAGAGCACATGAGTCAAGCTGGAGCATGGTGTTTATGGCTAAGAATGGTATGCTGGTAATGGACAGTTGTGAAAGGTGGCCTCACGCTAATTAAATATGGGGAACTTTTATACTTACAACTATTTAGAATCTAGGAGCATATGAATCTCATCCTCGCATATAGGAACATGTTTATCCTGTCATTGTATCTTTTCAGGGGTGTTTAAAGTCAGGACACAAAGTATTTTGTTCTGTATCCACTGACAATTTTAGCCTGGTAGTATCTAAATGGGGCATTTTTTACTCTGTCGCTGTTTCTAGGGACTGGCTAATATTACCAAAGTATTTCGGGACAATTTCCTATACTTCCTATACTTGTGGACATCGTTGGCTTTGCACTGAATATGGGTAAGATTTACAGTGATATTTTAATCTTTGGCTGTGGTGCCTTGTTTCTTCCTGAACATATAAATAAGGAGAATATGTGGCATGTGATTAATGTGGGGGAAGGTTTCTCTACTGAGTACTGCACAGTGAACGTAAGGTTAAGGTGATTTTAGGGACATATTGGGGGCTTTACATTCAACTCATGGTTTCTTTGAGCTCCTCTTATTTTCTTCAGGTACATCTGAAGTAGACTGGCACTCTATTGTACATAATGGTTGTACACTTAGAAAATTGTGGGGCATTTTGTCTGTTTGGGTGGGTAGGTAAGTGTACCAATTAGAGAACGTTAACAGCTTGCATTTATGACGATTTGGTAGTTAATTATATTATTTTGAAATATTCGGCGTGTGTCCACTTCAGAGAGAATTATGGTATTTGTATTTATTTAATTAGGATGGAGTAATTGATTATTCTACACAATGTGCATACATTGGATTGTGTGGTCATGTCCAGTGAAGTCACTGAAATCATACGCCTTGGGGTGCCACCTCCTGTGAGTTCCTCAAATATACCGAATAATATTCACAACAGAGAGTTTTCAAAGGTTGCGATTCAAAATTTTAACAAGACAGTAACATCTTAACTGTATTGTTAGTGCTTCTTTCCACGCAGATTAATATCCTCGACTATCTTGCTTTTTTGCAGTTGATATGCTCTGCTCCCAACACATTAGACCTGTGGGAAAAGATATTCATATTTCCGTATGGAAGAGTTTAAATTACGACTAGGGACGGACTCAATTGACAATCCAATTATTTAAACCACAGAGGTCTGCGTTCTTTTCCTTTTAAACTCACAGGAATTCATGCACTCAGCGACCAGTATTGGCACTAGATGTGCTCCGTCTGATGATCCAAACTTCCACCCAACCAAAGAAGAAAGGGCAATAAGGAGATGGCATTCACCTCTGCACAACCCACTCCATTCTAGAGAAACTGTGGCATTGCTCACCTGCCCTTTCTGGCTTGCTCGCGTACAAATACAACATTGTGTCTACTGTATATGAAGACCTGGCTTGGCAGTTCGGGCTGGACTGTTCTCATGAGGAACAGGGTCAAGACTGATTTGCATATGGCTGGGTCTGAACTGGGATGGCGAAGTGAGCTAAAGAACGATGATGGATTCAAACCAGATCTGTGACTGCGGGTGAGTGTCTGAAAAGTTTCAGCGCCCCGTCCATCCTCTACTTGTGTTTGCTTGGTCTACTGTATATGCTCATAAGCAGACAACCCTAGCTGCCAGCACGTGACATGCCACTCTGTTTCAGGCAACATTATCCAACATGCGTGATGTGCAATGTCACTGCTGTTTGAACAGGGCACCCATTGCTGGAGGATCTCCCTAGGGATTGGAAAAGAAGGGGTCGTAGTTAGCCTAGGGTAGGTATGATGGTAACCGTGGTCCAGCGCAATGGCAAAAGAATCCTTCTTCAGGTAGATTAAAGGTTCTCCAGGGAAGTTTCTAAGGGAATCAGACATTCATTTGAGCAGAGTGAAACAGCACCTCCAGCTAGGGCAAGAAAATATAGCTGAGGGGCTACAGGGTTAGAAAGCTGCACATGTATAAAATTGCTTCCGACTGTGGGACTGAGGTAGGTGGGGTAAAGGCGCTGTGAAGTCAGTCCCATCGTTCTTACTAAATTATTGTTATCATGGTTATCATCTCAAACAGGCACTAGAGTTCATTTTCATAAAGAAAAATCCAGTAGCAGTATACATCCAAATGTTTAGCAAAAATAAGTGATTTAAGACTTTGAAATAGAAAATCTGTACCTGCGTCTTTTCATTTCCATGAGACCACAGACGAAGAAAGCAAGGTAAGGAGTTTACCATCATGTCTTGGTACTCGTTTGTAACAGACATGTTAGTTAACACTCTAAGTGCAGCTAACTGCAGGTCAGAGTTCAGTGGAGCAACTTCAACAGCTGCACAAATATGTTCAATATAAATCTGAAAAAGAAAGAGCACTAATCAATGCAAAGTAACTTCCCTCACGTTTCAAGGTTCATCAGCAGAGTCCAGATAATGTACACAAAATGTTCCAGTAAATGGCATACATTTCAAATTATTTGGAAAAAAATACGACTTATAAGACCTAAATGGAAGTGACATGATGCACCATTTAAAGTCATAGAAAATGTAATGTTCACGAAACCAAATGCATATTTTTTTACTGCAAACAAATTAACATAGTATAACGATACACAGGAAACAGGCTCAGTACTAGTAGGTAGAAATGGGTGAAAAAGTATTTTTTCCATCCATAATACACTTTATGCTTGGGGCGGTTATCTACATGCAAACTCTAAGCGAAATGTGCCCTTGTGTACAAAAGTCACACAGGATATCTGCTCAATGTATTGAGTGGCCGTCTGTGTGAAAACTGTCTTTGAGATATACCTTCAGGTAAAACAAGCACTGGCAAAGCCAACAGGTCTCGCCTCTGTGAGAGCTGTGGGTTTAGTTTTTTTTAGCTGTGTTTTACAGCACTATGGTTGTACAGTATGTTTAAACGTTTATTCTAAATTGCTATGAAACAGCCATTATTGTTGTGTAATTTATTAATGCGTGAGGGATGGTGTGAGCTTTGAATTAAAACGTGGAAGGGAAGTAGCAACACGAACGGCTGTCTAAAAAAAGTATTATGATATAGTAAAAACTGCACTTTTTATGGTTAGTGCTTAATAGAGAGAATGGGATGGATAGCGGTAGGTAATAAGGAAGGTGGATAATGGGTAGTGTGATCGTAAATATGCATCATGTTTGGTGAAAAGCACTGTTTAATTTTAATTTATTAAAAAAATAATCTAATTTAAATTGATGGAAATTATTGAGATTATGGTGCAAATTAATTAACGTGCACATGTAAAACATATGAATGAAATGTCCCCTCTAACACTGCAAGTGAAGAGAGGTGAGAAGCATATTTCCTTACCTCAACAGAAATGGCTGCGACAGAGTGTGTGTATAACAGGCAAGCAGTTCTCCTAATGTGGTAACATGTGTGCTTGAGCTAAGAATGAATACTATTTGATTTTAGAAGCACAGCAAAAGTGTGTCCTTGAAGCTTGTTTTTTGGCACAGTAAAGTTGAAAATAAAACTTAGGTTGTGAGAGAGATGCAGTCACAAATATTGTTTAAAGCGGTCTGATATAACAAATGAAAGACAGCAATGTTCGAGGGAGATAAAACTTAGGTTGTGGTTGAGGTGCAGTCACAAATATTGTTTAAAACTGTCTAACATAACGAACGAAAGGCAGCATTGTCTGACGTGGAATAAAGGTAAATTTAAAGCTGAATGTAAATGTTGCTCTCTTGGTCGCTTTTTGGGAACCCATAAGCTAAAATAAGTGAAGGGTAACATGCCTTGCACACATCCTGTGTTTGTGCAGTCAAAACTATTATTTAAAGATGTCTAACAAAAGAATTGAAAGGCAGCATTGTTCGAGGGGAATAAACCTTATGTTGTGGTTGAGGTGTAGTCACAAATATTGTTTAAAGCTGTCTAACATAACAAATGAAAGGCATCATGGTCTGAGGTGGAATAAAGGTAAATTTAAAGCTAAATGTATATGGTGCCCTCTTGTCTTGGTCACTTTTTGGACACCCATAAGCTAAAATAAGTAAAGGGTTAACACTTTCCTGTGCACCTTGCACACATCTTATGTTATTGTTCAAGGTGGAATAAAGGTAAATAAACAAGCCCTCACCTACAAGGTCCATTCCACTTAAGATAAGAAAATATGCTTCCCATACTGCTTTCACTTGCAATGTTGAGGGGGGGGCTGGATTATTCTGTTTTTTTACATGTCCACATTAAATCATTTGCACCACAATCACAAGGAATTGTGGCGCCCCTGGGACCAGAATGGGGGTCCCCAGCTTCAAAGGCCACAGCTCTGCACATTACAAAACACATAGCAACATGGGTCTCCTTATCTGCAGATCAGTGGCCTTTGAGCTGTGGAACCCGTAAAAGTCCTGTAAAAAGTGAAGAGAGTGTTGGAAACAAACACTCACGTCCAAGGTACCCTCGCAGTCACTCATTAAACACAAACCCAGACAATGAAAATTGTTTAAAACAATACCCCTGATTCTGAGGAAATAGGTTAATCTCCCTATGCGTGAAAATTAAATAAAAAAATGACATTTGCCTAAAAATCCTATCACATAAAGAAAGCAATTGTGTCATGTCTTAGTGAAAATAAACTTGTAAGAAGAAATCACGATAAAAGCAGATAACATCTGTGATCAAAAACATCAATTTCAAAGGAGAAAATGGCTTCTTTGATGTTTGTGTGGCACAGTAAAACATATCTACAAATGCTAAGAGGTTCAACAAGAACAGGAAGAAGAAAAAAAAAAAACAAGCACAATAAACCCAGTTGTTCCTTTTAGAGTAATCGGAGCATTGCTGTGAGGCCCTATACTAAGGACAATGGCAAGGTTTGTTTGCTTAAGCTGTTCCGGTTTTAGATTGCGGTGCTTCAGACACAAAGGCACAAAGAGGGGTGGAAAGGCACAGTAAAGGGAGAGATGGGGAGTGAATGGGAGCGGGCGAATGGGACTTCACCACACTAAAAGGAAAACGTTTAAAGAAGTTCATGATGGGTGAGCAAGATGTCTTACCGCTTTAAAAAACAAAAACACATTGCCTTGCCTTGCAGACATAAAGCAAAGATATATGAAAATAAATGACTATGGGCCAGCTGTACGACGCGCAAGATAGCGCCTCGCAATTTGCGAGGCACTATTTTGCATGTACAACAGTGTTTTGACCACTGTTTGCGATTTTCAATGGGGTCACAAATTGCGAGGCTCATTAATATTAATGAGCCTCTCGCAATTTGCGAGCCCATTGGGAATGACAGGCCCTCCCAGGTATGGTGGCCTGCTGGGCTCAGCAGACCACTATGTCTGGGACTGCAGACTGTGAGGGGCGGATCCGTGCTGGCATCGTGGGAGAGAAGCGACACCCTGATAGGAGCACCGGGCGAAACGTGGTGGAGGTGTATAGCAGACACCAGGGAAGCACACTACAAGCCCATACCTGCACTACGCGAGTCACCGGAAGCCCGATTGGCCTGAAAGATGGGGCGCAAGGGTGTGAAACAACTGGACCAAGGAGGACAAGACTACGTTCCGGATACAGTGGAACCAGTGAGTACTAAGAATGGGGCAGAATGTAGTTCAATGATGGAAGCACCTACACCTACGGATAAGCTGGATCTCATACTACAGGAAGTGCGTGAATCCAGAAAAGCAATGGAACTGCAAGTCGGGACTCTAACAACTGGCCTTAACTTGCTACGGGCGGACCACGCTAAACTTGCGGATAAAGTGAAAGAAAACGCTGCGACGCTGGAGGAAGTTACCCCATGGAAACTGCAGACCGACACCAAGATGGCACAACTGCAAGAACAAGTAGCTATCCTGTTGGATAGGGTTGAAGATGCAGAGGGAGAGCACGGCGTAACAATATTCGCGTCATAGGCCTGCCCGAAAAGAGTGAGGGAATGGACGCAACGCGATACATGGAGCAGTGGTTCCGGAATAATGTCACTAAAGAAGGACTGTCGGAGCAATACTGCATAGAGAGAGCACACAGGATCCCTACTGGCCGCCCAAAGCCGGGTACTCCACCTCGCCCTCTCATAGTGAAACTACTGAATTTCCGCGACAGGGACACTCTACTGCAGAAAGCACGTGACGCATCTCCGATAAACTTTGAAAATGCGAGAATCTCATTATATCCAGATTACACAAGGCTGGTCCAGAAACAGCGCTCCTCCTACATGGCAATTAAGAAGCAGCTCAGAGACTTAAACCTGAAATATGCGCTGCTTTTTCCGGCGCGCTTAAAGATTTTCTACGACCACAAGTCCTATTTCTTCGACAGCCCCAGAGATGTGGCGGACTGGCTGGAAGTGATGGAACTAACGAATGCTGCAACGGCTAACTCTCAATGCACAGAAAAGAGCGGGTCCAGTCCTAGGATATCCGCTGGGCGGGAGGTCGAAGATCGCGCCGGACTCCTGCACGACAGTATATCACCAAGCAGCAAGTGCAGCAGAGCAAATCAAAGGCACTTATAGCGGCGGCCACTTTCATGCACACCTCGGGAGCGGAAGCTAAGACCACATCGGACGAGGAAGAAGCGACGCATGACTCGGACTCCGAGGGCAGTGTGGCCCTGTTTCCTTCCGCGACCCCGCAAGTCATAAAAGAACTATATGGCTGACTGTATCCGCAAGTATCAGAACTATAACTGTAAAAACTACACTTGTAATATGCACGCAGCAACGGCGAATGTATTTGCACGGAACATTCTTAAACTAGGCCCAGGTCCAATAGAAGCTTAGTTGTACTGATGTGTAGACAGTACCCCGCCTGTAGAGCGCTAGCGATGTCCCCCACACGGCGAAGGCGTTATTATGAAGTTATTATGTTTGTATATGTTCAGTTTAGTTGTATGGTCCGGTATAGTTTTGAGACCGGACCGAGTATTGGGGTATTTAGGGGGAAACAGTCCTTTTGCAGATCTTGATGTGGGTAAATTCGATTACGCAGTGGGTATACCGGCTGTTGGCTGGATCAAAGTCACAACGCAATGCATACACCTAGCAAATACACTATAATAACGTGGAATGTTCGGGAATGGGCTCTGTGCAGAAGAGACACAGGATACACGCACAGCTACTGCGGCGTGGGCGCAAATAGTGTACCTACAGGAGTCCCACATGAAGGACAGTAAAGTAGTGAAGCTCCGTAAAAATGGAGAGGACAGGTCTTCTCCACTACATACTCTGGTTATGCGCGAGGGGCCACGATATGGGTTAGACATGGAGTGCCATTCTTAGCACTGGAACAGCGGATAGACAAACAGGGGAGATACATATTTGTGCGGGGGACACTGGATGGTCAGCATGTAGTTCTGGGCAATATATACGCACCTAATTTTGAACAAGATAGGTTCTGGGGAGTATTGAATATTGCACTGACGGGATGGGAGCTGCACCCATGGATTATAGGGGGTGATTACAACACAGTCATGGATGTTACACTAGACAGGTCTCACCCACCTTTGCGTGGAGCAGGAGTGATTAAACAAGCAGAAGCATTAGGTAGGTGGGCTGAGTGCTGGGAGTTATGTGATGCGTGGAGGATGCTTCATCCTACACACAGAGAGTATTCCTTCTATTCCCTGTACACGTGCTTCACACCCGAATAGATCGGATTTACTGCTCCAAAAAAATTGCAATGCAAGTGACACACACTACATACCTGGCAAAGACCTTCTCTGACCACAACCCGCTGGAGATAGTAATTAACTGGGGCAGAGTACCCACCCCGGTTCCCACTTGGCGATTGTGGCCGCAAATATTGGAGGACTCGGTGTTCCGCTCTACAATGTCAAACACTGTTGAGCAATACTTCGCTGAAAATAGCAATACTGCATCCAATAGAGCGATCGAATGGGACGCTTTTAAGTCGGTTGTCAGGGAAGGGCAATTAGTGCGACTGTAGGAGCCCGTCAAGAAATTCATAAGTCCCTATTGGCTGTTGAGCACAAAATGGACAGGCTGGAGCAAGAAGCCGTAACGGACGCTGAAAAGCGTGAATTGCTACAAGAGGCTAGGATCAGTCATGCGGAACTGCTCGAAACTCTCCGGGTCATAGACTATAGGAAATACTCACAGTTAAGCCACACTGAAGCGGATAAATCCGGGACACTGCTTGCTAGGCTGATCAGGGATGCCCCACCTGCGGTTATAATACATAAAGTCACTAACATGGGGGGGTGATACAGTCACTACTCAAGAGGATATTAATGTCGCCTTCCGTCAATACTATGCCACACTGTACGGTAGGCCCACTGGCAGCACAGAGACATGTATGGATGCTTTCTTCTCCGCCCTCCCATACCCACAACTTACGGCAGCGGCTCAGAAAGAATTAACAGGGCCCATTACCCAGTCTGAAATTAAGATCGCTATGAGGGGACTCCCGCGCAACAAAACCCCTGGATTAGATGGTCTACCAGTCGAATTTTATGCTGTATACGCTGATCATCTGGTGCCCCAGTTGGAGATATTATATAACACGGCACTAGCTGAGGGTTCCTTGCCCCTCACTACAGCGCAGGCGCTAGTGGTGTCACTCCCGAAGACGGGGAGGGACCCCGCAGATATGGCCAGCTATCGCCCGTTGTCATTATTGAACACAGAGTACAAAATACTTAGTAAAGTGTTGGCGAACAGACTACTACCCTCCTTGACTAAATTGATACATATAGACCAGACGGGTTTTTTGCCCGCCCGCAGCACGTCATTGAATACCAGGAAACTCCACCAAATTATAACGGAAGCCCCAAGTCGGTACGAGCATGCAGGCTGCATATCTTTGGACTTGCGTCAAGCGTTCGATTCTATCCACTGGGACTATATGTTCCGGGCGTTGGAGAAATTCGGGATACCAGCGGGCTACATCGCCTGGATACGTCTATTATATGATGCGCCCACGGCGCGAGCACGCACTGGCGGCAATATATCAGCGGAATACTCGATATATAGAGGGACGAGGCAGGGATGCCCCTTATCGCCGCTCATATTCATATTGGCCTTAGAACCGCTGGCACTTAAAGTGCGTAAGGACCTAATTGATATGGGCATGAAGATAGGGAACACAACGCACCTCTTCTCTGCCTATGCGGATGATATCATTCTGTATCTCCGTGATCTCCGACTGCCCCTGGGCCCGCTGTGCGAGGTGTTCCACCACTTCGAATTAATTTCAGGCCTTGCCATTAATGTAGCAAAGTCACATGTCTTTTTCTTCACGGAACATGCATGCCCAGCTGATATAGAGTTTGGTGGTACACGGCTACAGGTTGCACAACAGACATTTAAATATTTGGGTATACAGGTCTACCGGTCACATACGGCTATGTTAGACGGAAACTTACATAGAGCACTTGGAGCATTAAGATCCAGTGTTGCCTTTTGGACTACGTTACCGCTGTCAGTTATGGGTAGAGCGGCTTTGGCGACAATGGTGGTCCTCCCGCGATTGATTTACTACTTCACCAACTTGCCCATTATAATACCACATACCACATTTAAATGGATGAATACATTACTAACTGACCTAATATGGGGAACTGGGAGACGGCGTATCAGTCTTAAAAAATTGCAGCTGGGCACACGTAGGGGAGGACTGGGCGTACCTGATCTACGTGCATACTATTATGCATGTCAATTACAGTGGTTGTCCTTCTGGACTGCCGGGCGTAATTTACAAGAGATAGGATTTACGGAGCGAGACATAGACCGAGGAACGTTACACACCCTGTTGTTACCCAACAGCAGGATCCCAAAAGCCTTCCTTCGCTGCTGCGCACTGCGCTGCAGTGCTGGAAAGCAGCACTACAATATACAGGCGCGCCCTCCAACTATGCAGGTAACATCCCATTAATGGGAATCCCAATGACGGATGGACAACTAACTAGGCGTAGGCTAGCACCGTGGTTGGAAGTTGGGATCGGTACGGTGGCTGATCTGTTCGGAGATGGGATGCTGTTGAATCATGAAACTTTTGTACATGAAAAAGGAGCACCAGCGCAATTATATTTATTACATGCCGCATTGGTACAGTATGTAAAAACGCACTGGGCCCCGCAGAGACAGGAACCTCCCACGCACGAATTGGTCAAGCTGCTACACTACATGGGAAGGGGCAGGCACCTTATTAAATGGCTGTACAAAGGGATCCGCACTCATGTAGAGGCTGACCTCGCTCCATTGCGCATGACCTGGACGGAGGACATAGGCAGGGCTTTGGAAGAAAAGGAATGGGCGACTATTGTAGAACACCCAAAAACGGTATCACGGAATGCAAAATTTAAACTTATCCAGACTATGGTCCTGCACAGGGCTTACCTTACCCCCCATAGATTGGATAAAATGTTCCCGGCGACACAACACGGTTGTCCAAGATGTCTGGTAGAGGGGCTGGCCTCACACATATGATATGAGTCGTGTCCAATGCTGCGTGGGTTTTGGGACGCGGTCAGACAGCTTGTTGGAACGGCCACACACTGCGAGGTGAAAAACACTGTGGAGGAATGTATTCTAGGGCTGCACAAACACGTGTCCAAGCATAAAGTACAGTATCGTTTTATAGACTTGGCGCTCATTTTAGCGATACGGGCCATCACTATGCGCTGGAAGTCAAAGAAGCCCCCTACGGAACATGCCTGGTATAGTACTCTGCTCCGGTGGGGCAGTGCGGAGAGTGCCGCCATACGTAGGGAGGAGCTCAGGGGCCTACGTAAAGTCCCAATAGCATTAGAATGGGATGTAATACTGGAAGCACTCAAAACAGTGGACATAGAACAATACAATACCTCAAGCGCAACCCAATAGACAATACGTGGAGGAGATTTAGTCCCCGAACGCCATGAACCAAGATATATGTTTGGTAGTACGAGGTTTTACTAAGAAGCCGCACAGACCCATGCGGAACACATATAGGCTGTACGAGGGTGCATAGGACTGGAGGGTGGGAGGGAGGGGGTATTTAGGAATGGGGTTTGTATATAGTTCTTTTTGAGATATAACAATTAGAAGCCTGCACAAGAGACAGGCTTGGGTACATAATTTTGACACTGGGAGTTACGTAATACAAAGGGCCAACTCAGGCGACATGTGTACACATAGACGATTATAGTTCTAAATAATTTTACGATGGTATATACGTGTCGGGTATTGAGAATCGTTATATAATGTATTTCACATATGTAAACTGCATAACGATGATGTAGACCTCTTACAACAATGATGCGATGTAATGAAAAACAAAAAATCCATAAAAATTATGTTTAAAAAAAAAAAAAAAATGTCTGGAACTGCTTTTAAATAAAGCAGTCTTTTTTTTTTTTTAAATGCAGCCCGTTTTCCTTAAAGGAAAACGGGATGCATTTAAAAAAAAAAAAATGAAGCGTTTTCGTTTCATTTGTTAAGGGCAGGTAGTGGTCGTACATCTGGCCCTATGTTTTAAAGCTTACAAAATGCAACACATACTGCAGTATAAAATACTAAAATAACTTTATTATAATGCAAGTTTTTTTGAAGCTTTGAATATGCAACACGTGCTACCTTACAGTCAGAAAGCTAAGAAATTAAAAACATAATGGACATTATTTCAGAGCTTACAAAAGGCTATACTCGCTGCCTCTATAAACAAACCACAATGAATCAATTAAAATGCAAGATGTTATAAAGATTTAATGAAAAAGTGACACACGCTGCCTTGCAGATAAAAAGCAAAGAAATAACTTTAGAAAGCTGAAACACGCTACCTCTATAAGCGGAAAATGCGATAAATAACTCAATGATAATGCAAGATGTTATAAATATTAAAAAAGGCATCACACACAGCCTTGCAGAAATAGCTTGAAAAAGGCGACACGTGCTGCCTAAAGACAAATAATAATAAAAAGGCAACATGCCTGAGGTTTTATGGTTCAAATCTATTTTATTTCAGTAGAGCAACAAAACAGAATACATACATACATATATATGAACACCACATCCGATTCTCCACGCAAAAATCGGACACTGACACGGGGAGATTTCAGAAATGCAAGGTTTATTCCTCCATTACGCTGCGACGCGTTTCGGCATTCACTGCCTTGATCACACAGTATATATATATATATATATATATATATATATATATATATATATATATATATATATATATAAATATTCACTGAAAAACCATAGGTTTCAGACACGTTATAGTTACAAATTAGCATTTAAAAAACCTTTGAAATTCACTGAAAAAACCATAGGTTTTAGGGACAGTTATAGTTACTTGGACATTGCACTCGTACAAAACCCGTGAAATTCCCCGTTATAGTTAGTTCAGCTAACTATAACTCGCGCCCCGCAATGCACTGCTGATGACGTCACATATTACATCACTCATGACATGGTCAGTGACATCACTGATGACATCACTGATGACATCTCAAATGACATCACTGATGACATCATCCAGTGACTGTGTGTTTCTGTAAAGTTTAAATATTTTTAATATATATATAGGAAAAGACGTATTGAAGAATGAGTGGGTGTGTAAGTGTCTGTATGGATGATTTAGTAGGTGCGTGACTGACTCTATAAGTGAGTGATTTAACGTATCTTACTGAATGCATGGGTTAGTGACTAAACTGGGTGAATGTCTGTATCCGTCTGTCTGTTGCTGTGTAAGTGGCTGCATGTGTTTGTGAATAGCTAAATGAGTGTCTATATGAGTTATTGAATGCTTGTCTGAGTATCTGTATGGGTGCCTGAGTGTTTGTGTGGGAGGGGTGTGTGCAACTCTGTGCATAGATGTGTGAGTGGGTGATTCACTGGGTGGATGGTTTCAAGAGTGCATCTGTGATAGACTGTATGGGTGGGTAAGTGTGTGTAAGAGTGTGTTAGTGAGTGAATGTATGTCCCAGTGGTACATGTGTGAGTAACTACATATGTGAAAGGCAGTATATATGTGTGTTGGAGTATATAAATAGCTATAAGCAAGAGTGAGTGATTGTGATAGTGGCTGTATGGATGAGTGTGTGCTTGTATCAGTGATTGTATAAGAGCGTAACAATGTGCTACTATTTGTATGAGTAAGTGAGCTGGTGTTTGTATAACTGTATAGGTGAGTAAATGGCAGTGTGTTTAATTATTTGCATGACTGACTAGGTGTCTGAGTATCTCTATGGATGAGTGGCGTTGTTTGAGTGTCTATATAGGAGTAAGAGTGCATATGATAGTCCTGTACTGAGTGACCGTAAGTATGAGTGACTGTACGGGTGAGTGAGTGGATGTGTGTGTGTAGACCTAAGAATCAGTGAGTGGGTATGTAGTTATTGGTGTTGGAGTGTCTATGGTTTTGCGAATGGCAGTCTGTAATTTAGAGTGGGTGTATCAAAGATTATATTAGGGTGTGAGGATTATCACGTGGATGATGTCATGAGTGATGTCATTTGAGATGTCATCAGTGATGTCATCAGTGATGTCACTGACCATGTCATGAGTGATGTAATATGTGACGTCATCAGCAGTGCATTGCGGGGGCGCGAGTTATAGTTAGCTGAACTAACTATAACGGGGGAATTTCACGGGTTTTGTACGAGTGCAATGTCCAAGTAACTATAACTGTCCCTAAAACCTATGGTTTTTTCAGTGAATTTCAAAGGTTTTTAAATGCTAATTTGTAACTATAACGTGTCTGAAACCTATGGTTTTTTCAGTGAATTTCAAAGGTTTTTAAATGCTAATTTGTAACTATAACGTGTCTGAAACCTATGGTTTTTTCAGTGAATTTCAAAGGTTTTTTAAATGCTAATTTCTAACTATAACGTGCCTGAAACCTACGGTTTTTTCAGTGAATTTCAAAGGTTTTGTAAATGACAATTTTTAAATGTATTAATTGTTATATTATATTTGCTTATATAGGATAGGTTGATCTAAAGAGTCGGCCCGTTGGGGAGTCCATCAGGGTGTGTGCGCACCTTGCAGGTACGCTTGGGTACCATCGGAGGCAAGTCCTGCAGCGCCTTGTAGTATTCCTGAAAGGCAGCAGCAATAGGCTCATCCCCGGTGATTTCACAACTATCCAGATAAAGGACGGTATCCACTCTCTCAGCCTGTCACTTAGCCCGTAGCTTGTTAGCCAACAGCCTGCCATGTTTGCTCTCCACCCCCTCCCCCCAACGTAGAAGGAATGCTGTAGACGGACAAGTGCATATTCTGCCCTGTCTAAATCTAGGCTGCATAGCTGCAGCCGTTCGGACTCCAACTGTCGCCAAATCCGAGAGGCCCCTGTTCTTTTATGGATAAGCTCAAGTTCTTTCACCTTCACCTATAGGGCCGCCCATGGAGTTTATTTTCAGCCACGGAGATAACAATAAGTTCACCCCGGATAACCGCAATTAAAGTCTCCCATAAAGTGGCTATGGCGGTGTCAGCCATTTCATTAGTGGCTAAAAAGTCTGCGATCGCTTGCGTAATGCGGCGGACTGTGTCCGGCGATAGAGTAAGCCGTCTCTCAGCCGCCATGGGCTAGGCACCTGCCAGGACAGGTGCACTCGAAGGGTGAGGGTCACAGTGGCGTGATAAGACAAAGTCCTGGGTTCAATCTCGACTGCCGCCGTCTGAGTTGTGAAGCTGCTCGTCCCCAGGAAGTAGTCAAGATGAGCATTGGTTTTATGTGCATGTGAATAGAAGGTGTAGTCCCTAGTGTGCAGGTGTGTGGCCCTAAACACAGATTGCGCAGACCCATCTCTTGCAACCAGCATGCTCCCTCCCGTGAGTGTGTGACGTTGGCCGGATCTTGCGTTTTCACTGCGTGGCTACCGCCATTTTGCAGAGATCGGCCAGGGGCCTCGTCTGCTGTGAAGACCTGTCTGTGGGTAGCGGGGAGCGTCTCTTCCTAAGGCAAGATCAGCATGGTCTCTAGGCGGGACTAGGTTGCCATAGACCCCTTTCCAGATCCTGGCCTCAGCTGTGAAGGCTTCCCACAGAGGCGGAGAAGTGGGATAGTGCACCCTACCCGTCCGCCATCTTGGTCACAGCCCCACGCCTGTGGTTTTAAAGCTTCACCGACAACACACTAACAAAGCAAATAAATAAACAAGAGGTTATAAAGCTTAACCAACAACACAAGAACAATCCTTGCAGTTGCAGACCAAAAGTAAAGCGAATAAACAAGAGGTTTTAAAGCTTTACCAAAGACACATTAACGAAGGCTAGCTTCCAGAAACACTTGCAGAAAGCAAAGAAAAAAATAGTGCCCAAAAACAAACCTACAGGCAAAAAGTGTAAGGCTACAAGTAATTGGGCCATGCTCTGTGGGAGGGAACAACACATGTAAAGGAGAGACATTTATGAGAGAATGACCACATACAAGCAAGCATTGACAAATGACACTAGGAATAACAAATAAGAAGCAATGGGAGGTCTGTGGGCCTACAGAGTGTAAACATGTCTCAAAGAGACAGCGAATACGCTGTCTAGGCGAGATCTAAAAAGACTGTTGGGCACATTTACAAGCCCCTATTGCCACGGGAACGTCACTTTTTACAACGTTCCTGTGGCGATAGGGGCTTCGCCTTATTTACAAGACGGCGTTGAGCCACTTGAAGTGGTTTGACGCTGCCTTGTAAATAAGGCCCCCTTTCAGGCTATGCTTAGCGTGAAAGGGGAGAGCAATGGGTGTTGCTGTGGGCATTCCACCGCAACACCCATTCATTCTGACGCTGCCCCCTATTTACAAGGGAGGCGTAAATAAGAGGCAGCGCCAGAATAAAGACCAGGGAAAACCTGGTCTTACACTGGCGCAACGAGGAGAAGTGTTTAATTTCTCCTCGTTTTTGCGGTTTTCATGTGTGCTGCGTTGTGCAGCACACATGAAAACAGCAAAAGGCCAATGATTGTTTATGTAGAGGAAGGTCCCCCTTCCTGCACATAAACAATCATTTTTTTAAAATGCCGTTTTGCAACTTCTATGTGTGCAGCATTAAGCAGCACACATAGAAGTTACAAAACGGCATTTAAAGATTGTTTATGTGCAGGAAGGGGGACCTTCCTGCACATAAACAATCTTCCCCTGCATGCAGACACCCTTGCACCGTTGGTGCTAGGCTGCTAAGTGTAGCACCAGCGCAGGGGGAAACGCAAGGCTGCACCACATTCTTGTAAATATGTTGCAGCCCTGCGTTTCTGAAGTAGCGGAGTGAGGCGTTAAGCCAGGAAGGCTAATGCCTCACTACGCCACTTTCCTTGTAAATATGCCCGAGTGGGATGATTTCTACTCAAGCAAGTCCCTCATGCAAAAGTCACTCAAAAGGCGTATAAAACCCAAATTATATGCAATTCTTTAACACCCGAATGTGCTCACGTAATAAACATTTGCCCTGTCCTACTCCTAGGCACTGTGTGCTCTTCTATGTAAAAGACCAGTATTGCAGTCTCCGTTGCCAGAGATAGGTCAAGCTCTTGCTATCTTTAGGCATTTATAAAAGTTTGCCTTGCCTTGGTTAACATGGGCAGATTTGTTACTTTTAGAAGTAGAAGTGGTCTGTACCACATTGTGATGTACCACTTTGTGATGACATTTTAATTTAATTTTATTTGTAAGCAGCCACTTTGATGACGATGGGGAGGTAAGGTCTCAGTGAGGTGCTCCACATCTTGGCACAGCAAGAGTTTACAAATCAATTTCACTTTAGAGGTGGGGAAAACAGACTAGGGGGAAGTAGAGAAATGCAGCAAATAGACCATAGGAGGCCACTTCACAGGCCTAAGTGAAGAAGCAATGACCTCTATCCTGCAAAAGATTAAATCTGGTTCCCCACAAGACCCGATTCCTCCAGACATCTTGATGCAGGGAGGTAAAAAAGACCAGGTCTACAACTGCAGCACTCATATCACTCTTTCTTACGCAAGGGACTATCCACAAAACCTGGAAACACGCTATAATTCAACCACTGCTGAAAAAGCCCCAGCTAGATCCGTCAGACCCTGGGAACTACCGACCAATTTCACTTCTACCACTTTTAGGCAAAATAACCGAAAAGCATGTCAATCAGACCCTGTCCCAATATCTAGAGGAGAATCGGATACTGCATGCCACTCAAATGGGTTTCCGACCCCAACACAGTACCGAATCAGCCCTGTTGGTGGTCACAAAGGAACTAAAGGAAATCCTAGACCAGGGAGGTACAGCAGCTATTCTGCTCCTGGACCTTAGCGCCACTTTCGATACGGTGGATCATAAGACCATGATCCGCAGGCTAAAGGAAGCTGGCATCACAGGCTCTGCGCTAAAGTGGATAATCTCATTTCTAGAAGATAGAACCTTCCAATTAATGGAAGGTGAGCACCTGTCTGACACCCTCCAAATTTCATGCGGCGTGCCACAGGGTTCTGCACTAAGCCCGACACTATTTAATCTGTATATGCAGCCACTGGCAGAGATAGTGCAACAATTCGGACTATCCATAGTGTCTTACGCGGACGATACCCAGCTGATACTATCAGTGACGGAGGGCCCACAATCCATGCACCACAAATTGGGATCATGCATGATGCAAGTAGCAGAATGGATGAATAGTGGCAGCCTAAAGCTGAATGGAGGAAAAACGGAGCTCATGTTCCTGGGTAATAAGGCGATCCCAAGAAACATGATCAGCTGGCCTCCAGAACTGGGAGAACCCCCTGTCCCAAAGAAAGCGATAAAAAATCTGGGAATATGGCTAGACGAAAGTCTGTCCATGGAAACCCAAGCTAGAAAACTATCAGGAGCATGCTTTGGAGCACTGCGAATGCTACGGAAGATCCTCCCTCTAATTCCTGAACACACTTGCAGAACTGTGGTCCAGGCCCTAGTGATGGCGCAGCTGGATTTAACTCATTGTATCTTGGCGCACCCAAATACGTTATACACAGACTACAAGTGGTTCAGAATGCCGCAGCCAGGATTCTGCTGCGCATTCCCAGACAACAGTCAGCCAAGGCAGCCTTGAAGACACTGCACTGGCTCCCTATGCAGGCCAGGATCAAGTTCAAGTCACTATGCTATGTATCGCCCATAGAGCTATGAATGATAAAGGACCAGCCTTAATCAAAAAGCTTGTTACACACTACATCCCAGGCAGACACTTGAGATCCTCTACAGATCTACTTATGAAACAGACTAGGATAAAGAGAGCCAGATGGGGAGGTAGATCCTTCTCGCATCTGGCTCCTAGCCTTTGGAACTCCCTGCCTAGGGAAATGCGCATGCTGACTGACGAATCGATATTTAGGAAAAAACTCAAGACTTGGCTCTTCCCTTGATCTCCTATGCTCCCTCTGCCATCTTTCTCCTAGCGCTGGGAAGCCTTCGGGCAGCCATGCGCTGTACAAATACATAAATCACAATAATGAACTAGGTCGTATTGCAAGGATCACAGAGGGAATGGGTCACAGTGGAAACATCTGTTGTTACAGCTTAAGTTGAAAAGAAGAGAGTGATCCATTTTCCGAAGGCATTTCAAGCACTTTTGTCATTTTAGTCCTCTTTTGGAGATGGAACTCAATTAAAGGAAAGACTAGACTGCACATAACCTGGCAACGTGCATGTCCTGAGTGGAGTTATGTGCTCAACACAAAGGGTTTTCCGGTAATAGTAGTTTTATTACTAGGGCGATTTCCTAAAAGGCTGGACAGGTTTAACTCCCGACCACCAAACTTTAAATCTTTGGTCAATTTGGCCTTACCTTTCTGGTCAGTCCTCTTTTATGCTTCTACTCCTCTTTCCTCCCTCTGCCCCTCTCTCCCACAGGAAACAGCATTTACAATGCGGCGCAAACCACGCGCTGCCGTTACAATGCAGGTGTTACAAAGAATGAGTCTTTACCAAGCATTCCTTTACCACGCGTATCGTTACAACAACATGCCTTGGGGAAAGCGGCGTTTGACTTTAAAGTCCAATGCTTCGGCAGCTGTTGTGTAGACTGAAGTTGGAATAGTAAATTATACTGCTCCAATGTCCATTGCTTTCCCTAAAGCATGTTGTTGTAATGATATGCGTGGTAAAGGAATCAATCAATCAATCAGGGAATTGTAAGCGCGCTACTCACCCGTGAGGGTCTCAAGGCGCTGAGGGGGGGATGGGGGGGGTCCGCAGATCTGTTTAGCCGAAGAGCCAGGTCTTGAGGGTCTTCCTGAAGGTGTTCAGGGAGGGGGCGCGTCTGATGTCTGCCGGTAGCTCGTTCCAGGTCTTGGCTGCAATGTGAGAGAAGGATCTTCCGCCTGCTCTGGCTCTGTAGATGCGCGGGGTTTCGGCCAGTGCGAGGTTGGAAGATCGGAGGTTTCTTTTGGGTACGTGGAAGTTGATTCTGTCGTTGAGGTATTTGGGTCCGTTGGTGTGTAGGCATTTGTAGGCGTGAGTGAGGATTTTGAAAGTGACTCTTTTCTCCACGGGGAGCCAGTGGAGACTTCGTAGGTGTTGGCTGATGTGTTCGTGTCGGGGATGCCGAGGACGAGTCTGGCGGCGGTGTTCTGTATTGTTTGGAGTTTGCGGAGTAGGGACTTGTTGATGCCGGCGTAGAGTGCGTTTCCATAGTCCAGTCTGCTGGTGATGAGTGCGTGGGTGACTGTCTTCCTTGACTCAGGGGGGATCCACTTGAAGGTCTTGCGGAGGATGCGGAGGGTGTTGAAGCAGCTGGAGGTGACGGTGTTGACCTGTCGGTTCATGGTGAGTGATGAGTCTAGTACGATGCCGAGGTTCTTGGCGTGGTCTGAGGGGGTAGGTGGGCTTCCAAGGGCGGTCGGCCACCAGGTGCTGTCCCATGCAGAAGGGGTGGTACCGAGGACGAGGACTTCTGTCTTCTCGGCATTGAGCTTCAGGCAGCTGTTGGTCATCCAGACTGCGACGTCTTGCATTCCTTTCTGGAAGTTGAGTTTGGCAGTGGTGGGGTCTTTGGTGAGGGAGAGGATGAGCTGGGTGTCGTCGGCGTAGGATATGATGTTGAGGCCGTGTTGTCGGACGATGGCTGCGAGGGGGCCATGTAGATGTTGAAGAGGGTGGGGCTCAGTGATGAACCCTGTGGGACTCCGCAGGTGATTTTCGTGGGGTCGGAGAGGAAGGGTGGGAGTCTGATCCTTTGGCTTCTTCCGGTGAGGAATGATCGGATCCAGTCCAGGGCTGTTCCTTGTATGCCTGCGTCGTGTAGTCTGGCGACTAGTGTGCGGTGGGAGACGGTGTCGAAGGCCGCCGATAGGTCGAGTAGGATGAGGGCTGCGGAGTGGCCTTGGTCCAGGAGGGTGCGGATGTCGTCTGTGGTGGCGAGTAGGGCGGTCTCTGTGCTGTGGTTGCTTCGGAATCCGGATTGGGACGGGTCGAGGACGGCGTTTTCTTCAATGAATCGTGTCAGTTTCCTGTTGACTATTTTCTCTGCAACTTTGGCTGTGAAGGGGAGGAGCGAGATGGGCCGATAATTCTTGAGGTCGGTGGGGTCAGCTGTGGGCTTCTTGAGCAGGGGTCGGACTTCTGCGTGCTTCCAGTCGTCTGGGAAGGTGCCTGTTTTGAAGGTGGTGTTGATGGTGCGTTGTAGTTCGGGTGCGATGGCGGCCGCAGCTCTGTGGTAGATGTGAGGGGGGCAGGGGTCGGTGGGGACCATTGATTGGATGCTTTTCATGGTCGAGGCAGTGTCTTCGGCCGTGATCGGTGTCCAGTTGGAGATGGTGGGCTGGCTGGTGTTTCTGGGGGGCAGGGGGCCGTCTGTGGCACCTGGTGGATGGTCGATGAAGTTGTCATAGAGGTTTTTGATCTTGAGGTGGAAATAGGTTCCAAGCTTGTCGCAGAGGTCTTGGGATGGTGTGATGTCTGTGGCTTCGCTGCGTGGGTTGGTGAATTCCTGAATGACACTGAAAAGTTCCTTGGAGTTGCCCAGGATTTTGTTGTGGATGAAGTTCCTCTTGGTGGCTCTGATCTGGTTTTGGTAGTCCGTCAAGGCGTCCTTCTAGGTGGTGTGGTTTTCGGTTGTCTTGGTGTTTCTCCAGTTCTTCTCCAGGCGTCTGCAGGTGCGTCTGGCTTCTTGGAGAGCGGTGGTGAACCAGGCGGCTTTCCTGGGGCGTTGTCTGTCGGGGTTGCGTAGCGGGGCGAGCTCGTCTGCGCAGTTGAAGATCCAGGTGTGGAGTTCTCTGGCTGCGTTGTTGGCGTCATTTGCGTCGGGTGCCCAGGTGTGGTCGTCTCGGGTGAGGGTGGAATTAAGTTGCTCGTCGGTAACCTTGCTCCAGTTCCTTCGAGGTGGTAAAGACGCATTCATTATAAAGACTGCGAAGTAACGGCATGCGTGGTAAAGGCATGCGCTGTTCTGACATACAAACCTCTCCTGCAATACACTTGGAAATGGTTGGTCAATGGCACTTAGTGCTTTACACTATGTATAAATAATGAATAGCTAGTGATAATGCACATATATTACTGCTGAAAGAGGCAGGTTTTAGCTACTCTGGGAAAATGTACTTGCCCTCAGAACCACTGCTAGTTGGATGGAGAGATTTCAAAAGCAGAGCTTTTGAGACAGTTTATTCTTCGATTACTTATCAGTAGCTCCTAACCCTCCAGGACTCAACTAGTATTCTTTCTCATCACTACTTCAATAAAGTGCAGCTCACTCTGGAGACAAGCACCCCCCTGGTCTACCTCAAGATTTATTTTAGTTCCGAATGATAGTTAAACATAACAGTCTTCCTTACAAACAGGATGAGTGCCTTCAACATCCTCCTTCTTTTGCACAGAGCCATACTTGAGCAGGTAACAAACTAAGACATCCACATCAGGAATAAAAACCCAACAAAAGCAAAGTTCTACTGAAACTCCTGCCTCCCCAGCCTTGTTCCATGAGTGACTCTTGAAGTTCCAGAATATATTTCAAGGCTTCTCGAATACTTCACCTTTGAGTGTTACCAACATGTCCTTGCAGCTCCACTAGTGCTGTTTGTGCGTTGTGAGGCTCAACATCTCAGGAAAGCGATCTTCCTGAATTTTTATAACATATATTCTACCGTAAGACAATAATGTTGACTTAGTGAACACCCTTGAGTATAATCAAGAGTGTACTCCTATGTCCACATCCCCGCCAGCACAGAATTGGCTTAGGGGTGGCAGGACCTTGTAGCCATACAGCAGTGAAATACCAACTCCACAGAAAATTTTGATAGTTAGTGCCACCCAAGGATCTCTGCATAAACATTTGAAACAATTAAAGAGACCATGCACAACCCTTCCTCACAGAAAGTATTCGTAACCTAATGTCTATAATGCACATACTGGAACCTCTCAGACTCCCTGATGCCAAAGTCCACTTTACATTGCTCAGCTTTAACATCTCTGAACTAAACATGTCACCCACCATCAAACAGACCCTTTCCACTGTGCAAAACTATGCATGTCTGTTCCAAGGGTAAAAATGTAATTGTCAAACAGTGGTGTAAACAGGAAGTGAAAAACAGTAATCAACAGAGTTCAGACGATAACAGTCTTAGGCATCCAACATAGCAGTCGATAGAGGTGCACTATATGCACTGGGGAATGTGGTCCTCAACCCATGCACCAAAGCTGAGCCTTTACCAGCAAACGCTCTATAAAGCACCACTATTTCTCAGTCTCCATTTTATTCCATATTGAAAGGAATTGGATTATTATTCGGGGTGGGCCACAACTCACCTCAAGGAATAATCACAAACCTTGTCAGGTTGGACAATCAAAGTCACTAAATTAACCTTTGCTTAACCTCCTGGTAGCAATGACATAGAGCAGACATGCTTAACTTAGTGCAATGTGTAATGTATTTATGCAGTATAAAAACCATTAACAAAGTTGAAATGCAAAAGAATAAAAATCCCAAACCAATCTAGAAAAACAGAGTAAAAGGTAGTAAACAAAATGACACCAAAATTACAAAATCAAATAAGTGGAACCGCATATATGCCTTTATAACGTTTTAAGTAAAAATAGTACCAAGAAGCACAAAGGGCCAATGATAGTCAATAGTCACAGCAGACCGTACCTAGGAGCAATTTAACGCTGACCACGAAGGGGCACAGGTCAGATACACCAACTAGGTTCATCCTGGTGAAAGATTGTACCTTCTGGCTTTAGTCCTTTAAGTCCCATTCCACCAAAGGAGTACACTTTTAAAGCCCCCAAGGACCTCAGGGAAGACACTTAGAGACTTCTAGTGTGGGAGGCAGAGGCCAAACAGCAGAGTCCAGCCCAGTTCAAGTTGCCACTGGTAAGCTGAGTAACTGCAGGAAAAGACCTTCTGTAGTATGTTGTGTCCCTGTAGCAGGTCAGCCTTATATCATTTGAATCGACTTCTTGGGTACAAGCGATACCAAATCCAGTTCTTCAGGGCTCTTCTTAGGTCCTAGGTAGTAGATTCAGTCCTATTCTGATCTTACTCAGATGCAGGAGTGTTCTGAATTGCATGCCCGGGTCATTGACATTTATACCTGGCATGAACTTGTGGGTTGGAATGACTTTTGAGCACGCCCTAACCAATGGGGTATGGTTTCAGGGGCCAACCCTACCTACTTTGGCATTGTCAAGATGGCGAAGGTCCTTGCCCACCATAAACGTGGGCTCTGAGGACTGGGGATGTGTGTGAGAAGTGCACTACGGTAATCCTAGTGTCCTCTCAGATCTAACATTGAAATCCAGTTTGATGCAGCCACAGTACCCCAGATAAACCCAGAGACAGAAGTATGGTAGAACAAAAAGTAGGGTTTTTAACACAGTGGCTACACAAGAATTGGTTTGACATCCTGGTTTCGACCTTTGAAGTGTACTCCAAGTATTATATGTAAAACCCCAGCAGACCAGTCAAGCATGATTTGACAAGCAAACAAGATTTGATGCTGTAATGTCAAAAAGAGGCCCATTTTGATTGGAGCCTCCTCGCTGGGGGACAAAGGAAGGACCCTGCCCATGTGTCAGCTAACATTTGCATATGACAGGGGAGGCCTCTTTGAAGTATGCCCCAAGTGTTCCATGTACAACCTCAGCAGATCTGTCAAGCAGGAATTGACATTCAAGCAGGATTTGATGCTATAATGTCAAAAAGGATGCCACAGCCACACCCTGCATAATCTGTGAGGTTCATAGGGACCATCCCAGCCCAATCAGGGCATCCTATTGTTTGCTCCTGGGAGGCATTTCACATCCATTCAAATGCTAATTACGGGTTGGCAGAAGTGAGAAAGCAAATAGGCTTCCAGAGGCAGAGAAAAGGTAACTTCCTAAAAGTACATTTTTCTTAATATTTATCCAAAATCTGAATTTACCATTGAATTGGATCTTAATCAATACTAAAGATAGTTGTTTAATAATTTCTCTAGCGGTTTTCTAACCAACATTAACATTATTAAATGTAACAATATAACCCAGTGTTTCCTATGGAACAGCTAATCTTGCTTTAGTGGAAATAGTTTTTGGTGGTTTTTCACTGCAAGTCTATTTTTAACATTACATTTCTACATGCCGTACACCCATTCTGGTGGGCCTAGATAGGGGTCACTTATAAATATTTAATTTGAAGGTTTTGAAAGGGTTTATTTTCACAAGTCAAATAGGAGTTTTTACACTGCTACACTCAAGCTAACTAGGAATGGGCACTTCCAGCCTTCAGTGTCACTGCATCCTTTGTCTTAACATAGGATGACAGGTGATAATGAAGGCCAGAAGCTTATTCCACCTATGACCTTCAACTCCTCTACTGGCATGGAAAGAGAAACGCTCTGTTCAGTCACCCTCACTGCAAAGAGCCTGAAGCTGAACCACCATGCAATGAATTGTAAGTTGCTAGAGTCAAGGTCTGATAAAGAGTTACAAAGGTTCTGCTATTTGATGCTTGGGTGAAGTGCCAGGTTACTTAGGGGAAATTGCTTCAATGTTACCGGAGATGGCAGTGCTCTTAAAACACACCTACACTTCATCTTTCAAGAAGTACTCAAGAACGCTAAATGAAACAATAAAAGGGTCAGTGATCTGGAGTTGTTGAGTACTGCTCCGCAGTTTCAGACACATAAGGGATGAACAAGTTACTTAACTTCGATAACGCATTATCTGGTAGAGACTCTATCTAGCTGCAGATTCCTTACCTTTGAATCACCAATGCGTCAGGCTGGATCCGGAAACTTTTGCTGAGCAATACCCCTTGAGCCCACTGATGGGTGGCTCCATTCGGCTTTGCGTGACGTCGTCGGTAGCGTCAGTTATGACGTTGCGGTACCTATATAGGCGCCACCCTGGCGCGCAGACGTCAGTACTTTTCGTTTTTTCCATGCCAGAAGTGCAGAGCCAGAAGTAACTGCGGTAGTCGTGTGCAAAACTAGGGCCCTGAAAAGGGGAGTAACCCTAGCCCTACAAAATTAGTCCACAAAGCGGGGAGGCATGGGTGGGGCTGTAAGGAATCTGCAGCTAGATAGAGTCTCTACCAGATAATGCGTTAATGAAGGTAACTTGTTCATCTGATAGAGACTTCTAGCTGCAGATTCCTTACCTTTGAAATAGATACCCAAGCCATACCATCCCGGCGGTGGGTCGCGGACCAATTCCCACACTAGGAAGTCCTGTAGGACCGAACGGGCAAAATACCCGTCCCTGCAAACCTGACTGCCCAGGCAGTAGTGCTTGGTAAACATGTGCAAGGATGCCCAGGTTGTCACCCGACAGATGTCCAGGACTAGGACATGCTGAGCCAAGGCCGTAGTCGTAGCCTTTCCCCTGGTGGAATGGGCCCTTAATCCCTCATGGGGCTGCTTCTTAGCCTGGGCATAGCAGATCTTAATGCAGAGAACGACCCAGCAAGAGATAGTCCTTTTCTGCACTGCCATCCCCTTCTTAGCTCCCACGTACCCCATAAAAAGTTGGTTGTCCACCCGGAACTCTTTTGTGCGGTCAAGGTAGAACGACCATGCTCTTTTTGGGTCCAGTCGGTGGAGACGCTCCTCTTCCTTAGAGGGATGCAGGGAGCAAAGAAGGTGGGCGGCGTGATGGATTGACCCAGATGGAATGGGGTCACAACCTTTGGCAAAAATGAAGTCCGGGTGTGAAGCACCACTTTGTCTGGAAAAGACATCATGTAGGGATGCGTGCAAGACAGCGCCTGAAACTCACTCACCCTCCGGGAGATGTAATCGCCACTAAAACAACTGTCTTGATGTTAAGCAGCCGGAGGGGACAGTTGTGTAACGGCTCAAAGGGAGCACACATAAGATAGGTGAGGACCAAATTAAGGTCCCACTGCGGCATAACAAAGGGCATGGGTGGAAACAAATGAGCTAGCCCCTTCAAAAACCTATGTACAATTGGAGACCTGAAGAGAGAGTGTTGGTCTGGCAGCTGCAAAAAAAGCAGATAGAGCAGAAAGATAACCCTTGAGAGTACCCAACGCAGAGCCCAGGGTTAGAATGAATAGAAGAACAGTGGAAAGAGAAGCAGAAAGAGGGTCAATTGAACCTTCTGTACAGTATAATGCAAATTTCTGCCAACGGCAGGCGTATACAGTCTTAGTGAAGGGCCGCCTTGTCGCCAAAACAACGTTACTCACTTCAGGAGGAAGGTCAAAAGCCATCATCTGCCACCGCTCAATCTCCACGCATGGAGGCGCAGAGTTGACAGGTTCGGGTGGAGGACCCTTCCCTGCTGCTGCAATAGAAGATCCTTCCGAAGGGGCAGCCTGATTTGGAGGATCAATGCTCATTTTAAGAAATTCTGGATACCAGACTCTCCTCGCCCAGTCCGGAGCCACAAGAATGACTTGGGCCCGGTCGTTCCTGATCTTCTTCAGAACCCTGGGCAGGAGTGGTATGGGCGGAAAGGCGTACAGCAGGCCTGAGCTCCACTCGCGACGGAAAGCGTTGCAGAGCGATAGCCGCCTTGGAAACTCCAGCATGCAGTATTGCTGGCACTGCGCTTTCTCTTCGGAGGCGAACAAATCTAACCAAGGTTCTCCCCACCGCTGAAAGAGACCTTGCGCCACCTCCGACTGGAGATGCCATTTGTGATCCGCTAGGCATAGACGGTTGAGTTTGTCTGCCCTGGCATACAGATAACCGGCCAGGTGTTGAACCACCAGGGTTATGCCCTGCTGTTCCAGCCATGTCTAGAGACGTAGGGCCTCTTGAGAAAGGGTCCACGACCCCACCCCGCCCTGCTTGTTGCAGTACCACATGGCGGTGGTGTTGTCCGTGAACACCTGCACTAACTTCCTCCTTGACAGACGGAAGAAATGCTTTCAATGCCAAACGAATCGCTTGAAGCTCCAACAAATTTATGTGGAGCCCCGACTCCGCCGGAGACCAGTGTCCCCTGATCTCCACCTCTCTCAGATGGCCGCCCCATTCCAGAAGTGACGCATCTGTCACAACTGTGAGATCTGATTGGGGAAGGGAGAGGAGTCTGCCAATCGCAGTTCTTAATCGACAGCTCCTTCCGAGATCTGGACCACATCAGTGAGATTTCTCCGATGCTATGCCCACTGGAACTTCAAGTTCCACTGCAGAGCCCGCATACGCCACCTGCCATGGTTTACCAACAGGATGCAGGAGACCAGGAGGCCCAACAGCCTCAGAGTCAGTATCACCGAAATCCAGGATAGAGGCTGAAACACCGGAATCATAACCTGAATATCCTGGACTCGCTGCTCGGGAGGATAGGCCCGAAACTGCACTGTGTCCAGAACAGCTCCGATGAAAGGGAGCATCTGAGAAGGAGTCTGGTGTGACTTCGGCACATTTATAAAGAACCCCAGGGAATGCAGGAGGTCCGCCATAATCTGAAGGTGAGAGACGACAGCCTGGGGAGAGGACACCTTCAACAGGCAGTCGTTGGGGTAGGGGGAAGACTGACACCCCTAACCTGCGCAGATGAGCTGTGACCACCGCCATCACCTTGGTGAACACCCAAAGGGCACTGGTAAGGCCGAAGGGAAGCACGATAAACTGAAAGTGCATCCGGCCTACCTTGAACCACAGGTAACGCCTGTGGTCCGGCAGGATGGGGATGTGAAAATACGCATCCTGGGGGTCCAACGCTACCATCCAGTCTTCTTGGTCTAGGGCAGACAAGACCTGAGCTAGAGTGAGCATCTTGAACTTCTCCTTCTTGAGGGAGAGATTGATGGTCCGAAGATCTAAAATGGGCCGCAACCCTTTGTTTTTCGGAATCAGAAAATAGTGGGAATAACAGTCACTGCCTACTTCTGAAACCGGGACCCTCTCTATAGCTCCATTGGCCATAAGAGCTGTAACTTCCTCCTGGAGAAATAAAACATAGGTATACCTTTTTTATACTTACCTAATTGGTCTGGATTCAATCTCTGCGTCTGTGCCATCAGTTCTTGTCTGAGTGAATACAATAAATGCTTACAGATAGAGCTGTTAGAAATGATCTAATTTAGCCTCTGCTATACCTCTTGAGATCCACTGGACTCTGTGCACACTATACCTTACTTTGGTATAGTATATACAGAGCCAGCTTCCTACAAGATCAATCTGCAACTGGAATTGTATTTTGGCCACAGTGGTTCATGTGGTGCTTGTGCCTTATTGTTTTTGTAAAAACCCAATAAATTTGGTAATAAAAAACAAAAAATGAGTGCCTACAACTTTATGAAAACTTTATGAATGAGATATGGTTCAAGAGGTAAGAGAGTCAATGAAGATAAATGACAAGCTTGCCTATTATCACGATACAGAATAAAATATGAGCTTTCCAAGTTACTTAGTTCAATGCAAAGGTGAGTATTATATACGGAAGGTGAACCATTGCCATGAAAATGGAGCAAACTTCACACCATTCTCAAGGCATGGTTAAACACCCTATGAACACAGACTAATGATTTTTGTTTATCCAAGGTAACAGCTGCTAGTACGGAACCACGGTGGAACGGTAATACTAGAAAAAAGATCGCTATCTTTCTTCACTCTTAAGAAGGTGGGGGGAGAAAGGTTCCAATGTAGACAAAACATTTGCAGAAATATTAGTCACTGTCAATAAGTGAAATGGACCCCAAACTCAGTAAAAACTATATTTATGAGAGATGGTAATGAGCACAACCATACCTTCCTAGCACCTTCCTTTAGCGTCATTATTATGAATGACAATTACATGAACCCAACGTTTAAGGAATGAAGATTTTTTTCCAGTATTGAATAAAAAACAAAGACAATTGTGATGTGGAACACTTTCTGGTTTCAGGTATCTCACAACCAAATAATTGTCTCTAATGAATACAAGCGTTTTTAGAAGTTAGAAAACACTTGTACATCTCTACAGAATAAACTCCGCCTTGCCGTAAAAAAATCTAAGTTATATTACGTTCCTCTTCCAGTCTACTCACTGAATTGAGACTGCCAGCTCGATTCCATCTTTATCTGCAATTGTTGTCTTTTATACAAATAAATCAAAAACAATCTTAAGCTATACAAATCTTATAATGCTGCTTACCTTTAACTGTTCCTGATTGCGCAAGTTCATACTCAAGTTGTTAAGTGCATTTAAAGCCTGTGCCTGGACTTCTGGAACAGGATCTGAAAGCATGTTTCCAATTACTGGAAGACCCCCTAAATTACGAATAAGATCCTAAAAGGAAAATATATTGAGACGCACATTAGAAATTTGATTTTATGTGAAGTATTAGACTCCGTTGATTGTTTTGCCCAACGAAGTAGCTTCATCAGACATGCAGAGATTAACAACCTGAAAAGCAGCCAGATGTGAGAAAAAGAATAGTGGACTGATACATTCATAATGTTTGTGGTAATTATAAAATGCATCCGTGCACACTTTTGACGAGTGCTATTATAGTAAAATCCATTATTTGCATTCACACCAGATTATGTAAGTGTAAACCTTGAGCGTGTGGAAAGAGTAGGCTCAAGTCAAAACAGAATATAGAATTCTACTTTACAGTCATATTTTTAAGTGCAATAAACAAAACATGAATTGGGAAAATGACTAGCATTTGTTATAAAAGCTGGGAAACTGAACAAATGGGTTGTTTCCCTAATACCTATGAGCATACTGGGTGGAATAGAAACACAGGCAGATCCAATCATAGTGCCTAAAATTCTGGTATTAACTAGTGTTTGGCTACTTTCTAAGTTCAGAAGTGCGAAGAACAGACATTAAGCAGGCAAGGTTAATATGCAGAAGTCAATATGTATTGGGTGAAATTAGAGGACTGGGTTGTAAAAGCCTGCATGCTGGCAGATATTAACCATTGTTAATTACCATTGTTAATATTTCTTTGCTATTAAATACGATGACAAATTGTTTTTCCTTACTTTTTCTACACCCCACATCATTAAAGGATTTTTCAAGAAACCATGAAATGTATACTTGTAGTGGTTAAATGAATGGAAATGTGTACAGGCATAGGCATAACAAATGACTTTTGCATTAGGTATATGCTTCTGGATTTTGAACGATGTTTCAACTAACAGTGCCTCAAAAATATTTTTCACTCTAGGCTGCAAAAAGACTAATCCAAAACACTAGCAAACAAACAAGTTTACCCGGTCCCACTGCTGACCATTTTTAGGTCGAGCTTAGTGGCAGTGCGCATGCACTGCTCGCTCTGCGAGGCATGCTGTATTGGAGTATGCACTGGAAGCCCCTCCCACTCTCAGCCCATATTTGTCATTGGCTTCTGTCGCTGTCCTTCGTAAATGCTGGCTTCTGATTCGTAAATAGGCTTGTTAGCCCCTCCTTGGTACTGCCTTGTCTGTATTTGTTACCTCCCATAATGACGGAACCTTTTACTTGGCTTGTTACACGGTCTGCATTATAAGTGGGTGAGCACTATTTTGTTTATTAATTTCTTTTTATTGAATACGAACAGTAAACAATACAGATTCACGAGTAACACAGTAATCACTTTTCTCCTCACATCAATATGACACAGTTGCTATATTCACCGTAAATAGTGCCTAGGACATTGGTAAATCTTGCCCCTACACCTCCAAATCCCCCAAGGAGGTCTGTTCCAATGATTTCGGCGGAGTACATATTTCCTCTCTAAAGGCATTCCATTTACTCCATATTTTCATCCACTTTTTCGGGCACCCCCGGACTATTTTGTTTATTGACACTAATAGGGACAATGGCGGCTGCTTTTTGTATTTGCAGCGCGCCCACACAGGACAATGGTGGCCACTTTTCTTATAGAGCGCTATGCCACTGTGACTTGCATGCTGAGCGCGGCCCCTGCTTTAGGGACACCGCGCTCAGTTTCAACTTTTTTTGTTTAACTTGCATGCCGAGCACGGCGCCTGCTTAAGGGACACCGCGCTCAGTTTCAATTTTTAAAAAAAACTTTAATACTGAGCGCGGTGTCCACTTCATGAACACCGCACTCGGTTTCTTTTTTACTTTAATAGTGAGTGCGGCACCCGCTTCATGGACACGCGCTCTGCAATACAATAGGTATCGCTTTTGCAAAAGTTTGAACTATTGGTATTGTAAATGACAATGCCTTTTAATATTATAAAAGGCATTGCCATTTCCAATGCCAATAGCTCAAAACCTCACAATTACGAGACCTATTGCATTGTAAATGCTTGTCATTTAATGCTTCCAAGTGCTGGTGCTCCTATGTCCTCCAATCAATTTGCATGCTGCCTAGTGCCATTCCAACTTCATAAATATCATGTTTGTCTTCTCCTTTTAGGCACTGAATTCCTCTTCTCTGAACTCCCCTATTGAGAGTGAAGTGTGCGTGCTAATTAATTAAATAAAAGGGAATGTGTGTGATTAAATCAAATGCGCACTCTTTTTCATAATGTTCTGTTCTTACACACACGATAACCATGCTTACATGAATATAATCCTAGTATTTATTCGTTGTTTTTAATAATTTATATTTTACATCATTATTGTGAAATGATAGGATTTTCTAGAACGCTGATAATGTTATGTCACGTTGTCTTTTCAAGACAACGCTGTCTGAAAGATTGAAAATAGCTGAAAGGGCAATGGACCACTCTTGGTTAAATATTTATCCTAAAAGCCCTCAACAAAGCCTGGAATAATCTATAAAAGCCAGACAAAGAGCTGAAGGTTAAGATGACAGGGGCCCAATTGCACACTCACTTGAACTGAATGTGCAGAGTGTTCGGCCTTCACTGGATGATCCGTCGGCAGCACCATAAACTGTGCCTTATCACGAGCACACACACACACCTTTGTGAACTAAAAATAGAACTTACTATTCTTAAATATGGTACGCGTATACAAAATGCCATCGAAACTCAAAATATATTTTATTAATGTGCTACTAATATGCAAGAACTACTATAGCGCTTAGAAGCAGTGAATGAGGGTGTTAAGGACATAGCTTCCATAGCAAAAATGTTGGAGTAGGGCGTGGCCTGAAGGGCAATGGAAATGGGAGTGCTCAGCTGAGCTCCTGTCGGCAAGGGGGCCCCAGAGTCAAATATCCTGAGCCTCCACACACTTGCATACGTGTAATGTGGGGGCTGCATGACTAGATCATGGGGAGGCAGCTGCGAACCTCCTGCAATACGAAACAGTGTCCGTGCAGAGGGAAAACTGCTGTGCCGGCCACGACCGAGTGGAGCAGCCAAGATGGCAGCCGGCGAGTCGCACAAGCGATTGGGCTACTGACGGCCCCTGGAGGTGTGCCGAAGGCCTGGAATCGAGGTGCACTCCTCCAAACTCAAGGGGGGGTGGGGCAGTGGGGGGGAATCGCCAATATTGGCTGCGATCGGATGCCACAGACGCAGTGCCTTGAGCAGGCCCTGATAACAGGAACGGTGTGAGGGTGCGCCAGAGCCCCCCCGGATATTTCTCCATCACACAGAAGCATGCTTGGTGCGTGGAACTGCTCGGCCGAGCCGGGAGGCTGCGGGCACACTGAAAGGGGCAGAGCCGGCTGCAATGCAATCGCAGCGACTTCAAGGACCTGGACTTGGCCACAGCTAAGGTGAGCAGCAGATTCCTCCTGCAGACCCTGAAGGTGCAGGCGGCCCCTGTGGAGGGAATAGCAATGGAGACCCGGCTGATCCCTGGGCTCTACATGGACGCTCTCTTGGGGAGCAAATAACTACGGCCCAGCATGTGGCAGAGCCGGCCTGGGGTACTGCGACGTGCTTCTAAGCCGGGAGATGCAGGAATTGATGGATGAATGAAGGTTGGCCTGGGGGTCCCTCTCAACACTCCTCCCTCACACAAAGGATATCCGTTGCAAACCAAACCCCAAGGAATCGACCGAATATTGACCCAGTGGACCTCAGGGGTGGTGGGACAGGGCAACAGGAAAAACAGGGAGGCACTGGTGACTGGCATCCACAGTGTTCCAAGTACTGCCTATACGGTTGACGTTTACTATCTGAGAGGCCCCACCCCTCCCCCAGCATTCCTCAGCATCCGCTGCAAACTTGAGTCAACCAGAAAATGGGAAAACCCCAGGCTGTAAAAAAGCAAAACATCCAACTTGTTGGTGGAAGAGGGTGAGGAGGGAATGTGCTGGAGGAGGAGCCCATGTCCATGTACACCACAGTGATACTCTCAGCCATTAAAGACACCAAAGTGACACTGGAGGCCCATATTGCCGCAGTAGTGAATGAAGTAAGAATATTACACGACGACCACAAGAAATTGGTGACGCGGATCAAGGAGACAGAACTCAAGTTGGATGCAACCCATTCAGTAGTGCAGGACTTCACACCGAAGTGTGCACACCTGGAGAGGGGCCTGGCAGTCCTCTCTGGCAGACTGGAAGAGGCTGAGGGGAGATCCAGGCGGCACAATGTGAGATTGATGGGGGTCCCAGACAGGGCGGAGGGCTCAAATATCGAACTGTGCGTTGAGGATTGGCTGGAAAAAAACGGTGCTGCAGGGCCGACCATCATGTTTTTTCTCTGAATACCAGCGTAAATCCCAGGCCAGACCCGCCGGAAGATTATAGTTTGGTTGATTAACTACCGGGACCGTGATACTATCATATAGCTATTGTGCAAACATGGCCCGTGGAATGTCGAAGGACAAGAAGTTAATATATACCTGGACTATACAACCCTGGTTCAGAAACAAAGGGGGGGGCTTTATTCCAGTGAAGAAGGTGCTGCGCCAACTGGGCCTCAAATATGCACTCATATTTCCGACAAAACTGCAAAATGTACATAACGACAAAGCTCACTTTTTCCTCACTGCACAGTACGCATGGGTATAGCTGGAACACCAGGGACTGTGGTCGGGACCGGCAGCCCCGTCTGGGAGAGAGACAGAATGTCAGAAAGTACCAGGCAGGGACCGGACTGGCGCAGGCCGCAGGACCTCACAGACAAAAGAGCAAATGAGAGCCTAACAGTAAAAAACAGTTGTGGACATCATGCAATGCAGCGACATCCTGAACAATAATAAGTAGATAACACTGGCATAAGAGGCGGGGGAAAGTGTGCCTGGCTCTACGGGGTCGGCCCTGATACTGAAGGGGAGCAGCTGCAGACGTTCACCCCAATGACCTTGGAGAACATAATTTAGACTCTGCACCCCCAAGCCTGGGGCTGGAAAGTATATGACTATTTCTGGACAGTCGCAGGGGTGGGGTGCCCAATGACATTGTGGAATGGACTCTGTGCCTCAAAGGCATAGAAAGCTAGCTCTGTGGCTGCGCAGGAAAGGCCGGGGTCTTGGCGGGTGCAAAGTCTTGAACTGAGGAGAGAAGGACCGTAAAACAGCAGACACTGCTGCTTAAGTGCCCAGAAGTCGTGCTCCTGCATGAGAAGTGTATAAAGTTTAAATGTTATATCAGTTATGGGAACACACATACAGTGAATTGGGGGTTAAGGTAGGGTGGGGGGTAAATCAAGGGAATGTTCACGGCACACACACACACACCAACTCTGTCTCACACCGATCAACCACACCCACACGGCCGCAGGGGGACAAATGAGGGAACTCCCTAGCAATTCCAATGGCACAGAGACAAAATACACAAAACCAGACATTGCTGACATGGAACGTAAATGGCCTTGGTAGCAGGGTAAAAAGTGGTCTGGTTTCGAAGGCGCTCAATAGATACTGTGCAGAGGTAGTATTCCTCCAAGAAACCCATTTGGTAGATGCTCAGCACAACTGTCTAGGGGGAGGTAGATATACAGTAGCAAGTCATGCACAGTATACTTCGGGCTCCAGAGTGGTGAAACTCCTGACTAGGAAGGCAATGGCATTCCATATGTCCCGTACTTGGTCAGAAGACAATGGATGCTACACCACGCTATTGGGGGGAATGGGAGGGTGAGAGTGTCATGCTGGTTAATGTATACATCCCACCAGGCCTCCAATCAATGACGGTCCATAAGCTGGGACATCTACTGACAGAAGTCCCACTGGCCCCTACTATAAAAGAGAGGGGCTTCAACTTAGTACATGATACAAGAAGGGGAAGCAACAGCGGGAAAACTGGACAGTTTTGCACAAGCACTGGGGCTGATGGATATCTGGAGGGCCCTTCTTGGGCAAGAGAGAGAGAGTACTCTTTTTATTCACACTTGCATGACATGTCGTCTAGATAAAACTATTTCTTTACACCACAGGAGACCCTGGTAAGAGTCCCTGAAGCCAAATACCTGGTGTGGGGGCTGACAGATCACTCTCCCTTGCATGCTACCCTAACCACAAATAGGGCCATGGAGCCCTGGGAATGGCGAGTGGCAACCTGGCGACTCACAAATACGCGGGTGGTGAAGACACTCAACAAGGCCACAAAACATTACTTTAGGGTAAACAAGGGCACTGTAAAAAGTGCGATCACACTGTGGGAGGCCTATAAGGCCACGATTAGGGGAGTAATGATATCCGGGCAAGTGGGGGTGAAGAGGGAATTGTTAATGTGTCTAACAACATTAGAATAGGACTTTGAACGATTGGAGAGAGACTATAGCACTGGCCCGACGGCCCCACTAAAACGTGACCTCGAGATAAAACAGAATACCGGGAGGCGGCCAGGTATGAGGTGAGACAATCTACCTCGCCAAACAGAATTGCATATACAAAGCCGGAGACAAAGCTGTTAGCATGGATTGGAAACAGGGATATGGAAGGGATGCATGCTCTGGGGCTCCAACTGGAGACAGGCGAGACAATAAGGGATAGTGGGAAGATAGCTGAGACTTTGGTAGACTGAATGGCTACATTCTATGAAATGAAGGAGACTGCTTTGGAGACAAAGGTGGGAAAAATTTTGAGAAACTGACAGTGAGAACCCTGAGCCTGGACAAGGGTCGGGCACTGGAGACTGAGCTAACTGTGTCTGAAGTCACACTAGCACTCGCACAGATGAAAACCGGGAAAGACCCAGGCTCGAATTGGCTGCCCGTTGAGTTTTTCCATAGAGTGTCCAGGAGGGTGGCTGAACCTTTGCTCTTGCTGTACTTAGCAGCTTTCCACACTGGGGAACTGCCGGTGCACATGTGAACAGCAACTGTTATCCTCATTCCCAAGGCGGGGAAATCCATAGATAAATGGAAATCATACAGACTGATCTCTTTACTTAAAGTGGACACAAAAATCTTAGCAAAAGAGCTTGCACATAAGCTACATACAGCAGTGACCTGTCTTGTCCATGCGGACCAAACTGGGTTCATGCCATACCGCTCAACGAGGCTGAACTTGAGGCGCCTTCACAACAACATAGCTCAGACGGATGAGAAATGAGGAGCCATGGGCTATTGTCTCGTTAGATGCCAATTTGGCTTTGATTCAATGGAATGGCCCTTCCTGTTCGCAATGCTAGATAGGAAGGAGATTGGACCCCACTATATCAGATGGGTCAAACTACTGTATATGAGACCACAAGCTAAACTGAAACTCAATGGCTGCCTCTCCAAGCTGTTCTGTATCGGAAGAGGGACCAGACAGGGCTGTCCTGTCTCGCCGATGCTGTTCGCACTGGTAGTGGAACCCATGGAGTAGCTGATGAGAATAGATGTTCAGATTTGGGGATAGACTGGGAACTCTGGCTGGGAGGAAAGAATATTGGTGTACGTGGATGATATACTGCTATACCTCACAAAAACGGAGCAGACACTCTCATTCGGGATATCTTCCAGTGTTCGGTGAGTTCTCCGGCTTCACAATTAACTGGGAAATATCCCTGCTGTTCCCATGGGGGGTTGGATACAGGAGGGAGACTTAAAATTGCCCCTGCGGGTGGAACTCCACAAGTTAAAATATCTGGCCATCTTGATCACTAGGGATGTTGCATCTCACTAAGAGGAAAATCTCAGGCCCCTGCTCCAGGGGCTGGAGCGAGATGTGTAACATTGGAGCATGTTGCCATTGTCCCTAAAGGGGAAGGCGGCCATGTTTAAAATGATCACACTCCCTCAGCAGCTATCTATCCTACAAAATAGCCCATTTAGGATCCTGAAGACGTTCTTCGTCCGAGTGGACACCCTGGTTAGAACGCTTATCTGGGCAGGAGGCCAGCCTTGAATAGTGATGACGGCCCAGCAGTGCTCCAAAGCTGAAGGGACATAGCGCTCCCGAATGTTAAACGGTATTACGAGGCGGCAAAGGTTAGTGTGGTCAATGACTGGGAGGACCTGGCATTCCGGGTGGACAGGTGGGGTATTGGTGACCAGAGCTATGTTCATGCACTGTACTGTGGTAGATTAAGTCACATGGTGAGGCTGGTGAAGGCTGTGGTCCTGGCGGTGTGGCGGAGGCTGAAAAGAGAGATGCAGTGAGAGAAGTCTCGCATCTCGTAAACCACTACGGGAAAGGACTAGACTGAGACAGGTGGTGGCGTTGATAGGCTTTCAAGGCTGGGACAACATAAGCCTCACCACACTTGCAGACGTCTGGGGCGCTAACGGAATAGTCTTATTTGATTACCTGCAGAAGGAATACCGGAGGCCGGCAGCACAATGGCTGAAATATAGACACTTGAGACATGCACTGTAGGGGAGCATAGACAGGGAGGAGGAGACCCGGGAGGACTCCCCATTAAAGGGCAGACTGCTGGATGGGCAAATCCGTAGAAAATTGGTGCTGAATCAATCGATCCCCCCCACAGGATATATCCAACCTACAATCACTTGCCCCCTTTCAATGGGCCTCGCACTTGCTTCGCTACCTAGGCTTGAATTTAACTCCATCCCTGTCATCATGGTCCCAAGGTGACTGGTCGGAGTGTAAACGAACTGTTCTAGAAGACTTGCGAACCTGGAGACTACTTCCTATGTCTTGGCTTGGCCGTCTCAATGCGGTCAAGATGTATATTCTGCCGAAAGTCTTATATTTATTTCAAACCTTGGCCACTCCTATTCCGCAGGCTGATATCCTATGCCTTCAAGACGAGGTGACTTCCTTTATATGGAGGGAAGACGCCCGATATTCTCTAATAAACTTCTCATGCTGCCCAGGGATCGGGGGTCTGGCGTGTCCCAACCTCTTTGAGTATTATTGGGCTTAGCCCTTTTGATATATTTCAGAATGGGTTGTTCGAGAAAGCGAAAAGCACTGGTTTCATATGGACCGCGCGATGGCATGCAGGCCACTTTGGGATCTGGCCTGGCTCTCGAGGCATACCCGACCCCGTAGCGCCTATATAGCTACCACCACGAAAACGGTCCTCGACATCTGGGACAAGATTGCAATCTCCAGGGCCTCACGAACTTCCCTTCACCCAGCACTCCTTTGGCCAGTAACCCTGACTTCCGTCCAGCATTACAACCGCAATCATTCTCAGCCTGGGGTGAGGGTGAATGTTGCACGGTTCAAGATCTCTTTGAGGGGGACATACGACGTACGATGCATCTCGACTGAAATATTATCAACTCTGACACTGGCTGCTCGCACCACCGAACGCACAGGGGGCAACACTCCTTTCGAGACACTGGTACGCTCTTTAGACGGCATGTGGGGTTTGATCTCTCGCATATATCAGGTGCTACAACACTCCACCCCTTCCCAACTCCATACCTACCAAACACAATGGCACACAGACTCTACAGAGTAATCTCCCCGAAAAAATGGGAACAGCTATGGAGCGATATTTCTAGGATATACAGGAGCATACCCCCAACGTGAACCGGCCTATAAACTCATGACCTGCTGGTATTACACTCCAACACGCTTACAGAAAATGTTCCCCACCTCCTCTCCTCACTTTTGGCATTGTCAATCGGCGATTGGCGATTTTATTCACATTTGGTGGTCCTGCCCACTACTCACCTTATAGTGGAAGGAAGTCCTGAACCACATTAAAGACACTGTAGGCTTCCCCCTACCGAACTTGCATACTGTGGCCATCATGGGTGTCCGGCCCCAAATACTCACAGCTATGACCCATTCCGACTGGCACCTTATAACGCATATGTTGGGTGCGTCCAAACAAGTACTTGCTCTTCACTGGAAAAAGCCCTCTGCACCATCTATTACTCTGTGATTCACACGCCTCTGGCATGTCATGGTGATGGAACTCTTAACATGCCGGATCATACATACAGAATCCAAATTCACTGGCATTTGGCAACCACTGATCAACCACTTTTCCAAACTGGAACACTCTTGTTTCTCTCCTCCCCCGCTCCGCGTCCTCCAGCTTTTTGAAGATGTCCTCCTAGCTCGTGGAGCTGAAACTCCTTCACAAGATGCCCAGCCCCATAATATAGGAAATCCGCTACCCCCCCTAGCCTCCTACAACAGCTTTGTCGGGCCCAATCCGGGATGCTCTATCCCCTCCTCTCTTTCCCCCCCTTCTTTTCCTCCCCCTTCTCCATCTTCTTTTTCTCTACCTATTCTCTTTCTCGTCTTCTATCCTCTCTTTCTCTGCTCTCCCCTTCCCTCTACCTATTGCCAGCCTGTTCAGGGCTCACCCTACTGTACCTCTGGCTCCTTTCCACCCCCTCTCCCCTGCCCTGTTCTTATATTACGTTGACAAAGGTGTTGACCCCCCCCTTGAGACAAGGGGAAGTTTCTGTTTCCTCCTATTGCCACAGCTGTCGCTTCTCTGGCCGGTCATGGCTCTACTCTTAATCCTTTACCCGCTAGATATGTGATGCAAGATGACAATTGCTTCTGATGTATCCCTTTCATGTCCAAGAAATGATTGCTAACATCACCTGCCTGGCATATGTTTTACACTGTGGTATGTGTTTATGCTCTTCAATAAAAAAAGATTTGACACACAAAAAAAAGGTTGCAGTAAAATTTTAGAAAAAAAAGTTTTTTCATATTTTATCTAACATGTTTTATTTATTCTGAAACAATTCTGCTTAATAAATGGAACATATAATTTTGGCTCCTACCTAGATATTTGTATAACGTGTGTAAACTGGTTTGTCAACATCTGATAACAGATGCCGCTAATGAAAATATCTGATAAAGGGATTCCTATTGTTCAAAGAAATGATAGAATATATTTGCTGTTCAAAAAAAAAAAATGTTGAGAGTATTTTTTGATGTTTACGTTGCTCATAAACATCTTTGCTATCTTACTGTTCATATTCATTGTAGCGACAATTCATCTTGTGTGCAATAGAATTGGGTGATAGTTTTAAATAAAGGTTTTAAAACTTATACCACATACTCTATTGATTCATAGTGAGTTGTCCAATTGTGAAAGAGGAGTTGATGTTCCAATTATCATCTCTTGTCTCATGGGGTTCCATGTTACCTGAAACACATCTTAAGCAAACATTGCTCAGTGTGTTGTGTACGGGTTGCAGTTCAACTGTTTTTCCGATTTGGGTTGTCACATTTACTGAATCTTAAGTGCAATGGGGTCAGAAATTTAAAACTGGGCTCTAAAAAAAAAAAAAAAGCTCTCAAGAACATAACACAATAAATTAATCCAGCAGATGCATTTAACACTTTCCTATATCACAATGAAATGACCTTGAACTGTGAGATAACAACTTCACAATAATGAAGTGAGTAAATGGAAATGGTTGGCCCTCAAATACAACACATAGATAGCTAAATCTCCTGAGGCGTGCTCCTGCGGGGCCAGCTCCGGCTACTCTGCACTGGTTGCCACTGAAAGAGAGAGTTCTATTTAAAGCCATGGGCTTTTGCCATTGAATCTTTAATGATAGGGGTCCACGATATCTGACCTCTTTGGTGACCTGCCATCAATCTAGCCGTAGTCTTAGATCTTCAGGCACCAATCTGCCAGTAATTCTGCGGGTGAGGAAAGCCAAGTAGAGTGGCCGCTCTTTTGCCTTCCTAGCAGCAAAAGTTTGGAATTCCCTGCCTCTTCATTTAAGGATGGAACCGTCAGGACTGCTGTTTCGAAAGAGGCTTATAACCTGGTTATTCCGTTCTGCTCTAGTATAGGCCCTTAATCTAGCTCTTTTTGTTTCTGTGACCACTAAATAGAGCGGGTTTTCAGGTGGTGTTGCTCCTCTTTGGTTCTTCTTTCTTAGTGCTGGGACACGCCATTAGGCGTAACCATGAGCTTTACAAATGTGCTTTATTATTATTATTAAAATTCCGTATCTGAATTTGGCATAGAGAGTTTTTGATAACGCTGATGTTATATTATCTAAAAATGGCTCAAACGATAAAATATATTTATTATTAAAAAAATCTGTCTATTAATGATCAGTGTTTACATTTTTACATGTCTTCTTACCATACGCGCTGAGAGTTCATTCGAGGAAGTTCGGGTTCGATGAACATGCAGGATAGTGCACTGTTGCTTCCTGGAAACATATCAATTTAAATTGAAGTTGACTATAACAACCCCACCTAAGCCACGTGAGTGGGAAAGGTCATTGGACTGTATGGTCTTCTTTTGTCACTTTAGAAGACGCGTTTACTTATTTTGAATTGGATTGTTATTATCTCGCCTAAGCCGTGTGATTGGGCTCAGAATTCTGTCTGGAAGGAATGTTTTCTGGAAGGACCAATTTTGGATATAATCGCCTAGTCCGTAATTTTGATTAATGGTATGGACATTCTTTGGCTTTTCGCTTGCAAAACTATTTCCGTCCTGATCATGACCCTTTGACTTTTGGGGTCGAAACGCCATCGAAGCTTTAGTGGCATTTAGAAATGGACCGATACCCATACTTTTTCCATTGTTTATGGATTATTTGATTAAGTTGTAGATCCATTGCCATCTCTTTTTCCTTTGTCAAACACTATGTAATGTTCAAAAGTGTTTTTGTTGTGTAACATGTTGAGCAAGAAGTATTCATGCATTGTACTGTCTCTGTTGTGTTTTCTGTAAAACTTATTTATAATAATTTAAAAAAAACAGAATTCTTGTGTCGGCACCTTATATATTTTTTGGGAATTTTTTTCAATTTTTGTTTTGTCTTGATTGACTTGAATGTGAAATAGTTACCTTTCCTGGAACCATTGTTGTTCATGTACATTTTACTCCCCATGGTTCTAGGTCAGTTGGGTTTCCCCTGTTGTGGTTAACTGTTCTTCCCATTGCAGGCAATCAAATATTTCTTTAAAGACTGACTTTGTAATGGGAGTTGCCTCCTTCGGCGAATCCCAGAGTGCTCTCGACCCCAGATGGAATAAATATTCCTTAAGATGCGCATGCCAGGGATAACATAGGGCCCCCATATGTGCTTATCAGCAACATATAGGTCTCCCGGGATTCTTTCTGAGCCAGGAGCCTTCCCACTTACAGTATTAAGGATAGCATCATAGGTTTCATCCAATGTAACTAAACGCGCTCTTCGACTCCTGTCCATCACCAGTGAAATAATTAGATAAGTTGCATATATTATGCGAGTATAACTTTTGGAAATGAGCTACCCAAACCTGGGGCTAAGTAAAAGACTGAACTTTGGATGATACATGTAAACTACCATGGGCAACAAAGTGCCAAAATGCTTTTCAGTTACCTACACAGGTGGCTATTGTTAAATCTTGCCACATACCCCGGTCCCATTCAGTTTTAGTCTTCTTCTTGGCTATCATATAGTTCTTCGTAGCTGTTTTTATGTCAGATTGGACCTTGGTTCTTTTCAGCTAGAGAAGTGAGGATTTAGCCTCCCTACATTCCTTATTATACCAGTTGTTGCTCCCAGTTGGCCTGGTGCCTTTGCTTACTTCCCTAGTGATTGAGGCTTTAAGATCGCGAAACAGGTCCTTGTGAATAATAATTATACTGTTATGTGTGCAAGATTTACTTGTCTTGCATTTGGATAAGATGTTCAACGTCTTCAAGACTATGTTGAATAAGAGAAATTGTATTCGGGCAACATTTTATTTGGGACTATCTGAGAGTATGTTTGGTATTTGACAAGCTAAAAGTCCCTAACTGGACAGGGGGAGGAACACTAGGTATACGTGCAAAGTGGCCCTGGAGAGTAAGATGTAAAGCATTGTGATCGCTATCTGAGCATTCTATGACGGCCTTATCATTCAAAAAAGAGCCGAACATCAAGCAGAATATAATCAATTCGGCTAGTGCGGTTGACACGATTATATGTGCGTTTTCCAGCTAAATCTTATGGCGTTCGGCCATTACAAGCTCCAAGGCCCAAATGTACCGTAATCCCTATTAGCTGGATAGCCTGCCTAGCCCATTTGCTAATTGGTGGTAAATTGGGCTTCCACATTTCTCATCCTCCTCTTCAGTAATAATGTACTCTGAATTATCCAGTGGCTCGAATGTTGTATTAAAATCCCCTGAAACTATCAATGGAGTCTTGTCAGAATCGGCTTCCATAACAGGCTCTAACAACTACAATGTTGGAGAATCTACATTTTTTCCTGTGCCGCGATTATATATATTTATAAACATGGGCCAAATCCCCCCTTGGACTACAACATTTCAGAACTAGTATATCAGGTGAATCAATTGTCAACTGCTACATGATTGTTTAGCGAAACTCTGACCCATAACATTAGACCCCCGAAGGTCTACCCTGAACAGTATAAACAGCATTCACAAAATAACTGGTATACCCTGATCTATAAACTGGATTAATGCACCATGTTTCTTGGAATATGCATAGACCAAAGAAATCAATAAATAGTCCCCAGTCCGGATCCTTTAGTTTTGCCTGCAGGCCTGCTTTATTCCAGGATAGGAGGTTCCATTTCCCCTTAGATTTGAATTCTGGAGCATGGGAACTAATTACAAATCCTTGCTTGACAAGTCGTGTCTCCTTCTCCGTGGTCAGGGCAGCTCTCCTTTGCTGACGAGGAGCCGATTTCCTGAGCTTTAAGATGAGGCAGATTGTATTTCAGACTGATCAAAAATGTGTCAGAAGGATCAAGGCGTAGATCAAGGGCAACCCATCCATCACACAAGTTTTTTGAAGTCAGACAAAATTCAATATAATCAAAATTCTCATCGGGGGAGAATAATGTCTGGCATTAACAATATCAGATCGTTTCACTGCACAACAATTACGTGTTTAGCGAATCCAATGAATTATCTTATTAATGAGCGATGATTGGTCCTCTCTCATGCCAGGACGTAATTTTTGAATGTATATTTTATAATTTGCTGAATTTAACTTGGCCAAACTCCCAACAGATTCACCATCATGAGGCATCTGACTGTGGCTAGTGTATTATTGCTGACCCGACTTTCTGGCAGTTGATAACGATTCTCAGCTGACTGGTGGAACATTGATAAACTAGTCGGGAATTGGTCGCTTGTACAAGAGATATTGTTCATTCTCCCGTTTCTTGAATGCTGTCGTTCAATGGGAGCTACAACAGGCCTGTGCTTGAATGTCTTAAGCGACCGATATAGGGGAAGATCCTTTCCTATCCTGTAGGATGGTTGAACAATTACAAGGCTGGCATTGCGTGGCGGTGTCAATACTTATTTTACCAAAATTGTCCACTTTATTCTCTGTGCCGGACTTAATTACATTTTATTGTAAGTTCACTCACTATTGATATTAGGACTGTTTCAACCTTTAAACCATTGACGCGTTCAGGGATATTGGTGATCCTGGATTCAAGAGATGTTTCAGGTTTTTGGTCTACGCATCCTTCAATCATAATATATTCTTTGGATGGGCTCTCCCAGGCCAAGGCATCAAATCTATTTCTGCAAGAAACCATTATTTCATTTGGAGGAACAATCGAAGATGTTGTATCATGTGGGGCATGAACGTGTGCCTTAGTTTGATTTTCGTTCCCTCTGGAGGAGGGATTGGCATCGCATAGTTTGATGGCTTTCTTTTGGGGTCTACAAAAGAGCTTTGCAATTGGTTTAATCACATGGGGGACAACTGCAAGTGTCGGAGGTTTTACCATTGTCTCCACTACCTTTATTAGATAGTAAATTACACTCAAAGTGCAGTTATTTGATCCTTTCGTGATCAAACAGTTATTTTAGGTGAAGTTGTCCCGTGGAGAATCAGCTGCCTTACTTTTTCCCATCCTACACCTTCACGCCACAAGAACTATATTGGCTTGTGCTGGTTCTCAAAGTAAATTTACTAAGTACAAGGTGATCAGAGTAATAAGATACATTTGCCATGATGAGTACTGAGTATTAGTAATGTTGTATTATTTGTTTGTTGCTGCATGGAAAAACCAATAAAAACATTTTTAAAAAAATCAATTAAAAAAAAAAGAAAATCAGAGTAATAACATACACTTCAATAGCAGCTCTTTATACAGTTAAGCTGAGCAAAATACAAAGCATTTATAAACTTCTCATCGGTAATGTATCCATTAACAGATCTCAGGCAGTTGGGCTCTGACAGGTGCAGACAGGTCCGCTCTTAGCCTCAGCACGGGCGCGACCCATTTTCAGAGCCTTGTTTTATGTGCCTAATGGTGCTGAAGCTGAAAGCCCCACCCCCGTGCTGCAAGGGCTCCTGGAGTAGGTAGTCTCATCCCAGTCATGGGATGAACTAAGCGTGTCCCGAGCAGCAGTCTTCAGGGGTTTGTTTTAGGTGCCGATGAAGCTGAGGCTGGAAGCTCCGCCACCTCATGCTGCATGGGCTCCTGAAGTAGGGAGTCTGATCCCCCTCATCAATGAACCTAGCACATCCCGTACCGCGGTCATCAGGGGCTTGTTTAATGCGCCCGATGACGCTGAGGCTGGAAGCGCCGCTCCTCATGCTGCAAGGGCTCCTGGAGTAGGTAGTTAGACCCCCCTCAGACAATGAACCTTGTGCTTCCCACGCCACAGTCCTCAGGACCTTGTTTTATGGGCCCGATGGCCCTGAGGCTGGAAGCTCTGCCCCCTGTGCTGCAAGGGCCCCTGGAGTAAGTAGTCTGATCCCCACAGACAATGAACCTAGTGTGGAGTGCCTATATCCAGTCTGCAATTCTCATGTCTGGAAACCCACTTTTCTTAACTATCTTATGTAAATTACTCTTACAGTGGTCTGTCTCCTCTGCCATTTCTTATTTCCATCCCTCTCATACCTAGCCACCTCTATCTTTCAGTGCTAGCTCTTAGTTACACTCATACTCTCTATCCAGTTCTAATAATCAGTTTTGCCTAAGCCCTTAGTGCCCAGCTCCAATCCTTGCTCTTATCGGTCATCATTAAATTTTTTTAACAAAGATCTCAAATAAAGTTGCCAACAGAGTGTGGCAGTGAACCCAGTCCTAGCTAGCCCAGCAAAACTAGGCCAGGTGCACACTGAGTGCCAGGGATGAAGAGCAAAAAGTAAGCATCTCTCGAAACAGTGGCTCTGGCACCACTGCTGTTGAAACTAGAGCACCTCATATAAGAAAGAGACTGTCCTGACACAAAAAAACATGTTATCTGCGGATATATTTTATAACCATATAATCAGCAAATTTGCACCGAAAAGTTTAAAACCACTGATGGAAAATACGCACAGTAATTCACAAAAAAATGAACACTGAAAGCCTTACAAACATTGTATGTGCCAGCTCCCTGACCTAAAGAAACGTGGGCCTCGTAATTCAAAGGGCTATTTTACTGCTGACTTTATTTGGTAATGACCCCAAGTGATAAAATGAGATCATCATAATTAGGAATAATAGCAATAAGCCACACTATAGCTAGTTGCCATGTGTAATTTCTTTTTTACAACCTAGGGTAAACTAATACAAGAAGAAACACTGCTTTAAAAGATGGCATTTATCATTAAAAAAGAATCTGCTGTGCACTAGTGGTAAAAAAAATCCAAACCCATGTTCAGCTGTCTAAAAGTGAAGGTCAAGTGTGGCGGTGAATACGTTGCATGGTAGCTTTGCATGTATAGTTGACAGTCTTGTTTGTGCAGTTGGAAATGATGCTAGTAGCATGAAACAACGTGTTCTGTTAGTGGCATTTTTATTGTTGGGTGTACCACTAATGTATCACTTTCAGGACTATTGCCTGGCAGAGCAGTATTGTTGGACGAATGTTAATTTACTGCAGCTGTTATGGCTTCCATGATGAGATCCACTTATTGATCTGTTCTCCACTTCGACACTATGGTTAAACGACCATCACTTTATATTTGGCCAACTGTTCTATGCTGCATCGTGATTTGCCAATCTGGCAAAAGCGGATACCAGGCACCGTAGAATGAAGCTGCTTGGTAAAAGTAAAGACTGGGGAAGAAACAGGACATCTTTCCAACACTGCTGAAGGAACACTAGTTGTCTGTTATGCATAAGACCGACTATACAATTATGCAAATACCTCTTTGACCCACTAAATGAACGAGGCCCAGTTTACATGGGATTAAGATTCCAGAAAGAGGGGGGCGTGGTCTCGCCAGCTGCAAGATGGCTGCGCGCTGAGCGTGCTCTGCAGGCCGAGCCCGGGAAATCCGCTACCATCCGCAATCAGAGGGAGGCATCCGGCCTCTAATACCGCCTACCCCCACTGCGGCTCCGGGGGGCCCTAAAAGGATTGCGGCTGGAGCGTTGCTGAACGAGGGCCTGGCCGGCCGCCCACGCACTCGCTAGTGCCCAGTCGCCCTCGCTGGCCTTGCCTGCTCGGCGGAGCCTTTCCTGCGATTGCTGCTGGGGGCGCCACCCTGCCGTGTCCCCGTGCCTGACCTGGTGCGGTGTTCCCGGGGGCTGTCTCGCGTCTGCTGCCCCTCCTCCCCGGCGATTCCGGCCTGCTGGTGGTGGGGGCGCCGCAGCATTTGGGGCGGAGCGGAGACCTTGGCTTCTCTGGGGCTTGGCCTGGCCTCGAGCCCTGATCCAGCTGACCTCGCGGCTGCGGGGAGACTTCCTGCGGGTGGCCGCCCAAATAGATGTGCAAAGACAACGGTGGGCCTCGGGCACAAGAAATTTACAAGTAAGAACGCAGTGCGACCCTAACGACATCTCTGCCGGCCCGTGAGATCCTACCACCACGTACCTGCTGTCCTGTGGGTCCCCGCTGCCATCCCTCACGCCCTGACAACTGGCGCCTGTCCTCTCCCCCCGCACCCACTGCAGCCCATCTACGCCCTGCACTAGCCCCTTTGGGGCTACCGCATCAGGTCTTCTGGAGATTCGCCTGGCCTGATTTGCCTTGAAATCTTGGGCCATTTCAATCACTGTCAAGTACCTCTGGCTGTATATCTTCTCCATCGCCCCATAAGCTCAACATGGGGAAAACGGACACCAGACAACCCAAGATCACTTTCACGGGGCGGGCAGGGGCGGCGAGCTGCCCCCTGATGCCGGCGAGCAATCCACCCAGACTGACCTCCCCGGTGAACAGGAAGACAGCCTTCGAACCATTCTCCTAGAGGTAAAATCCAGTCTAAAGTCAATAGACGCAAATATAGATCACCTAACATCGCGCCTTGACCAGGTTAAGCAGAGTGTGGACTCCCACGATGCCCATATTGTCCAGCTCCATTCAAGGATCTCGGACGCTGGAGCCGAGAGCGCGCAGAAGCTCCTCAAAGTGGATAAGATCCTCGAAGTCATATGCGCCAAGAACGAGGACTTAGAGGCGCGCTCCCGAAGGAACAACATTCGGGTCGTCGGCCTGCCGGAGTCCACCGCGACCGGGAGAATGGAAGATTACCTCGAATCTCTGCTTCGCGACCTTTTTGGTCCGGTCCTGTCCGAACATTTTATCATTGAGCGGGCGCACAGGTCCCTTGGTCCTCGACCCCCCCTGGGACCCCTGCAAGGCCTATCATCACCCGCTTGCTGAACTACAGCGACCGCGACTCCATTCTCCGCAGGGCCCGAGAGCTGGGGGAGATCAACCATCAGGGAAACGTCCTATCCTGACTTCACCCTGTCTGTCCAGGCGGCCCGTAGAGACTTCCTTCCCGCCAAGCGTATTTTACAGCAGCTCCACAACACTTACGCCATGTTGTACCCTTCAAAACGCCGCATTGACTTTGGGGAGAAGCAGAGATTCTTCACTGATCCGAAGGCCGCCCTCACCTTTGCTAAGCAGCTACAGAAGTCCCCCCGCGGAACCGCCGCACTATTTCCGAAGACAGTCGTATAAGTGACAATGATTGAACTTTGCATGCCCAGCTCCACCTTACAGTAATATGGGACACTCGGTACACTCCCCATTCATCTTGTTTGTTGTAAGGATATATGCATATTGTTGTATGTACTTTCCTGCTGTTGCTCCCCTCTGAGGCTTCCAACAATGATTGAATTTTGCATGCTCAGCTTCGTTTTACAGGAATACTTGACACACTATGTATACCCCATTCATCGTGCTTGCTGAAATGATGTATGCACATGGCTGTATGTATTGTTCCGTAGTCGCCTCCCTCTGAGACTTCCAACACCCGGCCACCCTGCCTACATGGCAAGGGGGTAAATGGCTGAACCCTCGCACCCCGTAGGGATAATTCCCACAACCGCACTAAGTTCTCCAAGTTCAGGTTCCCTGGGTGGGGGTTTTTCAGATGCTCAACCTATTTGGGGAGTTGGAGTAAGGGGGGGGGGGGAGGTCATGGGGTTTTGATTCAGGGTTCCACATCTGGCACCCTGTCACAGGGGTTTTGTTTTGTCGTTATTCTCGTATTGTTAATGGCATGTTACCGACCGCATACATTCCGCAACACTCCACCTTTCAGGACACTGGCCTTTTCTGCCTGACCACCGACGCTATATCATTATCTTCTCCTGGCCACTACATGATTGACACCATCTTCTTGACCTGGAACATAAGGGGTCTGAACGACTATCGAAAGGCACGCCTCATGCACCCATATCTTATCAGACATAATGTGGATGTATGTTTCCTCCAAGAGACACACCTCCTCCCCGCCACCTCATCCAGACTACAGTCCCGTCACCAGGGGGAATCTTACACTGCATCCTATTCCAACTATGTGCGCGGCGTCACCGTCCTCTTCAGGAAGGGCCTTCCCTGGCACAGCACGCACTCCTTCATTGATACTGAGGGTCGCTACGTGATCCTTGCCGGCACCCTTTATAACCAGCCAGTGATACTAGCCGCGCTCTATTGCCCCAATACCGATGATCCAAGCTTTTTCACCCAAGTTTGGCAAATCATAGGGGGCGCTAGGTGGCGCACGAGCGGAATGGCTGAACTTTCGTAAGGCTCCCGCTGTCCGGTGCCGTTATCCTGCATAAAGATCCTGTTTAAATGGCCGTAATTTAACACAGACCTCAGCCAGACTAAACTAAGCTACTGTAGTACCTGTAAACCAACTTTGGAAGAAATCGGTGCCGGTATTCGACATCTGCTGCCGCCTGCATGGGTCAGCGCTGACCGGACTGGATGTGAGAGGTCCCGCCCGACGGCGCTGGAAAATACGCGAGTGCCGCGGTCCCCCACGAGGACTACAGGCCTTGGAGCCGGAACAGACAGAAAGAAACCGCTGGCGCTCGTGGAGCACTGGAATGAGCGGTGAGTGGCTTGATTGCGCGGCGATGCACTGACACTGTGATACCCGATACAGCAAGGCAGAGAAAAGACGCTACCCCCTGAAGGCGTCATAGCACGGGCCGCGCAGGAGAACGGATGCATGGCAGCGGTTGGCGACGAGACTCACCGCGCGATTGACACCCGACTGTCGGGAGCGCTGGTGCACTGCGCGGCAGAAGAGGAGAAGCGGTAATAGCACTGGGCTAAGCGGTACGCCGAGCATTAAAACAGAGCTTAATAGGAGCGAGCCCTTAGCTAATCAATACCTGGAGAGGGTCGCCCCGGCAGGAGATATAAGCAGGAAGAAGTGGGCCTTAAGTGGCGCGCGATTGCTCCACATGAGTGCACAACCCGGATGAAGCTGCAAGTACGAGGGTCCTCTTGGTACAGGGAGACGCCTCACGCGGGGTAAGAGAGCGAGACACGATAGCCCAGGCGTCAAGGCATAACCTGTGGCATAGTGCGTGTTGGGCCAGCCGACCCACAGAAAGCAGCTGGGACAAAGCGTCAAGAGTACAGGACAGAGGGCCCACCGGTGACTGCTCGGTAATACAATAGACTTTTCTAATCTAACGAGCCCCGCTGTGCAGCCATCGCAGAGCACACAAGAACGGCGAAGGGGTGTGGAGAAAGGGCGACTTAGAGGACTGAGCAAACAACAGCTGCCATTCCCCATCAAATAGGGGACACCTCTAAAATTGATTAGCTACACGACAGAATTGTGGCACGAAAGCACTGAACTCCCTCCAAGGATTCGAAATACATGGCCCACGCATGGTGAGAACCCTGCCCTCTCACGGAACATTCTCAAGCCCTACTTTATACAGCCCGCACTCCCCCCCTGAGAAAGAACATACAGCGTAAGCGACCGACAGGGATGGGGAAGCCAGATGCAAAACAACCGCGCCTACAATTTGAAACAAAGAAAACAACTAGGTCTCAACAACCGGAGACGGAGGCTGGAGCGGAACCCATGATGACTGAAGCCAATACCTCATCCGGAGATGACATGAAAACTTTCATGCTTGAGGTGCGGCAGGGCCTAGCTTCCATAGCGGACAAAGTAGACGCAATGACCACCCGCATGGACAATATTGTTCATAAACTGGAAAAACATGACGAGCGCCTAAAAGAGGCGGAACAACGCATTTCCGACACTGAAGACAAAACAACGCGCATGCAAAGCACGATGGAGCAAATGGATAAACTCCTGAAAATAATAGCAGCAAAGAACGAGGACATTGAAGCCAGAAGCAGGAGGAATAACATAAGAGTCCTAGGGCTTCCAGAGAGTACCAACACGGGCAAAATGGAACTATACATAGAGAAGCTGCTACTCGAGGTGATGGGAGCGGAGGCCTTGTCCTCCCACTTCATAGTAGAAAGAGCGCATCGTGCATTGGGCCCGAGGCCCCCGCCAGGAGCTCCGCTGCGCCCCATCATAGCCCGGCTACTCAACTATCGGGACCGAGATGCTGCACTACGTATAGCCCGTGAGAAGAAACAACTACAGTATGAAGGAATGCCCTTCACTCTATATCCCGACTTTACAGCCACTGTACAGGAAGAAAGGAGACGGTTTCTCCCAGTGAAACAAAAGCTGAGACAAGCGCAGATAGATTACGCACTCCTATACCCGGCAAGATTAAGGATCACATTTCAAGGCAAACAAACGTTCTATAACAAACCCCAACAAGTGGAAGAATTTCTAAAACAATTGCGAAAACAAAAGGAGACAGGATCAACGTCAGAAGACCAGTAGCAGAGATCTCACCAGAACTAATGAGAACAGTAGAATAAAGGACATCCTTGCGGGAGGCGAGGAGGCTCAATACTCAGTCCAGAAGTACAATATCCGCCTAATCGGTCACGTCTCTCACAAGAGATAGAGATCCAAGATAAGATACTACACGACGGCTTAAAACAGAAGACGCCAGAGACCGATCACCGGACACCTACCGGTCCCTGCAGAGGCTGCCAGGACCAGCTAGGCACCTGGGGACTAGGAGAATACCGATGTGCCACCTACGAACGGCCCCCAAACGGGAGAACCCCCTATTGACTCACGAGCAGAAGTAGAACCTTTTGGATATAACATACTCCCCACAGGGGATATCGAAGTTGGGATTACGGGAGGAGGGGTGGGATTCTTTGGCATGATTGGGATGCCTCAGTGGGGGGGGGGTGGGCAGGGAGTTGGTTGTTATAAATGTTGGTTTGCATGTACATCAACACACAGGACAGGCAACGGTAAATTCGAGCAATAAACTGCAGACAGACACACACGGGCGCAGGGATTATCACGGGGTCCATGGGGACTATGGGTGAAACAACACAAGCACAACAGGTGGGGATTATGTCATGGAACGTCAGGGGCTTAGGTGATCCAAGAAAACGTAGACAAATTCTAGCCTACCTCGACCGTCACCACATACAGGTAGCCATGCTCCAAGAAACACACATGAACCCACATCATCCCTCCACATTTGCAACCAAATGGGCTGAGCATAGAATCTTCTCCTCGTATTCGACATATGCAAGGGGCACAGCGATCATCATAAAAAAAATACCCCATTCGCGCTTACGGGCACACAGACGGACCCCCCCCCAAGGCAGATACGTACTAATATGGGGACGCTTGGGCACAGACTCAGTTACGTTAGCATGCTGCTATGGCCCCAATATTGATGCGCCTGAATTCTTCGCTACCCTATGGGGAAAATTCTAGCAATTGGATCTACTCACGTTATTGGGGGGGGAGATTTTAATGTCGCACTGAACCCAGTAAAGGATTGTTCGAACACTGCACCACACCATTATACCAAAGCACAACACACAATGCAGGAGATTTTAAGCGAGGGGAATTTAATAGATACATGGCGACAGCACCACCCCGATACTCTGGAAGGAACACATTTTAACACACAGGCCGCAACATGGGCAAGAATAGACTACTGTCTACTCTCAAGGGGTTTGGGGCCCACTATTCAGAATGTGTCGCATTTGGCAAGGACATACTCGGACCATTCTCCGGTGAAGCTCCAGATCTTACCACCAGGATATAACATGCCCAGGCGCACTTGGAGATTACAACCTACGGCCTTATTAGATGCGGTCTTTCACAATGAGCTGGGGGAGGAGATCAGGGACTTCTTCCAAAGGAACAAAGACTCAGTAGATTCGGTGGCGACGGTGTGGGAAGCCTTTAAGGTCACCATCAGAGGTTTCTGTATCTCCAAAAGCTTTGGGATCCTTAAAGATCTACAAAGGACCTTACAGAAACTGGAAAAAGAGCTTAAGACGCTAGAGACTAGATTGGCGAACGGGGGTAAAGAGCGGCCACAGTTAGAAATACGAGAGAAACTAACTGAATATACGGAGACCGCAGCACGAGAATCCAAATTCAAAGGGAAATATTGGTGCGCCAGGAAGTATGGGGAGGGAGAAAGACCTGGGAAGGCCTTGGCAGACATGATTAGGAAACCACAATGTGCACAACATGTCACAGAAATAGAAGGGGATAAGGGAGAGACATACAGGGACACAAAGGATATACTGACAGCCTTCACGACACACTATTCCACTATATACACCTCTCAAAGACAAGGCGGATTAGAATTAGATGGCTTCCTTGGGGATGTGGCACTGGGATGGCTGGAGGACAACCAACGAGAGTTTCTAAGCGCCCCATTTGAAATTGACGAAATCCGGGAGGCCATAATACAACAAAAATCCAGTAAGGCCCCAGGAATGGATGGCTTGCCAGTCGAATTTTATAAAACATACATAGAGATTATGGCCCCGATTATGGCCCCAGTGCTGAAGGAGGTGTTCGAGGAATCCCTAGAGTGTGGGGTGCTACCCCACTCGATGAGAGAGGCATTGATCACAACCCTGCTAAAACCCGGAAAAACCCCCTCTGCATGTGACTCATATAGAACATTATCACTTTTAAATTGCGACACGAAAATACTGGTCAAGGTCATAGCCACTAGAATACTCCTGCTAATGGACAAACTTGTGCTGCCGGATCAATCAGGATTTGTACCCGGACGTGCAACAACACATAATCTCCGAACATTATTCTCAGTCCTGCATAATGTGGCGCCGGAGCTCCCTATGGCAGCAGTGTTTTTAGATGCCACAAAGGCATTCGATTCAATAGAATGGGATTACCTTATTGCCATACTACAACGCATGGGATTTCCTGCCATGTTGATATCAAACTACTGTATCTGCGTCCCACAGCCAGGGTACTTATAAATGGGCATATGTCGGCAGCAATCCCCATCTCGAGAGGCACTAGACAAGGATGCCCACCGTCTCCCTTGTTGTTTGCACTTGCGATCGAACCGTTGGCCTGCAAACTGAGACAGCACCATCGAGAGAAAGCATTGCGTTGTGGGCTACGGCAGATCCTGGTATCCCTTTATGCGGATGATGTGACACTGTACGTAAGAGACCCACAAAACAATCTCAATCCAATGCTGAGAGAATTTATAGCATTCGGGTATCTCTCCGGCGTCCACATAAACTGGGCAAAATCGCAATTCTTCCCACTCACGCCCGCGGTTGGCAGGTTTGCCTTAGAGTACCCGCTGGAATGGTGTGATGCTGATCTGCGATATTTGGGAATACAAATTGGCGGAAACAGAGAAGAGATAATCCGCCTTAATTATGGTACGGCCGTGGAACACCTCGCTAGTAATGTCACGCGATGGATCTCTCTGCCAATATCTATGGCCGGTAGGGTATCTTTAATAAAAATGGTAATATTGCCCAAGTTTTTATATCTATTTATGAATATTCCATACCACCCGGGACGTCAATTTTTTAAAACACTCCGTACAGAGCTGTTAAAACTGGTTTGGGGGGGTAAACAATCGCGTCTCAAATGGTCGGTGTTAACTAAACCGTATGGACAGAGGGGGTTTGATATCCCGGATTTTGAACTATACTATGAATGTGCGCAAGCGCACTATGCCTATTTTTGGAATAAACCGCCTAACTATATGCCACAGGTAGCAGCAGAGCACTGGCTGGCTGCCCCTCTGCCTCTGGAGGGGATGCTGCTTGCGTCGCCCCGAGTAAGAAATGAAGAGCCAACAACAATCACTAGTACGGTCGAGGCCTGGTATTCAATAAATAAGAGACTTGGGAACCAGGTCATATATTCGCCATTACTGCCCCTCTCCTATCATCCACAGATGCCACTGCTCCAGGAGGGAGGCTTCTGCAGACTCTGCGAACGCGCGAAAATCATTAAATGGGGAGATCTCTTTCACGAAGGCATATTCTGCACAGCGGATCAATTCTTTCATGGAACACAGAACACTCCACTAGACCTCTTCTTGTATATACGGTTGCGACAGGGAATGCGCTCCATTCTGCCAGAGTTCCCAAAAGAACCGGCCCATCTGGTACCACTACACAACATGCTCGGAGCCACAGGGCCAGGGCATCTGGTTTCTGCGCTGTATCACGGTATACGCGCGCGGCTACCTGACCCAGAGCACACAGCGCACAGGAAGTGGAATGCAGATTTAGGGTTCGAACTAACACCCGAACAATGGAAGTACTGTTGTTTACAAACTGCTCACATATCTGCTAGATGTAGACTGCGCATTATCCACTATAAATATGTGCAACGAATATATTACACTCCTGTTAAGCTATACCGGTTCAAACTAAGAGAAACAGATAACTGCGACAGATGTGGTAGCCCGGGGGCAGGGTTTCTACACTTGGCTTGGGAGTGTCCACGAGTGCTAGAGTACTGGACACAAGTATTTGAAGCGTTAGTGCAGATGACATCCAGCGCGGTGGAATGCAGTCCATTGCTGGCGTTGCTGGGATACACTGAACAGATTCCAAGGCCATACCACCGCTATGTCACGCTCGCACTATTGCTGGCTAAGCGCAGAGTAGCATGTAGATGGGGTAGAGGGAGAGCCCCCAAGTTCAAGGAGTGGCTAGAGGATCTAATATTTTGCCAAGAACAAGCTAGTATTTACGCGGAAATGCTGCCCCGTAATTCGAGACCTAGAGACATATGGAGTCCCCTCACACAGTATTTATCCATACGCAGGGATGAGGACATGCCACGAGAGGTACCCGAGAATGGAAAGTGAAAAGGCATATACTAATACACATGTTACCCAAAGGGAACAACAAGACATTAATGGTAATGAAATGGTGAAATATGAGGCGGGAACCTCTGAGGGTGACTGATTGTATTGTTAGCAATGTATAGACGGCCTAAATGGGAGTACCCAGTGATCTGTGAACGAGAGGGTGACGAATCCCCCGGCGGAACTGTGACATGCCCCCAATCTTCAAGAATATATAACTTAGGGCCGTAGGGCCCTATCGAGCCACCACCCGATAATGACAATAGCCAGAATAAGATCAAAAGCTAGGAAGACCCCTGTGATGTAATAAACTGTCTTGTATACTGTAACATAGTATATTCACTGCTTAATGACAAATGCAATCCTTGTTTTATATGTAAAAAACTCAATAAAAAGAACTTTAAAAAAAAAAAGTTTGGCAAATCATATCCTCTCTGGGACCCCACAGTTTGATATGGGGCGGTGATTTCAACATTGCGCCCTCGCTGGCACTGGACCGCTCGGGGGTTCGCATCCAACACCCACAGGCCACAGCCACACTACACTCCATTTTAGAGGACAACTCCCTATTAGACGCCTGGCGCCACGCACACCCAGACATGCGCAAAGGTTCTTGCGTATCCGACTTGCGCAGATCTTGGTCCTGCATCGACTTTTGGCTTATCACCTGTGACATCGCCTCCTGGGTCACCTCTGTGGACCACCTTGCCAGTGCACTATCAGATCACACCCCGGTGCGCCTGTGTCTGCGATTTCCGTTTACCCCTCGCTGCATGTTCACATGGCGCCTGCCCCCTAACTCGCTTCGCAACGCTGCTTTTCACGAGGAGATTCGGGGTGCCATCATAGACTATTTTGAGCGTAATTCCGGCTCCGTAGAGTCGCCCTCGACGCTCTGGGAGGCCTTCAAGGCCGTCATCCGGGGGGGAATGTATTGCTAAACAATCCGGGGTGCTAAAGTCCATCAGAGGAACCCTCGAGGGCTTGGAGAAAGACATCAAAGCACTAGACCTCCAGCAATCACAGGACCCCAGTCCCGTCATCCTCGCCTCCATCAGAACTAAACTCACCGAGTTCCACGCGGAGGCGGATAGAGAAGTTGCATTCTTAGGCAGAGAGGCTCATGCTCGCCGTTATGGGGAGGGCGATCGCCCTGGCAAGACACTTGCAAACTTACTAAGACAGCCACATGCATCCTCTTATAACACTGCGCTTAGCGACGAGACTGCCGGAAGGACTACCTCCCCTGGCGACATTATCGCTAGGATCTCCGCTTTCTATGCCCAACTATACACTGCTGGTAAGGCCACGCCTCTGGAGATCCTGGATCAGTACTTTGATTCGATCAAGCTTTTATGGCTCGGCAACAGACACCATGGATATCTGGATGAGCCATTCACCCCTGAAGAAACTACCAAAGTTATTGCAGGACTCCCGGGCGATAAAGCTCCTGGCTCAGACGGGCTCACCCCCGCCTTTTATAAGAATATGCATCTCTCCTTGTTCCACATCTGGCTGAGATGTACAATGAATCTCTTGCCTTGGGCAGATTTTCCCCTTCTCTTCGCGAAGCCATGATTACTCTCCTTCTTAAACCTGATAAATCCCCCGAGAGTTGCGATTCCTATTGCCCCTTATCAATAATCAATACCGACAACAACATTTATGCAAAACTGTTAGCCAATCGTCTCCTCCCTCTCATGCCACTAATAGCCCGTCCCGACCAATCGGGGTTTATCCCCGGCCGTGCCACTTCGCACAATCTGCGCACCATTTTCTCTGTTATCCACCAGATCAATCCCGCTTTGCCCGCAGTGGCAGCCCTCCTGGACGCCACTAAGGCTTTTGATACGCTGGAATGGCCCTTTCCTCGACTAGGCTTTAGTCCTTGCTTCGTTCAAAAGATCCAACTTATCTACACACTCCCGACGGCGCGCATCAGGATTAACGGGCAGGTTACCGACCCCATAGCTATCACGATGGGCACAAGGCAGGGTTGCCCCCTGTCCCCTATGCTATTCGCCATTGCTATGGATCCTCTGGCGGCGCGGCTGCGCCAGCACCACACCCAGCAAAGCATCGGCTTCTCATCCCACGCCCTGGTGACCTCAATGTACGGAGACGATGTCACAATATACATTCGGGAACCGCAGGAGAACCTGGCTCCCATGACAAGGGAGGTGATTCGTTTCGGCTGCCTCTCCGGGGTACAGGTTAACTGGAGCAAATCCATCCTCTTCCCCCACACAGATGCTACCAAGCCGTTTCCAACCGACTAGCAGTTCACTTGGGCGACTGGTCCCACCAGATACCTTGGCATTTGGCTGAGCAGAGATATGGACGAGCTGTGGAGGTCCAATTTCAGCAAAGCTATGGATTGGCTCGAAACCAAAATACAATCTTGGCAAAACCTTCCCCTCTCATTAGCCGGCCGCCTCGCAATTGCGAAAATGGTCGTGCTCCCAAAATTTCTATATTTATTTTTAAATATCCCCATTCCACTCACATCACAATTTTTCAAAAGACTACGTTCCAATATTATTACACTGATTTGGGCGGATCGCCAGCCCCGTATTGCCTACGACCTCTTAACACTGCCCTTAGTCAGCGGCGGAATGGGAGCACCTGATTTCAGGCTCTACGCGCTGTGCGCCCAAGCTAGCTTTCTTCATTTTTGGATCCATCCAACGCCCTTCCAGCCACACGTGGCAGTCGAGACGGATCTGGCCTCCCCCTGGCCACTGCGGACAGCACTGTTTTTACCACACAGGAACCCTCGAGTCGAGGTCGACACGGTGGAATGTGTGCGCTAGGTCTGGGATGGACTCCGCAGGTACACTCGCGCTAAGGACCTATTTGCACCCTCAATGCAGCTTGCCAGTAATCCCTCATTCCCTCCACTGCAAACTGCTGGCATGGCTCGCCGCGCCGCAGATTTGGGCATCCACACCAATGCTGACCTCTACCCCAATAACAGGTTTCTCACTCTTCCCGATGGTGCAGCATCACTCGATAAATTGCTCTATTATCAGATAAGGGCCACATGTAAAAGTATTAATCCTGCTTTCCCACTCGCTCCCCAGCCTAATGCTGCGCTCGAGTACATCCATTCTGCCACTTCCCCACGCAAACTGGTCACAAGACTATATGCTCTCACACTGGCGGCCTCCCCCACAGACACTGAGCGCGCTCGCAACGCATGGGGCTCGGACTTGGTAGGTGGCCTCTCTCTTGCGCAGTGGCAGTATTGCTGCAACCAAACCAAGCGCTTCTCCCCCAATTATCGTCTACGACTTATCCATTTCAAATTTCTACACCGACTTTACCGCACTCCTATCACACTGCACAAGATGGGGCTGATAGACAGTGACAGATGCGTACGCTGCTCGGCTCCTGGTGCGGGTTTTGTGCACCTAGCCTGGTCGTGCCCCAGAGTTTCAGATTTCTGGCTGGAGGTGTGCACTTCAATCAGCGATGCTACTCTGGAGCGCATAGCTCCTGATCCTCTCCTGTGCCTTCTGGGTCATGTCAAGGACATTTCTGATGCTAACCGCAAACTAACCGCAATGCTACTGGTGCTCGCCAGGCGCCGAGTGGCAATTCACTGGGGCCGTAAGCCGGCGCCGCAGGCCAAACATTGGATTGCTGACGCCGCCCACTGCTATACGCTTTTGGGCGAATTTTGGGACCTGGTGCCTGAGGCTAATAGACCTCCCGATATTTGGGGCCCTCTCATCTCCTATCTACACTGATTGGCCAATCCTGAAGAACCCACTGGATGTCCTTCTGTCAACGATGCCCAGACTACACTGGATGGCCCCGACAAGACTGACTCTTAACACTTGACTGATTACCCACATATCGCATCAGTATATCGGCCTTATCTCTCCATATCTAAGGCGCGCTGTGGTACACATTGGTCAATATGCCTCCCATGGTGTTAAACATATTCGTGCTTGAATGGATGTTATGCTATCTGATGGAACTGGAAACTGTATCATGCCTTAATGTTCAATAAAGGTTTTTGAAAAGAAAAAAAAAACACAAAAAAGATTCCAGAAAGAGGTTAGCCATGAATACCCCAAGCCCTCATCTGGAAACAGAGCACAACCTATTTATGGAAGATAACAGAGGGAGCAGAGCAAAATATGGACCACTCATGAGGAATCTAACAACAGTCAGAAATGAAAAAGAAACTCAAGTATCACCACTCAAGTCTCAATGTTGTTCCCTTCTGCTGAAGGTAAGCTCGATCATGAGAGGCAGAAAATGCTTCAAGAGAAGAGAGGACCCTGTATGACACAGGTATTTAAAAATAAACCTACAGTGCTTTCTTGCCTTCTTGCTAAGCAATAGGCTTAGGATGTTTGTGAGAGGTAATTGCAGCACAACCACTTCTCTTAACTAGAAATCTTTACAGTCAAAGTTTCACAGAGATTGTGCATGAACACAACCGCAGCTTACATCCGTAGCATGATGTATGACACAGAACATGGGGTGGAATGAGGCTTTGAAGGAACACAAGGTCACTTACCAACGCCAACTCCTTTAATATCTATCAATTTAGAAAACTGAAGATATTTGTTTTATAAAGAAAGGGCAACCAAGTTGGGACCACAGATGGAACTAAGAGTCTTAAAACAGATAACATTTTTGAAGCTCTTAAAAGTAAGGACGAAGCTTTAACAGAATGGAGAATATAAGCATTTGCCTTAACAAGCATTTGATGGCAATTCTCAATCATGCACACCTATTCTAAAATGCGGTTGACAAGTTTTATTGTTGTGACCTAAGTCTCAATTATTGGACTCTTATTGTAAGAAACTAATAATTTGAAGGTAATGGAAATGGATTGAAACGGTTCCTATCACCTAAATCAATTTACAGATTGATAGAAGAAAAAATAACTCACTTGATTAACTGAAAATGCAGCACTGTTACTAAGAGTAATCAAGGCTTGTTTTCGAACTGACGATTCTTCTGTGGCTTCAAGCAGTTCAATAACTCTTTGTAGATGTTGAGCATCCAAATTGCTTGATGGATTTATTAGAACATCTGTAAATACAAAAAATAAATATACATGTGTACCTTTCACAATTTTCTACCCACACCATCCACACGGATAATTGTAGCAATCATTCTAAATTAAACATATCACACAAATATTAGTAACTTGTGAAGAATACAAAGGCTCAAGCCAGCTAGGGAGAGGAGGAGAGGTAAACAAAAAAGATGGCTTGAATGCAGGAAGTTCAAAACGAAATCAAAAGACGCAGAAAATGAAATGGGCTAGTAAGAGCCAAACATTGCATGAGTTTGTGTGGCGCATAAAGGACACATTCAATGGCTTCTAGAATAGACCCTCGGGTTATTACACCAGAATAAATGAGACTGGAGGTGCTGTGTTTGGGGTATCATGCACTTTCATTACACATACTCGCCGACCCGTGTTCCCTCTCACATGGTGTACATGTGATCAATGTTTTGGAGCATTAGTATGTAATGGTTCTTGTAATATGTCCAGTCCAGAGTTTCTGTAAGATCAGCCATTGTACGGTGGCTGCACCGACACCTATGCTGGATTATGATGGGAAAAAAGAGAAACCAGTAACCAAACCCTCCTTGTTTGGGCCATTCCTTCTCCCATTGTTCTTATCCAATGTATTTGCTTGCAGAGAGACATAAATGCCACAAGCGAACCATCTCCTCCTCGTTCAGGTTATGGTCCTTCCCTGCCCACTTCTTTCTCCCTTTTATACCCTACAGATGCTTGCGGTATCCCTCCTCCTCTGGAACAGAGCATGCACATAGGCTATCCCCTAGACTCGCTTCTCTATTATAGGAAATAACTCACTGGAAATGAGTCCTTTTTGTCCTGCCTTACTCTGTGAAATGTGTTAGCTATACCCATGCTCACATGGACTGTAGTGCGCTTACCTGAAATAAAATGTATTTTTGTATAGCATGCTATTGCCCGAAGGCAACTTGGTGCTGCCCACCGCGGAAGAAGAGAAACAGAGAAAAGTAAGCGATTACTTAGAACATCCTCACGGAAGAGAGAAAGAAAACACTATTGATTAAAAAGCCATGTCTTCAAAACTTTCTTTAAAGAGAGAAGGCGTGTACATTTCTTCAATTGAAGTGTGAAGTTGTTCCATCGTTTGGCTGTGCAATGAACGAAACTTCGGCCACCCCAATGGACTCTCTTGAATTTGGGAATCATCACATTGTAAGCCGAGGAGGATCGCAGAGTTCTGGACGGCCGGTACCAAATAAACTTCAGTTTTAAATAGTCCGGACCTAAACCATTTAAAGCTATGAAAGCAATGCATAATGCTTTGAGTCAATGCGCTTTCGAATGGGTAGCCAATGAAGCTGGACCAAGGCTTGCGATACTGATTGATGCTTGGGAATACCAAATAACATGCACACCACAACGTTCTGCAGGACTTGTACTTTATTTAAGAGTCTCTGCTGCATGTTAATATACAGTGCATTGCAATAGCCCAGTTTCAAAAGCACAAGGGCGGTGACAACCAACTTCTGTAAATTTTGTGGGATAAACAGGAAGACCTTCCTCAAGATTTTGAGAGCAAAGAAGGATGAGGAGGTCATGGCGTTAATTTGCTTTTCAAATGACAATCAGTCATTGAAGACGATCCCTAGATTTTTTGCTTTGGAGACCAGTGTTGGTAGGCTTCCTAATTCCTGAGGCCACTAAGTTGGAGACCAAATAGAAGTGTCGTTGCCCAGCAGGAGCACTTCGGTTTTACCAGAGTTAAACTTGAGACAATTGTTGGACATCCAATTACTGATTTCCCGCATGCAGCTATAGAAACTGCTTGCGGTGTGCTCTCGGTTTCCAGCCACTGATACTACGATCTGAGTGTCATCTGCGCAGCTCACAACCAAGAAATCAAGCGTTTTGATAAGAAGGGCCAGGGGGTAACATAAAGACTAAAAAAACCTAAGGCTCAAAGATGAGCCCTGCGGTACCCCACATGGCAGCGTGAAGGATCTGGATGAGAAGTCATCAAAAGGCACAAATTGTTCTCTCTCCGATAGGAAAAGTTTTAAAAGGGCCCGAGATGAACCCCTGATGCCTAAGGAATGGAGACTGCCAATCAATATAACATGATTGACCGTGTCAAATGCAGCCGAGGGATTCAACAGGATCAAGGCTGCGTTACTTCCATAATCTAAGGTGGTTCTCAGTTCTTCCAAAGGAACAATCAAGGCTGACTCGGTACTGTGTTTACCCCTGAAACCAAACTTTGAATGGTCCAGAAGGTGATTAGACTTGAGAAATGTGACCAGTACTTTATTAATCGCCTTCTCCAAAATCTTAGCTGGGAAAGGGAGGCGTGATATTGACCAATAATTGTTGGGATTCAAAGGACTCAAGTTGGGTTTCTTGAGTAACGGCAAGATGGAGGCTATTTTCCAAGCCTTCACGAAATAACCTTGACTGAACTTTTCATTGAAAATGATCACCGGCTAGCTATTACCTTAGGAACTAGTTGCAAAATCCTGGGAGGACAAGGGTCCAGGGGGGAACCAAATTTTATTGATTGGAGAAAGTCCAGAACTCGTTCGGCCGTCAGTGCTGGAAAAGATAAAAGATGAAAGGAGTACTGGATCAGCACAGGTACTGCCTTTCTTATCTTGAGTTAGTTATAAGTAAAGGGTAAACCCAAATAAGTCACTGGGACCTGGGTATGTAGCAGTACATTAAAAAAGAGGTCCCAGCGTGCAATAGTTACAGACAGTGAAAATTTCTACCAAATATCATGAAATAACTCTAATGCACTGCAGATTATTTTGTTCAATGTTGTTTAATCACATTGAACACTCTACTGGTAAGTCAGCATATGATTCAAAGAACATTTATTCACACAAGTGCCCCACAGCAGTGGGAGAAAGAGAAAGGTAGGTAAGAGTGCATTATGTGGGGGTAGTAAAGGTGTAAGGGAAAGGTGGTGACATCGTTATTAACACAATATAAATTACAGCGGCAGTGGCTTGTATTTGCCACAAGGTATCGTGTTTATTTTTAACATTGCCATGCTTAAAAGTCTATACAGTATCACAGTTGAAAATCACTGTTGGTAAGGGCTGGCATAAAACAGAACAAAAGTCGACGTTTCGACCCCAATATAGTGTAGGCTGTTATGATCCTTACAGCGGGGTCTTCTTCAGGACTGGGGAAAAGGGGGGCACCATGCACCACCCTTGGCATGAGTTGGTTCAGTTATGTGTAGGCCCGTAGGCTCACAAGGACACAGAGCGGAGGAAAGGCATTTGAATTCGGTGGAAACTGCAAGAATATATCATCATTAGTAAATTTATGGAAGGCAAAGACCCAGAGGTTCATCTATCGACTCAGAAGAATCTGCAGTTTGTCGGGCGAGTCCGTCTCCGTCACGGTTTCCCCAGTCCTGAAGAAGACCCCGCTGTAAGGATCATAACAGCCTACACTATATTGGGGTCGAAACGTCGACTTTTGTTCTGTTTTATGCCAGCCCTTACCAACAGTGATTTTCAACTGTGATACTGTATAGACTTTTAATCATGGCAATGTTAAAAATAAACACGATACCTTGTGGCAAATACCAGCCACTGCAATTTATATTGTGTTAATAACGATGTCACCACCTTTCCCTTACACCTTTACTACCCCCACATAATGCACTCTTACCTCCCTTTCTCCCACTGCTGTGGGGCACTTGTGTGAATAAATGTTCTTTGAATCATATGCTGACTTACCAGTAGATTGTTCAATGTGATTAAACAACATTGAACTAAATAATCTGCAGTGCATTAGAGTTATTTCGTGATATTTGGTAGAAATTTTCACTGTCTGTAACTATTGCACGCTGGGACCTTTTTTTTAAATGTACTGCTTTCTTATCTTGAGAACAAGATGGAACTTATGGTAACGCCTCCGGACAGTCTGACTCCGGAGATGGCGGGGCGGGAGGGGAAGGGTGGTGATGATCGAGTCATAGGAGTCATAGCAGTGAAGACATTATAGATATCCAACCTTTGCCTGAAAAAAAAGATGCAATAGTGTTGCACAAAGATTGATTACTGTTAGCCTTTTTGGTGTCCTCATCATTTGTGAGTTGTTTTACTGTAGTAAATGGCTCTTTAGTCGAGTTTTTCAATGTTTTTATTTTGTGCGTGACATAGGCAGATTTTTCTTTAGAGATTAAGGCATTGTATTAATTGATTTTCAGTTTATACGTTTATAACATTCTTTTTCCGATGCGCTGTAGTTGAGCCTCCACTTGCGCTCCTGCAACGACAACACTGTTTGCATTCTCTTAGTTTATCCGAAAACCAAGGCTGCGAAGGTGTAGCTCTCCTATTGAAAGTACCTTTTTCTGGGGCTAGCTGACTAATAACCAGATCTAGCCAAGAGAGGGAGTCGTTATTGATTTGATCAAGATTTTTAGTGGAGCACCTTCCTTCATGTCTTGTGGGAGTGCCCAGTGATCATGGGGTTCAGGGGCGGAGTGATAGACATAAAAAAAGAACACTTACCTGTGATTGGCTGCCGCCTCTCCTCCGTCTTCTTCTCTTCCCAGCAGCACGGAACGAAAGCACACAGGCTCCCAGACTCCCCTAATCCAATCACAACGCTGCTGTCACCAGCATGACAGCAGCATCGTGATTGTTCTGAGCAGCCTGTTTGGCAGCTCAGGCAGTGCCTGGGAGCCTGGAACAGTTCTCCACCCGGCTGTGCAACAGAGTCGGGTGGAGAAATGCTAAGTGCGAATGTCTGTTTGACCAGTCAAACTGACATGCACACTTATGGTGCATATATTTCCTCCTCTCCCTGCTCTGACAGCTCAGCCTCGCCCCGCAATAACCTGGTTCCGAATCCGCACTGAAAAATAAAATGATAATAACGTATCATCATTTTATTTTTTATTTTTCCTTTTTTGCACTCAGTGATGCTCCTCCGCCTTAGAGGAGGAGCCACCGATGAGTCTATTTTATGCCATGGGCGGGTCTTTCTCATTTTAAAGGGAAACTGAAGACTAAGGGGAATTGGCTGCAATTTTTATTTGCAGCTCTTGTAGCTGTTGCTCTTGATATCACTGGTCATGATATGCAACTGAAACAAGGAGTCATGGTTGCATGTCATCTGATGGTTTCAATCACTTATATCCAAGAGATATCAAAGTATCAATTTGTTGACATTTTCTGCATTAACCTGTAGGTCCCAGGAGGAGCCTATTTTCTCCATTGGTTCTGAAATATAGCCTTCTGTATCTTCTCTTTTACAAGAGTTTACAGTTCAGTATATGACTACAAAGACATTTATATTTGCTTGTGTCCAACACTTCTCCTTCCTTTGAGCCTCCAAGTACTTGCTTGAATACAATGTAAGGACTCGATGCAGTTCAACAGCCTGCAAATGAAAAGCACTAGAAGGAGGATAACTGCTCGGCCTGAAAGACTGATCTAAACTAATAGAGATTTCCTGCAGCTTTCTTTATGGCACTTTTTCACTCCAGATGTAAAAACAAAAATACTTTTTTAATGTCAAAGTAAACAAGGACTGTTGCTGCCTTTCCAAGCACAAACAGCAGGGAGTTATCTTTCTTCTATGGCACACAAGGCACTGATTATTAGAGTTGCAGTAAATTTCCCCGAAGGCCACAGTGGGAGTGATCAATATCTCATGACCAATCACAAATGTGAGCTTGGCTATTTGTTATGAACCTAGACCGTTTACATCTTAGCTGACAATGCAATGCAAAATCTCTTAGATTCACACTCAACAGAAACTTCACCTTCAAAGAACACATTGCCATGAAAACATGGTACCAGATCTGCCTCCTGAAAAAAGTGAAACTCTTGCTTTCAGAAACTGAATTCCAAACAGCACTGCAAACCCTGGCGCTCTCACAACTGGGTGGGGGCAATGCTTTACTCAGTGGCCTACCTGACACCACTGTGGCACCCACCAAGGTTATCTTACACACCTTTTAGTGAAAGGCTTAAAGAAATTCCACAAACTTCATCCAAATGCTGAAGCAATTACATCAGTGGCGGATGAGGACATTTGAAAGAAGTGAGGCGTAAAAGTTTGGGATAAGGGCTCGGAGCTGTGCATGCGAGCGAGCCCGACGGTCAGATTTTGAAAAGAAAGAGTAGGCAAATAGTGCATTTTCAAGCATATTTAAGAAAGCAAGAAGGTTAATAAAGCAATTGTGAAAGGATAGTTATGACATCAATAAAGAGATTTCATATGATAATGACATAGGTAGCTGCTAATTCAGTATAACCACAGAACGTCATGCTATAGATACATCAACTATATTGCCTTTTGCACCACAAACAGGTTACTGTTTTTTTAACAGTTCGCGCTCTCATGTTGATCACGTCTAGTGTTCTTTAATTTGGTAGTCCTTGAAAAAGAAGCACAATGAAATTAAGTGATTTTCGTAGAATCACAGACTTGAGCCAAGCATTGAAGTCAGCATTTGAGATTACTTTTTCCATTCACACTGTTAGTATGCAATTCAGCAGGCTCTTCTCAATAGGTGTTTGCTATATACGAAGAGGGATAAGGATGATCAGATTAAATTACATCTTTTCAGAGGGCTTAAGTAAATCTTTACATGCAGTCTCATTGGGCAAGGGGCCTGGCGTGTGACGAATCGGTACAAATTAGTGCTGAAAAAGTACTTGTGACCCGTGCCAGCGCTAAAGTCAGTTTTTGTCTTTCTAACAGCAGCGGCTCCTCTACTATGGCAGAGGAGCGTCACCCCACCTGCCAGCAGCCGACAAAAAGGAAAAATAAAACGATAATAAACCCTTGCTTATTGTCTTTTTATTTTTCTAGCTGAGTCGAGGCTTGGGGGCGGGGCCAGGGTGATGACAGGCTGGAGGGGGAATGTTTGGCACTGCTATTCAGTGTGCATGGTGGTCTGGCCGGCCGTCTCAGGCAGGCTAAACAGTCATGCACACTGAAGCTCTCTCCAACCCCAGCTGCATTGCTGAGTTGGAAAGAGCAGGCACAGGCTCCCAGTCTACCTGGGAGCATAAATCGTCAGCGCTCAGGCCAATCCTGATGCTGCTTTAAAAAGCGTGAAAGCAGCATCTGGATTGGCCGCAGTGCAGTCTGGGGGCTAGTGCCTGGAGACAAGAGGGGCGTGATGTGGCGAGCAAGTAAGTGTCATTTTAATTTTTTTTGTGTCCCCGTCCCCCACCTCCCCACACATTAACGGAGGTAATGCCAGGGATCCTATTAGGGAATGCCATTAGCAAAGCAGAAGCAGACTGAATAGGTCACGTCCTTCTATATCGTAACGATCGCTTGAGGGCGGCGTTTTAAAACATTAATTTGACATGTCTCCAACCGGCTGGTGGACCATACATGAGTGAACATCGCTATTTCAGACCACAACCTTCTGGTGTAGGTCTACTAGCCCTTCGAAATTGGCATCCATTCAAACCACTTACCTGATAGGATCCCTGGCATTTACTCCTTGCGGCTGTCTAAAATTGGTTTTCCTACTCCCCAGTCCTGATGAAGACCCGCCTCTGACGCATAATAAGTTGCGCTTCCGCCTAGGGTCGAAACGTCGATGTTGCAGTCTCATTAGTCCATGCAGTTTCCCTGACCCCAATATAAAGTCACATTTGGGTCGTGTATTCATGCATTGAGGAATGGACAGTACAACATATTGCCTTATGTGTCACCTATGTGTATAGTATATGTATAGCACTTTTTTTCACTTATCACCACAAGTCACCTTTCTTGCACTTCAATCACTTTATCGCTGTGTATTGTATTGTTTTATTGACAGCCACATTCATTAATATGTGTACATAATACCTATACAATATAATCGTCATTTTTTGACCAAAAATATTTTGTCTTTGTGGTGTGTTCCGCGTACTTCCATTTGGTCCGTGAAAAGTGTTGTTGAATCAGTAGCTTTCATAAAGTTTGTATTGTTTGCTACTCTAAACTGAATGTTCAAGATATATTAATAGCAAAACCAAAGGGGATGATGGACGGAGTGTTGAACATTGCAAGCACTCACCCCCAGTCAACTGATCTGGGTTTAATCCATCATCATTCTTTAGCTCACTCCGCCACCCCAGTTCAGACTGCTATGTTCCCCCTAAGTTGGCAGGGTATGCCCAGACGTGGGTCCCTTGCTCACTTTGCCACTGGATTCAAGATAGCCTGGCTGATGACGGCTGTAAGCCAGAAACCGGTCCCAGGATGCTTGTTTCCGGTCCAGGGAAGACATGGCTTGGCGGTTTGGGCTGGACTGTTCCCATGAGGCACAGGGTCAGACTGATTTGCATATGGCCATGTCTGAACTGGGGTGGCGGAGTGAGCTAAAGAATGATGATGGATTAAACCCAGATCAGTTGACTGGGGGTGAGTGCTTGCAATGTTCAACACTCCGTCCATCATCACCTTTGGTTTTGCCAAGATATATTAATTACATCGAACAAAGAAATTGTCACTCTCCCGACAGAACCACTTCTTTATATATCATACATACCCAGGTTCTGAGGGACACAGGGTTACCCCATTATTGCTAATGGGGCCCATAACAAAGGCCGGATCTGAGGAGTCATCAGGCCTCCTTTTGTTCGAGTCTCCTGGCTGGGAGCAGTCAGGAGCCTCACACCTAGATGCAAATGCAGCAGAGGGGAAACAAAGGCACACACCTTGTTAGCACTTCACACACACTTAAGAGAGGCAGCTTTTCACTTTGTTCAGGCTCTGTTTAGGAGATATGCATTCACTGTAAGAATGTCAGATGTCTTGGTCTTTCCCAGTATTTACACAAAATAAATAGCATTTATATAGTGCTTACTACCCCTGAGGAGGCGTTCTAATAATTTAAATATCACTATTTTTCTTGTAAAGCACTATGGGTAGAGGAAGTTTACGCTGACTAAAGGCAACATTGTTTTATGTGAAGCTTACAAAAGTGTGAATCTTCTGCCTAAATCAGGAGGGTTTCCCTGTATACTTGAATTGTGCTCCAATGTACTCATGATAGACATGTTAAACATATATGCAAGGGCTTAAGATCTGATGTCACTTCTTATGATGCCACTTCCTGTGATGTCACACGCCATGATGTCACGCGCCGTGATGTCACTTGCATACTGATCAACTAGGTTAGTCCCCCCACTTATTTTTTAGGACTTGTGCCCTGGGCAAAGCCCCTACGCCCTAAAGGAGGCACTGCCAATGAATTACATAGCCCCATTCCATGTCCTCATCTTCTTCAAGGCTCTAGTTGCGCCTCTGATCACCTACAAGGTCATCAAAACACTGCCCGTTTATATCTATTCTAGAAACTAACCATCTTAGGCAGACTGCGCTATCTATACCAGGAGGAAGGACATAGCGAGACTGGAGACAAAAACGTGCAAGAATTGAATATCGTAAGGCAGGTCTCCAACTACACTCCTAGGATATGGAACAGCAAGCATCCCTACCGACATCAGAACTGCTCCCATAATACAGAAAGAAGCTGAAGACTCATTTATTTCAGGAACACGACCCCCACACAACAGGAATGCACCTGTTACCTTTCTTTCTGGGAATGACCTTGCTCAACATTCCAATGCTTCCTTGCTGGGGTTGGCGCTTTACAGATACTTTTACATACATACATTAAAGGGCTAGGGATACACAGCTTTACATTTGATTTCGGGGGGAAGTTACTGGATTTCCTTCAACTGGGCCTGCCTCACTGCTGAGCGTCTTGTACCTTTCTCAGAACATGTGCAATAATAACATTGAGCTAAAGACGGCACCTGATCAAATAAAGCAATTAAAACGAAACAAGCTTTAAAACCGCACGTCAGCAATACTGTATATGATCCATTCCGGTAGATGGCACTGCTGTACTGCTTTTCAATAACGGCAATTGAGCCCTTGTCGAAGAAAATTCATATAAATGACTACAGCTTGATAAGTAGATCTATGCTTTAAGTATGTACAACAAAGAATCCTGGTTAGCATGTACTGGTCATATGTAAAGAGGTTTGAACTAGATTTGAGAAGCACTCTTCTAGCTGGAAAGCCAGATACACAAACGTTCTTGCACGTGGGTTAAACGCACAATCGCTCCACAATTGACTTCATCAGTGACCAATTTTCTCAAAGTGACAGACAGATCTTCCTGGGTGACTTTAATCTCCACTGGGGCTCTTTGGAAGACTCGGCTGCCAACAAGCTTGCCACCTTTCTCTCAGCCAATGATCTCTTCCAACATTGCTCGGAAACCACACATTCCAAGGGCTCAATTCTGGACCTTGTCATATCCAAAGCAGACCTGCTGACTACTGCTCCCCCATCCATGTAGACTGGTCTGACCACTTCCTCATTCCCTTCCGTTTTCACCTATCGCACGTTATAACTCTTGGCCAACCTAAAAGAGCTACTACCTGGTTCCGCAACACTAAGAACATTGATCTGGACACTTTTTGTGATTCTGCTATGCGGGCACTTCCGAGACTAGACCCTAGCGTGGATGTCAACGTTCTTACTTCTCAGTGCCTCTCAGTACTAGCAGTCGAAATCGACAATGTCGCTCCTCTCCAAAGCAAAAGGAAAAGACCCACCCCCTCAGCACCTTGGTTCAATAAAGCTCTCTACGATGAAAGGAAAAACCTTAGATTCCTGGAGAAACATTGGAGAAAATCTCCTTCCACCTCCAATTTCTCTCTTTTACGCTCAGCAAGATCCAAATATCACAACCACATCTTCTTTGAAAAAGCATCACATTTCAGATCCCTCCTTGACTCAGCCAAAAACAGACCCAAAAACTTTTTGACCTCATCAAAAACCCAAACTGTTCTCCCCTAACCATTAAGCCTGAGGATTCCTCAAAGAAAGCAGCAGATTTCGCTATATTCTTCGATGAAAAGGTCAAAGCACTGGTGGATCAGGTCGCCCACCCCTCCCCCATTGAGGAGCGGAAATCCTTAGTTACCTGGCAGAACTTTGACGTCATCTCGGAAGATGACCTCCTCAAATGCATCCTCGAAACTAAACCCTCCAACCATTCTTCTGACCCCATCCCTAGCGACATCGCCATCGATTTCTACTCTACACCTATACTCTCTCTTACTGGGCCAGGCTAGTCAATCTCTTCCTCAGTCAAGGCTCCCTCCCGGTTGCCCTCAAATCAGGTCAGGTCACCCCTCTTCTAAAAAAACCCTCCGCCGATGCGAACAACCTCAACAACTTCCGCCCTATCACCAACCTCCCTTTTCTTTCGAAAATCACAGAAAAATGTGTTGCGAAACAACTTTCCTTGCATATTATGGACAATAACCTCCTCGACGTCTTCCAGTCTGGCTTCATCCAAAATTGCAGCACTGAAACAGCCCTGCTGCAAGTGATTGATGATGCGCTGCATATACTCGACTCTGGGGAATCGTGTCTTCTGATTCTTCTAGACCTCTCTGCAGCCTTTGACACTGTTAATCATAGCACCCTCCTCAACACTCTTCAACAGAGAATGGGATTGGATGGCACAGTGCTCAAATGGTTTGCCTCTTTCCTCTCGGACAGATCCCAAATGATCAAGATAGCGAACAGTCTTTCTTCTCCATTGGCTGTAGGTCAAGGCGTCCCTCAAGGCTCTATCCTGGCACCCACTTTGTTTAATCTCTACCTGGAACCATTAGGGAACCTTCTAAGCAAATCTGGGATCCATTACCATCTTTATGCGGACGACACTCAAATCTACCTTAAGGTGTCTTCCGCACACGATCTCTCACTACTCAACTCTACTCTCAACTCTATTCACAACTGGATGTTAGCTCACCAACTCATTCTTAATCCCGCCAAAACTGAATTCCTCCTCCTCTCTACCTCCCTCTCACCTCCTCCTGTTCAATCTTGGATGGATCAGCTGAACCTACTCAACAACAAACCCATCATTGTCGACAGCGCTAAATCCCTAGGTGTCATTCTTGACAAAAGACTCAACCTAATCTCCCACATCAACTCTATTGCTAAGAACGCACGATACCAGTTGCGCCTTCTATGGGGGATCCGTCGGTTCTTCCCGGAGAAAGACTTAAAACCTTGGTACAATCTCTGGTTCTCTCAAGACTGGATTATTGCAATTCTCTTCTGACGGGCCTACCCAAATCCCACCTCTCCCCTCTCAAATCCATCCTCCATTCAGCAGCTCGCTTCATTTCAGGGTCTAAACGAAGCGACCACATCACTCCTATCCTGTCCTCTCTTCGATGGCTTCCGATCGAGGCAAGACCTATTTACAAAACTGCCTGCATCACACACAAAGCCTTACACACGTCCTCCCCTCGTTACCTGGCGAATACATTGAAATTGTCCGGTGGCTCTCGCCCTTCTCGCAATGCGGAAAAGCTTCTGCTTGAGCCCCCCGTCTTCAAAAGGGAAAGATTGATGGCGCAATCCTTCTCAGGCAATGCAGTGAGAATCTGGAACTCGCTTCCCCCATTGCTCCGTGCCACCTCCTCTGCCCGGATCTTCAAAGCTGACCTCAAATCTCTTCTCTTCCAAAGACACTTTCAGAACTAATACTTTCATTCTCAGGCCCCTCTAGGAAGTTCGCTCTTCATTGTAAGTTTGTACTTTTTCCTGTACATTCCTCACCCTTGCGTGCTGTGTTGGATTTTATGTTTGTGTACCCTTCATTTCAAGTCTCCTGTTTAATTCACGCCCTCTCTACTCCCTCAAGGAAGTTCTTCCACTATAGGAAATTCTGTACTCCATGCCTATAGAAGTGCCTTCCCAGTGTGTTCTGAGTGACTGTCACTTATTGCAGTATTATACCTCTATTTGTATTTTGTATCTTATGTATCATGCACACCTGTCACTTTTTCCTCTTGCAACGTATACCTCTTTTTGCATCTTGTTTGTTTTTGTTATTTGCACAATTGTCACTTTTTCCTCATGTAATGTAACGCTTGCTTTTGTATTATGCTCACTTGTAACCTTCTCCTCATGCAATGTTACTGTTCCTATTGTGAAGCGCTCTGACACCTTCGGGTAAAGTCCGCGCTATATAAAAACGCATAAATAAATAAATAATTGGTATTCTGGCCTTGCGTCTCACGTTCACAAACGTGAAGCAACATTTCTGACTTCTCTCTTCTTTACAGATAGGGCTCGCCTCCGTCCTTGGCAGTCCGTGACCCAGAAGTTTCATACACTTATCAGGACACGAAGCACTATAAGCAGAGAGGTGGCAAGAATGTGTTCAAGGTACGCGAGGATGTGTTCTAAAATGTGGACTATGCCCAGAACTCTCTTCTGTAAAGTACGAGACTTCCTTTATGAGCAGGTTCTACCTATTAACAGCGAGACAGGATCCCAAACAATGGCCTGAAATCTCAAACATGAGTTGGTAGGCGTAGCAGTGAGGATTTGCAGTGGCTGGTTACTCCCTACGCAAGAAGCAACGATTTACATTCCAGCGTCATCTCCTTGTTGGCTGTGCCTTGTGCTCGTTGTGTTTAGACCGCACTGCCGGCGGCAAAAACGGTGGGGCCTCGCGGTCGTGCTCTAACGCTCGGCTCAGGTTACGCGCGGCAGGACAGATCACTCGGAGCCAGTAATTAGTTCTGCTCGAGCTCCCGCGTATGCGCGTGTAGTATCTGCACTGCATCCTTCACAGCCTCTGATTTGTTCCTGTAGAATGTTCATATTGTTATGATGCATTAGAATGTTCCCTGACGTCAGTTGAGAGCTGAGGCTGAGCGGGTAGGAACCTGCTCTGGTGGGGTTCATTGGATCCATCTTGTTCACTTCATATTCATTCTCCTCAAATGTACTTACCTGGAATAAACCTGATTATCTACCACTCGGACTGTATATTTGATTCATTACCCATCACTACAATTTGGCGACGATCTGGGCGTACTTCAGCTTACTACTATAAGGACTGTCAAGACCGGGAAACTACAAGGTAAAGAATTTCGTTTTCATTCAATCATTTTTCACAAGCATACTGGCACCCCAACTTCAGAACCCCACCAGTGACCATTCAACCGGTCGCCTTCATCCTTAAGTGCCAGTCCCTGCTGAAACTTACTTCTTGTCATCTAACTTCTCATACAATTTCTGGAGGATTCCCCTACCTTCCTGATTTTCCTGCTATATTTTATGGAGGATTTCCCCTGCTTTTCCGCTTGCTTAGCCACGTTCAAGAAGCCATGATTAAACTTGAACATTAGTAATTTTTCTTCAGTAAAGTGATCCCATTACACATGGTTCAAGTGCTGTAACAGTGTTCGATGTGTGCATCAAGGAGATTCATGTGCCAGCGCTACCACCTTTATTTTCGTGGTTTGTGACATTGGGATTATTATTTTATTTTACATTTCCCACATTGTTACAGAGCGCATTGGCCTTAGGCAGTTTAACCGCTTCTTGACATTTAAAAGTGCCCCGAGCATGCTAGCTCGTGCAGCCTTACCTTTCTTCTGCTGTTTGACGCCGTCTGTGACGCATACTGAGCTGATTTCTGGTTACCAAGGATCATTGGTGCATTTTGACGCCGTGAGTCACCCGGCGCAGCGTTAAAATACGTGCCGCCATTTTATGCTTAAAAGGAACTGGTTTCACGTTTGCAATGCCTTCTAATGTTCTTTTGCCAACCATTCTGCCAACCACGTTTCTACTTGGCAATTTGAACGTCGTCTTCATGCAGCATTGTTTATTTTGGTTTACGATGTCTTCTCCTTCGATTCACACCAGTTTTTTTTAAGTTCATGAGGCACACCGTCAACCTTCTTCAAGAGCAACGAACTAAACTTCAAGGTCAGCATTTCATGGATGATTTCTTTCGTGATTCACTCAAGTATTTTCTTCTACCGCATTGACTTACTACATGAGCTAATTTGATTTAACAGCGCCATCTACTGGTTTTCTAGTTGAATATTCAATTTGGTTAATATTCATGGATTCACCATACTTGATCTTCGTCCTTCAAGCATATTGATCATCGTTGGACCGTTTCCATTCTAGTGCCCCTTTCCGGACAACGGTGACTACATTTATTATTTTCTTTGAGGGACATTTATTTTGTAACACCACTGCACCTTTATTGTACACATGCATTAATTCCTTCCACCATTCAACTTATTGGGTGAGAGTTCGCTCACCAGTGGAACATTTTATTTACAGCACAAATTATTTACTAATTGTTACTAATCTTTTATTCTTGTTCATGCATGATTTACAATTTCTTTAGTGCAACATAGTGTTAAATATGTTATGTGGTACGTTACTTTTATGCTCAAATTTATTACTTTTTATCCAACATGCTACGTGTGCGGGTATAATTTTCTTAAAGTTACTGATATTACTATTATATTCTTATCTTAATAACTTTGCGCATTGTTTTGATTCTACATTTCAGTTGTTCAACTCTTATTTAATGCGCAGTTTCTATGCAATTGTGTTTCATAATGCTCTATATTTACACGTATTACATGTGAGTAGATTTACATTATCTACTATTACCGGTTTCATATTTCATGTGCTGACGTCAGTTTTCAAGGTACCTACTACTTTCCTTACTTTGCGCATTGTATTATTTTCTGAATTCAGTTATGCTACTTTCAATTTCATGATGCTTCATGTTTTCATATGTTCATATGTTAACTTCTTCTAACAATTTCTTGTGCGTAGACGTACGCTACATGAAATTTTGTTATTATTATGCTTATTACTCATCAGTTTTGAAGTTCTGTGCACGGAACGCTTTTAATTGATGTTTTGATTATTATGCCAGAATTTCACCGTTTTTTTTAATGGTTATTCTTTCTGGCAATTGAGGTTTTCCTCTGTTTGTGCTCCGTTAGGTGTTAATTTTCACTTTTCTTCTTATTGTTATTGGAGATTCTTATTGTTTCTCCTTTGGGAGCACTTTCTTGTTCATGTATATCCTTTTCGTGATTATACCTTTCACAATTTCGTTCGTTGGTTCACAATTGCACCGGTCTGGCCAATTGGTGTGTTTGGCGATACCGTGAACTATGTGTTTGGTGTTCACATCCTTGTCATCTCCTTCTCTTTTGTCTTTTAAGGAGAAGATGTGTTCTCTCTTGTCATTTAAAGAGAAATTCTTTTGTCTTTCTTATTTCTCCTTCCTTTTGTTTGCATTCCTTCTTTTATCCTTTATATGTTTAAAACCGTACTTCATAATTTACCTTTTATCCTTTATATGTTTGAAACCGTACTTCATAACTTACCACCTTTTCACTTTTTCACCATTACTCTTTTCTCACTTCTTTTATTACCTTTTGTATTTAACTCTTCTTCTTCTTACTTACCTGGTTGCTACTTTTCCTTTATTGTTCATTGTTATTTTATTGTTATTTATATGTTTCCACCTTAAACTTCTTTTTAATACTGTTGTAAAAAAGGGAGATGTGTAGTATCTGCACTGCATCCTTCACAGCCTCTGATTTGTTCCTGTAGAATGTTCATATTGTTATGATGCATTAGAATGTTCCCTGACTCCCTGATGTCAGTTGAGAGCTGAGGCTGAGCGGGTAGGAACCTGCTCCTGGTGGGGTTCATTGGATCCATCTTGTTCACTTCATATTCATTCTCCTCAAATGTACTTACCTGGAATAAACCTGATTATCTACCACTCGGACTGTATACTTGATTCATTACCCATCACTACAGCGCGCCTCTGGCGTCACATCCGCGCTGGCTCGCCTTTATTTAACAAAGCCACGTGACATGCGACTCAACCATTACTTCTCCAGGTCTCGGGGGTTTCTCATGAACTCCCCCCGGACCTGTCCTATCAGTGAAACAGTCTACGGTTGCGCCTATTATATCATAGGGCGGACACTACATTACTCCCCAAACAGAATCTAAACAAGCATTTGCAATGCAATAGGTCTCGCATTTACGCAAGTTTAAGCTATTGGCATTGTAAATGACAACGCCTTTTATTTATGTTTTAAACACAAAAACAAAAATAAAAGGCATTGTTATTTGCAATGTCAATAGCTCAAACTCGCATAAATGCGAGACCTATTGCATTGCAAATGCTTGTTTTATATAGCGCAAACTCGACCCAAAGGTATTGGTGTCGCTTTACATGAGCACCAGTTACATTACACAAAGACACATTCATTTTTGGTAGGCACAGGGAGATTAAGGGCCACATGTATCAAAATTGGAAATTGCGATTACCTCATTGCGATTTTCTGAGAATCGTAATTGGGTCATCACAATTTCCAATGTATGAAACTCCAAGAGTTTTATATACCGATTCCTAGGGGGTCGCAAATCAACCTACCTCATTAATATTAATGAGGTAGATCGCAATTTGCGACCCCCTAGGAATCGCTAAAATCACGGGGATGGTGGCCTGCTGGGGTCAGCAAATCACCATGTCCGTAATTGCTTTTAAATAAAGCAATTTTTTTTAAATGCAGCTCGTTTTCCTTAAGGGAAAACAGGTTGTGTTTAAAAAAAAAAAAAAAAGTTTTCTTTTCATTTTTAACAGCAGGCAGTGGTCCACGGGACCACTGCTTACTCTTAAAAAAACTTTTTTACAACCATTCCCAAAGGGGAAGGGGTCCGTGGTTACCACCTACTTGAAGTAGGTGGTGAAATGCGAGTGTTTTGCCACCGCATTCACGGTCACAAAACATTCATACATACTATTAGGATTCGCTATTTCGAAGGGACTCCCTAAACACGCCCCTTCCAAATACCGGATCGCAAACCCATTTTGCGATTTGGTAACAGGTTACCGAATCGCAAAATGGATTTTGATACATGTAAAACGCCTTTTTTGTGTTCGCAAACGGACCGATTCGCAGCGAACGCAAATTTGGTTGATACATGTGGACCTATGTGATTTGCCGAGAATCACAGGAATGTTGAGCCAACGCCGAGACTTGAGCGTATTTCCCCAGCTCCAAAGTCCGCAGCTCAACCCGTTGTGCCACACCCTCTCCCCTTTAACGGAAGTTCAGCATTTTAATGTCAGGAAATTGCCTTTTTGTGAAAATTAAACTGTTTAAATGAAAAGATATTACCTTATTAAAAATTGTTTAAATGAAAAGATATTACCTTATTAAAAAATTAATCCGTATTTTACTATTAAATGAAGGTTTGAAAAGCGCAATAAAAGATGCTGGGACTGCATCTCCCATAAAGCTGCAGGACCTTGCTTAAGGCAGCCTTACTGAAGGCAGACACCGGTAAATCGCTTTGTGCTGCTTTGTTTGAGCACTACCAAAATCTGTCTTCGTGTCCTTAAAATGTGTGGCCTCTGGAGCCAGTGGTTTGAGCCGAAGGGTTGCTCTCTTCCTGAAAGAGGTATATGGGTATTTAACCATTTGCATCGGTCTGCTGCATTCAAAGTCCGCATCGCCTAACAAGGTTTAACTCTTCTGAAGAGGTTTAATGAAAGCCAAGCATCATGATCTTAATAATAATAATAAAGCCACTTATAAAGCGCATGGCTACTTCTAACGAAGTGTCCCAGCGTCAGGATGCTAGTTACAGCTACCAGAATTGCACATAGAAAACGTTCTAACTGGATCTAAACAACCAGGTTTTAATTTTTTTCCTAAAGATCCCCTTGGAGGAGTCCAGCCGGAGTTCTAACGGTAGTGAGGTCCAGATTTTAGGAGCCAAGTAACTGAACACAACCACCAATTCTAGCTCTTTAGGTCAAGCCTGGGCAGCGCTGCTCTGCGAGCCATACTGTATTGGAGTATGGAATAGAAGCCCCTCCCACTCTCCGCCTATATTTGTCATTGGCTTGTGTCATTGTCCTTCGTAAATGCTGGCTTCTGATTCATTAATAGGTTTGTTAGTCCCTCCTTAGTACCGCCTTGTCTTCATTCGTAACCTTCGATGAGGACTGGCCCTTTTACTTCGGTTGTTACACGGGGAGTCTTTTTTAGTCTGTAAGCACTATTTTCTTTAAATAGTTTCTCCTGCAAGCACGACATGCTTTCATGATACATTCAGTGCGCCATGCGCGCTTTCTCTTTCTTAGCAGCCCGGGACAATGGCGGCCGCTTCTTTTAATAGGTCTCGCATTTACAAGAGTTTGAGCTATTGGCATTGTACATTACAATGCCTTTTATTTATGTGTTAATTATCAAAACGTAAATAAAAGGCATTGTCCTTTACAGTGCCAATAGCTTAACCTCTCGCAAATGCTAGACCTATTGCATTGCAAATGCTTGTTTAAATTTTGGAACCATGTCCAACTGGGCTGCGACCGACCTAAGATTTTCTGTTGGAGCATAGGAGGTAATCATAGTCTGCAAATAGGCTGGGTCTTGACTGGACCATGCCTTACAGCAGTAACAGAGATCCCTGAAAGGGATCCTCTGTTTCACCAGCAGCCAGTGAAGCTTCTTTAGTGCAGTGCTCCTAGAAGCTCGTCTTGGAAGACCAAGCATTTCTGAGCAGCCGCATTCTGCACCCATTGAAGCCTATTCAATCACGTCTGGGTGACACCCAAGTAAAGAACATTGCAGTAGTCCAAACAGGATAAAACCAGAGCCTCGATTACTGTTTTCTGGGCAGACTCTGGGAGAAGATGAAGAACTTTTTTCAAGGATAACATCCCGAAGCACTTTCCTGCAAGGGACGTGATTTGTGCATTGAAAGAGAGGTTCTCATCAAACCAGTGCCCAGGTTCTTCACCTTAGGCGGTGATAAAGGGCCAAAATTATCTGGCAGCAGGCATTGGACCAGATGTTGAGGTGCTTACCTAACACAACAAACTGAGTTTTTCCTTTATTTAACTTTAGACAATTATGGTCCATCCATAAAGCAACGTCTGATAGACACGCACATAGTGAGGATGCTGCCTGCTCACTGCTGAGAGACAAGGTGAATATAAGCATATGAAATTATGGTAAAACCATGCTGCTCAATGACCTTGGCCAGAGGGCTGGCATAAACTTTAAAAAGCGTTGGACTCCATGATGGTCTCTGGGTCACTCTTTGCTGCAATGAGCGAATCGATGACTGTAATGGCTTTTGTGTCACCTGAAAAGTGTGTTCCTGCAGTAAGGAGATCAGCCACAGCAGCGCATTGCCGCTAATGCCACTGCTCCATAACCACTTAATCAAAATATTATGGGCTATGATATGGGTCGATAATTATCAAGGCTGGCCGGGTCCAATAAGGTTTATTTCAGCAGCGGACCACCATGGCATGTTTCCATTGTTGAGGAACAAGCCCAGGAGACAGGGTGAGATTAATTACTTTACAAATAACAGGTTGGATAATCTCGCAGCCGTGCTCCAAAATGGTGGGAGAGAGTACATCCGCAGGAGAGCCAGATTTTACAAGAGAGCAGAGAGAAGTCAATTCTATATAAGACCCTGGGCGAAATTGTTCTAGCTTATCGCTATCTGTTGGTGAGTCACCCCACATCTACAGCTGTGGGTGACACCTGGCTTCTATGGGAAAAGAGAGGTCAATTTTCTCTACTTTATCCACAAAAAAGGAAGCAAGTACATTGCAGCTCTCTTCAGAAGGCAAAGAGGAGGATGCCACAGAAGATAGAGGCATAAGAGTTTTTATAGTCTGAAAAACTTCACGCCGCGAGTTATAAGAAGCAGCAATCTTCTGCGAATAATATTTACGCCGTGACTGAGCAATAAGCTGGTGGTATGTTTTTTAAGCAAGTTTGTAATTCACCTTACAACAGGGGTCATAGTTTTTGCGCCACAGGCGCTCAAGTCTCTTACAGTTTGTTTTTTTGCAATAAAAGGTTCATCATTAAACTACCCAGCGGAGGGCTTTTCTCTCTGAGCGACTAGTATGATCAGGGGGCAATCTGATCAAGAGCCTCCCTCAGCCAACGGTCCAACTGGATACTAGGTTTACTTGTATTATGATCCAGGGTCAAGCTGCTATTTTCCAAAACCTGCTTGAGCCTTCCCGTGGTCACGTTAGACCATTTGCGGGCCCAGAAGGGAGCGGGAGTAAAGATCGCTGGTGTACTGGCACATGTGGCCTAACAGCTAGAGCGGTCAACCTCAAAGCTTGGGAACCAGGCTCGAGTCTCGGCAGGGATGCTCAACATCCTGTAATTCTGGGCAAATCACTATCTCCCCGTGCCTAACAAAATAAATGTGTCCGTTTGTTATGCAACTGGTGCTCATGTAAAGTGCTCTGATGCCTTTGGGTCGAGTTCATGCTGTATTAAACTCTCCCAAAAAAAAAACCTAAACTTATGAGGATGGCCAGATGATCTCACCACGCCAATGGAATAGTGCAGATTTCCATCATTGCCATATTGGTAAATACGGGGTCAACACTGTGACGTAACCTATGTGTGGGAGTAGATCCTCGCTGGTGAAGCTGCAAGCCTTCTAGGTCACCCATTAATGTTCAACCTATCTGGCAGCTGGGATCATCAAAATGAATGTTAAAATCACCTAAAATCATCCGGTTGGAATACCGTAAAGCAAGAGGGGATAGTGTGGCTGCAAATGAAGTAGAAAAGCTCGACCCCGGACTGTGATGAATTAGAACTCCTGAAGCCCTTTGAGCCCTATGGGCGTTGCGCGCCTGGGTGCGCCCAGTATACCCTCACAGAGGCAGTGGACTACTTGCGTGTCCTGGGTGTATTCCCGTAAAGCATGGTGGCGGCCTACAGTGTTGTGATTTTATAGTTTGATCAAACTTGCTTTCTCTGTTTGAGAAAGAACATTTCCTACTAACCCCTCTTGTGTACAATTCTGCTGTTTTGCGAAACCATCGATATACCGAATTGCGTCGACATCCCGAGTGCATGGAGTGCGTGTGTACGTGCAGTAAGAGTGGTGACACCTGTATGTTAGTTGAACTATCCATCTCTTGTTCCGTTCTGCCTTTGTATTTCTCTCCCCGTGCTCTCTTCCCTCTGCACCCCTCAGATTGCCAACAGCTGTGCATGTCCACCATCATAAGGGGTCTGCTTTGACTATTGTAATAGCCTATACCTGGGTATGAAGAGGCTCTTTTCCAGACTTCAGCCCGTTCAGAGTACGGCGGCCCGGATGGCGACCGGTGCTCCTCGCCACGGCCGTGATTATACTATTTTACATAAGTTGCACTGGTTACCTGTTTATAATTGTGTAAAGTAAACTCTCTTCGTATAGTGCACCGTTCTGTATACGGGAATGTCGTTCCTTGTGTCTGACAGGCTTCCTAGACAACCTCCACCTGGACCCCTAACCATCCCTGGCTTCCATGGAAGTGGCGCGAGCTGCATGACGTCATTCTGCACAAGCTTCTCGCATTTAGAATCTCCTCGCGCGCAATGTATGCACTGTATAAATACACTTAACATTAACGCGTAGCGAACAGCCGCTGCCCCTCACGGTTTCTCTGCAGGGTGCCCCGTCGAGTGCTTGGCCTCTTATCCTGCTTGGCCCTTGTCTTCATAGCTCACTGATGGGGACTTCAAGCCTGCAAAACTATTCTTTGTGCCGAGGCCCTGTACACTTCCTCAAAAAGAAAACCGTGTCTGCACTGAAAAACAAGCGCTGACCTAAGAAACGCCGTAAAGAAAGTGAAAGCGCGCCGAAGCGCCGTGCCCGCACAGCAAACGCGTGCACATCGCTAGAGAGGAGACGCCAGAAAGGAGACGCCATGCGCGTGCACATCGCCTGTCCAGGCGCGCACATGTTTGGTCTCCCTTCGCGCACCAAACCGACAATAGTCTCTCCAAGGCGAAGCAGCGCATGCGCTGCCTTCACTAGGCGAGACCTAAAAACAACACTGCTGATGGTTCAAACATTTGTAACCTAGAACAAAAAACAGTCTTACATGAAATGGTCCTTCAGTCTACAGGAGAGCTCAGGATTTCTTCTTAGACAATACTGGGAGCTCCCCCGGCTCCCAGATGCACTGGCACGAGGCACCGACACGGAGCTCTCTGGGGGACTTAGGCTGGTCACCGGCACCTCGGGGTCCCGCCTCTCCATCACAGGACAGTCCTCTTCAGAACCTCCCCACTCGTGATCGGGAGAGACCTCTCTACCAGGTTCAGGCCCCCTCACACCCAGAAGCACATCCCGGGATCGATGAAAACTCTTGAAGAAGGACACATTCCTCGTGACAGTCTCCTCACCCCTCTGCATGTGACTCTGGTGCCATTCAGACGGGTGATGATCCTTGGCTCCTTCTTGTACGGCAAACGGAATTTGCTGTTGGTGACAGTTTTCTGTAGGAGAACCAGGTCACCCACTTTCAAGTCAGACTGCCGGGCTCTACGTCACCGACTGGCATGATCGTTTTGCCGTTGGCACCGCGCTTGGACTTGGTGCTCCCTCAGGGACTCCGGACGCCATAGAGGATGATGCGGGATGGAATCGGCAACCACACGCCCCATGGAAAGGTGTCCCGGAGCCACTCCCGTGGTGGAATGCGGCGTTTGTCGGTAAACCCGGTGGAATGAGAAAATGGCGAGTTCCAAGGGTTGATGGTGATCATGAGCGATGCGGATGACTTTGTTTAGGGTGCGCATAAACCTCTCTGCCTCACCGTTCGCTTGGGGCCACCTTGGTGTTATCTTCTTGTGGGTAATGCCAAGAGATGACAGATAATTGGCTAACTCCTGTCCCTGAAACGGAGGGCCGTCAGTCCGCAGTTCCTGAATGAGTCCATGAGTGGCCATCACCTTCTCCAATTTAGGAATGACCTCGCTCGCACTCAATGACTGGAGTACTTCCACTTTGGGATATTTTGAGTGGTCATCGATCAGTACAAAGGTGTGTCTCCCGTCCGGAAGACTCCCAAAATCCAAACTGACACACGCCCAGGGGCGGTCTGGCCGAGGTTCAGTGATTACCGGAGCTAGTGGACTGCTTTCTCCTGTGGCCTGACACCACTGACAGGATCTCACCGCCTCTTCTACTTTTTCGTCCATCAGGGGAAACAACACTTTGGTCCTCAGTCGGGTTTTTGTTTTCACCATCCCCTGGTGCCCGGCATGCGCCAATTGGATTACTTGTGTGGTCAGAGCTGACGGGATCACTAGGCGATGAACTCGAAGTAAGCACCCTGTGGAATCTTCATTTAGCTCCTGCCTGACGTGATATAGACTCTCCATGATTCGTTTGGCCTCGGTGGTGAGTACCTTCCACTCCTTCCTTGCACTTTGCCACTGACCATGCTTCATGATTAGTATGGCTCTCTGAAGACACTCATCTCGTCGGGTTTCTTCCCCCAGCACATCCATAGACAACGGAATGGGGCATGACCTGGCAGTTATGCACCGAACATATTCCTCTGTGTTTTCAGCATCCTCCTCCTCTTCAGGAGTAGCCGCCCGGGGGTGACGTGATAAGTAGTCAGCCGGGTTCTGGGCTCCTGGATGGTACTCAACACGGCAATTGTATTCCTGCAGTTGCAGCATCCATTTTTCTATCCGTGATGGCGGTTTAGAAGCGGTGCCTGCGAACAGGGAGAGAAGGGGCTTGTGGTCGGTTGCCACAATGAACGGATGTCCATACACATATAAATGGAAATGGAGACACCCCCAATGGATGGCTATGGCTTCTTTTTGTATTTGGGAGTATCACTGCTCTGTGTCTGTCAAAGATCGACTGGCAAAAGCCACCGGTGCCCAGTCTTCTTCAGCGCGGCCCCGCTGTAGCAGGAGGGCTCCAAGTCCTTTTGGACCAGCGTCGACGGCAAACATGGTCAGTTTCTGTGGGTCGAAGAAAGCCAGGATCGTGTTGGCGGACAGAGCATCTTTGATAGCCTGAAATGCAGTGTCATGTTCCTGACCCCAGGTCCAGGGGACGGAGCCTTTAGTGAGCTCCCTGAGAGGCTGGGTGAGGGTGGTGAGATCTCGGATAAAACGGCCGCAGTAGTTCCATGCCGAGGAAGCTTCTTACTTCGGTGACATTGGTGGGAGCAGGGGCCATCTTTACGTCGCGCACTTTGTCCGGTTTCGGGGTTACACCTAAAGCCGAGAACACATAGCTGAAGAATTGGAGCTGCTGTTTGAGGAATTCGCACTTGTCTCGATGAAGGGTGAGACCAGACTCTTGGATCCTCTGAAGCACGTGGGTCAGCCTGGCGTTGTGCTCCGCGATGGTTTTTGCGTAAATGAGAATGTCATCACTGATGGTCACTACTCCAGGAACATCCATCAGCAGCTCATGAATCACATTCTGGAACACCTCGGCTGCACTCGACACCCCAAAGCTCAGGCGGGTGTACCTCCTCAGGCCTACGTGGGTGGAGAAAGTTGTGATGTAACGCAACTCTTTGTCCAGCACCAGCTGATGATCTCCAGATCGAAGGTCAAGCTTTGAGAACCAGCACGCTCCGCTCAGTTCCCCGATGAGATCGTCGATCGTGGGGGTGAGGTGTCTTTGCCTTTTTATTGCGGCATTGGGCAGTCTCATGTCGACACAGATCCGCACCTCCCCCGGTTGTTTTGGCTTTCGAGTGACAACAATGGGACACACCCAAGGAGTGGGCCCCGTCACCTTCTCGATTATTCCTGCAGATTCCAGTTTAGCTAGTTCTCTTTCAACTAACGGCCTTAGGTGGAAAGTTACGCGTCTGTGGCATAATGCTACTGGCTGAACAGTGGGAGATATATGCAGATGTACTTCTTTCCCTCTTAGCCTCCCAATCCCGTCAAAGACGGCCGGAAACTCGGCTAAGATGTGTCGGATCGTCTCCTGGTGAATCCCAAAAGCGAACGTCACAACTCTCAGATCCTCTGCAGCTCGGCATCCTAGCAGCATGCCCTGTCCATCTTCCGCCACGTATATTTGTGATTGTATGGAGTTGGAGCAGTACGAGATTGTCGCCTTAAATTTTCCTCGCATCAGCAGGGGTTGGTCTTGTCCGTATGCAAAGACTTTGATAACCGTGGCACTCAGCGGTGGAGTTGGCTTCATCGCCTTGTAGATTTCTGCGGACATGATGTTAATGGTGGCCCCGTGTCTACAACAGCTGTGAGATCCTGCTCTCCAACTCGCACTTGACATTGCGGAAGCCGGCGTGACACTTGTGCGGCTGTGCCTATCATGTATGCTGTGTGGACCGTTTGTTTTTCTCCATCGCCATCCATATCACTGTTCCCACTTCGCGCTTCAGGGATGAGGTTAACTGCAGGCCTGGGTCTTCGATTCTTCCGCGAGCGACACACTCGTTCAAAGTGGTTCATTTTTCCACACCCGCACACCTTTTCCCACATGCTGGACATTCAGTTGCATTGTGGGGGTTTCCTCCGCAGTACCCGCAGCTCGAGGCCCTCCCCTGTTCCTTCCGGCTTGTTGTGGTGGATGAACGGGTCCCTACTGCATTGACTGATTGTACCTTCACTGGTGTTTGTAGGGCGGCTTCCATGTGGGCTGCCCTCGCCCGCGACAGTTCTTTAGTCCGCCCTAGGGTTAGGATGTCGGCCAGGGGCTTTCCAGATTCCTCCAGTATTCTCTCTCTGAATTTCGCGGAGGCGCAGCCCTGCATGATTTGACCCCTTATCTCCTCCACCTCATCATTGAACCCACAGGTGCTTGCCAAGTCCTTGAGGTGAGTGTGGAAGGTGTCAATGGATTCGTCTGCCTGTTGGCGTGCCTGACAAAATACCAAACGTTTGTAATCTTGATTCGCCATAGGTTCAAAGTGTGCTGAAAGGGCCCCAATTAGTGTGAGGTGTGTTTTGGGGGTCGGCTCATTTATCGACTTGGCAATTTTATAAATGTCTTTCCCCCGTAGATGCAGGAGCATGGCTCTCTTTTGGTCGTTGTGCACTCGTGTGGCTTCAAAGAATAGTAGCAACCGCTCCACCCATTCCTTCCATTTGGGCGCCTGGGCAGATGGTGGGCCCTCCACCAGGAAAGGTTCAATGGGGGTATCGTGGCCATTGTACTTTACTTTATTTATTTTTTAAACTCCTCCTTGCAACACTAGAACGTCGTGTGGCCTAGAAGGTGTGTGTTCCTCCGCACTGTTGGCTGTGTGTGATTTTTCCAGTCAACTGTTGACAGTCCATACCGTACTCGTGGCCAGTGTCCCACTTTGTTCTGAATGCTGCCCGCTGATCCTATGCCACGTGTCCTTGCTCACCTCCTTATAGGGGCTAGAAGACAAGTTGCAGTGATTTGGACACCGCTGGGGGCAGCCCCGCTTCCCTGCTCAGTCACCAACGGGCACACGATGAGGAGCCGGTGCAGGCACACATTGAGGAGCCGGTGCGCTCGTCTGCGCGCTCCGTGGCACGAGCACCACATGCCTCCCTTCTGCACTCGCGGCCGCCACGGAGCAGATGTGGGAATCGGCCGCCCACTCTCGTCGCCAATGTTGTGTTTAGACCGCACTGCCGGCGGCAAACACGGTGGGGCCTCGCGGTCGCGCTGTAACGCGTGGCTCAGGTTACGCGCAGCAGGACAGATCACTCAGAGCCAGTAATTAGTTCTGCTCGAGCTCCCGCGTATGAGCGCCTCTGGCGTCACATCCGCGCGGGCTCGCCTTTATTTAACAAAGCCACGTGACACGCGACTCAACCATTACTTCTCCAGGTCTTGGGGGTTTCTCATGAACTCCCCCCGGACCTGTCCCATCAGTGAAACAGTCTACGGTCGCGCCTATTACATCATAGGGCCGACACTACACTCCTTAATAACAGGCTCTGAAGCGTGTGCCTTAGGGGTCTCGGAGCCGAGAGTACCAGACTAATTGGCTCTAGGATCCCATATGATATTTTCCAGAGTTTTGCTTCCCTTGTGGGAGCTCACAAAGGGAAAATGCTCTTTGCCATCCCTGGTGGGCTTGGAAGAGCCAATGTCCCACAACACACAGCTCACTCTTAGCCGTCTTCAGAGACTTGAACGCCACTAAAACTCTGGAAGCTTCTAGACCTTAAATCTACATTCTCACCAGACACATTCAGCAAGAGCAAACAACATATACCATAGATAAAGTCACTGGCACGGGACGGGAGTCCTGGCATACCAGATTACTTCATGCTTCTTTCTTGGTCAGAGATACAACAATGTATGTGCTCCAGTTACTGGGCCAAGAACTGAGGCTCAACCTGGATTCTGCAAAACAGTGCACCGGCAGCAATTGTGCATACATCACTTTTACTGTTAATGCAAAGCAGAGAAGACAGCCCTATATAAAAGTGGACCCAATGCATTTGTGACATCTTTGGGTTAAACGAGCCCTCAGCGGGGGCAGAGATAGGCACGCGGAAGAGACCGACGCAACACAGATTAGGAAAGGTGCTCTGAACTCCAGCCGAAAGTGTCAATATACATTTTATTCACCTCCTAACAGGCCAGCAAAGAAGAACGTCTTTCATTTGCAATTTGTTTGTTAGAGATGGGTTTCTAAACGATGCAGCAATAGTTATACTAAGCTGGAAAATAGTTTTTAATTGCATCTTCGGTGTGTTTTAGTTCAGAATACGGCAAAGTTGTTTTAGTGTTGAAGAATTATCTTTAGAGAAAATGGTTACATCCAGGTTATTAACTCCCGCAAAATTAGTGGACAAAGTAAAGCAGGTTTCAATTAGGAATACTAGGCTTTTCTCTGGTAGCTGTGGCTCGAAAACACAGGTTTATCTCAAAGTAAATGCAGGTAAAAAATTTAAGCCGGACCAAAAAACATTATTAAAGTAATGAAATCAGATAGTAAAACCCCCAATAAATGTAATAAAAGAAAAAAAATGTAATGAATAAAACACAACTGAAAATGTTCCAAAACTGATTGCAGAATCTGGAATTGTGAAAATTTATAGAAAATGTCAAAAAGTGCCCAAAGGAAACAATGGTGAGACCAGAGTCAATGTTAGCCTGCAGGGCAAGCGTGGTCAGGTCACAGGCCCCTTGTTAGCTGACTGCAAGGGAATGTGGGGGTGGATAAAGCTTTATGGGCAACACAAGTCAACAGTTTTATCATCAAACTTAGCATCTCGCATGAAAGCCAAAGTACTACAGAGAACTGATTTCGATGTCTAGCTGACATCTTGAGATTTGGTGCCAAAAGCTTGGAGTGGGACCAACTGGAATTCGGTAGCTGCCGAAGTCGATTTGCCGCCAGCATCACTTGGCTGCCTTACTCGCTGTTCTTTCTGACTTAGTCACTTTTCAGGAGTTCAAAGTTCTCCAACAAAGCAAAGCAGGAAACGTCTGTTTCGGGGTTCCGCTAAAGCCTTTAATTTTAGTGTCAAAAGCTCAGAGTGGGACAAAGTTGCAGAAGTCCTGCTGTTACTGGGGTCATCTTGCCACCTTTGCCTGCTCGTTCTCTCTTCATTCATACTTAATCACTTTTTTAGAGCTTGAAATACTCCACAGGGAAAGGCAGGTTGGCAGGGCTTCACAAAGCCAGATGCCTGGTTTCAGAGATCCTGCTGGAGTCCCAAACTTCACTGTAAAAAGCACCAAGCAGGACAAACCAGGAAATCTTGCCCACTGCAGTCATGCCTTGGTCGAAGCACTTCAACACCTTGTCTTGATCCTTTGGAGGTCAAAGTATCCAAGTCCAAACTTTTTAGTTGGCTGAATATCATCCTCCTGGTCATCCCTCAATCCCCCATACTTCTATGGGAAGCTTCTAGGATACCAAGGCGCAGACATCAGTGAGAGAGAGGTTCAAGCACACCCTTCATTCAACAATCACGTAAAGTCCTGTCCCAACAGCTCAGCTGACTCATTTGCAAGGGTGCTCTTCAACATCTACATGGCCCCCCTTGCCGCCATCGTCAGACAGCATGGACTCAGCATTGTATCCAACGCTGACGACACACATCTCATCCTATCCCTCACGAAGGAACCCGAAACACCAGTCTCAGCTTCCAAGAAGGAATAAAAGACATCGCAGCTTGGATGAGCAGCAGCTCTCTGAAACTCAACTCGGAGAAGACAGAAGTCCTAGTCCTCGGACCCTCCCCCTCTGCGTGGGACAACTCCTGGTGGCCCTCTGCCCTCGGCACACCCCCACCCCCACGGACCACGCCCGGAACCTCGGCATCATACTCGACTCCTCCTTCACCATGACCTGACGGATCAACGCCGTCGCCTCCACCTGCTTCAACACCCTCCGCAAGACCTTCAAGTAGATCCCCCCCGAAGCCAGAAAGACTGTCACCCACGCACTCATAACAAGCAGACTGGAGTACGGAAACGCCCTCTACGCTGGACTCAACAAATCCCTGCAACACAAACTCCATACCATCCAGAACACCATGGCCAGACTCGTCCTCGGCATCCCACAACATGAGCACATCACCCAACACCTGCGAGACCTCCACTGGCTCCCCGTCGAGAAGAGAGTAACCTTCAAGCTACTCACCCACGCCTACAAATCCTTCCACAACATCGGACCCAAATACCTCAACAAAAGAGTCTCCTTCCACATACCCAAAAGGAACCTCCGCTCTGCCGATCTCGCCCTGGCAGAAACCCCGCACATCCGCAGAACCAGAGCGGGTGGAAGAGCCTTCTCCTACATCGCGGCCAAAGCCTGGAACGAGCTCCCAGTCAACATCAGACACTCCCCTACTCTGCACACCTTCAGGAAGAGCCTCAAGACCTGGCTCTTCGGCTGACCGGAGCTGCACCCCGCACAGCCCCCCCCCCCTTCCCAGCGCCTTGAGACCCTCACGGGTGAGTAGCACGCTTTAAACCCCCGGATTGATTGATTGGTCTTCCTATCTCCCTGGGACTTCAGGAGGCCAGCTGATCCAAATCTTGAGAAGCAATTCCAAAGCCTGGGTATAAGAGAGAGCAGGACCCAAGCCCCATCTAGTCCCAGCTAGACAGCAGAAGGCACTCCTCCGTCTTGTCTTCGTTCAAGCCAGCTGTATACCAAATTCCTGGTGAGAGCACCAAGAAATATTGGTGCCTCAACAGTGGTTGTTGAAAGAACTGATCATACCTGTGCTAAAGTCCCAATCTGGGACCTTCTGAAATGTTTCACCTGTTCCGCTGACCTGTAGCAAAACTATATCAAAATGCCACATTCAGGGGAGATTTCAAGATGGTCGAAAGCCACTTCCACTGTTTGAGCTCCCCCTTCCTGCCTATTAAAATTATGAACCTCGCTCTTCCCACCAGAGGAAAATCTAACTGGACAGGTTCTGTGTTCAAAGACACACTTTGGGTGACAGGAGCCAGGCTGGCTATGGGAAACTCGGCATCAAACACAGTACCAAAATAGAGTAATTTTTAGGTCTCACCTACAGACAGCTTTTAGCTTTCTGTTTGCAAAAGACCCACTGTGGACCGTACCTAAACCAACAGTGAGCTTTGGGCCAGACCATTGCTTACCATTGGTTGAATTCCTTGTCAGTCTAATTTCCTTGAAAGTTAATTGATGGTTTTTCTTACTCGTCTTGCATTTGTCCCTCCATTGGAGCATAGCTTTCTTCCTATCCTTTTGAATGAATGACTTGTATTCTTCAACTAATTGAAGTTAGGAAACTACTTTTTTTTCTCTCCATGGAAGGGCTATCTGGCTCACATCCCTTACACCGTGTTTTCCCCATGCCACCCACCTCGTCATTGCTACCCCACTCCTCCCTCCTTTAGATTTTGCTTGTTTAAAGTTACCTTCAAACCCTGCATCTCCGCCAACCCTCTCCCTTCACCTACTCCCCATTCGCTCCTGACACTCAGCAGCATTGACTTGCTGATCCTAATCCCCAGCTCTTCCAACCCCTCCTCTATTGCTCCCCTGCCCTCCCCGACGCATTTCTTTTCTTTTTTACTTAGGAGGTAGCTGTGACCCTGCCGAGGTCACTTTGATTGAATCCCATGTTTGCTGTATTTAGCGTTTGGGAGTGATGGCGTGGCACTACTTATTTCCAATTTGCCTAGGATTTTCATAGCTACCGGCGGGAAGGATGCGCTATTCATGTGAATGCAGGTGCTCCCATAACTCCATATGTACTGGAATTATTCCAGCAGCAATATCTTGCTGCCAGGGCCTCTGTCCATTCCTGTTAGGTGTCATTTGCGTCACAGAGATGGACTTGCTTACCTCATCCTTCAAGCACGGACCTTATGGCTGCCTTGAGAGATGGGATGGCTGTCACTGTCACGCCTCATCATGCATGCAGATATTGGCTAACACTCAATGGGGGCATGGGGGGGCATTTGTTATCCTTGTGACTGGGATCTGAAAGTTAGGTGTTAACTTACTAAAACATCTCTATTGTCTACTTCAGGCAATGGCTGCTGATGTTGCTCTTGATTTGCATGATGTGCCCATGTTGCAGAAATCCGAAGTGCACAACTGAATGCTGTTTAAACGGCGCCATGCTTAGCACTATCTACAGGGCGAGGTCTGATGTAAAGTGTAGTGGTAAATTGCTCATGATTTGTATAGCGCAACATACCTACAGCAATTGTGCAGAACCTGATGGGTATATCAGACAGACTGCTGAATAACGCGTCTTATGCATTATATTTGCAGTGCTGTTTCCAGAGGTGATACCACTATTTGCAGTCCATGTTCTCCTCTGCTGCCTTTTACCTGTCGGGGTATCAATCCCAAAGTGCACCCAGTTGATACTGCTTTCGGGAAGTCCCTCCAAAAATTGTCTAGTGTTAATGAATTACTTTTTGAGTTTTGTTTATACTCAGATCCGTTTGATAGCTGTTGAATTTAGAACTTGAGAATCGCTTTTAAATGGTCTTCAAGGGCTCTGATGCTGGAGAAAGCATGGTTTCAGGACATGCTCCAATTGTGTAAATTTAGCTCTCAGCTCTGTAGGGTCTGTTTTACTTGGTGTGTGTTTTTTTGAGTGAATGACACCGGTCTAGGCCAGTAATCTAAGCCGCACCAGTCAGATTCAGGACATTTACGCAGCGCTATAGTTTTCTTCACCTGGCGAGAGGTGGACACAGTGCTGTGAATCATTGGTTTAGACCCATGCTCTAGTGCATGGGTACTCGCAAACATTTTTCCAGGGGCCAAAAAGTTTGGTCTGTGATGTGACAGAGGGCCGCACTGATGCCAGCAGTGGCGGTTGGGTGGTGGGGGGGTTGGTGGCTGGTGGTAAGGTGGGCAGAGGGGAAGTGAAGCATATACATCAAATGTCTGCATTGCACAATGAGAAAGCAGAAATCCTGGGATTAACCACTATGTCCCCACTTTACCAAATTGTGTGATCCTAGGCAATTGTTTTATTTCACTTTCCTTCCTTTTTTTCGTTATCATATATAAGAGGACCTCTAAATACATGACATCAGGATGTGCGCTGTACAAAACCTTCTCCTGTGCTTGATTTAATAAAAGTATAATGCTGCTCTTGTATAGTAATAACCCAGGCCACCCTAAGAGTGCACATAACAACTGACTTGCCTCTTATTTCACTATTGGCATTGTTGTCAATTGTGTGGGGGGAGGGGTAAATTCATGTTTCTAAATTCTTGTTTAAAAACTATCACTTTAAGAAAAAGTTCTCAATGCACTGATATAATCTAAAGTGAAAGTTCCTGCATGGTAATGAAATACACTTTTTGAATTTTGACGAGACGTTATCGTGTTTTTACACTTTTGCTGCAAGATGTCTTGAAGGTGTTCCTAAAGTTAAGCGGTGGAGGACTCTTGAATTACTTTGTTTATTTAACATCAATTAACCTTTAAATAAATACTTGCCTGTTTAACAATTTTTCAAGGTTCAGTGCTGAGTCCAATAAACAGTAGATCAGTGCTGCAGTGGGCCAGGGGGCCACATGTAAAGATCAGGAGGGCTGCATGCGGCCCCGGGGCCGTACTTTGAGTATCAATGCTCTAGAGTATCCTTGGTTTTGTTCATGCAGTATGACACTGTATGTATGTGTGTTACTTCTGTCTAGTCTACAAACAGCTGTTTTTGTGGAAGACCTATTGTGTACAATACCAATATTTACAATGGGCTTTAGATGAGCCTACTGCATACCGATGTTTGGATTTTCATAATCAGTCTAATTTGCTTGCTTCTTTTTTGATGCCTTTCCTTCCTCTTGTTGAGTTAGTCCCTCTGCCTGAGCATAACTTCCTTACTAACCCTTTTATTGGATAAATTGTATCCTTCTACGGCACTGTAACACTAAATTACTTTTTCTTTTAGTACTCTATGAAATGTGTTTTCTTGCTCTCTCTTGTGCTGCTTCCCCCTCTAATCCCTGCCCCCTGCTTTCTGTGTTACATCTCCCCATTCCAGCTCGTCCACTTCTTTCTATGGCCCTTCCTGACCAGCTTATTTTTTTAATTCCTTTTTAAACTCTCCCCAAGCTCCTCTGTTGCACCGTGACTCCACACTCCTCGTTACTCCGGCCACTTGGCGGCACAGACTTTCCTGACCCAACCCTTTCACCTACTGCACTGTTGATCCCCCACCCATCCCACTGTGTTTTTTTTCTCCAAATTGTATTTTTTTCTGTTTTGCAGGGTGGGGCAGCTGCCCCTTTCGCTTTGATGTACTTTCACACATTTTAATTTACCCTTCTAAGATTGACATCTGTCATCTTGTTACATAAAATTCAAAGTTTTTTAAATGGCTGCAGCATCATGACGCACACTTGCATATCGGTGGTGATACATATGAACGTAACCGTCATTACTCTGCGGCGGCCATTTTGTTAGTTGTGTTTTTGTTGATGTTGTTCCACATCAGCAAACAGCAATTTTCTTCTTTTTAGCAATGCGAAGCAGCTTCAGAAAAAAGTGCTGGCAAAGCTGAAAAGCCGGGTAACAACACTAAAAGCCAAGAGCTTTTGACTTTGCCAGTTCTTGGTTAAGTATAGCAATGCTATTAGCAGAGCTCCTACCTGTCCTCTAAGACCATTTAATGTCAACTTTTCTCTCTCCTTCCCTCACATTCCTTAGATAAACGTAAGGAGTGTGCTCCCATAATTAATTAACCTCCCTCTGCCTTCCTGCCAGAATCTTCCAGGAGGGCTGATGCCCTAAAAGGCCATTGTCATTCACACTTCCTTCAGAACTAGTGAAATCAAATAACAAGCATTGGCATAGCCAATAGGTCTCGCCTTTGGGACCGTATAAGTGTTTAGCCATGCAACAGTTGATGTTGTTGCACCAAGGATATTATGCTGCATAACTAAATACTTATAAAGGTCCCAAAGGCGAGACCTATTGGCTATGCTGTAGGCAAAGGAGGTATAAAGTTCCTCAGAGTCTGAGTAAAGGAATGTGGGAGTGTAGGTGAGAATGACGCTCAGAATTGGTCGTCTCACCTGAAAAGGAAAACAAGGGGGGAATTCCCTTGTTGGAACTAGGGCTCTCACACACCTAGCAAGCTAGGTGTCATGCTTCATCATATGAGCCTGCCCCTCGTCAGGTCGGCGGTGCAATACCTGACGGGCACCCAGTACGGGGCTCTTTGGCGGGGATCTTTTGTTCCTGCCGTAGGGTGCAGTGGGGGTGAGGGTTCTAGTGTGTGTGTAGATGTGCAGTGCGTGAAATAAAACAGGTCAGTTAGTCCTAGTAGTGATTTATTCTGGGAGGTAAACTGCCTGAGTAAAAACAGGGAGAATGACAATAAGCTAGCAGAAAGGTATCTAGCTGTGTAAGTTCTATTCTCTACTGGTCGACATGTTTCATGCTCTTTGCGTCAGAGGGATCAAGGACTAACTGACCTGTTTTATTTCACGCACTGCACATCTACACACACACTAGAACCCTCACCCCCACTGCACCCTACGGCAGGAACAAAAGATCCCCGCCAAAGAGCCCCGTACTGGGTGCCCGTCAGGTATTGCACCGCCGACCTGACGAGGGGCAGGCTCATATGATGAAGCATGACACCTAGCTTGCTAGGTGTGTGAGAGCCCTAGTTCCAACAAGGGAATTCCCCCTTGTTTTCCTTTTCAGGTGAGACGACCAATTCTGAGCGTCATTCTCACCTACACTCCCACATTCCTTTACTCAGACTCTGAGGAACTTTATACCTCCTTTGCCTACTGTCTCTGTGGGGCATGTATACTGGACCTCGTTAAACTTGCCCCCCTGTCCCCCTTTTTGGTACACAATTAGCACGGGCCACCCCCGTGGGACTTTTTTCTAGGTTACCAGGGATAATCTCCATATCCCAATTGGCCCATACATATATATTTTCACATCCTCTTAGAAAATCATGGACGACCACCATGGTCTCAGCTTCGGTGACGAAGCAGTATCAGACATTCTAGACAGGACACCATCTTTATTGGGAGCTGATGGCACCACCGCTTCCGGCTCAGTATTGGATGACTGGAATTCCCTAACCAGCTTGAAAAGGAATGGCTTAAAATCACACTTCATGGCGCCCTTATGACAGAATACCTGCGAGCGAACATTGCTCCTTCTGGTCTGATTGTGAGCAACTTCCCTAGACTCTTTTTGGATGATGCCACCTTCAAAAAAGAGTGGTCCCTAGTTGCATGGAAGTGCACTAGGGACTGGCTGGTACTAATCATTAACACAGCCAGAAGGCTTGCAGATGTACTGCTAGTGAGGATTCAAATCGCAGAAGGGGCACTGAAAACAACTGTCCAGATTACAGCATATAAAACTCGACTGGCAGAAATTAATAACGAGATTTCTGATAATAAGGAATATTTGATGAAACAAAAGATATCCAAGTTGCAGAAAGATTTGCAGAAATTTGAAAAAGAGAAAGTCTATCCATACCTCAAAGCAGACTACACGTCGGACAAAACAAGTTATTCATCGGACGATAACTCAGATAGGAGAAGTTCGACTGATAGTGACTCCAGTACAGGGAGTTGGGGTAGCAAGAATTCTAGGAGGACATATCGCCCTAATCAGTATTATGGTGGACCACCATATCAGGGCCCAGCAGTTTTCCAAGGCCCTCCCCTCCATTCTGGCAATACCCACCATACCAACATGGGCCACCTCAGTTCTTCCAGCATAACAACCCCCTTTTTAGACAGAGGTTGGGGCAGAGGAAGAGGGCGCAACAAAAGAGGATCGCAAAAACAGGTCCATTGGGAAGATCAATCAACTTACAACATAGAGACAAGGAGCAGAACACAGGGCAAGAAACACTAGTGATAAATCTCTCCCACCGTCTACTAACTGACCAAGAAAAGACAGTGTTGGAGAAAGGTTTGGGTTTTGTTCCCACCCCCGGGTTGATTCATTCAGAGACCTGTGTGAGGTCCAGAACCTGTTCAGAAAGGTAAGGCTCAAAGCCTTCTTTCAAGACCGTCCATTTAATGAATCGGAGGATTCAGGATTGAGAAACCCCTCGACTTTTTCACCTAATAATAGCATGGTCCCTGTGGAAGTTGTAGCATTTGAGAAAGCAGTTCTCAAGGAACTAGCCCTGCCTCATGACAACATTCCTTTTCACAACCTATCTAACTCAGAATTGAATGCAGCAAATAGTCTTGCTGAGGACACAACCATCACCATCAAGCAAGCAGATAAGGGTGGGGCCACTGTGATCCAGAGTACTGTCAACTACGATGCAGAATGTAGTCGCCAACTTCTTAACGACAGATACTATACACCGATAACAGTGGACCCCACCACCCGCCTAATCACTACGATTTCTACATTAGTCTTCGAGGCTGAAACCAACGGTTGGATCAGCCAGAAGGAGGCAGCCTTTTGATAATGAAGGAACCAAGGGTCCCATACTTTTACACCTTACCCAAAATCCATAAGGGTGTTACCCCGGTTCCAGGCCGCCCTATAGTTTCCGGTATTGACTCAATATTGGAACCTCTCTCTAGATTTTGCGACTACTTTCTCCAGCCAATTGTGAGACAGACCCCTTCGTATGTCCGTGACACTACTGACATACTTAGAATTATTGAGGAGACAGACAATGTTAACGAAATAGATTTACTTGTCACTCTTGATGTGGAGGCCCTTTACACTAACATACCCCAGAGAGCCACACTATCTGTTATAGAAACTGCGCTCAACGAACTGGAGTGGACTTCACCTACACCCATATCGTTTGTCATGGAATGCGCAACCCTGGCTTTGACTGAAAATTTCTTTGAATACAAGAAACAGTTATACCATCAAAGCCAGGGGACTTCAATGGGCAGTACCTTTGCCCCCAGTTTAGCTTGTCTGTATATGACAGCTTTTGAAAGAGACATCATCCACAATATCAACAACCCATATTTCCATAACTTGAAATTGTGGAGACGCTTTATAGATGATATCCTCATTTTTGGAGGGGTGATCGCTCCACATGTGAGGAGTTTGTCACTTGGGTCAATGATCAAAATGAATTCTTAACATTTACCCACACCATCTCGGAGACGGACATCCCCTTCCTAGATCTGAAAATCCTACTGACGGGTGGGTCACTCAGCACCACACTTTATAGGAAACCTTCTGACCGCAACAGCCTATTACTATATAATAGTCACCATCCCAGAGCACTGAGAGACAACCTCCCCTTCGGGCAGTTTCTACGCATTAGGCGTAACTGTACTAAGACCTCTGACTTCAACACAGAAGCCAGTACTTTGGTAGTCAATCTCAAAGCAAGAGGTTACCCAGGACGCAAGATTAAGGATTCCATGAAACGAGCTAGTAACAATCCCAGGGAGGCTCTTCTTGAGATACATTCCAAACCTACGACAGACACCCTGACGTGTGTCACATCCTTCACCCCTGACTCAGCTCGCATTAAGAAAATCATCTTAAAACATTGGACCATCTTAGGTACAGGTGATCTATGCATCCCTAGACCCCGGTTTGCATATAAACGGACACGGAATTTGAAGGATATCCTGATACACACTAGACCTAAACAAATCAAACACAGCACACAACAGACCCTATGGGGACTCCCTCCAGTAACAGGACATTACCCGTGTGGTTCCTGCGCAGTGTGTAAGCAGACTAAAATGACTAAGGAGATCTGTTTCTCCGCGAGTTTCAAGTGGACCCTTACTCGCCATACCAATTGTAATACAACACAATGCATTTATATGCTAACCTGTCCCTGCAGCTTGAGATACATAGGCATGACAATGCGTACAGTCAAGACCCGGATAACTGAACACAAAAGTAATATTAGATGTCAGAGGGTCACAACTAGACTATACACGCACTTTAAAGATACCAAACATCATCCTGATTCTCTCCAGTGGGTGATCCTGGAAGCCCACAACCAGATTTCACAATCGAGGCTTTTCAGGATTGAACAGAGATGGGTCCATAGACTCTCTACACATCGTATAGGGCTCAATGACGACATTCCTTGGGGTCTACTGATTTAACCACACTCTTACCCCGGGTCCGTTACTATTGAGCACAATATCTGATAACATCTGTTCTGGGGCTCTATCTTATGCCTAACAGTGATATGCCTCTTAACAACTAGGACCACTGAACATTACTGATCTCCCTATACTAATGGATTTGTTGTCCTTCCAGACATATGAGTCGTGATTCGTCACGACACCTACATCTATCTTACACCACTTGACCATTTTTTGATACAAGCCTGATGCTACCCACTCTAACTGCCACTTATTCTCTTATGGGAAGCCCTCTCCACGCTACCGTCATAACACTTTCATATACCTGGGCTTATACGGTCTTTATTTCTGAGTCTCAATCGTACCAGTGATAATCATTAATATTCTCACAATATTTCGAGACTAGATCCTTTTTGACCCACGTACGATTTTGTTAGACTCCCTTCAAGGATCCAGTTCAGATCCTTCTTCAAGATGGCCACCGTTTTCACCAGCATCCCATTAACATGTCCATTTTTGCTTGCAATCCCGTGAGTTCTCTTTTGGACCGCGTGATGACCCGGGGACTGTGTTTGGATCAACCAGTATTACTGACATTGATTCATTGACATGTAGATGGCCATCACAGGCACTCCCCGGTCCTATATAACGCTAGTATACATCTTCTAGTTACCTTTCCAAGATGGCGGCTTCATTTTTTTAATAATCTCTACACGGTTCACCTTGGCCCAAATCACGCGAGATTTCCCTTGAACCGCGTTAAGATTCGCGGGCTCCGACTCAATTAGGAGTATTTATGTCTACCGGACCAGTTTCATTCCACCATCCCGGTTCCGGCGGCAGGGTAGGTCAGGGTACGAGCACTCAACGAGTGGGGGTAAGTGAATGGTTCCCCCTTTTCTTCCCGTTTTTATAGCCGGATCGCCCCGACGCCCAAACTATCATGTGGGTAGATGACGTGATTAGGGACGCCCTGAGTTCGCATCTTCCACCCTCCCACCCTTTCTTGGGGGTATCGAACCCGCGCTGTGGTAGATGGAACCCCCCAGGGCGGATACCATGCTTATTTGTACTTTGGCATGGGTTTGACTTCATATACATCAGCATGAGTAGCTACAGTCCGGGTCTCGCCATTACTCGGGTTACACGGGCTTAGGATTGCCTCAACGGGTGGTGTGAGTTGGTAGCGGACTCTGGGTATCCCATCATTGTTAAATGCCCATGGTAGGTTTCCGCTGCCATAGCTCCACCATGTGTCTCATATTGAGTATATTCGCTCTCACATTGTTTACATCCAGTCTCCTGTTTTCCCTGTTTATTATTCAGGACACACATTGGTGTCCATTTTGACCGCCGGACTCCGTTGCAGGCAATTATAGTCAGCAGCTTGGGTGAGCCGTGTTCTAGTATATCTGTCTTTATCATATTAATTTCAAACTTTGGTTGTCCTTTTAACGTCATTATCATATGTTTAATATGTACAGCTGGGATTTCAATACATGATTGTCACTAATGTTCTTCTTATTGTTATCCCTTTTGAACACACCACAAGCACGGTGTAGAGTAGGGGTGTATATGAACTTAAATATACCCACACTTCGTCTGAGTACGTTTTTATGTGATGTTGAGTAAATCATTTTAAATTTTAAATATGTATTTTTTGTCCTCACATTTAGGGCATCTACCTTAACACATGGTATGTAGGTTTTCATTTATCATGTCGTGTAGATAGTTATTAATTTTGGTCCTGATGAAATGCCTTGATCCCTCTGACGCAAAGAGCATGAAACATGTCGACCAGTAGAGAATAGAACTTACACAGCTAGATACCTTTCTGCTAGCTTATTGTCATTCTCCCTGTTTTTACTCAGGCAGTTTACCTCCCAGAATAAATCACTACTAGGACTAACTGACCTGTTTTATTTCACGCACTGCACATCTACACACACACTAGAACCCTCACCCCCACTGCACCCTACGGCAGGAACAAAGATCCCCGCCAAAGAGCCCCGTACTGGGTGCCCGTCAGGTATTGCACCGCCGACCTGACGAGGGGCAGGCTCATATGATGAAGCATGACACCTAGCTTGCTAGGTGTGTGAGAGCCCTAGTTCCAACAAGGGAATTCCCCCCTTGTTTTCCTTTTCAGGTGAGACGACCAATTCTGAGCGTCATTCTCACCTACACTCCCACATTCCTTTACTCAGACTCTGAGGAACTTTATACCTCCTTTGCCTACTGTCTCTGTGGGGCATGTATACTGGACCTCGTTAAACTTGCCCCCCTGTCCCCCCTTTTTGGTATACTATTGGCTATGCTCCCAGTATGGGTGAAATGTGACTCCTAAGGCTTGTGGCCCTCATCGTCTTATGAAACATTTCCTACACATTGATTTACGCATTCATTGTCTCTGTATGTGTGTGTGATGTAAAGCGCTCCAACACCCTACATTGGTATGAGGAGCACTATAAAAGAAATTAAATAAATGTGAGAGAGGGTCTAAGGAGACATTAGGGGTACCATTGGAGGGTGGTAGAGAGGGAAGGCATGAAGAAGGATGTCACAGGGGCTGGAGGGGGTGAGGGGCAACAAAGATTATCATACTAGGCTCCACCAACGCTAATTCCGACCCGTAACTTGCCCTCATTTCATCCCCATCTGCTGGATGTAGTTCCCTGCATTCTCTACGTGCCCTTTGGTATGTTCTGCACACAGATCCCGGGTTCATTCCATGGCACTGGTTCTAGGGTAACTCTTGTTCTAAAGTACTTCAGTGTGTTAATCTCCCTACTGTAGAGATATTTCCCCCTCTAGTTTCACCTGGGCATTGTAGTTGCTTTCAGAAGCTGAAATCCCCGGGTGCAATGTACCAACCTCACGGAGATGTAAATTCCTGATGGGGCCGGTAACTGTCTTTATATTATGACTTCTCTGGCTCGGTATTTACTCTGCCCAGTCATCAGCTTTGGCCTCGTCTCCAGCGGTGTCTGGGCTCTTGCACTCTGCTCATCCCCCCTTGCCCCTGTTTGTGGCGGAGCGCCAAGAATGTCAATCTCTCTGCCGATGGCGCTGTGCCCAGAACCAAAGAAAGAACGAATATTCAAGGTGAGGTGCAGCCCTCCGTACCCCCCTCTGCCTCGCCCTCAAGGCATGAGAGCAGCGCCGAGGTGGGCCCAGGTGATTCCACCTCCGAGACCCGCCCTCTTTTGTGTTCTGGAGACGAAGAAGGAGCCTGTCTGGGCAGAAGGGTGGGGGCTACTGAGGTTGGGTGGGTGGGGGGGTTGTAGTGTAGTTCCTATTTCCCTAATAGGCTCTGCGCATTGGAATAATATACCCTATAGGCTTGGCATAGGACTGAGGTCAGTATGCCCCTATCGAGTATATTAAACTTAATTACTTTTGTGCCAGCTAACTCAGAGGCCACTAGAAACTCCTTGAAAACAAGAAGAGAGTAGTTTCTGGCAACCGCATAAACATGACCACTTTGTTTCCCTTTAGAATCGGAACACGTCTCAGAATCGTGGAAACAATAGATAACAGTTTCACTCAGCTAATCGTGCATGCTTAGTTTCCTCAGAGTTACACAGAAAGAATAGACGGGCGTTTCAATAAAAAGGTTTTATTGAACAGTCTTGTTTCTCGTGTAAGAGATATGAGCTGTTATGATCACAAGACAGTATGCAAGATATATAATGTACAGCGTAAGCAGTAGAAATAAATAATACTGCGCTAGCATTATCTTTTAGCATATATTCACGTACATATATAACATGAGCTAAAAATGCGAGTACTCATACGATGCGTCTCTAAGCTAGTTCTACCCCAATGTACCTAGTCTAGGTGTAGGGAAAGGTAAGAAGTAGGTGGAGTATTCTCTATTATGGTATACTAAGAGTATGTTAAGTCTAGTATGCCAAGAGTCCCTCTAGGTTCTAGTCAGCTCCATACCTTGAGAATGAGAGAGGTGGGAATCTCCTTCCGGATCTGGAACTCTAACACCCCGCGAAGGGAGTCAGAACACAGGAAGCTGGATTCTCTGCGAGCAGGGATGACAGCGTCTTCTCAGTGCGTCAGGCCGGGATACGGGCTCCTCTGAAGTCGAGGTCTCCTCCTAACTTGCTTGGGCAAGGGAAGGTATATTTATACCTGGTAGGTGCCTTGGAATGTCAGCATTGACGTGAAGTCGGACAGAGGAAGACGTCAGGAATGAACCCTTAAGGTATAGCGGTTCATGCATAATAGATGAGTTCTTGGAGAAATCAATAATCCTGTGCTAGGGGAACTCCCGAGAGCTTAAGGGTCTGGTTTCTAAGAACTCGTTGTGACGTTAGGGTGGACGGATGTCGGTGACCATGCCTGTATTTGGAGTGCACGGCTAATGCCTAAATAAGGACTGGGATTCTATGCCTATATAAGGGCAATGCGAATTGTGCCTATATAAGGACATGTTTCAGGAAAACCTATACACGGACACCTAAAGCGGAATACAACAGGATGCGCTGCCCCTTCCTGCCGTCATCAAGGGGTATGCAGACTCTAAATGTGGATTTGAAGCTGCATTCCCCGCTCCGGCCCGTTTCCTGTATTCAAGGGACAGGAAGGGATCTGATGAGCTGGGGTCACACACGCCCTCTGGACTGTTTTGGCAGCGCGTGTTATAAACGGAGCTGTGCGCAGAGCAGGGCAGAAGTTCACACCGTACCGGTGTCCGTGTTAAAATAGAACTGCCTAAGCGGATGAAAAGATATCGTCGGAGCGTGCACCTTCAACCACGGCCCTACTTTATTTAGCTTCACGTGCACTCTGGGAGTTGTAGTCTGTTGTTCCCCCAAGTGGCTGGTTTACCTAAAAATGATCTTTAAGAAGTTCACCGCCGGGCCTTATGAAAAAGAAAAAAAAACACTAGACTCGCTACTCCGTTAAGGTGACCCGAACAGTGCAGAGGTCACACCGGGGTCATGATGTCATGCTGCGCGCGGTGCCCTGCTATGAACTTGATCCGGTCACCTTTCTGGACTCCGCAAAGGAAGTATGGCATCAGAGGCGTGAGGAATTCTGCACCAGTGCGAGAGGTGCATTCATGTGCGGGCTACAGGAGGGAGGGGCTGGGGGCGCAGAAGCACAGACCTTGTGTTACCTGCCGTGAGCGGCCAGGCTTCGACCTTCTTTACAAGACACCGCTGTGACTGGCCAGGTGTGAGCGGTAAGAGAGACCAGCAGGAACAAGCGCTGAAAGACAACCGAGGCCCCGCGGCCGCGAAAGTTAAAGCGACGCGGGAGCGAGCAGAGGGCATGTACAGCGTTTACCTGGCGGGAGCGAGCAGCGGCAGGGGTGATAATTGCTAACAGATGGCGCCGCTGCTTGCTCCCGCAAGGCAAACGCCGCACATGCACGAGGGCCCATTGGAAACAGTGCAGAACATGCACGAGTTTCCACAAAAGCCCGGAGCGATTTCAAGAGGTCACTCAGCTGCGTAGGCGAGACCTAAAAATCACTCTAGGGGTGGGAGACTGACAGATCCATTTTGGGGGCTGTCCAGCCTCAGCCAGAGATGCGCAACGTGTATACAATTAATCTTTCTGGTTCTTCTACTGTAACTAAGTTCACTAATTAATTTGATTTTGAATAAATAGTAAAATACAGCAAATGTGATAGGCAGATTAAGCCTGTGCAGTAAGTAGCACTTTCAAGTTCAGTTAATGCAGAAACTTGCAAGCCCCCTAGTTGGCATGTCTCACTTCTACACATTTTGCACCTAGGCCTTGAGGGTTTCAAGGTACTATTTACACGTGACTTTTAAACACAAGTCACACGTGTTGCTTTTAAACATTGGTTGATGCAGGTTTACCGCCTGCAAAGAGTCAGTGTTGCAAGGGCTGCCATGATGCTATATTTTGGAGATGCACATGTGACTTTTTAATGCCACTAGTGCAGTTCTGAGCCATTTTACTGTGACCTCACTAGATATGCCAATAGGGATTAGACAGTTATTTGCCAAGTTTAGTGATGATAACATGAGCTGTGAGGTGTTTAACACTGCACAGAGTTAAAATATTTCCTGTCAAGTAAAATGGGGGTACTATACGAAGTGAACCAATTTCCTACAAAGAAGCATGCCTTAGACTTACTTATGAGATGTTTTTGTGCTTGCAGTGAATTTAAAATGCCAATCTACTTGCTAGATCGCAGTTCACTCTCCACTTTCTTTCAAAAGTACTTTTTAAGTTTTTAAAGGTTGCAGCATTTCTCATTAACAATTTCTTCTTTTGTATTGTTTGCTTGCAACCCTGAATAGTGGTTTGGCAGTCAAGAAAAAAGTCAGTCTGCTGGCTAGTGATCGTTTTAACCACATCTGTCTCTGAAATGTATCTCGATCTTATTAGTTTTACCAGATTAAAAACTGAACTCCCTGGGCTAATTACTAGTGTGGCTGCCATTTTCTATGGAACCCAGCCCCATCAGATCAGACCTACTATTTGCATTGAAAAAAAGCAAATGTAGAGAAAATCTAGATCGCCACATTATCTGAATGACATTTTAGGAATATTTCTATTGTAGCTAAGAGAGAAAACCCTAAAAAACTGTATATGGGCAACTGTAGAGTCACCTGAAAGGACATTAAAATTGGTCATCTAGAAAAAACACATAAATCTACCATTTAATAGAAACACCTAAATAGAACCACTATATTTGGAAATCACATCTTGATCAGCTCATCAACGACATGTGGTGTCTTCAAAGGCTCTATACTGGCTCCAACTGTCTAAACCTGGAACCACTCCACTCTTTACAGGCAGATTCTGGGGTCAACATCCATTACTATGCAGCTGACACACAATTATACCTAAAGACATCTTCCATCAAACTCTCTATTCTTAGGTTTTGCCTCGTGAAAATCCAGTAGTGAATGACTAATAAAGATTCCATGTTAAGTCCCCAAAAAAGTTCATCATCATCACAGCCAAGATAAAAAAATTAATTTGAAAACGCACTACTTGATAAACTCAAGTTAGATAATCCCCCCTTTTCTATTTTCCCCACAGAGAAAACTTTGGGCTTTGCTATTGATAACGCCTTGTCATCATCACCGCTTATCAACATCTTATCTTCCTCTGTAAACTTTTATTGCACTCCTTAATGAATACCAACAACTTCTTGACACCTAGCCAATTGAATGCAGTTACCTATGCATTAATTTGATTGCAACTAGACTTCAGTAATGAAAGCTTAGCTGGTGTTGTCCAGTAGTCTTTAGCACTAAGCAAGGATGATCTTTCTGCCACAGTAAAACTTTTGTCTGCCAACATCGGCGTACTGGTGGAAGAAATGCCAAGATCTTCAAGGAGTTCACCCTAGGATTGATATTGAAAAGAATGGGCTCTACCATTGAGTCTTGAGGGACACCGCAAAGGATAGGGTAACGTAAATCCAAAGCCAACTGAGCAGCTTAAGTAAAGTCAAAATAAATAGCTTGGATTTAATGTTAAAATAAAAAATAAATAGAAAGCACACTTTTAAACAGTCTTGAACTGTGTAGAAAAGAACAGTATGCACAGGATTTGTGCAGTCACTCAAAGTGAAGGGAGGCAATGGTAAAGTAGGCTAACTGCTGACCAAAAGCTCCTCTATGTATGTACACTATGTATCAATTATTGTAAATACAATAGTTTGGCGAGAAAGCTAAAGTTGTTGTAAAAGGGCCGGATTTAAAAAGGAGACGGAAAATATATCACAATCAAAATGAGCACCCGAAGTACAGGAAATAAAAATAACTTTTTAAAGTCAACACAAAAAAATAAATTACACCTAAATGTACACATTGAATCAACGTTGCCACTGAAGAGACAAACAGTATTTTAGGAACATGAAAAGAAATGTCCTCATGCTTAGTGGCGTCACTCAGAGTGTAGGGAGCCTATGGGCAAAGTGGGCTGAACCAATGCCCCGTGCTGTTTGGTTTGGTGGGCGGAAGCAAAATATAAATGTCAAGTTAAAAGACCAATGGATGAAGCGTGCTGACTGATCAAAGCCCCTGAAAGTCTATTTATTATTGTTGTAATCTCCATCTTATGGTACATTCCGGACCCCCCTCCCCTCTGTCCCAGTTGGTCCCCTCCTGTCACTGTTTGCCAACATTCCACAGTGCCCTCCAGCTGCCTGGAACCTGTGGTGGTGTGAAGACTAATAAAGAAGGGTTCTCTACTTACCTACGCTTAGTCTTCTTTATAACACTGGCGACGATTCACCGGGTGGGGACGGTTCACCACCACCCCCAACGCTTACTCCAGGTCAGCTGTCCTGATTCAAATTACTTCAAGTGAGTAGTTCACGTTACATCAAGCCTCCTGATCCTGTGCTCTCGTTTGCCTTCGCACTACGTTGGGGATGTGCCACTTTCTGTGAGGATTTTTCTCATTGACCTCCTCGTTCTTTGCCATTCTGCCAAGGATTACCTCCACTTTTCCCTGGTGTGACCTCCGCAGACGTCTGCCTCGTTGGGAGATCCGGTGCTTGGTCTCCTTTCCGGAGGCTTCCCGCCTTGGCCCCCAGCTGCTTTCTCCACCCCAGCCATGGACTCTCCTTGCTTCGTGAGGTTTCCGCTCCAGCAGCCTCAGAGACACGGTGGTGCCCGTTGACTCCCTCAGTGTGAGGAGTTTTCACGTCTGGCTTTCCGGCGAGCGCATGCTCTCTCCCCTCGCCTCACGATCCTCTAGTACCTTGCTGGGCATTTCTTGGCTTTGGAAGGCATTTCTACATCGTCCTCAGTCCCCTGCTGTCCTCAGTCCTCCCCTGCCTTCCTTCCGGCGGAGCTTCTTCACACACAGCGGAGAAAGACACGCCTTCCCCTCACGCCTCCGGACACTCCTCCCCGGGCGGGGCTCTCTATACATCGGCCGAAGGCGTTGCTTGCCGCCCTCAGCCACTCCTCCTAGGTGGTTGCTCTTGTCTTAACCCTTGCCTGGGTTCCCGCCTATCTCCGGCTCATCTCCTCACGCTGACGAGCACAGCTGTTCTTGCTTTTTCTTCACGACGTGGGAGCCTGACTCGCATCACTTGATTTCACGCTGATGGGCACAGCAGAAGTTGCTGCATACTAGCCGGTGTGGGAGTTTGACTCCACTGGTTCTTTCCCCTCACTGTTGGCCCTGCCTGTCACTTCACGCTGACGGGCACAGCTTCTTCTACATCATCTATTGGCTGGCATAACCTTACTGAGTACCACTATATTGCCTGCCATACGCTGATGGGCACAGCTGTTCGCTTCATACCCAGTGTGTGGGAGTTTTAAATCCTATGTTTGAGGCATTTTACATGTGTTCTTTGCCTGTTACCTCTCGCTGACGGGCACAGCTCCCTAATTGTGAACTACTTCAAGACTAGTGTACCATTTCACTTGTATGGGACGGTTGTATTTTTAGAAGTACCCTTACTGTTCGCCCTTTGTTAACTCCCTGCCTCCCCTATATATTTTTCTTTCGGTCCAAACATGGCAGCTGCTAACATGTCACAACCTCCACCTTTCCTTAACGAGGGGGGGAGAACCTTTGCTGCCATGGAAGCAATGGTTCGGATTATTAGAATCCTACTTGATTCCCATTGGTGGGGAGAAATGTCCTCCATTACGTAAACTGCACACCCTACTGCACAACTTAGGTATCGAGGGCAGCAAGGTTTACGATGATATCTCTATTTCAGCAGACGGGGAGAGTGATAGTGATGAGGATGAAAATGTTTACCTGGTAGCAGTCAACAAATTAGAAAAACACTTCAGCAAGAAAATAAATGTAGTGTTAGAGAGGCATAAGTTCTTTTCAAGGACACAAGGGAGAAATGAAAAAGTTAAACCTTTCATTGCTGCTTTAAAGGGCCTAGCGAACACTTGCGAGTTTGAATCTCTTCAAGAGTCTCTTATTAGGGATCAGTTGGTTAGGTGCACCAACAATCCTAAGATTCAGGAAAGACTTTTAGTAGCTAACCCAGATCTCAAGGAGGCCATTGACATAGCTGTGGGGATTGAGCATACAGCGGATTGCATGGTTGCTATGAAAGGGGAGGGGGATAAATCCACAGAGGTTAATGCCATAAGCAAACACGAAGCAGGCAAAGATACTAAGAGTAAGACATCTAATACTTTCCCTCCCGGTACTAAACTCAGGTGTTATAGGTGTGGGAGCCCGAGCCATCTAGCTAACAATCCTGTATGCCAAGCCCGTTCTGTCACGTGCCACAAATGCGGGAAAAGGGGACATTTGACCAGGGTTTGCAGGGAACAGCGCTCCAAATCTGTGTTGTCAATTGAGCACGAATCCTCTTCTGACACTAAGTTAATCTTTCAACTTACAGATACTGATGACACTGCCAAATTTCCTTCTTGCAATATCACCCTGGACAATAAACCTGTAACAGTTTTCGCTGATTCTTGTTCCCCATTCACCTTAGTGGACGCCAAGGTATTCTCCCAACTTTTCCCCTCCTGGCAAGAAGACATACTTCCCCCTGACATCCAACCGGGGGGTTACAATGGGGATCCCATACCCTTGCTGGGCATGACCACCATGGAGATAGGGTTTAAGGGCAGGAATACGGTGGGCAGGATTTACATCACCCAGAAGGGATCAAACTTGTTAGGGTGGAAACACCAAAGGGAACTTGGCATCAAGCTAGATCCCAACAGTCCTGATCAGGTTCTATTGGTGGATCCCTCAGTTGGGGGGATGGAGGTATGCAACGACTTCCCCAAAGTCTTTTCCGATGAGCTGGGTTTACTCAAGGATTACCAACACTCCATTAAGTTAAAATCTAACGCCAAGCCTGTGGCACACAAGGTCAGACCCATACCACACATGATGCAAGCCCCCCTTAGTACTGAACTCGACAGATTATTGTCCTTAGGCGTAATTGAACCCATTGAATGCTCACAATGGCTGGCCCCCATTGTTCTCACCACCAAAGCGTCCAGTAAAGACATCAGGCTGCGTGTGGACCTCAGGGACCTCAATGAGAACATCTGGGTGGACAGGCACCCCCTTTCACGCATACACGAGGTCCTCACCCTTCTCAAAGGTGCCAGCTGTTTCAGCGTCCTGGACCTGTCATCAGCCTACCACCAGGTAGAGCTCCACCCAGACTCATGTCACCTCACCTCCTTTGTCACTCCCCTGGGGGCATTCCAATTCCTACGTATGTCATTTGGGTTGGCCTCTGCGGCTGCTGCCTTCCAGAGGATCATGCAACACGTTCTGAAAGACCTTCCCAGAACCCTTTGCTTCCAGGATGACATACTCATCTATGGGAAGGATCTGGAGGAACACAATTCCACCCTTAGAATGGTGTTAACCAACTTGGGAAAAGCTGGTCTCACTCTCAAAAAAGAAAAAGGTTGTATAGGCGTGGGATCGGTTGAGTACCTTGGGCACACCATTTCTCAAGATGGCATAAGACCCAAACTGGACCTGGTAGAGGCTATTCGTAACACTGCGGCCCCCACTTGCGTTCAAGATCTCAAATCATTCTTGGGCCTATCCGAATATTACTCTAAGTTCATCAGAAATTATGCCTCCATAGTTGAACCCCTACGGAGTTTGCTCAAATCCAGAACTTCCTTCGTGTGGTCTGATAGCTGTCAGGATGCTTTTGTAACGGTAAAAGAATGTATCATTTCTGCCCCATCCCTGGGTAGGTTCGACCCCACCAAACCTACGATCCTTTGCACCGATGCTAGCAACAAAGGCCTGGGAGCTAGTCTCACCCAAATTGCTGACGGTAAAGAACAGATCGGCGCATTTGCCTCCCGTGCCCTTAAGGGCGCAGAATTTAACTACTCTGTAGTGGAGAAAGAGGCACTTGCCGGCTTCTGGGCGATCAAACACTTCCGGTTCTTTCTGTGGGGCATTCCATTTACAGTAAAGACCGACCACAAACCCCTCATGTTTGCATTTACCATAAAAGGGTCAACTAGAACCACCCCCAGGATTGCCAGATGGATCCTAGGACTTGAAGGGTACAATTTCAGTGTTAAGTATGTGCCAGGGTCTCAAAACATTGTTGCTGATTTCTTATCCCGTTCCCCAGCTGTGGTCAAAAGTAAAACTGTTTCTTGTGATTGTGATGATGTCATACTCCAATTTACCTGCTTGAACAAGGAGGAATGGGACAATTCTGTGCAAGCTGATGCTGAAATGTGTGCTATCAAAGAACTCATCAGAAATGGTTGGCCTGCTACTAAAGGCGACGTTCCGGCAAACCTGTGTAAATACTGGGATGTAAGACTAGAATTAAATATACAAGAAGGTATTATTTGCCGGGGGGAGAAAGTGGTCCCACCGGAGAATCTAAGAGAGAAAATCGTTGAGCTTGCTCACTTGGGACATTTAGGGCGCAGTCTCACCAAGAACAAAATCCGCTTGGACTACTGGTGGCCAGGCATGGATGCTATGACTGAGAATGTTGTGAAAAATTGTTTGGATTGTAGCCGCAGTGACAAGATTCACCAAACCCGCAAACCTCCACTTTCTCCAGTAGAGGTTCCCGACAGGCCATGGTCCAAGTTGGACCTTGACATTATAGGTCCAGTCAACCTAAAAAGTTTGAATGAACGCTTCATTTTAGTATTAGTGGACTACCACACTCGTTGGGTGGTTTATAAATGTGTCCATCAAATCGACACAAAAGTTCTCACACAGTTCTTGGAAGGCGTTTTTTGTGATGAGGGTATACCTGACACTCTGGTTACAGACAATGGGGTGCAGTTCACCTCGGAAAATATGAAAGAATTTCTGGCTTACAGGGGCATCAATCATCACAAGACAGCTTTGTATTGTCCCCGTGCTAATGGATTAGTGGAGCGGATCAACCGCATGTTCAAAGAATGCCTTCAGAGGGCAGAAGTTATGGGGACACCGGCCAAATCTGCATTAATGGAGACAATTTGGGCTTATCACTCCACCCCAAATAGTGTAACATGAATTTCCCCGTTCACCTCTCTCAAAGGAAGGGTTCCTAAAACCAAACTTTCTCCTCCAGGATTGAAAAGGAATGATACATGTATTGTCAACCGCAGTGAAATTTCCAGAAGGGTGGACGAACACCAGATCAAATACAAGTACAGAATATGACCAAACCAAGCACGTCAAATCTCAAGCGTTCAAAGAGGGAGAATGGGTCCGCGTGGACCTGCCCAAACCACGCAGAAGAGAAGCGTCCAGGTTCTCTGAGCCTTGCAGGATATCTAGGGTGGGGAAAAATGTGGTCCAACTAGAAAATGGATAAACCTGGAGCATGGACAGAATCATTCCTCACAATCAAGGGGGTGACGTCGATAACAGTTCTATTCTTGAGAGCGAGCCAAAGATACCCAGTCCCAGGAGATCGCTGAGAACCAAATCCACACCGGTGTGGGTTAGAGACTATTGTGTAAAGTGATTGTTCTTGCAATTGTATTGTTCATGAAATGTATTTTTAGTCTCCTCCTCATCCCCTTCAACTTTTCTTTTCTCTCTCTCCCGCTTTTCTTTCCCTCTGCTCTCTCCCCTTCTTGGTTTTCCGTTCCTTCTCTCTCACCCTAGCCCTCTAATCCTTTCTCCACCCTATGCAAGGAGGTGTGTTGTAATCTCCATCTTATGGTACATTCCGGACCCCCCTCCCCTCTGTCCCAGTTGGTCCCCTCCTGTCACTGTTTGCCAACATTCCACAGTGCCCTCCAGCTGCCTGGAACCTGTGGCGGTGTGAAGACGAATAAAGAAGTGTTCTCTACTTACCTACGCTTAGTCTTCTTTATAACAATTATGTATGAATGTTTAAGGAAGATACAGGTCGGTACTAACAGTACCATACATGCCAATAGACCCGATTCAGGCGGGAGACTACCGATTTTTCAAGCCAAAAATGGCTTTATTTTAGCTGTCTCCCGTCTGAAATTGCATTTTCTACAATAAAAGTCAATGGGGAATTTTCATTCTTCCGATTTTTTATTTTAAATCTCCAAGGTCCCTGTCCTAAAATGTTGGCATGTATGCAGTACTACTTCTAGGTCTATGGCATCCCATTTTGGTACACGAGTGAAATTTAGCCTGTTGTACTTATTCAAACTCCAAATGTATGAGTTTTCCTAGCACTGAGTGAGAATTGCTACCGCTGCATCCGATAGCCTTAGGGTTAATCAGTGCTTTGAATGGAAACATATAAGTGCAGGGACTCATGCAAAAGTACAACTGAAATTGAATTGCGTGCAGCGATGGTGGTGTTATTCTTACCTGTGGGGTTCTCCCTCACTTTGGCCACCAAAGTCATTCCGGACACCCTGCGCAGGAGACCGCCTGCTGCCTCAGGGGCCCAAGTCAGGCTCCTGGAATCCTCCTCATCTCTGTCCTGTGTTGCCTCCGAACCGTCCCCTGTGTAAGACCCCGGTTTAGACGGCTCACTACGTAACAGCCGTTTGTACAGCCAGTAGCATACGCTGGAGCCGACCACCAACCCAAGCAGGGCTCCAAGAAGAGTCCTACCGTAATGGCCCATGACGGGCGAAGCTGCATCGAAGGCCAGGCTGACAGAAAGGGGTTATTGCCGCCACCATGCCTGGCTTCCAGCGGCGCACATGGCTATCCCAAGGCAGAAAGAACGGTTTGCCGATGCAAGTCTGCTAGTTAGCCTAGGAACGAGACTACCAACTTTTCTGGACCGACGATATCTATGTGCACGTGTATAATAAATTAATTTATGATGTTTGTAAATGCAAATGTTCTCGAGCTACAGCATTACTTTTAGTCTTTTGCAGTTCCAGAATTGTATTCTGTACGTTGGTCCTTGTGCACTCTAGTTGAATAATTTCCCTTTCAAGATGGCCGCCACGGTCGCGTTTATCCCAAGGCTGGCCCCACGCCGCACTTTCGATGATGACACGGTATTGAGAAAGGACCTAATGAGGTATGCCAGGAAATATCGAAACATGGTTTCTCGGCCATCGTGTGGTCAGAGGCGGGGCCTTGTTGCCATGCAACAGTGATTTAGACGCACTGAGTCCCTGTAGGACAGGCAGTGTGGAGCGCTGCTGCCGCCTGTGAATTATTGATACCCGGGATCCCTTTACCATGTCTTCCCTGCGGCAGGCCGAGGCCCCCCTGAGACACTACATTCAGCAGCACGCGCTGCCTGAGATATACGAGGTAACATAAGAGTCGAGTTTTCACTAACAGCTGTGAACGTCCACTTTGCCTGAACTAATTGCAGGCTCCTGAGTGTGAGGGTCTACACCTGATCTAATCTAAATGGTTCGCTAAATTCAGCGAACCATACCAAGATTACTGCCCTAACGCACTGTTACCTAGGCCAAACCTGAGTTACTTGTAGGGGGCCCTTTTGAGCTAAGTTGAAGACAAGAGTTAGTGCTGAGCTAGCTGAAGAAATTGATGTTATGGTCCGTTCTGGCTTAGCAGAGAAAATATTGTAAACCTGTGTGTCACTAGAGCCCAGCATGTGAATTAAATAAATCAAAGTGTTCTTGGGGTTAGCCCACAGTTATTACCTGTTCTTTGTCAATTTACATGTAACCAGGGCAGAAGTCCTAAAAAAAAGTAGGAGTGACTAACCAGGTTAGGCAGTATGCAAGTAACTTCACAGCGCGTGACATCATGGGGCATGACATTGCACATGGCATCACAGAAAGTGGCTTCACAACCCATGACCTCACAAGATCTGATGTGACTTCTTGTGATGTCACTTCCTAAGACCTCACACATATATTTAGCAGGTCTATCATGAGTACATTTGAGCGCATTTCAAAATGTAACAAATGAGATTTTGCGTTTGGTTTGTGCCAAAAATGTGACGCAACCCCAACGCAAAATCTGGGCCTCCACATATACATTTATTTTTAAAAACCCTGCCTCAAAGAAATTGACAGCAATGAGAAACGCGGCAGTAAACCTGTACTGCCTAATTGGTTGCAAAGTCTGCATTTTAAAATATCTCATGGGGTTAAGGCACCTGCTGCAGAGATCTTTGTGTGGCAACTAAATTGCAGGGAATAATAATAATAGTAAGATATCTCTGGAGGTAATGTATTTGCTGGAAAGATATGTGTTTTGTCTAGTCCCAGTTTTCAATCAAAGTAGCATAGAAGGTTAATATGTATCCTGCAAAGCACATTACGTAATACGCTTATGACAGATTTTTATTTTATGGAAATGGGTTCGTGGGCTACTGCTTTTAACACAGAGATACTTTTGTTACTTTCAGTTCATAAATTGTTATCCTTCTAATTTAGCACAGTGAGCTATGAAGGGCTTGTTGACTCGTACACCTTGTAACACTCACTGTGTTATGTAACACATCCTGTACACTGATTTACACACATATAATTTATTGTCAATTTATAATGTGTACGTGTGATGTAAAGCGCTCTGACATCTTGCAATGGGATGATTTAGCACTATAGCACTATAAAACAAATAAAAGAAAATAGTGGTATTTACATTATTTGTGTAAATACTGGGACTTACAGTGCATGCTTATCTCTGATACACAGGGACCAAACAAAGTCAAAAGCATGCCTCTATTAAGTACCTGTGAAGTGAGAAGCTGTGTGCCTTTGTTTCCCCTCCATTGCATTTAGGAGTGTGGCTCCTGATCGCTCCAAGCCAGGATACTCCAACAAAAGGAGGCCTGTTGGCCCTAAATTTTGTCTTTTGTTATGGGCTTCGCTGGAATCTGATAAGCCCCTTCCTAGCCTCCACATTGCTGCTGGGAACAAAAGCAGACAACGTCCAGGCGCTGCTGAAGGTGTCCTGGTGTCTGAAAATTACACCGGGACAAGTTTACCATATTTCTGAGAGGCCCAACCTCTTGGCAGGGTAGGTGGCGTCCACCCTGTGAAAAGAGTGGGTGGACGCCTTTACCAGCGTGAACCCTTAACTTGTGCCCTGCATGTTATAGTCCCTGATTTCAGATGCTTGTTTCTGGTTGTCCTATGTCCTCGATTTTGGATTCATGTGTGCGGCTGTGTGGGACTGGCCATCATCTGACACATGATCAGCACCACTGGAATTATGCAGCAGTGGAGGATCAAATTATGCAGCATGGTTGTCTAAATTATGCAGCAAGAAAAGGCAAATTAGGCGGCATATTGCAGTACATTTTATGATGGCATTACTTCATTATTTTGTCATTTGTACCATGGTGAGACTGTCTGGGCAAAGATTTCAGCTCATTACTACCCGTTTAACAATTAAATGCAGCAGTAGGCAACTAAAAGATGACTCGTCAACTTTTGTAAAGGGCCATTCACTACGCAGAAACATGTTCCCACGTTTTAAGTAACCTTTGATCCATTTGAGCTAGAAAAATATTGTTTGTTAAAATCTGCAGATTATGCACCAGATGATAGATTGTGGGGGCAAATTCAATTTTTCCAGGCATGATCATGGCTGCATCAGAGTACATTAGTCAACCTAGGCTGATTATACCTCATCCTGAAAAGCTGGCACTTAAATGAAACCAGTGGCTCAGATCCTTTGAGAATGATTGAATTGCCATAGATGGTAATAAATTTGATCCTGAGAGGAAAAAGGCATTAGTGTTTAAAATTTTTGGGAGATTCAGGAAAACACATTTTTGGCAATTTGCCAGAAATTGAGGCACCACATGAATAATTTGACACTTGGGATGAGAATAATGAGGCAGTAAATTGTTTAGAAAAGCAGTTCACAGAATAACCAAGCATTATTTTAGAGAAGTGTAACTTTTAGAAGAGGAAGCAAGCAAGCAAGCAATGAAACAGATGAAGAAAACATCGCTGCATTAAGCACTAGAGGCAACATGTGAGTTCAAAAATAACAGTGGCATTTATTTGAGAAACCAGTTTGTTACCTCGCCTGCTTGGCTTTTGCAAAGGTCAATAACAGCAGAATCATACAGACTTGGTGGGTGATCAGTCCACCCTTACCTTACAGGGGTAGTTCTCTTCTGCAGACGTAGGGCTGTGTCCTGCTCCAGAAATTATTTGCTAGGGGACTCCAGCGAGGACGCGGTCATGTGGCCCAGACCGGGTGGGGAGGAACAGCGGGCGAGTCGTTCGGCTTACCGGATTGCAAGAATCCCTCGGGTAGGGCGCCTCCGTCGGAGTCTCTCCGTGCACCTCCTCACATCCACCGGGCCTGACCTTCGTACTCGTGGAGTCCCTATTCGGGCGCCATTTGAAGAACCGGAATAACCCACTCACTGGGTCTCGGCGGCGGGGAATTGCCCAAGTCTTCCATACCCTTCATACGTAGTAAAAGGAGACACAGGAGCCTTCGTCTGCAGGAGGAACCCAGATTTATTCAAATAGCCCGGGCTATGGAACAGAGTCCCAAGCTCGTTAGAAACAAGACAGAGGAGGCTGCTGCTTTACTCCGCAGCTTACAAGCCTTTTATACTTTTTCATTCCAGTCTTTTGGCTGTTAGTCCATTGTTCAATCAGGGCAGTGTTTGCAGTTGATAACCAGATCCAGACGGTGTTTGTAGTTGGTGACCTGATCAAGGCTTGGTACTCAAATTATTGTTCACTCAGCTTGATCAAAGCACGGTCATTCAGGTCATTGTTCGATCAGCTTGATCAAAGCTCGGTCATTCAAACCATTGTCCAATCACCCTGATCAAGGCCCAGCAGTTAGACCATTGTCCAGATAACCTGATCACGGTGTCAAGGATGTTTACCAGGCAGGGAGCAGGAGATGGGAAACAAATCATTTACACAGGGCGTGAGTGTCTCATGGTTTTCTGTCGAACTGCAAAGAACAGGGGGTTGGGTGTGCGACAGTTCCTGGGCAGAAATGCAGGCTGCAAGATGGTTTTTGTCGTGTTAGTTAGAATTTCCTCAGGCATCAGCAGAAACGACCAGGTGGGTCGTGTGGAAGTGTTTGACACGAAATGGCAATGAAAAAACAATGGAGTCCTGGTACAAATGATACCGATCAGAAGAACACTTTTCCTCAGTTCTTTCTCTGTGGAAATACAGGGAAGACTTTTAAGTGGCTGTAGTCCAATACTTGAAGATGTGCTTGATATCACTAAATCATAGAGTTGCCTGCCTTGTCTGTAAAAGCCTTAATCAAAATGACAGCAGAAATAAGCCAGTATGTGTAGTCACTGTTAAAGACAAGAAACGGAAGAATGTCAGCATAAAGTTGCATGATAGTAGTTCTTGTTGAAGTTATGGTTCTAAAACACATTGAGGCAACAGTAAAGTATGCCCTGCAATTGGCAAAAGATGCATTAGATGTAAGAAAGTGGAATATGTATGCAGAGGGTTAATTGTCATTAACACTGTTAAAGTTAGTAGTATAAATGAATGTAAGGTTGAAACATGTACCAGGATCAATAGTTTGGCCCTCACAATTGCTAACCAGGTTGAAGAAAATGCCTCCGACAAAAGAGTAAATGGGTCATTGTGTTTGGTGAGGATTGGTTCAATAGATCTCCAAGTCATGGCAGACTCCAGCTCACCAGTCACTATCTTGTTGATGTAACATTTGACAATTTATAGACCCCGAAAGAGTTAATTTGTAGTGATTTAAACCCATCTGCTTATAGTGATTTTGATATTGAAATGTGTGGATACTTTAAAGACAATCTAGAATTTATGGGCAGGCTGATTGATAGAAAAATATACATGGCAGTACATGGAAGGGACATAATAGGATGGCACGAACAAGCAAAGTCAGAAATTGTTTTGAGACTAGGCAGTTCATGCCCTGTAGTGTTGGAGGGTGTCCATGTTAGTGCTGCTGTTCAAGATACCACTGTGTTCGAGACATCCTGAGTGAGTTTGGGAATTGTTTGAATCCAGGATTGGATGTATTTAGGAGTTTGAACACCTAATCAGATTAAAAACAAATACTATTCCAGTCATGCACAAAGTAAAACATTTGTTTTTAATAATGAGTAAATAACTAAAGACGTTATTAGACCAGATGTGTTAGTATAAGATCATTGTTCCTACTGAGTCTTTTGAATGTGTTTCAGCAGGGGTGATTGTCTAAAAAAAAAAACGGTGAGAAATTCGTCTCTGTGCGGGTTTCCACTCATTAAATAAAAACACAATAGCTGATTGTCACCCTTTCTCCAAGATTCATGACCTATTGCCTGCAGGAGGCAATTCACATTCATTTTCTACTATCGATCTCACGTCGGCATACTACCAGGTTAGCTTGAGTAAAAAATGTCAGGTTCTTACCACCTTTGCCACACCTTTTGGTGTCGTGTAGTTCTTATAAGACCTATATAGGATCTGCGCGTTTAGACAACATACACTGCGGGGCTGGTGTCCAGACTGATTCCAGACACCCCCACCGGGTATGTTGGCCTGTGTACCAGCTAGCTCGCAATGCCACTATAACCTCCTCTTACCAAGGGAAGAATAGTTCTTGGCAACTATCGAACATGACAACCCTGATCCCTCAGGACCGTGGAAACAGTAACTTACTTTTCGCTCAGTCACTCGTGCTCACTTGTTCTCAGAGAGATACACAGAATAAACGGTTGGGACATTTTCAATAAGTATTTATTGAACAGTCGTTATTCTAGCGTAAAATAAGTGCACTGAAATCACCAGTAGACAGTAGCATAAATAAATGAGTAGAAGCACTAAGAAAGTAAACAGGTGGTAGGTTTCTACCATGTTGCTAAAATCATAAATACAGGCAAGTATATAGAATACATGGCAATAAAATGCGTACTCCTACGATGCACCCTAGCTAGATGTACCTAGCATGTGAGTAGGTGTAAAGCCAAGAATCCCTCTAGGATAAAGCCAACCCCATTACCTGATGTGAGACTGCGGGACCCCGTTCTGGTCTCGAGCTGAACACCCCGCAAGGGATGTCAGACCACTGCGAGCTGGAGTATCTGCATGCAGGAACCTCAGCGTCTTGCGTCAGTGTGTCGGCCGGGAAGTCCTGATCTCCTCTAACTATCTCAGCAAGATGTGGTGTTTATATACCCTAAGGTATCCCCAGGGGTTCTACCTTGCAGTGCCAGTGTCGGACTTAGGATAACGTCGGGAATTAACTTTATACACAGTTATTATGCAGGAGATGATGGTCCTGCTGTGATTCCAAGAAACTAAGAATCCTCATGCATAATTTATGAGGCCAGTGTCCAGGGAAAAACCCCTACGTACTTGTGTGTAGTATTGTAACTGGGTAAACGGTCAGTCCTTCAAATCTGTTATGTATGTAGTATAGGATAGAATGTAGGTGAAGGGTTATGATGTTACCTAGACCTATATCGGGGTACCTATATGAAATATAACATTGGTGCATATGAGTACCTCAGATTACCTTTTGGCCCGTCATCAGTAGCAAGTGTCTTATTTTTTGTGTTTGTTCATTAGAGGATATTAACGGTTTGCAGTCATTTCCACTCCACCAGTTGGAGAAGAAATGTGCAGAGACTAGGCCCCTGACAATGAAATTCTTTAAAAAAAATGTTTAAAGGACTACAAAGTTTTACTTTTGCACTTTAAGACTCTCTTCTTTACGAATAAGATCCTGCACTCTGCCAATAAATCCAAGGACATTTTTAGAGTGGTAACTGAATTATCTAGCCCAGACAGATTATCTCTGCCAATAGCCCTTACTCATGAGTTATGTAACATGTTAAATACATATTTGATTGAAAAAATTAAAACAATTGAAGACAGCATTGCGCCAGACTTCAAGGAGTCTCAGATATCCTCTTTTGACACAAACCCTACTGTACTCTCTAATGTCCCTGGTCTTAGTGAAGAACAGTTATTTGCACTAATGGCTAAAGTAAAGTCTGGGTCACCCAATTAATTTTGCACTAAGGTTCTTAAAACTTTTATTCCTGAAATAGTTGGCCCATTTATGTCTCTTCCTAATTCTTCTCTGACTCAAAGAATTGTACCTACGCCCTTTAAAGAGGCAGTAGGAATTCCCCTAAAAAAATTAAAAAAAGGCAAAGATCTGTTACTCTTCAAAAACTACCGTCCTATCTCCTTGTTGCCTTTTCCTGCCAAATTATTAGAAGCACATGTAGCTCAGACTCTATGCTTTCATTTGGAGAACTCACAGTTTTTCAATGTGCAGCAGGTGGGGTTTCATCTTGCTTATGGTCCTGAATCAGTAATTCTCCCTGTAGTAGATGATATGTGCAAGGACAGTGATTTAAACTTGACCCCTGCACTATTTTACTTGACATTTTTGCATCCTTCGACCCGGTCGACCATAAATTACTGGTGGACCGTGTGAAGGCTACTGGGCTTCAAGACCCTGCCTTGGATTGGATAAAATCTTTCTTGGCAAACCAAACACAGTCCGTTATCTTTGGCCCTTTTAAGGCTCCAGCAATTCAGTCGGGCTGTGGGGGTCCCACAGGCCTCTTTTCTATCCCATATCTATTTAATATTTATATTAAACCCCTTATTCAAGCTCTGAGCGAGATGAACTGTAAAATATATAACTATGCAGATGATTCCCAGCTTTTGTTTAGATTATCTCAAAGACACTTCCAATCTTTTACGCGGTTTATTTAGGACTGGATGGGTATTCATTAATGGGATAGTTTCTTTTATAAAAAAGCTGGGTTTTAAGGCAATAAGGGAACTCCTCACTATATATGCAAGTAAGACTGTGGTGGTGGCCTCATGTGGCACGGGGTCTGGGGAATGGGCAACATACGGAACATCCAACGGGTCGAAGATTCATTCTTTAAACCTATCCTAGCTCTTCCTCCAAGTTTCTTGAACTATATAGTCCATTCTGAATTCGGAACCCCGTATATATCCGACTGGATTAAGGTAGCTCCGATCATGCTTTGGCACTCAGTTTGGTCGCGAGAGGAAATGGGGACACTATGAACTTAGACCACGCGATGGAGATTCTGTGGCTGAGACACGTAAAATCCCTATGTAAGGAAATTGACTTAGCGCAACTTATTAATAAACCAGATTCTTGTAGATCGCTAGCCAAAGGTAAGCTGAAATACTGTGTCCAGAACAAGACCATGGGGGAGCGATGGGAAGGGGAGAAAGCAAAACCATCCGTTCTCGCTTATAGTATGACAGCCCACCCGGAGGGCCTGAAATCTTATCTGACCCTGGTACAAAACGACCAGCAAAGGTCTATACTGACCCGATTAAGGGCAAATATGTTGCCTTTGATGGTGGGGTTCCCAATTAATTGTTACTCTCTGTCAGAGCTCGCTCCGTGACCGTGTGATGGCAAGTTGCCTACAACAAATTTGCACATTGTATTTTTTACCAATATTATGAAATTCCCAGGAAAAAAATTGTATTGCCCATATTTAAAGTACATAACTTTAGACAGTGCAGACCAGCTCTTTTATTTTTACAGCAATTAAATACTCCACTTGTGTGTTGTGCAATGACCTCCTATTTATGGCCGGTATTAAAAATAAGGAAAAACCTGCGGGTGGAAGTTCCAGTATGATTATCGTATGATTTTATTTTGATATGGAATTTTACATTGAGCAATTTGAGAGAATTTTAACAGGATTGTAGTAACTGAAAAGTTTGGTAATTTAATTAATCCATTTTGTATAAAAAAAAACAAGCTCTTAGAGTGGATAAAATTAGATGATGAATGGGCACTTTTTCCTCTTTTAATTGAAACGTTTATATGTATATTTACGATCTTTTATATTGTGTGTAATTTCTTCCTTTCAACGTGAAAGTTTTTACCATTTTTGTGTTTTATTCTTCTGTATACTTTTATGTTACTGAAAAGTATCGAATAAAGTTATTACTGAGTGACTGAATGGGTAACAATTTCCTAAAGCTTAATGCTGACAACCCGAAATTTGTTATTCTTAAAAATAAAACTAATACTTGGATTCCTTCTGCTTGGCCCTCTAAAATGGGTGAACCTCCTGTTCCAAAACTTTAGCTAAAAGCTTAGGCTTTATTATCGACAATGAGCTTACCTTATAACCTCAGATAGGCTCAGTGATCTCAACCTGTTTCCTGACTTTAAGGAAAATAAAAAAGATTGCTAAGTCCCTTACTTATGAGGCCTTAATTCTGGTGGTCATGACATTAATTACTTCCCGGCTCGACTATGCCAATTCTTTGTATCTTGGTCTCCCCAAACACCAGCTACGCAGACTGCACATTGTCCAAAAGTAGGCAGCTAGACTTATCTTTAAGGCACCTAGAAATTGCCACCTTCACTGGCTTTCACTGGAGCAAACGGTCCCCTTCAAAGCCTGTTGTATTATTTTCAAGGCATTCTGGGAGAAGAGTCCCCAATTTTTAAGGACTAGAATGATAAAATATCTAACAACTAGGAATTAACGATCATCATCCTCCTCCAGCCTACTTATTCTTTCCAAGTTTAAGAGGCAAAGGATTGGTGGTGCCAGGTTTTCCGTACAAGCCCCTACAATATGGAATTCCCCGCCTCAACCTCTTCGCCATCAGATGGACTAACTGAAATTTAGGAAAGAGTTAAAGACTTGGCTGGATACACATACCGGGCCGTCTGAGGCTCGCACGATTGCCTGCTTGCCTGCCTGCTGTTGTGCTGGGGTGGGACTCAGTCCCCCAATGTTTCTTTCACCAAAGGAGGAGTAACAACCCTCCTGATGCCAGAAAAGCGTCAGGAGACTCCTGCAGCGTGGGCTATACACACCAGGCCATCTGAGGCCTGCACCGATTGCCTGCCTGTTGTTGTGCTGGGGTGGGACTCAGTCCCCCAATGTTTCTTTCACCAAAGGAGGAGTAACAACCCTCCTGATGCCAGAAAAGCGTCAGGAGACTCCTGCAGCGTGGGCTATACACACCAGGCCATCTGAGGCCTGTACCGATTGCCTGCCTGTTGTGTGCTGGGGTGGGACTCAGTCCCCCAATGTTCCCTTCACCAAAGGTGGAGGAGCAACCTTCCTGACGCCAGAAAATCGACAGGAGACTCCCGCAGCGCTGGATACACACACAGGGCTGTCTGAGGCCTGTACCGGTTGCCTGCTTGTTGTTGCACTGCGGTGGGACTCAGCCCCTCAGCGTTCCCTTCCACAAAGGAGAATGAGCAACCCTCCCGACGCCAGAAAAGCGTCAGTAAAATCCCGCAGCGTGGGACACTTGCGGGCATGCCCGGGCAAAGCCCTGGCCAAGGGTGGTCCCATCTGCACCCGGAGGAGGCTGAGCTGGGTCACCCGCCTGGGGCCCGGGACCTGGATCTTGGATCATTTAGGCTGGTTGTTACCCCTGCCAAGAGCCTTTACATCTTTACTGCTGTAGGGTGGAGCCACGAACATATGCTACATAGGGAAGCTACATATTGAAGTCAGCCAGAGGAGAGGGGTTTGCTTTGATTTTTCAACATCTCAGTACCCTTTGCTTGAACTGATTTTATTGCAGTACTCCGTACTTGTTGAAAATTTGGGAACAGTTGTATAAACCGTTTTTTGCGGTCGCAAACGAGAATTCGGCCCGTTTGCGACTGCAAAAAAGGGCAGCCCCATGTACAAACCATATTTTGCGACTCGCTAACCAATTAGCGACTCGCAAAATATGGTTTGCGACTCGCTATTAGGAAGGGGCGTGTCAAGGGCGTCCCTTCCTAATAGCGAGTGCAAATGGCATGTACCATTGATGCGGTCGCAAAACACTCGCAGTTTACCACCTACTTCAAGTAGGTGGTAAACCACTCGCAAACGGGAAGGGATCTCCAGGGGACCCCTTCCCCTTTGTGAGTGAGTGCGAAAATATTTTTTAAGAGCAGGCAGTGGTCCCAGGGACCACTGCCTGCCCTTAAAAATGAAACTGAAAAGTTTCATTTTTCTTTTTGAAATGCATCCCGTTTTCCTTTAAGGAAAACGGGCTGCTATTAAAAAAAAAATCTGCTTTATTGAAAAAGCAGTCACAGACATGGTGGTCTGCTGACCCCAGCAGGCCACCATCCCTGTGCGTGCTGTCCATTCCCAATGGGGGTCGCAAATTGCTCTTGCCTCATCAATATTGATGAGGCATGCAATTTGCGACCCCACTGGGAATCGCAAACAGTGTCTGAGACACTGTTGTACATTGCATTTAGCGAGTCGCAAATTGCGAGTCGCAATTTCATGCAATTTGCGACTCTCTAAATGCAAGCGTCGTACATCTAGTCCTTGGTCCCCTCCTCATATTGCACTGTTGTTTAAAACCTGCGTTTGCTGTTACGCCTTGGGTCATAATGGGGAAACGTAAAACTCAAACGCACGCCCCAACAGCCACCACCACTACAACTATGAACACGTTCCTGACATGCACAGTAGATATCATTAGTAAAGAAATCGTGTTGGCAGAACGCCGCCTCTCCCTTTCTTCTCAAACCTCACCCCATCTAATCTCACTAGGAGGGCGTTCGCCTAGCCCCACAAACTCAGACATAGAACCAGGAGCTCCAACCCAACTGAATTAACTGAAAGATGGGTGAATTGCTAACAGACCCAGCCTACCTCAGACATTTCTAAATTGCCCCAGCCTCACCCTCAGGAGATCCTTTTGGAGCCAGAAGTTACGGTAGTCACTCCTATTGTACAGGGTGATGCGAGGAAAAGTAAGAGACAGGAAGCTGCATCAAAATCTAAACGCCCAACGGTCACAATCAGCCAGTCACCTAAAAAGAAAGACTCCTTGGGGAGGGGAAAGGAAAAGGTGGGGATCACACTGGACTCTCACCATGAAACAGTCACTGTTGCTTTGGACACAAAGCTGAAACCTATTTTGGAGCATTTCGCTGCTATAGAGCTGGAGCTCAAGAAGCTAACTCAAGGGGGGCCGCATAAGGGTAACAGTACCATCTTTTATTCACCGACTGTTCTCCCTCCTGCACCTGTGTCGGCATAAGGAGCAGTATCTGTGGAGATGCCGTGTTTTCAAGATGGACTTCTTTCATTCTAGCTAACACTCCCCTGAGAAGCCGTACACAGGCCCGCCCTGCTGGGGGAGACTTTGAAGCCAAAAAACCTTTCTTGAATCCTGGTAGCGGTAACAACCCTACGGATCCTTGAAGTCAAGAGGGTCACCTGCATCCTTGAGAGGACTACATGGTAGGGAGCCAAGGTTCCTGAATGAGGAACCCAGAAACAAACTAAATAATATTCGACCTCATATTCCACCGTAGTGCACCCCATACATTATTGTGCTGGAAAATGTTCCCAAAGTTGAACACTCACAGCCCGAATCACATGCTTCCCTAACAAAAAAGGTGTCGCAGTGGATGCAAAAATATTCTGGATGGTCCTGTGATCTCTCAAAGGGCATTATCACTACGAGGAGCGTCTCCTGGGTTGGCCCACTGCCCAAAAGCTTACACGATGACTGTGTGATAATCAATTTTAGAAGACCAAGCATAGTCCGGGCTTTAATACACTCCCTCTGCCACACCTTTTTCTTCCTGGAGGGCATTAGAGCCTCCCGTTGGGCTTCTTGTACCCTCGCTGGCCCAAAGGCTTTTGGTCAACAGTTGTAATAATCCTCAGTCTGGTACTATAAGGAGTAAATTAGCATGTCATTGCCCTCACTTCAACTCTTCCTTACCTCTCTTTAATAAGTTTGACGTTTTGTACCGATTGGCGCAATTGGACTGACTACCCCATATGGTAATTTCAAACGAGGAAACGCTTAACTGCCTAAAATCAACAGTATCTAACCAACGGGTTGCTAATGATTCCACTGTGGCGGTTGGGTCTCTGGGCTTAATTACATGGAACATGGCTGGTCTGCGCACCAAGCAGGAGACCTCAGAGTGGTTGAATGTATTTGACCACCACCAAATAAGTTGTTGCCTAGAGACATGGTTATTGGACCTGCCGCACATAAACAGGTTTGTCACCTATCATGTTGCAGCCATCCCCTAAAAGTCAGGTCGGGCCAAAGGGGGTTTGGCTACTTTTATATCTGTCTCCCTGGTTGACTGTACAGTATCTGAAAAGGCTATTACACCCTTTTACCATATACTCTTGATTACTTTGCAGAAACTCTTTGATCTGGTATTGATAATTAATTATAATATATTTGATGCTGCGGAAGCTAAAATTGTGGATGGCATAGAGGATGCTTAGTGTAAGATTTTAAGTGATCACACAAAGGAGGTGTCAATTATCTGGGTAGGAGATGTTAATATTGAAATGTGCGCCTATGGAGTGTCCTCAATATATGGAACCTGTGATAAATTCAGTCAACCTCTTACACATTTTTTAAAAAAAACATATTTTATTGAGTTTGCACAGTACCACTGGTCGAAATGGCCACTATGTTCCAATACGAGACAAGGTATTGACAAGTTACCACACATGGTAAGAATATCAGGTACGGTGTGTACATATAACAAAAAGGTAAACCAGAACTTCACGCGGACTACCACACCCCACCCGCATTGGCAAACAAATTTGGATACAGATGCATATTCAGTCGTAGAACACAATATAACGTACATCATGACCCATGATAGCCCAAGGAAATTGACCCTCATGGGGATTGCGAGGGAAGAGGGGGAAGGTCTATGCCCCTGTACGCAGCCCAGCGGGACCATATTTTCCTGTGTTTTTTGGGGCAACCCCGCGCCAGAAACACTGCAATCTCCGCACCCATGCACATGTCTAGTTCCCTTCGCCACTTCCCTATTGTCGGAGGAGAGGTGCCCTTCCATAGTTGGGCAATATCCTGTTTGGCAATAGTAAGAGCAAGAAAGAGTAGATGTTGCTTGTATAGATTCCCTCCTATGCCATCCGTGCTATGGAGAAGAAACAATCTAGGGTCGTGAGGAAGGTCCCAGGACAACACCTCCTTGAGGCAGGTTGATACTTTACGCCAAACGGGCTGGATAGCCGTGCAGCTCCAAACTCTATGGAGAAATGTCCCTTCCTCCCTGTCGCAGCGAAGGCACTGAGGGGATGCAATTACTCCCATCCTCCAAAGACGCAAACGTGTGTAGTACACCCGATGAACATATTTGAATTGTATGAGTCGATATCGCGAGGACACCGCGGCACCCCGGGAACCTCTTACACATTTCAAACATAACCCCTATGGCAATTCACTAAATAGAGTGACCTCCGCAAATAATTTGATATTCGCACAAGACTACTTCATGTCGAGTGTGTTAAAGATTCTTACATATATGGGTCTGAGTTCGAATTCCACTATTGATCATGTGCTAATCTACAAGGAATTACTATCAGTGCTTGGTACATGCAAAGTTGTGACTTCACGTATAAGCGACCATAACCTGCTCGTACTGGAGCTTAAAAAAGCCCCAGCTAGGGTCACACAGAAAATTTGCCAGTCCCAGATAGAATGTAGTAGAAATAAAGGATTGAGAATCAAATGAGAGATAATCAATAAGGAAGCCTTCCATAGAGATCTTATCACGGACAATCAATTTGAAATTGATATGGTCAAGCTGAATAATTATATGGCAGACAGACTAACTAAAGGTGCGGTAAAATCCAGTAATAACCCAAGATGGTTTAACAGTACCTGCTCTAAAGCCCGTAGACTTTTAAAGTTTGTGTTGAACAAATGCCCACGAGACCAGTTAGAAGTAGCTCAGGCCAGGAAAATCTATAAAGAAGCAACCCTAAGAAGAAAGGTAGAGATAAGGGGAAAGGCTTAGGAGGACCTGAGAACTGCAAGCAAGAAGAAAGATTCTCTAGCTTTTTGGCGGGTAGTAAACTCCCTGCCAAAAGGCTCCTCCGAAAGTTGAATGTGTTGTTCCCAGTAAAGATTGGGTGGCCGATTTCTCTAAAGTTTTTGGCCCAAAAGAGCCGACCCTCAATGCAGGCACTAATAAGATAGTTATCTGTGATCCAAATGCCACCCTGGAATTAAGCAGTTCAATAAAAGTATCTAATGTAATCCTAGCTATTGAGAGTAGCCCCTCTGGGAAAGCCCCGGGACGTGATAGAATTCCCTTGGACCTTTTTAAACCTCTCTCACAGTTCTGGGCACCCCTAATAAGTGTCATAAGATGTGCAATTGTAGGCCCTTTGGTCAAGACCTAGCAGGAGGCTATCATTATTTCTATATTTAAAAAAGGAGACAAGAGCCAGCCTTACTGCTACCATCCAATTTCCCTCCTAGATAGTACAGTTAAGATTCTAGGAAGAGTAATATTAGCCAGTATGAAAGCTGGGCTACAGAGTCACAGGCGCTCTCAGACTTACAGTTTGGTTTTCGTCCAGGTTTGGGAACAGTCGAAAAGTCATTAAACCTTTCCCTAATTATTCAAAAATATACTAAGGCCAAAAAAGGCTGTGTCCATCTCGCCTTTATGGACCTAACATGTGCTTACGATACCGTGGACCGTCCAAAGCTGTGGTAAATAATGTTCCAGTTAGATATTGACAGTGCAATAATTTCCCTGCTCAGTAGGCTTCATGCACATACTACAGCCAGAGTCCGGTACAGTAGGAGCGGGACTCTCTCTGAGGATTTTCCATCAGTCACTGGGGTCAGATAAGGCTGTGTCTTGGCACCTTTTCTCTTTTTATGTCAAACTTATTTTTATTGAATTTTACCACAAGAACTTGCCTTACATTCATAGCAGGTAGACCATAACTTCTCACGTAATCGCTATATCTATAAACAACTTTCCAGTACTTTTTATGGTCTCTTATTTACAGACAACATGTATTATATCGGAACATGAGGAAGAGCCCCACATTTTTCCAAACAGAGGTATCAACAGGCATACACTGGTTGCAAATGTTTTATGTCTGTAAACAGCATTATCTATGTCCTCTGATGACTTATTAGTAGAGTTTTACAAGACCCCAATCATTGCAGGATCGAAACATATGCAGCGGCGGCTCCTCCGCAATGGCGGAGGAGCTTCGCCTCACTGCCTGGCTCAGAGCCAGCAAATGAAAAAATAAAACCTTGTTCTAGCATCGTTTTATTTTTCATTTGCTGGCTCTGAGCCAGCTTGTCCAGTGAGGGGCAGGGCATGGGGAGGAGGAGTGCTATGCACACTCCCTAAGTGCGCATATGTGTTTGGCCAGCCGTCTTAGGCCGACCAAAACACACATGTGCACTTAGGTATTTTCCAGCCTAGCTGTATTGAACAGCCGAGCTTGAGAAACCCCCACAGACTCCCTGGACTGAGCAGAGTGTCTTTCCAGCCCGCTCAGACCAATCTCCGCACTGCTATCCCCGCACTGCTCTCACATGAGAGCAGCGCAGGGGATTGCACAAGGAGTCCGTGATACTGCCGCAGTGCATGCTGGGACCAGGAAGAACGTGATGCAGAAGGCAGCTCCAGGTAAGTTTATTTCTTTATTATTAACCCCCCCGCCTCCCCGCGCCCCTCCGCACCCCTCCACCCGCCTCACCACCTCTTCATTGTGGCACCCGCCACTGAATATATGTAATCCTTCCCATTCTAATTCAAATGCAGTTTTTCCAGTTGTGAAAGCCCTGCCTATAAGCCTTTTGCCAGTTTTGATCATAATGTGACTAATGGTTCTTCTCTTGTTCATAGTGCCTGGAGACTTAAAACCTACTAGATTTCCTGTTGGAGACCCCCCCTTTTATTATGAGTAGCTGCAAATATTCCTTGTTTGTCACACAGGCCTGTTATCAATGTTTGCTCCGAAGCCCACATGACTATCTTCCTTAATTCTTTGACATTTGTCCACATAGATTGTGTTTTTTTTGTCTGTCATGATCTAGTGCCTCCATCACCTAGTTGGCAATAAAGAAGTCCTCTAATTTCACCTCTTTCGCGAGCCCATCACCCTTTTCTGATTTTGTTGTATGGTGTTGTCCAAAGTTTCTTTTCTCATCACAAGAGTGACATTCTCTTTTAATAGGAGCTGTATTCTTTTTGTCTACCCAAGTGTGCTTGAGTTGCAGATCTACTGCCTTGCTAACCCTTTTGAACCTTCTTTTGTACTCATCTTGGCCTCCAAGGTCGTAACTCTGTATTTAATTTGTACAATTTTGTTTCCTACCTAAAGATGGAATTCACGATCTGACCCTGTGCCCCAATTACCAGGTCTAAATGGGTCGATGACACATCCCTGGGAGATGAGGTCATTAACACATTCTTGGGGGTTGAGTCTTATTTTAGAACCTCCCCCCTGACCCTAAGGGAGAACAAAAGTCTGTCTCAGCTCTCTTCCCTTCCGTCCCTTTGTTGTGTGAGGGCGCCATCTTCCTCACATTGTATATGTCCGTACTCCAACTAGAAAATGATGACTGTCCTCTATATAGCCGAGCTGTTATTAGTCTTTTTTCAATGTTGGGTGCTGCATGTCATGTTCAGTCCATGTGGATTCACAGTTCAGTGTGGATCCTGGGTGCTCTCTGCCTGCAAACCCTCCTAGCGGTCCCGGAGACATCATCTGCCCTACTCTTCAATAGACGTCCATCCTGTGCTACTTCCTCAAGTCCCCGCTGCAAGGTCGGAGGCTGGCGGCCTCCCTCTGATGCATCAGTGCCGCACAGACCCGAGCAGTGTTGATGCTGTTTGCCACCAGTAAGAAATACAGCTTTGCCATCTTATCTGGGCAGCCAAATTCTCTGGGTCGTCATATGAGTGACGGGTTTCCTTTCTGCTTTTTTGTTGCCTGGTGCTCTGTCCAAAGGTACTTTCCACAGGGGAGGCCCTGACCCAGGAGAGGGTTACATTGCTCACCACGCGCTCATCTGCTGAGCTTCATTTAAAGTCACTACTGTCCATAGGGTGCTTAGCGTCCCCTCGTACACCGCGTTACTAGGCGCCTTGGCTTTCCCTTGGTTCATCACATTGTAAGCTAGGTAATATTATTTGTTTTGAATGTACCACACTTCAACTGCCATTTGCTACATCCAAGATGTCGACATTGTATTGATCATGGAAGTAAGCTGAAACACCTCTTGAATAGGGGATAGGAGATGCTTTACAAATGGTTAGAGCTGGTGATCTATGTTCTATTTTCTGATTATGGTCCAAGTCATTTGTGCCTATGGACCAAAACATTTCTGTTCTGTGGTTGGAAATGATTACGAGCAAACCTTTGAAAAATACAAGCATAAATAATTGCTTCAGTTATCATATGTATAATCAGTTTATTCATCATTCTTTGCTTACGTGGTCAGCTAACCCATTTTTGACTATTCATTTGTGCTATTTTGTAATTGTGTTTGTGTGTGCACACCGGATTGGCACTCTATTTCGTACCATGCCACCACATCACTTACCACCATTTGCTTAAATAGTACATTTTTACCCAAATGACATGTAAAACCAATGTATTTGCGTTTCTTGGCCTTTGGGATCAATGTTTATCAGAAACAATTGATTGCCATTTGTATACAGCCTACTGCTGCAACCTACTAAATGGAAAAAGAATACCTTTAGTCATCATTTCGTTGTGCTGTGCTAGGCTTATAGGAGGGAGCATAGGGCTGTTTTAAATTTGGCATGCTTTTGTTAGCAGGCTCTGCTAAAGACCTGCTTCAGAGATATCCATTCACAGTCCTCTGTTCTTTTGCTCTTTTCTTCATCCTTCTTCCTCCACCCAAATTTCACTTCTTATTCCCCTCTCAAGTGTTGCACTCTACTTCTATGAACACTCCGATTTGATACAGCTGTAAAAAAAGGCCCATTATCAATCTTTTTCTTTCCTCCCAATTATTGAACGTTTGTTTCGCTTTTCCCTGCTTTCAGTGCGTGGTCTAACTTTAGGCTAGGGACCTATCAGACCCCATTCAGAGGGTGAGGGGCTGTCGGGGTTGTCAGACAGAAATGCCACTGACCTTCTGAATCTTCCAGCGGGGATGATGGAGAGCCGCTAGATCCTCATTTCCCTTCTACGCTGCGAGACAAGGAGTTATTATATAAATCACTGCCCTGCTAGGAAGCGCACCGGGGAAAAGGGGAATGGGAGAAAAGAATAAACGCTGCAAGGATTTGGAGATAGTCTGATCAGGAAACCCTCTGGGATAGTTCAGACCACCAGGGCATTGGAAGACCAACAACCTAGTGGAAAGACCCTGAGTGCAAGAGAGGAGACAAAGATAAGAAAGACATCCACACAGTTAGACACTACCCAGAATATCGCACACCTCTCTATCCAGCATACTCACATTCCCCTGCGGACATCACTCAGTAAACCAAAGACTCAGAGTTCACCCAATGACCTGTAGGACATTGCCCACCTATATGCGAAAGGCCAAAGGCATTGGATAATGTACAGAAGAGAGGCCAAAGTCCCGTAACCCGTGCTCTCCTCCAGGAGACACCACTGCTAGCACCAAAACAGTACAAGCATGGCAAGAGTTTACTTTGGAGAGTAACAAACAAAAGTCAAAAGAAACGGAATAATCAGGAGCGCAGTACGCTCCCTCCACTTATCTGTGTTCAGTCTCCCAAAAGTTTCCTTTTCCTTCACAGGAGCTAACAGGATGTTATTGCTGTGGAAAGAAACTGAGTAATCACGTCCTCGCACGGCCTCCGTCACCCTCTGACCGCAAGACAACCGGCATGGACTGATGCAAGAGCCGGCTGCGGGCAACAAGGAGCTCGCTGTAGAAATGGCTCGGCTTCACACAGCAGAGCCGGGGTGAACGAAAACACGGTACTGAAAACCGCGGCAGGATTAGAGTGCTGAGGAAGCAGCGCGTGATGCCCGCACAAAGGCAAGCAGTAGTAAGGGCCAGAGAATCCAACAGAGAAACAGGAACGGCTAGGAGCAGGAATCCGAATACAAGAATCACCAGCAGGAAGTCGGATTGACAAGCACCGGGTCTGGGAACAAGAGGGGCTTATATCCTGCCCTCCATACTGCCGATCACCGGAACCTCTTCCTGTTTCATTCCCTGAGGATGCTGGGAAATGTAGTTCACCATTCACACACATCTCCCAGTTATACTACAGTAACCTAAGGAAGCGAGTATTTGTTTATGTGTACCCCTTACAGGCCTGTACCTCCCACCGGCCACTGCCATGACAGTACCTCCCGCAAGGACCGCCGTCTCGGTGGTCGGCCTGGTTTCGAAGGGAAACCGATCATGAAAACGTTTAAGCAGGAGAGGACAATGGAGGTTCTGGACAGGCTCCCAAGACCGCTCCTCTGGACCGTAACTCTTCCATTCTATCAGATAGAGGACCCGCCCCTGACAAGCTTGGATTCTATGACATTCTGTATTTCATATTCATCCTCCTCCTCTACATCTAAAGGAGGCTGTCTGTCAGGTAATCTGGTTTGAGCTTGGCAGGGGCGGAGTAAGGACACATGAAAACAGGGTGGATCCGCCACGTGGAGGGCAGGATATATTTGAAGGCCACTGGGTTTATTATTTTTTCGATGGAATATGGGCCTATGTATTTAGGTTTCAGTTTATTGACCCCCTTTTAAATGACGGTTTTTCGTTGCCAACCACACCTTATCCCCCACTTGGTAAGTGGGTTCCTTAGAGCGTTTTTTATCAGCATAGCTTTTGTCGTTTGACTGAGCCTTGGATAGCTGTGCCTTGGCGTCTTGAAGCACAGCATGCAAGTGTGCGTGATATTCTTGCACTGATGGATGATTAGAGGAGTTGGGCCATTCGAAAGGTAGTATGTTGGGATGTCCTCCGTTTTGGCAAAAGAAAGGGGAACACCCCAACGAAGAATGTTCTGCATTGTTGTACGCAAACTCTGCCATCCAAAGCAAGGTGCTCCATTCCTCCTCGTATTGAAGTGTAAAACACTGTAGGTATTGCTCTAGGGTTTGGTTTAATCGCTCCGTTGTCGTCGGTCTCGGGATGGTAACTTGTGGATAATCGGGCATCGATCTTCATCGCCCCGCACAAAGCCTTCCAAAAACGGGAGGTAAACTGAGATCCTTTGTCTGTTATTAATACCCCTGGTATTCCAAGGAGACGTACTACATGTTGTAGGAAGGACAATGCTAGCTCGGAAGATGTAGGTATCTTCTTCATAGGGATAAAATGACCCATTTTCGTCAAGTGATCCACGACCACCAAGACCACTGTATAGCCTTCACTGAATGGCATCTCCATTATGAAATCCATCGAGACAGTGTGCCAGGGAGTAGGGAGGATAGGAATAGACCAGAGCAGTCCCACGGGTTTACTGTGGCTGGATTTTCCTTGAGCGCAGACGGCGCAATTTCTTACATACTGCATAACATCTTGTCGTAAGGTCGGCCACCAGAAATGACGCGCAGTTAAAGCAATAGTCTTGTGGGTACCCAAATGCCCCCCTAGCGTTGAATCGTGTGTCCAGGACAGTGCTTGGCATTGTAGAGCTTCATTTGGTAGAAAAGGAGCCTGGGAGCGATACAACAGGTCCTCTTTCCGGGCACGAAGGGCTGGCTCTTCAAGAATCCAGGCTTGATGATCCATGAGGGCCAAATGTGCCTTTGCTTCATCCAGAAATCTGGCTGTGGTAATAGCCGTTTGTTCTGAGCTTGGGAATACCGCCTTATGGAGGATTATAGGCGGTTCTTCCTTTTCCTTTTCGGGCTCTTGATTCACCCTGGAGACGGCATCTGCCTTGCCTTTTTGAGGACCTGGCCGGCATTTGATAACTAAGTCAAAATCCAAGAAGAAAAGGGACCATCTTAACTGCCTTGGTGTGAGAGCCCGAGCCGTCTTTAGGAGTAGCAGGTTCCTATGATCCGTATATATCTCTATGGTATGGGTGGCTCCAAACAGGTAATGCCTCCACTCCTCGCAAGCTCTCTTTATGGCCAGCAGCTCCTTATCTGTAATGCTATAATTACCCTCACAAGGGTTTAGCTTTCTGGAGTAGTACGCCACTGGGTGCAGTTGTCCTGTGTCTGGATGTCGTTGTGATAATACTCCCCCTAAAGCATACTGAGAGGCATCGGCTTCCATCACAAAGGGCAACAGGACGTCTGGATGATGCAGGATAGGGGCCTGCGTGAATCTTTCTTTACATTCCTGAAAGGCTCGTTCTGCTTGGTCTCCCCAGGCGAATTGCGCTCCTTTTTTCAACAGACGGGTGATGGGTTGAACAATGCAAGAGAAGTCCTTGATGAACCTCCTATAGAAATTCGCAAAACCCAGACAGCTCTGCAACCCTTTCACATTATTCGGCGAATTCCACTGAGTGATGGCCAATACTTTTCTGTTGTCCATTCGTAGTCCCTTCTAGTTTATCATATACCCGAAGAACTCTATCTCTGGCACATGGAACAGGCACTTCTCTAATTTGGTGTAGAGAGAGTTCTTCTGTAAATTGTCCAGCACTGCTCTCACGTGTCTGATGTGTTCTTCCACGGTGGTAGAGTAAATAAGAATATCATCAATGTAAACGATACAGAACACATCGAGATATCCTCGTAGCACCTCGTCCATGAAGTACTGGAAAGCGGCGGGGGCATTACATAGCCCAAAGGGCATCACCTGGTATTCGTAAAGTCCGAACTTAGTTCGGAACGCCGTCTTCCATTCTTCACCCTGCTTTACTCGTACCAAGTGGTAAGCCCCACGGAGATCCAGCTTGGTAAAGATTCGAGCCCCCTTCAACTGGTCCAACAAAACAGGAATGAGAGACAAGGGGTAGCAATTCTTCACTGTGACCCAGTTGATTGCCCTGTAGTCAATGCAGGTCCGGAGATCCCCCTCTTTCTCTAGAGATGAAGAATAGAGGAGAGGATGCAGGTGATCAGGAAGGTTGAATAAAGCCTGACTGGAGGTTTTCCTCTATATAGTTTTTCGGATGCTGTGTTTCTGGTTCCGTTAAGGGGTACACTCGGCTACATGGAATGGTGGCTCCCGGGGTCAGGTCTATCCTGCAGTCGTATTCCCGATGCGGGGGTAATTGACTTGCATGTTGTTTGCTGAACACCAAGTGATACTGCTCATACTCCGGAGGAACAGAGATGGCTGAACACACCAAGGGTATGCGGCATCCAGCTGCTAGGTAACCAGACTGTGTTTCCTGATTCCTCTGCGGACAGGCTTCCTTCTTACTACAATGTTCTTTACAAAAAGGAGAGTTCATGGTTGCAGAGCGAGCAGACCACCGCACATAAGGATTGTGCAAGGTCAGCCATGGCATACCAAAAATCAGGCGGAAATAGGGGTCTCAATCAAATCAAATTGAATAGATTTGTAGTGTTCGTCCCCGCATTGCATTAACAGTGGCTAAGTGTGGTACGTCACAGGTCCCGAAGTCAAGGCTGTTCCATCCACCGCCTTCACAGGTTCTGGGGTGCTCTTTCTTTCACATGATAAGCCTAGATGCCGAGCGTAGGTTTGATCGATGAAGTTACCAGTGGCTCCAGAATCAAGTAAAGCTGGTGCTCTTTGATGAAGTTCTTGATCCAACCACAGGGTGACAACCACGTTGATATGGGCTACTGACGTTTGTAAGGTGTTGGCAACAACAGGAGAGATCTCGTGGTGGTTTTCACCCGAACAAGGGATCTCAGTCTTGATCGGGTTCTTCAGTTTTCCGAGCACACACTCAGGTTCCAGTCTTGTTGCAGGACTGCTTGTGTTCGTGCCGCTGGCCCCTTTTCCACAGCCCTCGTTCTGGCCCTGCATTCCTTGAGGAAATGTCCTCCTTTACTGCAGTACAAACAAAGATATTGTTTACGCCTTTTTTCCTTCTCCTCCACGGTTAAGGGACCACAAACCCCATTGATCTGCATGAGTTCTACACCATCGTTAGGGCGTGATACATCTTCCACAATCGGTTTAGGTTGTGGTAAAAAGTAATGTGGTTCTGCCTTCACCTTGTTGCTCTTTGTCTCCTGAAGACGATGGTCCAGCTGTACAGTGAGTTCGATTAACTCTTCACAGGCCTGGGGCATGTGTACCACTTGGGCAAAAACGTCTTTCAATTTACTCCGAAGTCCCTGATAGAATAAAGAGGTTCGCTTATCCACAGGCCAATTTGTTTCTATAATAAGTCTGTTGAAGGTAGTTATATAAGTAGGCTTTCCTGTTTTCAGTTTCTATTTTTGGTAAATTCTGGTGTTTTTTTTTCAGTGTTTTCAAGTGATTTCAATACCTTAAAAAAACAGTGGTTATCAGTGGTTACACATTTTTGCGCCATTAAAAACAACAGAAACAGTGTTTTTCCGGTGTTTATGGAACGTTTTGCTTTTATTATTGCCTGCTTTCTACACTGATAATGCATGGTATATAGACAGTGTACATACAGTGTATATGAGGTCCAAATACATTTTTGCAAATCAAACTTATTGTAGTACACCATACAATATTACTTCAGTGAGTCTTTGGTCGTGTGCGCTCGCTTTTTCCTTCCCATGTAAATTTGTTTTCTGTGAAAAGGCCCTCTCAACATTGGCACTTGAGACGGGCAATGCCAAAACAGCCAGTACACAATTTACTAACTCTGGCCACTGACATAGCTTTCCATGCCTATACTGGTGCACTTGAAGATTGCGATTCTCTGGGCAGGTTCTGCAGCATTTGCGTTGAACTGGGTGCTTATGCCCTCTGAGTTATTGAAGCGGTCAAAAATGAAGCAGCACTTTTGAAACTACGGAGAAAATTCCCCTTTACGGAAGGGATCTAGAACTTGTACAGTGTACCACAGTGAGGTTTCATTGACTTCAAATGCCATGGTTGGTGAAGGGACATTTCTATGCATCACTGCAAGACGTTTCTCATACATTGTAAAATAAAAGTTCCTGAATTGCTCTTCAACATTGCTTTGTTTACCAAGTGGCAAGCACTCTAACATGGAACATGTTGCAGTGCCAAAGTCACTAAAGGTGTCGTCCAGCCTACTCTCAAGGAGATGTTTCACATCTACACCAATTATGCTGAACACTTGGCAGACAAGGGTGTTTTCAGAATCTAGTTTTTTTATTATGTCCACTACAGCAGTTATGTTTTCCTGTAAAAATCTAAGAATTCAGTAGAGTGTACTTTTTTCACATCACTATCAATTTGCGACCAAAGATCCTCACATTTCTTGCCTTTGGCATCATCACTCAGCAAACATTTTGGAAACGGTTGCCACATGGGTAATATAGCATTTACAGCCCCTTGGACTGAGAACCATCAGCTAAGTGACACAGTTGAGATGACTCTTTCTTTGATGCCACACAAAGCACAAAATGAGAAATATTTGCGTTTTAGTTCCCGCGCATAACAAAACAGTGCACCAGAATGGACTAAAAAGTCAATAGCATTCTTCATTAACTCTGAAGATTGTAAAGATGCATACCATCAAACAAGTGGCAAGGATCTCTTACAGGGAAGCACTTCAGCTCAGGTATCGATTTTGACAAGTCATCACACAACTTTTTGATGTACGTAGCTGAATCACTGCAAATACAAACAATATCACTCCAATCTTTGTTGAACTTGGAAAGAACCTTTTTGCAGCAGCATTCCAAGTGACACTGCGTTCCATGTTCCATCCTATCATGTTTTCACCACTATCCCAGATGCTTGGCGATAGCACTCTTTTCACATATACTTGTCACTATATCTTGCATTGAATGTTTAAAGCCTGTGGTGTTGGCAATTCACCTACTAAAAAAACTGACTCACTAGAAACTGGGCGCTGATGTATCAAGGGTTTTTACCCATTCTCTGTGGGTAAATGTGATGGCACACATTGGGAAAGATTCTTATGAAACCAGCCATTTTACCTATCAGTGAAAGAATCAGACGTAGCCAAAATATCAAATATGATTTTGATATTTCCTGATTCTCTACAGTTTATAAAATAATTAAACAAGACCTAAAACATGCTTCTAAACCCTGCATCTTTAGACCAAAGACCACAAAACTGCAAAAAGCAAAAGGAAGAAGAAAATATTTTAGTGACATCCCTCAACAACAAAACTCAAGCAGAATAATGTTAGCCCAGTCTTTCTTGCTGCCAGCTTGTATAACAAAGTTACATTATATTGGCCCCTTCAGGAAGGAAAAAAAATGACTCTTTCACTCTCCTTTTCCTAACTTTGAATGGCATTTAATTTGTGGTTATGCAGGTGCTTTTTCAGTCTTTATATGTTTATACTGGTGAGGGCTATTTCCTTTCCGGTGGGTTTTTATCAGTTATTATAGGTTTAAACCTAAAACCGGACAGCCTATATATAAGTCAAGAGGTCCTGTGTCCCATGTGTCAGAGTGATCAGTTCTCTGTCTAGGGAAAGGTGATGGGACCTCCGGTCAAATAGTTTCTGCATTTTGTTGCAAAACGCTGAAAAGTCATACAGGACTGGAGCATCCCTTTCGATTAATGGAATCGACCAACTTGCAGCGTTTCCACCCAGGTATGACATCACAAAGGCTGTCTTGGCCTGATCATCATGGAAAACAGCAGGCTTGCAGAGGAAGTGTAACCGGCACTGGTTCAGAAAAATACCGAATTTCTTTGGGTCCCCAAAGAAACGTTCAGGTGGGGCAAGAGGTATTTGGGGCTGCTGGATGACATTGATAGGAGTATTGCCGCCTTCGTATTGAGGGGAGGCATGGTTGGCAGCTAAAAACCCGTTGTTGGGTGTTCCCCCATCATTTGCTTGAAGGGGACCTTGATCAAAAGAGGCACCAGTTGCGTGCAAGGGAGGTGGCAAAGTCCATTCTTTAATGTAGGGCCCTCTGCTACCCTCTGTTTTTCCTTTCCTTGAGAGCCCTGACACTTCCCTGCGCATAGTCCCTAGCTCTTTGCGCAAATCCTGGTTCTCTCTGCTCCAAATGCCTGGACCTCGATCTGTAATGTGGTCAGAGTCACCAGTATGTGGCCAGCATTTTGTTGGGGTCCATCTTCCAGGCTGGTCATTAATCGTGGGCTTGTCAATCTGTCGGGGTTGTCAGACATAAATGCTGCTGACCTTCTGAATCTTCCAGCGGGGATGACGGAGAGCCGCTAGATCCTCATTTCCCTTCTACGCTGCCAGACAAGGAGTTATTATATAAATCACTGCCCTGCTAGGAAGCGCACCGGGGAAAAGGGGAATGGGAGAAAAGAATAAACGCTGCAGGGATTTGGAGATACGCTGATCAGGAAACCCTCTGGGATAGTTCAGACCACCAGGGCATTGGAAGACCATCAACCTAGTGGAAAGACCCTGTGTGCAAGAGAGGAGACAAAGATAAGAAAGACATCCACACAGTTAGACACTACCCAGAATATCGCACACCCCTCTATCCAGCATACTCGCATTCCCCTGCAGACATCACTCAGTAAACCAAAGACTCAGAGTTCACCTGTAGGACGTTGTCCACCTATATAAAAGAGGGCAAAGGCATTGGGTAATGTACAGAAGAGAGGCCAAAGTCCCATAACCAGTGCTCTCCTCCAGGAAACACCACTGCTAGCACCAAAACAGTATAAGCACAGGCAAGAGTTTACTTTGGAGAGTAACAAACAAAAGTCAAAAGAAACGGAATAATCAGGAGCGCAGTACGCTCCCTCCACTTATCTGTGTTCAGTCTCTCAAAAGCTTCCTGTTCCTTCACAGGAGCTCACAGGATTATTGCTGTGGAAAGAAACTGAGTAATCATGTCCTCGCACGGCCTCCGTCACCCTCTGACCACAAGACAAACGGCACGGACTGATGCAAGACCGGGCTGTGGGCAACAAGGCGCTCGCCGTTGAAATGGATCGGCTTCACACAGCAGAGCTGGGGCGAAGGAAAACGCGGTACTGACAACCGCAGCAGGAATAGAGCGCTGAGGAAGCAGCGCGTGATGCCTGCTCAACAGCAAGCAGTAGTAAGGGCCAGAGAATCCAACAGAGAAACAGGAACGCCTAGGAGCAGGAATCCGAATACAAGAATCACCAGCAGGAAGTCGGATTGACAAGCACCGGGTCAGGGAACAAGAGAGGCTTATATCCTGCCCTCCATTCCTGCTGATCACCGGAGCCTCTTCCTGTTTCATTCCCTGAGGATGCTGGGAAATGTAGTTCACCATTCACACACGTCTCCCAGTCATACTACAGTAACCTAAGGAGGCGAGTATTTGTTTATGTGTACCCCTGACCGGCCTGTACCTCCCACCGGCCACTGCCATGACAGGGGCAGACAGGGGTAAGAGTCCCCAATCCATGGCGGCTGATATTGTTTGCCACCGGTATCCTGTGGTAGGCCCTACACTATGGCTCTGCAAACTGAGCATATACAAACCTCGCCACAATTGACTAAGGTAAAGAGGATAAGAGTCACACACTTCCCAGGGAGCTAGTGTGGCGGCAAGAACTTCCAACTCAACAATCTGCCACCAAACACAATAACTCTGTGTCCAGCACAGAGCTTTTGTCTTTTGGGAAAGAAAAATACTTTTAATCACACAGCAGGTTGTTCCTCCTGTTCACATTTCTGGCCCTGTGGGCGTTAACCCTTTTCTACCTAATGGTCTGTTCCTGTCCAGGTGACATTATGCATTATACTTTCTCAGCAGTCTCTAGTAGAGGCATAAATTAGGTGCAGCTAACATTCTCCACGGATTTAAATGCACAATCAGTCACTTTGCACTTATCCCTGTAGAGGTTGTAGGCAGAGTTAGTCTTAAGTCCTTTTGCGTATGAATCAACGCAATGCTGTCCTGGCCGCAGGCGAGGACCCACGTTACTTATTCTTTGTCTCCTTCACAGTCAAGGAGGAAGGTCCAGCACCACTTGTGTCTTCGACATGCATTGCCTCCCAGCATAACTGAAAACAATCAGATCAGCAGCCTCTGGTGTGGGGATAGCAATGCCTTTGGAAGTTGCAGCCCTTGTCCAGCCCGATTAAGTTTTTTTTTTTTTTTTAGCAGTGACACCTCATATTTCTTGCCTGTGTGGATAATGGATTCCATAGTAACTTATAGTGACACTTGTTTTGGGTTGCCTTCATGTGTGGATTGTGCTCTATCAGTAGCAATGCTTGGTTAGTAAGCGGGTATGTCAGGACTCAGTCCGGGACACTGGCATGTGTCAGGGACTCTGGCAACGACTGGTGCCAGGGAAGACAAAGTAGGCAGAATACTGGTTACAGAGCTGCCCAAGATCACACAGCGAGTCAAAGGAGAAAGGGAATCTAAAGAGGAAGCTCTGTACAAGAGAATAAGAGAGGTAAGGCTCAGAAAGGACAGGCCCTCAGAGGTGATTTAGTATTTAGAAAAACTACACACGGGACGGATATGCAAGACATACATATAAAACAACATTAACAATAAAGGGAATGTGGGGTAAAGCACTCGGGAGCCCCACACGGTAAGACTGAAGCTCAGTAAGTTCCTCACCCACAATTGCTGTTACAGATACTGACTGCAAATACCCACATATAGGATATGCATGCAAAGGCAGGGTCTGTGGAGCTGATACCTATGGTGATGTTATAAATGTAACTCAAAGACAATACTCCCAGTGAACAAGAAACACCACCTAGGTTGTCAGCTGTGCCCACAGATCCTGGCGATCAAACAGGAACACGCAAGGCAGTAACAGCAAGGGGGTAGAACTAAACACAAGCACGATAGACAAGGAGCTGGCAAGGACGAGTGCTTAATAGGAAAGAAAGGAAATCACAGGACACACTTGGCAGAAAGCAAGTAACAAACATACAAGGTAATCACAAGCAAACAGCAGGAATAGAAAGACAGCAAACTAGGAACTGGAACCAAGGAAATGGGAAGAAAGGCAGGGACTGGAAAAGGATATACAGAAGGGGAGGCTACAAGGGTATACTAGAATAGTGCAGGTTCAGTATTCAAGAAAACAAAGTAGCATTGAAGGCAGTGCTGGAGCAGGTACAAGAATTGAGCTAAGGCTCAGGAGTCAAGGTAGCACTGCAGGCAGTGCTAGTTCAGGAACAGGGAAATTACTAAAGCTCAGGAGTCAAGATAGCACTGCAAATAGTGCTAAGTCAGGAACAAGGATAGCTATAGTTCAGGAATAAAGAAATAACTAAAGCTCAGGAAACACTGGAAACAAGGGTCGGTCTCACCAGTACACAGCTACAATGACCAACACTGGACTGAAGGGAGCTGGGGTTTAAAAGAGCTCACAGTAATCATATGCATCCGGTGTGAGCAGGCTAGCAGCAGCCAGCCACAGGTGAACTGGATTCCTCCACCCATCCTTGGCCTGCAGGGGTGGAGACGGAGCAGTGAGCGGGGAATTCTAGGTAATGGAGTTTCCAGCATGAGCAGACTGGCTTCCACAAAACCCGGCATGGATGTCAATTCCCAAATGGTTTCCAAATGCCTGGAAGTCAGGATATGAATGCAGGGGAGTGTCTGGAAGCATATTAAAACACAGGAAAGTCCCACTATGCAACCCTCTGGTGGTGGGCACGAGAGTGCAGGGAGCGAATCGTGACAGTACACCCCCTCCAAAGACCGGCTCCCGGAATTTGGAACTGGATTTAAAGCCTTTGCTCCTAAGAAGTAAGTCCATTTCCATCATAGATGTAGTGCAAGATACCAGAGGACTGCAGGAAAACTGTGATGTTCTAGAGGGTAGGATAATAGGCTGTAAATTAACAGCAGCATCCAAAGCAGAACTTTGAGGAGGGAAGCACTCTGATGCAGGAGGCTGAATAGAATGCAGATTTGAAGAGTCCAAATCTAGTAGCAAGGGCTTAGAAGCCTGAATCAAAGGTGTTTGAAGTCCAGATGATGGCAGGCTAGAGTAGCACTCTGAAAATGAAGGCAGATTGACTGTAGGGTCTAAAGCAGATAACTGATTCACAGGAGGCACAAAGGTCAAAGGCAAGCTGGCTGAAGACAAAGGAGGTGACAGGAAGCAGTCCTGAAGTTCTGGCCCTGGAGGAAATCATACAGAAGACTCACATGCAGGAGACTTCGGAAGCAGGTATGCAGGAGACCCGGGCCTTGGAGGCATACATGTTGACGCTTTTGTCTCTGATGCTGGAGGTTCAGTCTCTGAATGTATACGTGCTGAGAACTCTGAAGGCTAGCAAACTGGAAGCACAGGGTCAAAAAGTAGGCAAGATAGAGGCTCAAGGTCTGAAGGCAGGCAGCCTGGAAGCTCTGGTTCTGAAGGCACGCAGCCTGGAAGCTCTGGTTCTGAAGGCAGGCAGCCTGGAAGCTCTGGTTCTGAAGGCAGGCAGCCTGGAAGCTCTGGCTCTGAAGGCAGGGAGCCTGGAAGCTCTGGCTCTGAAGCCAGGCAGCCTGGAAGCTCTGGCTCTGAAGCCAGGCAGCCTGGAAGCTCTGGCTCTGAAGCCAGGCAGCCTGGAAGCTCTGGCTCTGAAGCCAGGCAGCCTGGAAGCTCTGGCTCTGAAGTCAGGCAGCCTGGAAGTTCTGACTTAATAGGCAGGTGAGCTGAGGGCTTGGGCTCTGAAAGCAGGCAGTCTGGAGGCTCCGGTACTAATGGCAGGCAGTCTGGAGGCTCCCGTACTAATGGCAGGCAGACTGCAGGCTCACGCTCAGAAGGCAGTCAGGCTGCAGGCTCGGGCTCAGATGGCAGGCAGGCTGCAGGCTGAGGACTCTGAAAGCAGCAGGCCAGCTGAGGACTCTGAAAGCAGCAGGCCGGCTGAAGGCAGAGAGGCACAAGGATGATAGACTTTAAATTCTGGGAATGGTAGTAACTCATGAACAGTGGATTCCCTGTTGTCAGTAGTGACATCTTCACCATTCCTTGTAATATTAAAACACACTGAAGCTCTTTCTTTGGGATGGCTAAGAATAGTGCTAATCTTAGAGTCTCTGTTGATCAGACTTCCTTTACCTTTTGGCAGTTCACATCTCTTAGTCAGAGGAAATAGGTCCAAGATTTCTTGCTCATTGGTGACTTTTTCAATTTCTTCTGCATTACAAGGTTGAACAGATGCATCAGAACATAGAGTACTACTATTGCCTGACTTGTCAATATGTGGTATGCTTGAAGACGAGAGAGCAAACAAGGGGTCAGGATTTTGTTTCTTCTCAGCGAATAGGTTGACTTCAGTCGCAGCAGTTGATCAAGAGCGTGGTCTGAGTCACAGGATATTGTCACATCAGGGATTATGTGGGGCACTGGTTCAGGTTTTGTCTGTATGTCAATGGACTGTCTATGGGTTATCTCTGAGATAGAACTGACCTCATTACCAGGAAAAGAAAGCAAAGAAATGTTTTGTGTTTTGCCTGGCATTTGGGGTTCCTGAGAAGTGGAGGGACACATCTCAGATGTAGTGCCTAGATGTAATTTAGCACTAGAAGACAAAACATCAGAGGAGTTAGAAAATTCAGAATTCAAACAAATACTTTCATTAACCGCACTTTGAGTCAAGGTACTATGGCTATTCTGAGTGGAATTGGAGTGATCAGCCACAGTATTGTTCACACAATCAGTGGACCAGCTCTGAGGGGAATGCAAAAGGGAGGGCAAGGTTTCATTCTCCATTTGTAAGGAGTCCAACATAGATTCAGAAAAGTAGTCTTGTACAGAGGTTTTAGATACCCACTGAAACTCTGGGTTATAGTGCTTTAACAAGGTCTGAAAAGTTTTATTCTCTTGTAGTTCCAGAATCTTAGATTTAATTATACCCTGTGAAGACTGTAGATCGGTCTCTACAAGGACATTGGTAGGCTTGGCAACTTCACAACAAGCAACAGAACTAACCCTTGAATTTTGTTTAAACTGACTATTGTTTACTTTAAATGTAGCATTAAACGTTGCCGCTTTATCATCAGGGACTGTGATCTTCACTGGGTCATAAGAATGAGCTACATAGTTTGAAAGGAAAACAGAGGTTATATAAAGCATCTGCTCCTTCTTTGTCTGTGTGGTTAAACATGCTATGTTATAACCACTTCCAGCAGACATGCAAGAATCAGAACTCTTGTTCAGCAAGCAGAATAAGGAATCGTTCTCCTTTTGCAATGCTGACACAGACATTGACTCTGGATCAGAGCAGCAGATTAAGTCAAAATCGGGCAAAGAGGTGTTTTAGAGCCAATAAGTATAATATTCAGAACGTCCATTTCTCATGAGAAGATTAATTGTTTCAGGACTAGGGTTAACATCCTCAAATTGTAGAGGAGACACTACATGCCTCTCGTTTAAAAAAAAAAATGTTTTTATTTGTATTTTGTGAAAACCAAAAACCAAAAGAAAGCATAACAAAATCGGTTACAGTCGTGCAGAGACATACACATACAGACCATATAACATATAATCCCACATCATTACCCCTTGGGGCGTCTTGAACCTTCAAGTCCCACCCATTCACATTTCTCCGTTGTAGTGTCCCATGTTTCTTCCCCTTCTGGAATGCTTGGAAACGGGAGAGCCGGGACTTATGTTTAGAGTTAAAGTAGGGACCCCTCAAAGGTCCGCTAACCATCGCCCAGCCCCCATCTAGCCCATAATATGCCCTCCATTTGCCCCACACCTTGCGGAATTTTCTGGGGCATCCTCTTGCCTTGTAGGTGACCCTTTCTGCCACCATATACATATCCATTCCCGCCTTCCACTCTCGGAGCTGGGGCGCTATTGCAGCCCCCCCAAGTTTGTGCTACATCCCGTTTTGCCACCACCAGGACTAACATAGCGAAAATGAGCTGCGGTCGGCCCAAATCTACATCCCCGGGTATGCCCAACAATATGAATTTAGGGTCCAGTGGTAGTGTTGTTTCTAGAACCTTGCTCAATTCCCCCAACACCTTCTCCCAGTAGGTCTGTATTTCGGTGCAGTCCCAGATGGTATGATAGAAATCTCCCTGTTCATGGCCACATCTCTGGCAACTAGGGTCGCTAGCTCGGCCCATTCGGTGAAGTCGGGCCCTATCATAATAAACTCTATGGAGTATCTTATATTGGATGAGGCGGAGACGGGATTTAATAGCCACCTCCCGATGGTGCATCAAGGCTGCTTCCCAGTCTATGTTTTCATGTGCGCCTAAGTTCAGTTCCCAGGTCTCCCTCAGCCTACCCAGCCTGTCTGGTGCATTATTATTCAAAGTCTGGTATGTGAGTGATACTGCCTTAGTAAGTACATGCTCCTGTAGCAGGCGCCCCTCCAGTGGTGCATATTCTGGTAGCGAGGAGGATAAGTAGCTCTCCGCCTGCCAGGCATGTCGAAGTTGCGCATACTTAAAAAACTGGGAGGTGTGCAACCCAAAATCTGTCTGAAGCGAGCGGAAACTTTTAAGTTTACCCTTGGCTATGATGTCCCCTATGGTAGAGATGCCTATGGCGTCCCACCCCTCGAAGCCTCTCATTTTGTGGAGTTCTTTTAGCCAGGGGCAGTGCCAAAGAGGTGTCTGTTTAGTAGGTTTGTGAGCCCACCCCAGTGCCTTCGTCGCTCTGTCCCACACTTCTATCGTGACTTACCCGTCCCCCATAGAGATAATACAGGCAGGTACGATTCGCCATGGTGTCCCTTTCCAACCTATAGGTGGGGTGGTCTGCCGTGACATGTATCCAGTCATTCACCGGGGTTAGATGTTCTGCCCAGTAGTAGGCCTCTATATCTGGCAACGAGATCCCCCCCCCATTGTACTGATTACGGTGCAGCGTAGTCAAAGCAATCCCCGGTTGTTTCCCGAGCCATAGGAGGGAGCGTAGTTCCGCATCAATAGCTCGAAAGGTCTGTCTTGAAAGGGGGAAGTACGCGTTCTGAAGGGCATAAAGAAAGCGGGGCAAGGTGATCATCTTGAACATGGCAGCCCGGCCTAGAATTGTGAGGGGAAGGGATTTCCATCTCTGTGCGTCTTCTACAAAATTGGTTATTACCCGTTGGATGTTTCTCTGGTAGGACAGTCTCTTATCTGTGGTGAGGTAAATCCCTAGGTAGGTGAACCCAGTATGAGCTATCTGGAGGGCCCCAGGGAGAGTAGGCCAAGCGGACAAGGTACTTGGACTGTAGATGACCGACTTGTGCCAGTTTATGGTATAACCTGAGTAAGTCCCATATACATCCATGACATCGAATAAGGTGGGAATCGTGGTAGTCGGGTGAGTGATATAAAGCAAAATGTTGTCCGCATACAGCAAGATCTTTTCTTCCCAAATATCCGTTGGTTTAATTCGGAACCCCCGAATCTCTGGGCATTGCCTTATCACACAAGCCACTGTCTCGATCGTGAGAGCAAAGAGCAGTGGGGAGAGAGGACAACCCTGTCGGGTGCCCCTTCTGATGGGGAAGTCTCTGGAGATCTGACCATTGACCCTAACCCTTGCCCGGGGAGCTCTATAGAGGAGTCCCACCCAGTGCCGAAACTTGGGGCCTATACCAAATTTGACCAAGGTGGCCTCCAGGAAGGGCCAGTGTACCGCGTCGAACGCCTTTTCCGCGTCCAAAGAAAGGAGCAGATGTGGGTCATCGCGGTCCTGCACCTCCATTAGCCAATTATGGAACCTTCGCAGATTCAGCCGGGTCGCCCGACCGGGCAGAAAGCCCGTCTGGTCCTGATGCACTAGGGTAGTGATTACCTGACGGAGCCTCAAGGCAAGGATAGTCGCCAATATTTTCACCTCTATATTAAGGAGGGATATGGGGCGATATGATGCACAGTCAGTGGGGGGTTTCCCCTGCTTATGAATAGGGATAATCGTGGCCATTCGCAGGTCCAGGGGCAGGATTCCCTCTTGGGACGCATCTATGAAAAGATTCAACAGGTGGGGGCCAAAGAGATCTGCGCACTTCTTATAAAGTTCTGCAGGGAGTCCGTTGGGGCCCGGGGTCTTCCCAGGACGTAATCTGGTTATAGCCAGTTTGATTTCGTCCACCGTTATATCGGAATCCAGCCCCTCTCTATCATCCTCGTCTAATAACGGGGTATGAAGTCCGCTAGGTATTCTGTTATGGCCGGGAGCGCCCTCAGGTTCTGGGCTTCATAAAAGTGTTGATAGTAGGACGCGAACGTCTGTACTATCTGTGTATCACCCGTCTGTGGTATCCCCTGGGGGTCCACAACACTCGCCACCCACCGGGCCTCCACCTCTCTACGACTAAGCCATGCCAGGAGTCTGCCCGACTTGTCACCCACGTCATACAGCCTATGCAGGGTCGCCTGGTCCTGTGCCTTAGACTCTTGCGTGGCCAGAGCCCTGTAGTGATGCTGCACATCCGTTAACTGTCGCAGGACTTGAGGGTCTCTCTGCATGAGGTTCCGTCTTTCTAGGGTAAGAATCTGGGTCTCCAGTGTGGCGAGTTCTTCCTGGGCCTTCCTCTTTTCCCAGGCTATCCAGTTCTGAGCCCTATCTCGTAAAACTGTTTTATACGCTTCCCATATCACCACTCCGGACTATACCGAACCCACATTTTCTGCAAAGAAGGCTTTTGTGTCAGCTCGGCTATCCTGGAGCAGTTCCTTGTTCTGTAGGTCCCATGCTGACAGTCTCCAGCCCCCCCGTCCAGTTCGGGCCCGCTCACCCACTCGAACATATAGGGGCGAGTGGTCAGACAAACCCCGGGCCATGTATTCCGCCTCGTAGATGTCCTGGATTGCACCGTTTGGGAGGAGTACATAGTCTAGTCTCGAGTAGACCCTGTGGGCCCCAGAGTAGTACGAGTACTGTCGGTCCCCCGGGTGCAAGTGTCTCCATACATCCACCAAACCCAGAGTGTCAGCAAGGCGTGCCAATTGTGTAACCGACGGCGGATGGACATGCTTACCCGAGCGGTCTGTAGGGACATGCATCACGTCGTTAAAGTCACCCCCAATTATGTGTGTCGATCCCGGTGTCTCCAGCAATATGTCTGTCACCCCGAGTAGTGTCCTGGTCTGCAATTTCGGCGGGGCATAAACTGATAGGATGGTAACATTCCTCCTACCCCATGACCCTGACACTCCCACATAGCTTCCTTGGGGATCTATCCACGTGCGCTTCACCGTGAAGGGAGGTGACTTTTTAATCAGGATGGCGACTCCTCTAGAGCCGGAGGTGTACCCCGCATGCGACAGGACAGTATATGCCCCCCGTGCAAGGAACCCACATTTTGTGCCTTTAAGATGAGTTTCCTGTAACAGCACCACATCCGGGTGTGTGCGATTTATGAAAGACGACACCAACCCTCTTTTAATTTTGTCACCAAGGCCGTTAGCTCCTTCACGGCGCTCACCTGGAATGTTATCTTCCGAACCCATCATAACTTGCTATTGTGTAGTGGTGGGACATGTATGCGTGTACGGTGAGATGATGCCCTGTATGGGGAATTTGGTTGATTGCGTATGCTCTGCGAACTCTGTGGCTGTACCTCAACACAAATACAGTAAACCATAAGAACAATACAAATGGTTGAAACCCCTTACCATCTCTCCCCCCCCCCCCCCTTTTCACACCCTCTGCCAGGTGCCCGAGGTTGTGCATAAGGGTGGTAGAGGTCTGTCGCCCGCCCCAGCCCCAAACTTATGCTACAAGTTCGAACTCCTGCAGCACCCCAAAGAACTCCAAGAAAAGAACAAACCGAAGAATGGGAAAGACAAGGCAAAGACTAAGGACAGAAGATTCCGGAAGAGGGGAGGGGAAGACAGAACGGGGGGAAGAAAAGCAGGAAGGAGAAAGAAAAGGGGCAGTCCAATGCCCAAGTCTGTGGCCAAAGGCGGGGACACTGCGATCAGTGTCTCAGGCCTGGAGTGGCCTATCACCTGCTCTTGGTTTCGGGATGCCTGTCTCTATGCAGAGCCAAGAGGGTGCTGTCATTGGGGGCGTGGATGTGGCCATGTCCGGAGCCCCAGGCCGGGAAGTTGCGGTAGGCCCTTGTGGGTCTTGGTTAGGAGTTGGAGTCAGGCGCTTCCTCTTGCGTGGCTGGTTTCCCCAGCTCGGAGTCTTGTTCCATGTCAACTATCTCGGTTAAAGGGGTGTTGCATTGTTTCAACGTCTTCTCCGCCGGATGTGCTTTCCCTAGTGTCGGTTTCGGTACCAGGGTCGGTTCGCCCAAGGAGGCGGGGTGTGCGTGAGTTTACAGTTCTCAGGGAGTCCTGCGAACGTGAGATTCTTCTACGTAGGTGTTCTGTGCCCTTTGACGGATAGGGTGTCGCCCCCTGTACTCTGAGTCATCTGTGATTTTGGAGTCTGACAGGTTTCTGGGGGCCAGTTGCGCTTTGTGTCGTTTCAGTCCTTTGTTGAGTTTTCTGTTGGGGGCCCTCCAGTTGTCTCATATTAGGGCGTTCTTCTAGCCAATGCCAGGCCTCCTCAGGTGTCTGGAAGAATTGTGTTTTTCCCATAAAAATGATCTTCAACTTCGCTGGGAACAACAGCATATATTGTATTTTGAGGGTTCTGAGTTTGGCCTTAATGGAGTCATAGGTGCGTCTCTGCTTCTGGACCTCCCTACTATAATCTGGAAAATTCAAGATACGCCCATTTTCATGATTAATGTCCCCTAAATTCCTGGCTTCTCTGAGAATCAAGTCTCTGTCTAAGAAGTTCAGGAATTTTGCTATAATGGGACTTGGTGGTGCGCCCGGTGGTGGTCTTGCCGATAGAGCTCTATGCGCACGCTCAATGACGAAGCAGGTGGAGAACTTGTCTGCGGGGAAGGTCTGCTTGAGCCATGTATAGAGGAAGGCCGCTGTGTTTCCTCCTTAAATGCCCTCCCTGAATCCCACAAAGCGGAGGTTGTTGCGTCGCGCTCGGTTTTCTGCATCATCAATGCGCCACTGTAGGTCTTTATTCGAAGCCTGTAGTTCCGCCATTCCCTTACGGAGATCTTGGATCTGGTCCTCTGATTCTCCTATTCTTGTCTCTGACTCGGTGACCCTGGCAGCCAAGTTACGGAGATCTTGTCTCAACAGCGTTACTTCCGATCCCACACCCTCTATTTTCTCCTCCAGCGCCAGTCTGGAGGCCTGGATGGCCTGTAACAGGGTATCAGTGTCTGTACGGGTTGGCGGTTGCTCCTCTGGGGGTGGGGTGACCACTTTAGTATAGCGGTCCATTTACCCCTGTCTGGAAGGTTTGGGGTCTTTGTCCTTGCCCATCGTGGTACTACGGAGGCAGAAAATGGAAGCCTATGCGTCCCGAGTCCCGGGGCAGTCCTTCACTCTCGCTATGTGTGCCAGGGAGTAATATCGTGGGCTCAAGACAATCCAGTTGTTGTCGGTGAGAGCGCGCAATAGGCCTGCGGGCGCCCGCACCTCCCTGTGTAAGCCTAGAGGGGGGCATCTCACAGGAGGACGTCGTTCTAGGATGCCGCCCCGATAGCCGGCACATCAATATGGGCCCAAGTCCAGCCCTCCTCTGTCCAAGCCCCCCCTATATGGCCCAGACGGTGTGCCTCAGGGGCCCCCCACCGCATTCAAGGTGTTCCAAACGGCGTAATAGGGTTCCGGATGCAAGAGTCACCCCGTGATAATGGTGCGCCAGGGATCTCTGTCCAGAGGTATTGGGGGCTCCAGCTACACCGTGGAGGCCCCTGGGAGCAACTCGACCAACCCACTGCAGTTTCCTCTGCTCTGGCCAGGGGTCTTCCCTTCCCTCTCTTCAGGTCACACACTCATCTATGCTGCTTCTTGTGACCCTCCAAATTATCTTCTCCCCAGCAGACTGCCCAGGATAGCTTACCGCTGCATAGGGGTGTTATGCGTCCATCTGTGTCTCTCCGGTCGGGGCCTCGCAGTCTCCCCCAAGCGCACAGACCCGCGCGACAGCCGTCACTGTGCGCGCACTCCAGGATCTCGCTCTGGGGAACTCTAGCGCCTGGGAGTCAATCAGGGGGATGGTCGGGGCACCGGGAGCCCGTGCCTCAGGCCCCGGCACGCCTCGGTAGTGTTCAGCTCCAGATCACGCAGACCATCGGCTGCCAGCAACGCCCACAGCCCCTGGGCCTGCCTCTCTCCTCCCTCTCCGGAGAAAGTTTACCTCTGCGTTGTGGCTGCGCCCCGCAGGAGCGCGGTGTCGGCAATCTTCACAGCCGCGAACCGGTGGAAGGGGGGTTCCGTCGCGGTGAGGCCGGGGAGACCGCTCACCAGCCCAGCGCCACGGCGCTCAGCACTCTGGAGGCCCAGGCTGTTCCGTAGGGGTCCGCCTCCTTCTCCCTCCTCCGGTCGGGGTGTATCTCCACATTGTTGCAGCGCCCAGAGGAGCGCGGCGTAGGGTGTCTATATTTCAGTGTTGCGACGGGAGGAAGCCACCCCCAAGGGGACACTGCAGCAGCGTCGCGGCGGGCAGGAGAGGCCGGTCACCAGCTCGGCGCCATGCTATTCAGCGTGCCGCAAGGCCAAGCTGCTCCGTCGTCGCCTCTTTTGGGATATTGCCTTTATGGTTACACACCCCACAGTAGAGGTTAGTGTTCCGCTGTTGCCTGCATCGGTGATCACTTGGTCCGGGCTTTTTGACCGCCGGATTTCTGTATGGATTACTGCTATCGGCCGGAGCTCCTGAAAGACGCGTCCTAGTCGGCCATGCCGCTAGCCACGCCCCCCCATGCCTCTCATTGTTGGGCACTGGGGAACTGCCCTGCACAAACCTAAATGATGCACTGGTGTGTTTCTTTCTTAAACCTCTCATTATGACACACCTTCAATATTTTCACACACAAATGTAACAGAAAAGTGGTAACTAACTGAACGCAAAGAAACCTCACAAGTGACCCCGGAAATGTGCTTGGTCATTCGGTCAGGACTCAGTCCGGGACACTGGCATGTGTCAGGGACTCTGGCAACCACTGGTGCCAGGGAATACAAAGTAGGCAGAATACTGGGTACAGAGCTGCCCAAGATCACACAGCGAGTCAAAGGAGAAAGGGAATCTAAAGAGGAAGCTCTGTACAAGAGAATAAGAGAGGTACGGCTCAGAAAGGACAGGCCCTCAGAGGTAATTAGCATTCAGAAAAACTACACACAGGACAGATATGAAAGACATACATATAAAACAACCTTAACAATAAAGGGAATGTGGGGTAAAGCACTCAGGAGTTCCACACGGTACGACTGAAGCTCAGTAAGTTCCTCACCCACAATTGCTGTTACAGATACTGACTGCAAATACCCACATATGGATATGCATGCAAAGGCAGGGTCTGTGGAGCTGATACCTATGGTGATGTTATAAATGTATTTCAAAGACAATACTCCCAGTGAACAAGAAACACCACCTAGGTTGTCAGCTGTGCCCACGGATCCTGGCGATCAAACAGGAACACGCAAGGCAGTAACAGCAAGGGGGTAGAACTAAACACAAGCACGATAGACAAGGAGCTGGCAAGGAGGAGTGCTTAATAGGAAAGAAAGGAAATCACAGGACACACTTGGCAGAAAGCAAGTTACAAACATACAAGGTAATCACAAGCAAACAGCAGGAATAGAAAGACAGCAAACTAGGAACTGGAACCAAGGAAATGGGAAGAAAGGCAGGGACTGGAAAAGGATATACAGAAGGGGAGGCTACAAGGGTATACTAGAATAGTGCAGGTTCAAGAATCAAGAAAACAAAGTAGCATTGAAGGCAGTGCTGGAGCAGGTACAAGAATTGAGCTAAGGCTCAGGAGTCAAGGTAGCATTACAGGCAGTGCTAGTTCAGGAACAGAGAATTGCTAAAGTTTTAGGAGTCAAGGTAGCACTGCAGGCAGTGCTAGTTCAGGAACAGCTAAATTACTAAACCTCAGGAGTCAAGATAGCACTGCAAACAGTGCTAAGTCAGGAACAAGGATAGCTATAGTTCAGAAATAAAGAAATAACTAAAGCTCAGGAAACACTCGAAACAAGGATATCAAAAGCTCAGGAAACACTGGGAACAAGGGTCAGTCTCACCAGTACACAGCTACAATGACCAACACTGGACTGAAGGGAGCTTGGGCTTAAAAGAGCTCACAGTAACCATATGCATCAGGTGTGAGCAGGCTAGCAGCAGCCAGCCACAGGTGAACTGGATTCCTCCACCCATCCTTGGCCTGCAGGGGTGGAGACGGAGCAGTGAGCAGGGAATTCTAGGTAATGGAGTTTCCAGCATGAGCAGACTGGCTTCCACAAAACCCGGCATGGATTGGGAATGGATGTCAATTCCCAAATGGTGTCCAAATGCCTGGAAGTCAGGATATGCATGCAGGGGAGTGTCTGGAAGCATATTAGAACACAGGAAAGTCATACTATGCACCCCTCTGGTGGTGGGCACCAGAGTGCAGGGAGCTAATCGAGACAGGGTACTAGTTTTAGGAGACTTTTACAGTAAAGAAAACCTTTTATAGCGTGCATTGCCAGTAACATTGGTCAGGACTGAAAATTCCATTATTCCACTGAATCTCATTCAGTAGTCTTCTGACACTCATCTTTAGGTCATGAATCTCCACTAGACCATGCTCCCCTTCATATCTGAGTCCCCTACTGTCTAATAGGCGATACAGTTCCTGCTCATGCGTGGGTAAAAGCATGAAAATCACTGACCGCACTTCATCTTTATGCTTCATGCACAAACATAATACATATGCATTTTTACAATGGTATATTTGTCTATCAAATAACATTTAGTGACCTCCATAAATGGGAAGCCCTCTGCATAGTGGACTGGAAAGAGGAGATAGACGTGAGACCCATGCCTAGTTCAAATTAGACTAGAAAAATTAACAAAGAAAATGGCGAGAAAATGAATTTATCTTCTACTTAATACAGAAGAAATCTGAGCAATTGAAAAAAATAACATCTTGAAAGGGACACCAAATCTCCCCTTGCAAGACAAGAATAACTAAGATGCTGATTGGTGATGAGTAGGCACACCAGTCACAAGACTAAATACTACATACTCCACCTATCAGATTTATACCATTGGATGACGAATTGCCCACAAATTATAAGAATAATTCCGTGACCGGATACAAGTTTATATATAAAATAAAACTTTGCAAAATATATGACCTATGCATATTAGTAACTTGCAGAATCTGTGCATATCCTGACGAAGACAACAAATGATGAGGCGAAACTGTGTACAAAGTCGATAATTGTTGGAAAAGTGGCTGAAGAGGAGACTACTGCTGAAATTCATATTGCTTTGAATTTCCTTAGCAGTAGGTTTGCATGCATGAGACGCAATGCCTGGGATAGTTTTTTATAATATTTTTATAGATATGCCATGTACTAATTGATACTTAACAGAAAAAGATAATGTAAGTAACCTGTGGCTGTCTTAAATTTGTGTGGGTTATATTTGTATATGGAGCAATAAAGATGAGATGATATCAGTGATTTTCTTCCTTTTGGTAACTGAGGGGATGATATATATTTGCATAATTGAAATTGGTAGGATTAAAGCATCAGTTCAGAAGTAGAGGTTTCAATATTGAAATTAGATTGGAAAAAGAGTCCCTATCTCTATATAATCTCTAGATTCAAAGGCCTGTCCACTTTTAAAAAAATACGCAGTCTTTTATCAAAGACAGAAGTGTGGAAGACACAAAGGCTCATTGTGAGTACTGAGTGGAAGAGACAAACCCTCAAGATGGATATGGCTGGTAGAGAAAGGCGCTCAACACTGGATGTGTAGTGGAAGAAACAAAAAACAGACCGCCAATACCAAGGCACCCTGGTCTTGATTTAAAACGTATCCCTCGTTTTGCTACCAGCCTATGCTTCCTGTCTCTTTATTTCACTCTTTCAAGTTCATTTTAATTGCTTTTATCCCTTTTTAGTGCTTTCTTATCACTCTGTTTCCCCTCCTTTTCTTCTTTCTCTCTCTTGCTTGGGGCAAAGTCTGATGATAAAAAATAAGCCATAGTCTCCATACATGAGTGTTGGTGCCAGCCACTGGCAACCAACTGCAAAAATTAAGTACTGTGTGCTGGTGTTGTGATGAAAGTACTGTGATGTGTTCAGCGAGGAAGAATGAAGTGAACTGCAAACATGGTGCAATAGAATCAAAAGGCAGAGCTTTGCTGAAAGAGATAGGAAGGAAAGGAATTTTGACCTGTTTCATAGTGCATTTTACAACATTTTATACCACTATACTTAACAGGAGTTTTAAATTCCATTCTCCATTTTTCTATCTCAGAAAGAATAGTTAAGTTGCCCTATTGTGAATGAAGCCTGTAGGTTATATCAACACAATCCTGCACAGTGCACATAGGTTATACCAACACAACTCTGCAGAGCGCACATAAATCTCTGTGCTGTGTTAAGTATTACATTGAAGGATGTGAACACTTTTAGTTTCACTTGTTTTGTTTGATCATGTACTCGTTTGTAATACATCCATTTCATACATTAAGACAAATCTTAAATACTTTTTGTGGGGCCCTCGTTTCACTAACGTAATTAAGGTTGGACACCCAGCTCATCCTCTCCCTCACGAAGAACGCCGAAGACACCAGACTTAGCTTCCAAGAAGGAATGAAAGACGTCGCACCCTGGATGAGCAACAGCTGCCTAAAACTGAACTCGGAGAAGACAGAGGTCCTCATCCTTGGACCTTCCCCCACCACGTGGGACAGCTCCTGGTGGCCCTCCGCCCTCAGAAACCCACCCACCCCGACGGACCACGCCCAGATCCCCTGTATCATTCTAGACTCCTCTCTCAACGCCGTCGCCTCCACCTGTTTCAACTCCCTCTGCGTCCTCCGCAAGACCTTCAAGTGGATCCCCCCCGAAGCCAGAAAGACAGTGACCCACGCACTCATTACCAGCAGACTGGACTACGGAAATGCCCTCTATGCGGAAATCAACAAATCCCTGCTACAGAAACTCCAGACCATCCAGAACCCCACAGCCAGACTCCTCCTCGGCACCCCACGACATGAGCACATGACCCAACACCTGCGAGACCTCCACTGGCTCCCTGTCGAGAAGAGAGTAACTTTCAAGCTACTCACCCACGCCTGCAAATCCCTCCACAACATCTGACCCAAATACCTCAAGGAAAGAATCTCTTTCCACACACCCAAAAGAAACCTCCGCTCCGCCGACCTAGCCCTGGCAGAGACCCCACGCATCCGCAGAACCAGAGCTGGGGGAAGAGCCTTCTCCCACGTCGCAGCCAAAGCCTGGAACGAGCTCCCAGTCAACATCAGACGCTCCCCCACCCTGCACACCTTCAGGAAGAGCCTCAAGACCTGGCTTTTCGGCTGACCCGGAGCTGCACCCCCCCCCCTCCCCCACCGCCCCAGCGCCTTGAGGGTGAGTAGCGCGCTTTAAAAGCCCCTGATTGATTGATTGATTGATTGATTGATTGACTGTAGTAGGCCTAAGGCCCAGCACACATGTTGCTTAGTGCAAAGCCTCTCCATTGAGTGACAAATAAACTGTGTGCCCACTGGATCATCCCTCTGTGCCACCATCTTGGGCTTGGCGATAGACACCATGCCTTGAGAACATGTAGGGCAGATACTAGGAGCTGTGTTGTTTGCTGAGTGAGTGGACTGAGTCCCACTTTTTCTGTGGTGTGTGGGAGGGTGCCTTTAAATCAAGTAATATGCTCTTGGTAAGAGAGAGGAATTTCTAGTTCTTCATATGTAGTGTAGTCCTCCAGCATTTCATTCTCAAAGTAGGTATGAAACATTTGTGTATGATCATTGGCAGCAGGGAATTTAACCCAGGAATAGAATACCTCTGTCTTGAATGCTTTGTGTGCCTCTACCACGAAGGTAACGTCTCCACTCTTAGCCGGGAGACTATAGTTTAATAATTTCATAGTGACTGCATGTCTGCAATGCTCAGCTATGTTTAAAGCTCCTTCTTCAACATTTTCTCCGTTTTCAGACATTGTTTGCAGAAAAAAGGAAATTAGTAAATGAATCTATGGAGATAGGGTATGCACAATGTGGGAAGTTTATCTTACAAACTTGAATATCCTACAGCCAATACATAGGGTATACATACTCAGCTGAGGCAGATTTCCCTACCACCACGGGCGTCTCTGGTTTGGAGGTGAGTAGGAGTCTCTGAGAAGGCACGATTGAACTACTCAGGTAGACCATAAAATAAGAACCCAACTAACGTTGGTGGCGCCATGCCTCTATATGGAATCTCAGGAAAAGAGGTATCAGTACCCTAACACAACATGCACTTTAACTTTAATTGGACATATGGCCCCTTTTAAGTGATTTTAAGTGACTTTTTTTTCTTTTTTCTTTATCTTTTTATTATAACTGAGCAGTAAGCACATCTGTACATTACAGTCATTGAAACACCACCAAGCATTATTACATTGTGTCCTAAGTTACATTATTAATCATCACTGGGCCAAATCCTCCTTGTCCACACATATTTAATGTTATCTTCAGCTATTCTTCGACTGCATTAAGGATAGTATTGTTTCACCCACCAGAGGCGTACATGGATTCCCTCTGTATTCATTCCATTTATTCCACATTTCCCCCCATTTTTTCGGGCACCCTCTTTTCACATAGTCTGTGTCTCTGCCAACATACACCAGTCCATATCTCTTTTCCAGTCCTGGAGCGTGGGTGGGAGGGCAGCCCCCCAGTGACAAGCTATGTTGCGCTTTGCCAACGTGAGACCCATAGTTACCCAGGTTTGGTCTGCCCGCCCCAAGTTTGTATCTTCCCATACGTTCCGGAGGCACCATTTAGGAGATAGTGTAAGCTCCTCACCCACAACCCCCCGACATGCATGACACTGTTGCCTGCCAATGGTTTTGAATCTCCTGACATGTCCATAGTATATGATAAAAAGATCCACCCCCCCCCCCCCACATTTCCTATTACAGGTTGCGTCTGCCCTACGACCCATCTTCACTAGTGTGGCGATGGAAATGTACACTCTGTGTAGGATTTTGAGTTGGACTAGTCTGAAACGGGCCCTGATGGCTACCTCCCGTGGAGAGGCTAAAGCGTCGGGCCAGTCCTCATCTTGTAAGTCAGTTATGTCTTGAACCCATCAGTCTTTCAGGACTGTAAGGGTGTCTGGTAGATTTTTGATCAGTTTTCAGTAGGTGAGCGAGACTGCCTTTCGTGGCAGGTGCTCCTCGAGGAGTCTACACTCCAGCGGTGACGACTCCGGGAGCTCCGCCCCCCCGGGGCACTGCCCTCTGTATAATGTGTCGGATCTGTAGGTAGTGGAAATACTCAGTACGTGCCAGTTCATGCGTTTTTTGTAGTTGTTCGAATCAGACCATCTCCACCCCTGTGTGGAGGTCCCCCAGCCTCGAAATTCCTACTAAGTCCCATTTACCGAACCCCTTACTAATTCCCGATGCACCCAGCTGTTGAGATTCCCAGAGTGGTGTGGCCTTGGTGAGTTTATTCTTCCATCCTAATTTGGACAGAGCCGAGTGCCACTGGCGAACCGTCAGACCCGTGGGGACCCCCCCAGCGGAAGTCGCCGTGGATCACTATAAAGGAGATACCCTCTTGGCTGCATTACCAGCCGAACCATTTTGTAGCCGGTTCTGTTGGTGGCTGGTGGACCCATTGGTTAATGGTTGCAAGTTGGGCTGCCCTGTCGTATGTTTGGATGTGCAGCAGTGCGATTCCTCCATCATACCAACCCGAGTCAATTTACTAAGGGCGATCCTTGGGGGGCCACTATCCCACAGTAGGGAGCGCAAAACACCATCTATTGAGTTAAAATATAAATCTGGAACCGGGAAGGGTGAATTTTGTAGCACATATAAAAATCCCAGCAGCGCCATCATTTTAAATAACGCCGCTCTACCCAGGAGTGAAAGGGGAAGGGCTCGCCAATAATGGACATCATTCTTGAGACGCACCAAAGGACTTTGTAGGTTTCGGACTTGGAAAAACGCCTGTTCCTCCGTTACAAAGATGCCCAGATACCGAAATTCCTCTGTGGCCACCTTTGCCTCACAGTCCACCGGTAAATTCGGTCTCCGTCCACTGAGAACGAACACTACCAACTTGGCCCAGTTGATGGTATACCCTGAGTACCGTCCAAATGCGGCAAAAATATTTAATACGCCGCATATAAAAGGATATCGTCCGCATACAATGAGATTCTGTCCTCCCAGTCATCTGTCCAGCGTAGGCCGCGTATTATTGGATCTCTACGGATCCATGCCGCCACTGGCTCTAACATTAACGTGAAGATTAGGGGGGACAAGGGGCATCCCTGCCGCGTGCCTCGCTGTAAAGGAAATACGCGAGATTTTTTACCGTTAACTACTACCTGCGCCTGAGGTACAGTATATAAGAAGCTAAGCCAGGATAAAAACCGTGGTCTAAATCCCATACGTTTGAGCACCGCTACCATGAATGGCCACTCCACTGTGTCAAAGGCCATCAGCGCGTCAAGGGATAGGACTGCAGCGTCCTCTCTGATCCTGTGGGCACGTCCCATGACTCCATGGAGGGGCCTGAGTATCAGGGTAGTGTTAGATTTTAAGTGACTTTAATGCGTTTGTATATGAACAGCTGCTAATTAATAGGGTTTTGCAAGAAGGCCCCACTAAGCTTCTTGCTCGTTGGAAATAGAATTCACGGATAATGCTGCTTGTTAAATTGAAATGTTTTTAATCTGCCATGTTTTTAAACTTATGCTGTAATGTGTACTTTTATGTTTTTTTACAACTGAAATAAAGTCAGATGATGATGATGATGAGTGACAAATCTGCAAGAAATAGGTACGCTTTGTATAGCATCCTACCTCAGCCCGGGTACATGCAAATGATCACGCCACACACGGAGCTTGATATTACACATCTTTATTCCTCAGCATATAACAGTGAAGTAAACATTCTCCAGCATGGATTGTATCACCCACACCCACTCACGTCACTGTTCTATGTAGTCCATCAGGAACGAAAAGGGTCCTGTCATCTCTAACTCACAAGTCACTACATCTACCCTTTTGTTAAAGAAAAAGTACCAATAATACATATATATATTCAAATTCTTCAATAAGTCATTTTGCCGCTTGAATTAATCGCCCACATCTAGTCATGTGAGGCCGAGGAGATATGGGAGAAATGTCTATGACCTGCATTGGTGACAGACATTGGCACAGTCATTGGGCTCTCTGTATTCTCAGGTGGGCAGTTCTCACTCCTGACATCTGGAGTTGACGAAGGTCAAGGCAGGTGCTTGAAATGCAAAGAATCTTGCGTAATGGACTTTCCAGGATGGTGAGCAGGCACTATGTGTCCTTTACTAGTCACAACCCTCAGTGGGTCAGCATCAAAAGGAGCATCCGACTTGTGTTTCCGTTTCTGCCTGACAATAACTTGGTCTCCTCTGCTGAACACAGTGCTCCAAGCACAGCGGCATCTATCCGCATAGGTCTTGATTTGACATTTGTGAGACGAGTCAGTAGTGCAAAGTTTATCAATGTCAATAGATCTCTCATTGGTCCATTGTGACATTTTTGGCGCCTATGGCTCTCTCAAACATTAAGGTGGCAGGGCACTCACCTGTGGTAAAATGCGAAGTAGACCTGTATGCACGAAGTGTAGACTGAAAAACTGATTTCAGTTCAAGCTTTTCCAGGGTGCTGAACGGTCTTCTTAAGGATGCTCATAAATCTCTCCACCACACCATTCACCTGCGGCCAGAGAGGTGTGCTTTTCTGATGCTTGACATTTAGAAAAGTGAGAAAATCTTTAAATGAAAGGCAGGCCATTGTCAGATTTCAAAGTCAAAGGACCACCCCATGTTGCAAAGATACTTTCTAATCCCTCAATGACTCTGTCAAGAGTAGTTGAAGACAGATCTTCCACAAGGGGAACACGGGAATATTCATCAGCAATTACTTGTAGATGATGTCCATTGTCAAAGGGTTCAAAGAAATCAATTACAATTAGGGCTCCCGGTTTTATGGTATTTATTTTTTGACATTTCTGTCTGTATTTATCCATATTTATTTTTTGCTAATTTTATCTGTATTCATATTTATTTTGGGTTTTGTGGAAAAATGAAGCTGAAATTAGTATATTTCCACATTTATTTAACCGGTAAATATGCACTCATGCTTGAATGCCTACAAGGTGTCAATGTTGTAAACCCCCACAGAAGATAAATCAATGCAGTGATAAGAAAATACGCATATTTCAGTATCAACTTTGTGCATATCTACTGCTGTTAAAGCCTCTTTACTAAAATTCCTTTCTTTTTTAGCCCCCTTACCTATCAATCCACACAGCCATTGGCCTGGCAGTCATGGCAGACAGTATTTAGAATTACTCAAAAGCAACCCAATTTCCATTTTTATCCACATTTAAAAATAAATACAGACAAGAAAATAAATGTTTTCTGTCTGTATTTATCTGTAAAAATCAGTAAAAACGGAAAACAGGGAGCCTTAATTACAATCTCCTCCCATGCATGCTTTGGAAGATTAGACATGTTTAACGGTTGTGTTGTGGTATCAAAGGGAAGGAGGTGGTTTTAGAAATGTGGCAGCATCATAACCTGTGGAACTTTCTGCTGTTGGGATTGGAGCTTGCTCCGGCAGCATCTGCTACCCGTTTGTACCAGCACCTTCATCAAGTACTAGCCGTGTGCTGACATTTTGATCATCGCGCCCACTGTCTGGCCGTAATGTGCTATCTTCTTCTTTTGCAGTGAGTAGCTGCTTTGTTTCTTGCATGGATTCTTCACTCTTCTCACCTCTTTGCATGGTACCTGGTTTCTACTGCCTTTAGTGTTTTTTTGCATCAGTAATGTTTCCGCTTTTAGTGCTTTCTTGCACTCAACTATCACTGCCTTTAGTGCTTCTTTGTGTTGCGTTGTGGTGCAGTACCTCTTGTCTCGACTTTATCAGCAAATTTCCAGCCAACGACAAACAAGCTTTCTGTAAGGCCTTCACTTTCTTCACAGGCCTTGCACTGCCTGGAGTGGCGCTTTGACTCCACATACGCCAACCGTTGATTTTCACTTTGACTGAGGCACACATGGCACGCACAAGCAGTTCATTGGAGCACGGAAAACTCTCTGGGAGAGCACTCTCAGTTCTTTGGGTTGCGGTGTTTACGTAATCCCCTACCTTGTCGCAAATTGTAGCGTCCTACCCCAGCCTAGGTACATGCAAATGATCATGACACACACGGAGCTTGATACTACATGTCTTTATTCTTCAGTGTGTTGCTGTGAACTGAACATTCTAAATCATGGATTCTATCACTCACACACTTACCTCACAGTTCTATGTAGTCCGTCAGAAACCAAAAGGGTCACGTCATCTCTAGGTCACAAGGCAAAACAGTTTGCTTTCCCAGTTTAATTTTGGATTTGAGATTGAAGATTGGTAGGGCAAAAACAATGCCACAATAAACGGAAATGACTGAATGGGAGTGTCAGTAGAAACAAAAAGAGAAAAAGGGAATTCTAGTGGAGCCACTCTTAGTCCCCTCGTACTAGACATCCCTTCTCACTCAGGATGTCTCTGGCCAATTTAACCAGTTAGTACATCCACCTTTATCACCTTTTAATCTTACCTTACTTCTCCACCATTAAAACTTTCCAGGATAAGTAAAGGTAATTTTAATCATCACGGTGTTACTTTGTCACTCGTTGCACATCCCAAACAAAACCCGCTCCGCTGTAATCAGGCGTCGTAGCACACCCGAGAGGAATTCGGCCCCTCGGGTGGGAACCCTATGATGAAGCATGTCACCAACTAGGTTGGTGAGTGAGGGTTCTTCTTAAAATGCTCTGTGACTCCTCAGGTATTGCTTATCATTTGGATTCACTCTTTCATTGTTTATCTATCTGAATGGGAGTGTCGCCATCTACTGTGGGGACCAAGCTCCCTTGATGGCCTCCACCACTTCGCATTGCAGAAGTATGAACTATCGGGCTCGGCTGCATGTCCTGGGACGAGGCCCAAGGAGGCACACACCACATGCTTTACCTACTTGGGCTGCTCGTTGTCTTTCTGTACAGCATGACAATGAGGCAGCTCATAGAACAGCCATGGACCGGCCGACAGTCCGTGCTGGGTTGGAGAGGGGCTGCTGCAGCCTCAAGTTCCGAGGGGATTAAAAACCGGCCCACATCTGGCCTGGGACACTGGGCCTCCGGCATCGGCCGAACGCCCGCCTTCCCAATCCGACCCTGGTGGGATTGTTCATATTTTAGGCGTGGAACTCGTCATTAGCAATTGCTGTTTGATGTGTTTTTTGTTTTATATCCTTAATTTTAACTTTGGCATGTTATGCTTTGAAGCAAAGCACTTAACATGCTGAAGTGTATAAATTGTACCCCAGTAAAAATATCTCAAATATATACATGCCCAGAAGAGAAAAAGATTTATTGTGTATATTTTATCTTCTGGTTAAAACTCCTTCACGAGTGCAAATGTACTAACGCATAAAAGCCATTTGAATAATGACTCTAAAATCGCAAAAATGAAATATGTGCTTTCATGCTTATGGAATAAATCGAACCACCAGAGGGAGCCTTTGTACTTTGCAAAACGTAAACTTTGACACACTTCACATTTCTGTACTTGGAATATTCAGATCATCTATTTAGTATCTATTAATACAAAATAATGGCATTGTTTTTCATTGGAAAGACTGTCTGAAATGCCCTTATTTCCTAATTCGTTGTTTTCAATCTGAATCCTTTCTCTAGATCTCTTCCAGAAATCATCCGTTTAGAAACCTCTATTCTGTGGCCATCATAACAGGCATAATATCAGCCTGGGCAAAATGTCAAAATTATATTTGCGTGATTTATATAATGTGCCCCTGTCACCGGGGAAGCAGAACGATGTACGCGGAACTTAACACATATGCATTGGAATTAGTGTGATAACTAGAGACAAAACAACAGCAACTCTAGTACAGTAGAACAGAGTCATAAGATGGGGGAGGAGAAAGCGGAGGGATGAAATCTCATTCATTTGATAGATATAGTTGGAATAAAAAGTTCTGTCTAGAGGACATATGAATTCAGACTGATGTTTTCAGGCCTTTGGTTCCAGAGTCTATGGCAATGTGTGCTTTTGAGATAAAAAAAGTTTGCTTTCAGCCAATGTATTTTTTTTTAAGATTGATGAGGGTCCAGCAACTTCTCCAGCAATAAAGTTTTGCAAAATCGGATCTATTAGGTTTGCCAATTTGGGTTTTTTCTCGTAAGTCTTTCTCTTCCGGTTTTATGTAGTTTGTCCTTGAGATAGGGAGTCTGGAGTTCAAAGCTTTGTAATTTTAATTGGAAGTTGATGCAACCTTCCATGTGCAGATGGTTAAAGAATCTGTTATGTGAATGGATTTTTTATTCAGTTATTGATGGAGGAATAAGAAGGGAGGGGAAAGTAAGGCGAGCCTCCTATATCATGAGTTCTGGCTTTCTGGTATTTATGTTTTTTAACATTTCTGTCTGTATTTATCAATTTTTTGGCCATGTTTTAGTATTTATCCATATTTATTTTGAGTTTTGAGAAATAAGTGGAGTTGTAAAATTTGATATTTCTACATTTATTTAAGTGCTCAACATGCACTCATACTTTGATGCGTGTCACATTTTAACAAATGAAGCAGCCACAGATAAATAGTATCATTATTCTACAAGTCTATGTTAAAATATGCATGTATTAAAGAAAATAGCTCCTGTTTTTTAATTCCCTGTGCTCTGTATCTGCTCAGCTGTTGGCCTGGAGCTTGCGAAAGACTGCATGGAGGGGCACTCAAAAGAAGCACTATTTTCAGTGTTTTTCGCTTTTAAAAATAAATAGAGTCAGGAAACACATTGTTCCTGTCTATAAAAATCAGTAAAATCCAATACTTGGAGCCTTAATCATGATATACAATATGAAATTAAGCCTCTCTTGCTTACTTAGGGCATTTGTAAAAGAAATTTAACAATGACAAATAGAAACCTATATAGCAGTGTTTACCAAACTGTTGGTCTGAGACAACTTTTGATGGTTCGTGACAGTCGAAGCAATAAAGTTGCCTTTAAATTCTGTATTCATCTTGTCACATTTGCTGCGCTTCAAAGACAGAGGTCAAATGTCAGGCTATGTCTTTTGACAAATTGCTGCTATGTTTTTTTTTAACGTGGATTGGTGTTTATTAATTTTGCAATCAGGTAAAGTAAAGGGAATTATGTGGCAATATTGCTGGGATATAGGTGTTTGAAGGAAAGGCTTAGGATGTCATTTTTTTGTAATGCACAACAAAATATAAATACCTGTAAATGAATTGTACACATTTTGCAGTTGGAAAAGCAAAAATGAAGCACATTTTTTGTAATTCTGACGTGTGATGGAAACAAAGATTTTAATGGGATCAAAACAAATCAAGACCCTTTACTTGGTGGTGCACAAATGACAAACATTCACTGACACCCTATTTCCACACAATATCATTTGTGTGCAATATAGTTTAATCAGTACAACTGTATGTCTGTGCCGATTTAGTGGCCATTTAAATGGCAAATGTGCTGTCTGTAAATGACAATGCACTACCACACAATGCTTTTGTTACATTAAATAATCATCTGCCTCATGTTGATTAAAGCTAAGTGGGTTGCCAACGTTTTTTGTTCTGAAAATTGGGTTGTGGTTCTAAAAGGTTTGGGAACCACTGTTGTATAACCAGAACTAAAGACACCCACCCCTCTCATCCTATTTATGTTACTGTCAGTACCCAAGAGAGTGGCAAAAAACATGCAGTAAACAGTGATCAAACTTTTTTTTGTCTCTTCAAAATGACAAGCATTTCCGATAATTACCAGGAGATACAGCAATTATAATATATAAAAGGCAATCTGGTAAATTTGCCCTGAATTATCAAAGACTCAGTGGCGTAGCTAGGCACTCTGCCGCCCGTGGCGGTCCCTGCCTTTTGCAGCCGCCGAGCGCCTAAGAGCGGGGGGGGTGCTGGCGATAAATTTACCTGCCGCCCCCAAATCTCGTGCCGCCCCCTCCGCCCCCCCCTTGCTACGCCAGTGCAAAGACTTATTCAGCAGGAGGAAGGGTGCGATGATGAGTGGGAGAAACTGTTAGGGAAAGTAATCTGACATCTAAGGCCCCATTCTATCATCGAAGTCAGAACCAACAACTATCTGGGAGCAAACTTCCTTTTGTGCCTGAAAGGGGAATTACACTTAGAGCCAAACTTCGCACCCCGATTACATTTCCCATCACTTTTGCCATGTAAAACCTGGAACAAATCATGAGGTAAAGTAGTGCAAATGTTCAGGCTTGTATAGTTCTGAATGGGGGAAACATTTACAATTAGTGTGAAATTCCCTATTCTACTGACCGAAACTCAGAATGTTATGCTAATTGCGCACTGAGTTAATACCAAATCCACTTCTATAGGTATTTTCCATGTGCCCAGTTTGTACCAGGGACTGCTGCCGAGTCGAAAAGAGGTACAGAGCCAAGTACTGACAGTTACCTACAAAGAGGTACAGAGCCAAGTACTGACAGTTACCTACAAAGTCATAATCTAGGCCAAAGTGAAAATTATAGATGGACAAGATATGTAAAATGTGTATTTAAATTGTCAGTGCTTTCGCTAGCGGAGGCAGTTTCTAGCTTGAATGGCTATTTCTAGTCAGGCTCTTCTAGCATGTGGGCTAAGAGAGGGTTGGGCCCTTCCAAGTAACATCGGTCCCTTCCAAGGTACTCAGAGGCACAAAGACAGGCAGGAGTACCCTGTGCTGGCGCCAGCCATTCTGACAAAGTCACAACGATGGAAGCAATATGTGCTTACTGATGTCCAATAAGTGATTGGCAGCTGAAGTGTGGGCAGCACGGAGCACACACTTCTACAGCCAATTAACATATCTGATAGAGACTCCTAGCTGCAGATTCCTTACCTTTGAATTTCTCAGGCGTCGGACTGGATCTGGAAACTTTTGCGAGAGCAATACCCCTGCGCCCGGTCGGGAAGCTCCGTCCAGCTCCGTGTGGCATCATTGCCATTGTTGGCGCCAGATGTAATGTCGCGGTCACCTATAAAGGTGCCATCCGGGCGAGCGGACGTCAGTTATTTTCTTTCCGCACCAGTTAGCTCTAATCCGGAGAAGAGCTACCACTCTGTCTCTTTTTGACAGACTTTTTTTTGATGTTTTGTCGAAGATTTTTTCTTGTGTGTTGAGGGAATGACCTCTAGAAAAGTAGGGTTCAAACCGTGTGGCACCTTGTCACAGCACCATGTCGGTTACCGACCAGCACCTTGTGTGCTTATGGTGTCTCGACCACGACTCAAAGGTGTGCTCGGACTGCCAGCCCATGGCACCGAAATCTTTGAGCAGTCCCTAAAGCTGCTTTCAGCCCAGCAGTCGACGCCATTTAGCGTGACTCCTAGCAGGCCTCTGTCCAGATCGAGGAATAGAAGGCTGCGGGACCGATTAAGGAGCCCCGAGTCTTCGTCACACTCTAGGTCCTCAAGCCACTTGGGGAAGAAGCATAAAAAGAAGTCTAGACGGACTTCGAGTTCACCTTGTCAACCGAGGATTGATGAGACAAGTGGGGAACATCAACGTTCCAGGCATGGTTCTGCGGAGCCGTTACCAGGTCCAATTCCACGCCGCCCCCCGTTTCAGGGAGCAGGAGTGACCCCCGCTCAAATAAGAGTTTTACAATGCCATTTTCCAAGTATTTGAGCAGGTCGACCCCTCCGGTGTGCCTTTGGGCCCCACGGGGTCAGAGGAGGCCCCATCAGGTTCCTCGTCGACGGCTCCGATGGGGTCTAATGGATCCGATCCCGGATCCGGATCGACGCCGGTCATGCCAATGTGCTCTTCTCCGGCGCCGGTCCCAATGTCGATGGTCCCGGCGCTCATGGGCAGCGTGAGCTCCATTCTTATTCCTGGCGACTTGGAGTCGTAACGGCGTTGATCGACACCGATTCCGACGGAGCCTAGTGGTTTTAGGTCATTGCCTGAGCGTTTTGAAGAGCATACAGGCATGGGAGAAGAGTGAGAGGAGTCATTGGACCCTTCAGAACACCAGTTATATATCACTGGTGAGAATTTGGACTGGTATTAGGAACAAGCCAGTGTACTGGACACCTCTCCAGATTCTGGTATGCTCTCTCCACCTACCATGGCTACGGAGGAGGGAGCGTCTTATGCAGTGGTTGTGAAGAGGACAGCAGAGGTCCTAGGCCTGGAGCTGCCCTTGGTGCAGGCCAAAACTAACCTCTTGATCGAAGTGCTTCAGCCTGGGGCTTCCTCATCCGAACCCTTTTTTTCCTTCAATGAAGCACTGACGGATGTCCTTTTAGGTACTTGGTTCAAGCCTAGCACAGGGTCTCCTGTGAACAGGACAATAGGACGCAACCATCGCACTGCCCCAGGTGATCCTAGTTTACTCAGCCAATACCCCATGCCTGAGAGCTTGATAGTCCAAGCCTCAACATTCCATGGCCCATTCCCTGCCACTCTCCTAGGTAGGGAATCTAAGAGGATGTGCAAACTTGGGAAGAAGATGTTTTCTTCCACCAGCCTAGCATTGTGGTCAGTGAACACTGCATGCCTTTTGGGCGGTTTCGCCCATACCCTTTGGAAAATAGTTGCGCAAGTGCTGCCACAGGACCCGGAGGAGGCCTGGGTCATCCTCTCCCAAGCAGTGAAAGACGGGAGAAATTCAGCAAAGTTCACCATTAGGTGTGGTCTGGATACGATTGACTCGCTGGGCAGAGCGGTTTCGTCGATGGTGGTCTTGCAGCGCCACTCCTGGCTAAGAACATCTAGCTTTTCAGGGGATGTCCAGGCCAACCTCATGGACATGCCCTCCAGTGGGACTCGTCTCTTCGGGGAGAAGGCAGACTCGGCGCTGGAGTGCTTCGAGGACTCACTGGTTACAGCCAAGTCCTTGGGCCTCTCAGTGACAAATCGCTCCCAGTCTGCCTTTCGCCCCTTTTGTAGCTATGAAAGGGACTTTCAACCGTGCCAGCCATACCCCAGCCACTTTCCTGCGCAGGCTTCCCAAGTTGTGCGAGGACGTGGACGCTGTGCATTCCGATCACATGGGAATGGTAGCCAGAAGTCATCCACCACCAATTCCTTGGCAGATGTAGCCTCAAAGCCTTTCTAGTTTGGTTCTGCAAGGCCATGGGTGCCCAGTTGGAGGGAGAATCCAACATCATCTCCTCCTCTGGCAGTCCATAACATTTGACAAATCGGTCTTGCAGATCATTCAAAGGGGTTACTCCCTCCCTTTCCAATCTTTCTTTCCTCCTTTACCGTCATCTCACGAACGGCTGGCAGAGGATCATCCTATCTTGCGCTGAGAGGAAGTTACAGCTCTCCTGGCCAAGAGGGCTATAGAAAGGGTTCAGATATCAGAAATAGGCATTGGTTGTTATTCCCGCTACTTTCTGATACCCAAAAAGAACAAAGGTCTTAGTCCTATTCTAGACCTCCGAACCGTCAATCTCTTCCTCAAAAAGGAGAAATTTAAGATGGTCACTTTGGCTCAAGTCTTGTCTGCCCTAGACCAAGAAGCCTGGCTGGTAGCATTAGACTTGCATGATGCATATTTTCACATTCTCATCCTGCCATCTCACAGTCGTTACCTTCGGTTCAAGGTAGGCTATGAGCACTTTCAGTTCACATTGCTCCCCTTTGGCCTTACCAGCGCCCCTCAGGTGTTCACCTAGGAGATGGCTGTGGGGGAAACATCCATTACAACTCAGTCATTACATCGCACTACTTTTACAACACAACTGTTACAACGCAACTGCCTTTACATCGCATGCCATTACAACGCATGCCATTACAACTTATGTCACTGCAGCGCATGCCATTACAACGCATACCATTACAACGCATTATAAGGTAAGTAATGGAGATTTTTAAGTTTTAGGGTGGGTATGGGTTTTGGGGTAGTTGGGAATAGTACTTTTTACCCCTACGCTATCCAATACTTTCCTACTGTTGCACTCACTGGAGTGGGAATAATAATTTTTAACCCTATGCTATCCAACACTTTCCCTACTGTTGCACTCACTGGAGTGGGAATAGTAATTTTTACCCCTACGCTATCCAACACTTTCCCTAGTGTTGCACTTACTGGAGTGGGAATAGTAATTTTTACCCCTACACTATCCAACACTTTCCCTACTGTTGCACTCAATGGAGTGGGAATAGTAATTTTTACCCCTACGCTATCCAGCACTTAACCTACTGTTGCACTAAAAGTATTATGCGTTGTAATGGTACACGTTGTAACGGAATGCGTTGTAATGGTAGTTTTAAAAAATGCGTTGTAATGGCATGCGTTGTAAAACATGCGATGTAATGGTAGTTGCGATGTAAAAACCACGTTGTAAAAGCATGCGTTGTAATTGTTTGCATTGTAGCGTCATATATTCGGCTGTGGTGGCAGCTCATCTGCGCAGGTTGGGGGTTCAGTCTTCCCCTACCCCAATGACTGGCTGTTGAAGGCGGCCTCGCCCAAGACTGTTGTCTCCCACCTCCTCCAGACTTCGGCAGACGTTCTGCATTTGCTGGGCTTCACTATAAACGTGCCAAAGTCGCACCTGACTCCTTCCCAGATGCTCCCTTTCATTGGAGATGTTCTGGACACAGTGCAGTTTCAGGGTTATCCTCCTGAGCCGCGAGTCCAGGATATTCAGGATATAATACGGATGTTTCAGCCTCTATCCTGGATTTCGGTGAGAATGACTGTGAGGCTGCTGGGCCTCATGGCCTCCTGCATCCTGTTTGTAAGTCGTGCCAGATGGCATATGCAGGCTCTGCAGTGGGACCTGAAGTTCCAGTGGGCGCACCGTTGTGGTCCAGATCTCGGAAGGAACTGCAAAGGACCTGCAGTGGTGGCTAACGAACCGCAGTTGGGACAGAGGCAGACCCCTCTCCATTCCCCAACCAGATCTCACAGTAGTGACAGATGCATCACTCCTGGGATGGGGGCGGCCATCTGGGAGAGGTGGAGATCAGAGGACTCTGGCCTCCAATGGAATCTGGACTCCACATCAACCTGTTGGAGCTCTGGGCGATCCGACTAGCATTGAAAGCAGTTCTTCCCTCAGTCAAGGGGAGGTTAGTGCAAGTGTTCACAGACAACGCTACCGCCATGTGGTACTGCAACAAGCAGGGCGCTGTGGGGTCGTGGACCCTTTGTCAAGAGGCCCTGTGACTCTGGACATGGCTGGAACAGCAGGGTATGATTCTGGTGGTTCAACACCTGGCAGGTTCTTTGAACGCCAGGGCAGACAAACTCAGCCGTCGATGCCTAGCGGATCATGAATGGCATCTCCACTAGGAGGTGGCGCAAGGTCTCTTTCAGCAGTGGGGAGAGCCTCGGTTAGATCTGTTCGCCTCTGAAGAGAATGCGCAATGTCAGCAGTTGTGCATGTTGGAGTTTCCAAGGAGGCTATTGCTCGGCGACGCTTTTCATCGCGAGTGGAGCTTAGGCCTCTTGTACGCCTTTCCACCCTTACCACTCCTGCCCAGAGTTCTCAAGAAGATCAAGGATGACTGGGCCAGGCTGCCCCTTCGGGAAGATCTTCTGTCGCAGCAGCAGGGGAGGGTCCTCCACCCGAACCTGTCAACTCTCCGCCTCCTTGCGTAGAGATTGAGTGGCAATTGTTGATAGCTTTCGACCTTCCTCCCAAAGTTTGTAAAGTTATTCTGGTGGCCAGGCGGTCCTCCACCAATACTGTATATGCCTGCCATTGGCAAACGTTCATAAAATATTGTAGAGAAAAGCCTATTGACCTTCTTTCTGCCTCTCTTTCTGATATTCTACTCTTTATTCCTACCCTTATCCAGCAAGGCTCTGTTCTGGGTACTCTTAAGGGTTATCTTTCTGCTCTGTGCGCTTTCCTGCGGCTGCCTCACCAACCCTCTTTATTTTAAGTCCTCTATTGTAAATAGGTTTATGAAAGGGCTGGTACATATGTTTCGCCCTTCATCATGCCTCAGTGGGATCTGAACCTGGTCCTCACTTATCTCATGTGTGCTCCATTTGAGCCGTTACACATTTGTCCCCTCCAGCTGCTTACCATCAAGACAGCTTTTCTAGTGACGATAACATCTGCCCAGAGGGTGAGTGAGCTGCTGACTTTATCATCCAAGCCTCTCTATTTTATGGTATTCCTGGACAAGGTGGTGCTTCGCACCTGGGTCTCTTTCCTACCTAAGGAGGTGACCCCATTCCATTTGGGACAATTTGTCACCCTGCCCACCTTTTATGCTCCTCCACATCCCTTTAAAGAGGAGGAACAACTCCATCGTCTTGACCCAAAAAAGAGCGTTATCATTTTACCTTGACTGCACAAAAGAGCTCTGGGCTGATGAACAATGTTTATTTGGCTATGTAAAGGCTAAAAAAGGCTGGGCAGTTCAGAAACGAACCATTTCATGCTGGGTTGCTCTCTGTATCAAGATCTGCTAAGCCCTGGCTAAAAATAGCCTCCTGAGGGCTTAGGGCCCCATTCCACCAGGGAAAAAGCGGCAACCACGGCGTTGGCTCGTGGTGTTCCAGTCCTGGACATCTGCCAGGCAGCAACGTGAGCCCCTGCACATTATTACCAAACACTACTGCCTGGACAGTCAATTTCCCAGGGACGGACATTTCACGCTTTCGGTCCTGCAGGACTTCTTAGTTTAGTCTATCTGTCCACGGCCTATTGCTTGGATGCTGTGACTTGGGTATCTAATCAAAGGTAAGGAATCTGCAGCTAGAAATCTCTATCAGATGAACAAGTTGCTTACCTTTGGTAAAGCATTAATTGGTAGAGACAATATCTAGCTGCAGATTCCTTAAAGACCTACCCGTGCCTCCCTGCTCTTTGAAAACATTTATAGGGCTAGTGTTGCTCCCTTTTCAGGGCCCTAGTTTGGACACAACAGTTTGTTAACCCTTAACATTGTAAAAAGGAGCTGCAGGGACAACAGCTGCAGGATTGGCTTCTCAATCCACTAGTCTCAGTCAAGGGATTCTGTGGGAGCCAGATGCAGCAGGACGTCCACTTTCAGTTCCTCTCAGACACAGATATTAGTTTGCGCTGAAGTACACAAAGTATGACTGGAGGGACATAGCACCAGAGGATCTAGGGTCTGTATTTTTCAGGGAATTCAGGAAGAAGCTGCAGGGGCCCAAACGATAGGTCTATGCATTTTTAGGGTTTCTTGCCTTTAGAACTTTTTTCCTCAACCCTTAACATTGTAAAAAGGAGCTGCAGGGACAACAGCTGCAGGATTGGCTTCTCAATCCACTAGTCTCAGTCAAGGGATTCTGTGGGAGCCAGATGCTGCAAGAAATTCATGATCTGCAGTGGCAGAATGGTGAGAAGGGCACTCTGGAGCTGCAAAGGGAACATGAACTGCAGGGATCTTAGGAGTTGCAATGCAGGAAAGGCTGGAGCACCAGGAGGCATCAGAGACTGTAGTGTGAGCCAGGATCGGCAGACAAAGCAAGGATTGTAGTGATGGATGGAATGGTAGGCAGGCTAGAATCTACTGGGAGGCAAAGAACTGCAGTACAAATCCACAGGTGGTGGGGATTTGAGAGGCTGAAGGAAGGCCAGGAACTCCAGAGACAGCATAGGTTATGACAGTCCAGGAGCAGAAGGCCAAGACCAACAATGAAGCCAGAAGTTGTAAGTAGACCAAAAGCTTCAGGAGACCAAAATCCGAAGTTGGGTTGGCAGTGGTAGAGCTGGTGAATTGGCGGGCCTATAAGGTGCAGGAGTACCAGAGTGGAAGGGACTTTTCAGTTCTGTAGCTGCAGTGGGTGTCAGGCGTTCTAGTCATAGTTCAGAGCTGTAGAGAGACCAGGAACTAAAGGTGTGGATCCTGCTGGGTGTGGATCCTGGAGCTAGCCTAGAATTAACCTAGAGCTAGTCCAGGCTAGTTCCTGTGTCCCTGTACCATGCTCGTGCCTGTGTGTTACGTGGTGGTGTTGATGTCGGATACTGAGCGTCTCAACGACTGCGCCGATGTACCCCCTGCTCGTTTCAGCCCAATTCGGTGGCTTCTGCTCCAATCACTATCTTTCTGTTTTGCCCCTGCTCTCCATCTCATCCCAGCCCTGTCATATTTCAGGGAATTGGGTTGGGGTCTGGACTGTATCCGATCTGAGCAGAGCAGACCTTGCTTTCCTTGTTTTCAGAGGTCTGGGCGACACCCACCACTCTGCTGCTATCTGGTCCCCCTCTGGAGTGAGGAGCCTGCTAGATTGTTCTGTGGCCAGGATCAGGTGGCGACAGCCTGCGTACGGTTGACCTAGAGCAACTTTTTTAGGTACGGGCAGTGCGGTGACAGTGGGACACGAGGGTGGGTGCGCTTTGGTGTGTGGTGGCAGAGGCATTGTACAAAAAGGCAGTATTATATGGCTGGTTGGCTCTTCTCCGCCGCGACCTACTTCACATGTTGGCAGCACCCATGTCAGCGCTGGCTTGTCTCAAATCTGTAATTTTAACTCTTGGCATTTCATGCTCTTTTAAAACCGATGGGCTCACTCCACCTAACCCAAAGTGTCGGAAGTCCTGCTTTAACCTTATCGAGCAAGTGATTTGCTCTTGAACACTTAAAATCAAGTGGAAATAGTCTGATTTTCTTCTTAGCAAAACGTCATGTGGTCTGCTTACAGGAAACATGGCACTCTAACTCCTCAAACCTACCTAATTTTCACTTACATGAAATTCACGCCAGACAAAGCAGGATGGGCCGTCTGACTGATGACCTATTGATTCTAGTACATAATAGTCTAGTGCTAAAACCTACCACCATCAAATCAAAATCAGAGCAATTGTTACCAGGTTTGATTGGCCAAAATAGACACATTTAACTGGCACTAATGAACATATATTTTCCACCATAATTAATTAAAAAATACGCCAAAGCTCCTCACTGTCCTCCAGGAAATTGAAGATATTCTGGACCATAATTCCACAATCAGTTATAATCACAGGAGATTTAAATAATAATTCATTATCCAATTATTGGAATAAAATATCATCTGAGGATCTTCCTGACTCTTCATTTAATGTTCCTCTTCCAAAAATTGCTGACTGGTGGGATAATAAGCAGCCAAAAAAATCAATATATCTGTAAGCTACTATTCAAAGCAGTATTTTGAACATTGAATGGAAGGTTCAATGCTGACCCGCCGACACGGCCTACATTCAACTTATCTACATTTAAAGAATAATCGATTACACCCTTCTACATTTTTCTGCTCTTTCCTTTTGTAAGAGCTACCAGATTATTTCAAGGGAAGAAAGTGCCCATGATCCACAACAAATCATATTACATCTCAAGCACAAAACCTATGAAACCAGTAACCTTTACATGAAAGGTTCCCATACCTCGTTAAAACAGAGAACTGTCAGAAGGAATGGTGCCTTCAATGCTAAAATCCAACAGCTACGAAAGCAGGATTTTATCGCTGCAAGCCTTAAAGGGTGGCCCAATGATGACAATCGCTCACAAGGTAACTGATTTAAAGACTGGGAACAACTGATGCAGAAACTTTTCCTTTTTATTTCTTCAAAAGTTGTACATAGATTAACTTCCCATTCTAACTCCACAGACCAACTAAATTAACACTGTAGACAGCTGCGATTACTCCTACAGAATCAACACTTGCCATGTCAAGACCTGAGGATACAGACAGAAAAAAAGCCTTGTGGAAGGAAAAGACTGGAGATTCTACAAACTCACCAAAAAGCAGCATGGACTCAATTGCACTCAGCCATTAAGTCAAATAATTCTAAACTATTTTGATCCTTAATTGGTCATGGCATCAGGCCCTATAGAATTGCAAACAAGTATTTCATAACACATAAGTAGAAATCATATATTGATGAGATCTACGCCAACATTATACACAAATCCAGATCTGTGAATCTCTGTTGATGAAATAACAACACTGATTTAGAAGTCTTGATCATTAATAGCCATCGGCTCGAATGGGACCCCCATTGACGTATTAAAAGCAGACCCTAGTCTTTAGACCAAAACGCTACTCAACCTATTTTTGCGGATACTTCAAGCAGGTGAAATTTCAACATCATGGAAGGGTGCAATAATACACCTAGTTCATAAAAAAGGAGCAAAGGATGAACCAAAAAACTATCATGTTATTCGCCCTCCTCGACTCTGTAGGAAAACTGTTTGCTAAGTTCCTATTAAACAATCTCCACAAATGGGCCCCAACAATAATCTTATTCCAATCAATCCATCTGGATTCAGATCAGGTTTCTCCACAATAAACAACACTATTGCCCATAAACGTCTGGTAAACAAAGTATTAAAAAACAAATCTCTCTTGAGGGTATTCTTGGGCAAGATGGTCCGCAGCTTCGAGCCCGCCCGGACCTACTTATGCCGGTCTGACCTCTTATGCCTAGCCGCCTTGACTCATATGCCTCCTGCCTCTCTACACAGCTTACCTGGGTCTCTCGTCGGGGGATTTTTTCGCTGCTTTTGCCTTCTGGGCTAGTGCTTGCTGGAGCCCGCTTTGCAGCCGGTCGGATGGATGGCGTCCTCAAGAACGGGCGCGGTAGTGCCAGGGGCTTCGATTGGTCTGGCAGGGATTGGACAACGGAGGGTGACGGTGCCCCATTGGCCCTCAGTGGCAGCGGCACGGAGTATTTCACATTTTGCCCTGAATGTTGTCTAAGGCGGGGGTCTGAAAGATCGGCTCTGCAGCACTTAGACATTGAAGGCAGTTGGCACCCCCACGAAGGCATAGAGAGGAGAGGCCCTGCTTCTTGGCTGCAGGGTTACATTGTTATAGGACTGAACCTTCAGTTTCAAAACTACATCTACAATTTAGCTGGATGCCAAAGAATATGTTTGTGGGTGGCAAGAATTAAGATTAAGCTGGAGAGGAAGCCCATGTGCTAAAGAAGGGAGGCAGTAGAGGCATAGACACTACAAGGATCTCGGGCAGAATGCCCATCAAAGACTCAGAGAAAATAGGCCAAGCAGGGGAAGATGACTCCGCCAAGCTGGAGAAAAAGCATCCAATACTGGCCAAGGAGAGTAGTGGCTCGCTGAATACCCGTTGTGGGCTGAAAGGAGATAAAGTATTTATATCTTCGGCTCCTTTTTTACACACAGGGAAAAAAGGGGAGGTACCATCTGGCTTACCCACAGTTGAGGTGAGTGATAACACTGGGTTGGCGAGAGATAATGTGTTGCCCCATACTCCACACACAATGGGCGCGTTTCTGACCACTGGGTTGCCTTGTGGTCCTAATGAAGTAATATGTCCTGGGGATAAGTCCGCCCCCTCCATCACCATCTTGCCTCCTCGAAGTGATCTAACAGAGACGCCTGCCAGCCGTGGATACCCTCTCTATTCAGAAGTCGGACCCCCTATGCTTCTGAGCTATCAGCTTACTTTGCATCCTCTTTAAGCCACTCAGTGCTTGTGACCCAGCAGTCTGGAACTGGGGGCAGAACGATGGGATTGTCAAGAGACTTTTTTCTGCCTTTCGGACCTTTCAGATAGTGATAAGGACGAGGGTCTGTATCAAGCAGCTGAGTCAGTATTGGTCTCTAATCTGGGTAGATGCAAGAAATCTGTGGTTTCGGCTTTTCCAGCTATTCCACGTCAACAGGGGGTTAGTCAAGGCAACCTTCCTGGGGGCTTAGCAGAACACGCTAAGGGCAGCATTTGAACAAGGGAAGATCAATCTCATCCCTTTATCCGAGGCAGAAGATGAATTGCTGTGGGATCCGGATGGGATGGAACTTACTCCAACGAATCGCTCTCCTCTGGAGGCACCCCCCCTATCTATGCGATCCTTAGTCTCTGAATTGGAGAGTGGTCACTCATCCGAGACTGCCCCTCCCCCTCCAGTAAATCTGCCACAAGATGCACCAAATCTGGGGGCTATCTATAGCCTCCTCTTACAACATAGAGAAGACTATTGGAAGGACTCGCTAGCTCTGAAGGCTGCACATCTCAAGACTCAAGTAGTTCTCCAAAAGCTGTCTAAAAATATGGATATTATTCAGTCACGGCTTGGAGTAGTTGAAGCCTCCCAGTCAGCTCTTCAGAAGGCAGTGGAAATTAATCTCTCTGAGATTACCCAACAGGAAATACAGATCACCAATTTATCTTCAAGGGTTGAGGATCTGGAAAATCACTCTCGGAGGAACAACCTACGGGTCCTAGGGATTCCCGAGGAAGCTGAAGGGGATGACCTCTATGGGTTTATTATTCGCTTGCTTCGAGCAGCCCTCCCTTCATTGAATGACTGGGATATGGACTGTATGATCCAACGAGCACACCGTTTCCCGTTTCGACTTCCCAGGCAGCCCTCTAGATATCCTAGTGCCATACTGATCTATATTGGTAACTTCATCCTTCGGCAAGAGATGTTTAGGGTGGCCACTCCTAAGGAGCCAGCGAAAGCTAACAGCATCGAATTCTTTGTCCGATCAGATTTTTGCCACCAAACTGTTGTTAGGCACTGGCAGCTACGGGAGCATATTCCAGCATTCCAAATAGACTTACTACAGTCAATAGCCCTGCGCGTGGCGGATTTGAACCAAAAAATGGATCATATTAAGCACATGTATCTCACCTCGCAAACTCATTGCTCCTGCTCTTGTGCAGCAATTATTGTATCAGTGGGCAACCCTTCCAGCGGTCCTGACAACACTGGCGGACTCAATACGGGATATTAGAGAACAACCTCCATCAAGTCCGCAATCAACCCTAACCAGCTTTGAATCACTCATTGGACCTTCCAAACACCTAAATAACCTACCAGAAAGCCCATCACAAACACCGCCACAAACAACCCTGCAATCACCTGCTGCACCAGAGATCACAGTACCTCCAGGCCCTCCAGTTGCTGGGCCCAGCCATCCAGCAGAGGAAGGGTCAGAAGGCTCATCAATTCCAAAGTGGACAGAAGGCTCACTTTCCAGGAAGGCAAAGAAAAAACTGAGAAAACTACAAAAAGGGTAAAAGCTAGAAATCAAGCAGCGTCCCTCCTCAACCGAATGCATACAACAGAGCCAGTGGCTGGCTCCATCCAGTTCTACCCAATTTTCACAGCAAAGCCCCTCGGCAACAAGTCTAAGGCCATTGCAGTGAAGGACCTGTGGGAGCGCAGGCCGGATAAACAGACGCGGAGGCTGTATGTACTTTCTTAGATACTAGGGCTTTGTGTCAGCCCCTCTGTTCAGGGTCTCAGAGTGATATGCCACAGGGTGTCAGGAGAAGAGTGTTAAGCGGGTGACCAGCGTTTCCGTGCACAGTGTCCGTGATGGTGTTCCCGTGCCCTTCCCGCTCCCCTCTAGCCCTTCCCACTACCCTTGGTCCCCCTCTCCCTGCTCACCCCTCCCGTTGTCACTCACCGACTCCGCTGCAACTCTCCTGAGTTGCGGCCGCTCTCCTGCAACCTCCGGAGGATGCCACCACTCCTCACTCCACCGCTCGTCGTCCTCCTCGGCTTCAACGTCCTCGTCTCTGGTTCCACCCGATTCTTCCACCCAATCTGCTCCTCTCTCGTCCTCTCCGTCCGTCCGTCTCGCTTCCTCTTCTTTCTCCGTGCAGTCCTTTTTCTCTTGTGGCTTGCTGGTTCTTCCGGGGTCAACTCTGCCTCCTTCCTTCACGTCACACCAGTGTCTTTCCCCCTGTGTGGACACATGATATGGGGGCGGGGTTATCTTTCCGTTTTGCCTGATATCGGCGTTACGGTTCCTGGTCCCACTCCGCTGTTGGACGTAGGCGTGAACAATGTCATCTGGAGGGGTAGGTGTGTCCCGGGGGCGGGTTGGGGCCCCCTCACATCCCCCTTCCCTTGCTGTCTTTCTACTAATGTTCAGTTCCGGGGGATATCTGGACAGAAAGTCTACATTGACCTGGTCTACCCCTCTTCGATGCTGGGTGTGAAACCTATATGGCTGTAGGGCCAGAAACCACTTTAATACCCTTTCATTATTGCCTTTGTTCCGAGCCAACCATTCCAGCGGGGCGTGATCTGTGTATAATAGGAATTCCCGTCCCTCCAGATAGTACCGCAAGGTGTCAATGGCCCATTTGATGGCTAGGGCTTCCTTTTCTATTACAGCATAGTTCTTTTCCCTAGGCAACAGTTTGCGGCTTATGAATAGGATGGGTCTTTCCTCTCCCTGGGGTGACTTTTGGGATAATATCACCCCAAGACCCCTGTCTGAGGCAATGAAGGGGAGAGAGTAATCAGGGCTTGCTAGGACGGTTTTGGAAGTGAGGGAGGTCTTTAAGGCTTCAAAGGTCCGGAGTAGTTCCGGGGGAGGATGCCGTAGTACGGCTTCTGTTTTCACGGTTTTCTGCAGTAAGTCTGTCAGAGGAGCAGCGGTTTGGGAGAAGTTAGGGATGAACCTCCGGTAGTATCCCAGAAGTCCCAGGAAGGCTCGTAGGTCGCGCTTGGTTTTGGGAAACTGGATCTGTGAGATAGCCATCAATTTGTTGTTTTGTGGTTTGATGACCCCCTCCCCTAACATATACCCCAGATATCGGACCGTTTGTGCCGCCAGGTGACTTTTTGCTGGGTTGATTTTTAAGCCTGTACCCCCAAGGCCTGTATTACTGCGCATAGGTGGTCCAAGTGGAGATCCCATGTGTCACTATAGATGATGATATCACCTATATAGGCCGCCGAGTACCTTTCATGTGGTTGAAGGATGAGGTTCATGGCCCTTTGAAAGGTGGCGGGGGCCCAGTGTAACCCGAAAGGGAACACCTTAAATTGGTACAGCCCATCCGGGGTGGAAAAGGCCGTCTTCTCTTTATCTTGGTTTCTTAGCGGTATCTGCCAGTACCCCTTGCACAAGTCCAGGGTGCTGATGTACTTGGCTCTACCCATACGTTCAATCATTTCGTCTACTCGTGGGAGTGGATAAGAGTCAAACTCTGATATCTTATTGACTTCCCGGAAGTCAATGCAGAAACGTACCGAACCATCCGGTTTCGGTACCAAAACAATGGGTGAGCTCCATTCGCTCACCGATGGTTCAATGATACCCATATGTAGCATTTGCTGGACCTCCTCTCTAATAGTAGATCTACGTGCCTCAGGTATCCTGTAGGGTCTGAGGCGTACCTTTTTCCCAGGAAGGGTTTTTATAGTGTGCTCTATCAGGGCCGTCTTCCCTGGGGTGAGGGAGAATACCTCTCGCAATGGGTTAAGGGCTTCAACCAGGCTCTGTTTCAGGTTGGGAGGTAACTCTTTATCTATACACTGGTCATACAAAGGGGTTTGGCCTAATGACATCCCCACTAACACTGGAATGGGCCCCTCCCACTTCTTGAGCAGGTTTATGTGGTATATCTCTGAAAGACCCCGGCTGGTATCGGTCTCAATACGGTAGGTTACAGGGGTCACCTTTTCAAGCACGGAAAAAGGGCCCTGCCACTGGCCTAACAACTTGTGATCAGAGGAGGGTATCATGAGTAATACGGGATCCCGTACTCTGAAGGTCCTTTCTTTGGCCTTTTTGTCATATTGGGCCTTCTGGGCACTCTGGGCCTCTTCCATGTTGTTTCTTACGATGGTCCGGATTTGACCTAAATGAGTTCTAAGGTTCGATACGTACTCTACCAAAGGTCTGGTTTCATTCTCCTCGTTCTCCCAGGCTTCATGAGCCATTTCTAATAAAGAACGTGGTTGGTGACCGTATAATAGCTCAAAAGGTGAATAGCCCGTGCTTTTTTGTACCTTTCCCCGGATGGCAAATAATGCTAGGGGCAACATATACTCCCACTTTCTAGTTTCCAGATCGAGGAGTTTCTTCAGGGTGCTCTTCAGAGTGGCGTTGTACCGCTCCACCAAACCGTCCGTTTGCGGATGGTACGCGGCCGTGCGGATCTGCTTAATGCATAGCTGGGCACACAGGGGTACCCTGGTCTGTTAAAATTTCCTTTGGGAACCCCACCCGGGAAAAGTTGTTCACCATGGCTTTGGCAATACAGGAAGCGTTTGGGTGACGTAAAGCTACCGCCTCAGGGAAACGGGTGACATAGTCGACTAAGACCAGCACATATCTACACCCTCTTCGGGAGGGCAACAAGGGACCTATGATGTCCATTCCTACTCTGACAAAAGGTTCATCTATGATAGGGAGGGGATGGAGGGGTACACGTGGAGGTCTATATCGGCTATTTTTCTGGCAAATGGGGCACTTCCAGCAATACGATTTCACCTGCTGATACACCCCAGGCCAATAAAATCTTTCCAATATTGCTTTTTCGTTTTTATCGTTACTAAAATGTCCACCCAAGAGGTGACTGTGTGCTAGATAAAGGACCTTTTCTCGGAATGGTTCAGGGACTAACAACTGGGGTTGTTGTGTGGGGCCTCCTTTTCTATACAATAACCCATTCTTGATAAAGAACTGGGGACCTACTTGGAGGGGGTCCTCCTGCTCTTTTGCTCTATCCCATGCTTCCCTCAGAACAGGATCTTCCCTCTGAGCTGCATGGAAATTCCTGTCCGTTTCCCAAGGATTCTCCTCTGGTAGCACCGGAAAGACGGAGACGGGTTTCCTCTTTTCCTCTCTTCTCTGTTTCCGGCTCTTCCTGGCTTTTGAGGGAGGCCATTCCGGGTTGTCGTCCCGAGAGAAGGGCGCCGTTTTCCACCATCGTCCGGTGTTTCTTTAAGCAACCTAGGCAGGTCAGGGTAATCGTTCCCAATGATTAATTGTTCGGGCAATCTTGGGATGAGCCCGACCCGCAGAGAGGATACCGGAGCAGCTCGATGTTGGATGATTACCTTGGCTGTAGGGTATTGCTTTTTGTCTCCATGTACGCACTGTATCGTTACCATTCCATCTGTGTGGATAATCCCCTGTTGCAGTTCTTGAGGTCGTAAGACGCTCTGGAGGCACCCTGTATCCACCAAGGCGGACATTGGTTGTCCGTTCACCGCCATTCTACAGTGGTGGTCTTTCTTCGGGAGGGGAACAGTAGTAATTCCGTACTACTCCAACCTCCATTGGTTCTTCCTTCTGAGGGCAGAACCTCGCTATGTGCCCTATACCCCCGCAATTGAAACACTGTGGTCCCGCTAGAGGGGGTCTGAAAATGGGCGGACCGGGGATCACGGTGACAGGATCGGTTTTCTGCACGGGAGGGGGTCGGGGTGGATGATGACCCCCGCTACCTCCAGATCTCCAGGGTGGTTCGTCACGCCCCCTCTGTGTCTGCTGGGCTCTACTGTAGGCACTGGCAATCTCGACAGCTGACTCTAGGGTGAGGCGTGCATGCTGTCGAACCCACTTTTGGATAGGAGGGTGCAGGGACGATAGGTATTGCTCTAGATAAATTTTGGACATTATCTCTTCTTTGGTAGTGGCGGCAGGTTTCAACCAGCGGTCAGCCATATCTTTTATCCTGAAATACAGGGCTCTTGGTGTCTCTTGGGGCCCTTCCTTCATCTGGCGGAGCCTTATCCGGTAGGTCTCGTCATCCACCCCCAACCGCTCCAGTATGCACTGTTTGATGTCTGCATACGGGGTTAGTCCTTGCAGATTCGCCGCTTGGTAGGCGGCCTGTAGGTCACCGGATAACAATGGACCCAAGTACTGTCCCCATTTGTCTGTGGGCCATGCCGCTGCCATGGCCATCCGTTCGAAGTTATTAAAAAAATAGTCCGGATCCTCTCCACTCACGTACCTCTGCATCACCACAGAGGGAAGAGATGTAGGCCCCCTTTGGTGTCCTTTGGCCTCAGCAAGCTTTTCCATGGCGGCTTCCTGAGCTTGGCTTTGGCCTGTCATTACTTGTTGAAGCTTGCCATGATCCTCTTCGACCACTGTTAAAAACCATTCCATGACCTTTTCTAGGCTTCCCTGGCTTTCCGCCATCTTGGCGATTGCAGCCTCCATGTTGCTGGATGATCCCACTTCTGACATCACCTGTGGGAGCGCAGGCCGGATAAATAGACTGGGAGGCTGTATGTACTTCTTAATGGTGTCGGTTTTATTGAGGGTATCAAATTGTCCAGATATAGGGGGGGGTTTTGTGCTTCTTCGTCCCTCAGGTCTTTCTCCTCCAGCTTTCCTGTTCCTGCGACCTCCGTCTCTTCTTCACTTCCTCTCTTCAGTGGTCTTCCACGGAGGCTCGGGATCAGAGAGAGAAAGGAGCGGTCAGTCAGAGTTTTTACAGAGGCTTAGAGAAACGTACACCCTTCACCTCACCCGTCCGGTGCCGTAGGTCAAACTAAAGAAGAAAGTGGGAAATCACCAAATGAAAGGAAAAGAAACATAAGAAACGAAAAGATAATGGGAAGGACCTAACCTGGAATGCTTCTTCTCAGGTTAGACTTATACGACAATCGTGGTTTCCTGCTTCCCAAATCAGCAGAACTCTTTCTTAGATAGTAGGGCTTTGTGTCAGCCCCTCTGTTCAGGGTCTCGGAGTGATATGCCACAGGGTGTCAGGGGAAGAGTGTTAAGCGGGTGACCAGCGTTTCCGTGCACAGTGTCCGTGATGGTGTTCCCGTGCCCTTCCCGCTCCCCTCTAGCCCTTCCCGCTACCCTTGGTCCCCTCTCCCTGCTCACCCCTCCCGTTGTCACTCACCGACTCTGCCGCAACTCTCCTGAGTTGCTGCCGCTCTCCTGCAACCTCCGGAGGATGCCACCACTCCTCACTCCACCGCTCGTCGTCCTCCTCGGCTTCAACGTCCTCGTCTCTGGTTCCGCCCGATTCTTCCACCCGATCTGCTCCTCTCTCGTCCTCTCCGTCCGTCCGACTCGCTTCCTCTTCTTTCTCCGTGCAGTCCTTTTTCTCTTGCGGTGCTGGTTCTTCCGGGGTCAACTCCGCCTCCTTCCTTCACGACACACCAGTGTCTTTCCCCCTGTTTGGACATATGATATGGGGGCGGGGTTATCTTTCCGTTTTGCCTGATATCGGCGTTGCGGTTTCTGGTCACACTCCGCTGTTGGACGTAGGAGTGAACAATGTCATCTGGAATGGTAGGTGTGTCCCGGGGGCAGGTTGGGGCCCCCTCATAGACCCACACTCCAACAACCAACTCTCACACAAAGGAGCAGCGGATGAATCAGGCGGCAAGGCAAGTCCTGTTTGGGCCTTTTCTGCCCCCTCCCCAGCAGGGAGAAGGTGGCCATCTGCTCCCAAGACACCCGGTTCATGCCCACTGAAGATTTGGATGCAAGGACATGCCCCGCCCCCGGGACTATACCAACTTCATCAAAAACAGGGGCCCAGATGGATGCCTGTATGCAAGCCTCTCTTAACATAGAACAAAGCATCAATAATCCAGCACCGAAAGATGCTAGATGCCCCCCTGGCACTACTGCACATGGACCACTTCTAACACTCCAAGCTCCAGCAGTCCCCGAATCCCACGCCAAAGTCACGAACTTACTGAGCAGCAGCCACTCGAAGTCAGAGCAAGGCATGGCCAAAGTCGTTCTTACACCGAGATACCATGTCAAAGGCCACCACGAAATCTTGAACAGGGGCAACATACTTTGCCTAATGACTCACATACCATTGCTGGCGCACATAAGTTTGGGTCAAATTTCAGTACCTGCCTGGGGACACCCATTGCGAGTCCACTCCGGTTGGGCTGCACCAGCAGTTACATCAGCTGACAATGCTTTGTTAAGCCAATCAACTGGCGGATTGGGGCATCGAGATCAAGCATCAGCCTCAAGACCGATATTCTCACGTTCTAAATATCAAACTCCTAAAGCCACCAACTTATTCCATCTTAAAATGCGCTGGAGGCACCCGCGCTGGTAACCATCTCTCTGACAAGCCCCTCCAACATGAAGCCCTGAGAATCATATGTTCTTCAGACCAAAGGTCTGTCCTCTCCGGCAATTCCGATGCTAACAACCACCCCGGACACCAGGCCCATTCTGGCAACCACCCCTCTCAACGGCATATTTAAGCCCCCCAGGCGCAACCTCGGTAGCCTCCTGACTGGCCCAAATAAACATTTATCTATTATCTCCTGGAATGTGGCAGGCATTCAGAAACTCATCAAGGCAAACTCTGCCCTAGAGTATCTCCAAAGCACTTACATCATCTGCCTCCCTCACGGAGACATGCGCAACGACCACAACAACTCTATCAGGGTATTTTCACATTCATACCCCAGCCATCAGATGTAACATTTTTGGACAACCAACTCATGGCCTCTCCGTTTACATTAAACATGCCCGAAGGGTGGAAGTCATCAGACTTGCGATTCCCTCACCCGTAATACAAGCTCTACTTATCAACGGAATAAAAAAAACAACATCAGCTGCTCTGACTGCTTCTACTCAATTGCTATGTTTATCCTGTATTGCATCAGAAGAACTAAGCACTTAACAACCAGTCGGACATTATTGGAGACCTCCTCAAATATCCCCACCATAACCCGCTCATAGTCAGGGACTTTAACAACAGATCGCTTGGCAAGCTATCAAAAGACAACAAACTACCAAAAGAAGTCGTTCAATTGCAAATCCTTTTAGACAATTTCTCTTTACACTCTGCTCACAACCTCAAAAAAGCCCAGGACTGAACATGGCTTCCGCTCCCTACATATAGGAATATCTTCACAATTGACTATATATTTGTCCATCTCAAGTGTATTAATGACTGGTATTATACCCCTCATCGTCTTTATACTATGAAACTTCGACCGAACAATCACTGTTTTCACTGTGGATGTAGTGGGGCAGATTGTCCATGTTTTTGCATCATGTCCAGTGCTTAATCTTTTCTAGGAGTTTGTCTTCGGTAAACTAGGGGTAATTTCTCAGTTGAGGATGACGGCTGACCCAAAGCTGATTATGCTGGAACATTCACCAGATATCCCGGTCCGTCTAGCTGGGTTATATTTTTTTGCCATTTTTCAAGCTAGACTGGTTTTGGCAAGGTTTTGGCTCTCTAGCGGGGCTCTCGATCACTGGATTTGGTGGCAGGATATTTTGAATGTAAGTCGGTTGGAAATGGTGCTAATTGTTTAGACCGTCCTGAAGGTCTAGCTACAAAGCTTGGATCTAAATCCATCAGCTATCTAGCCTATGCGGATGACATAATTATTTTCTCACTGACTCCAGCTGATCTGCAATTCCAACTATCGAACATGCATGAATTTAATCACGCAAATGATCTCCAAATTAATTGCAGTAAGACCAAAACTATGTCATTCAGTAAAGCTAAAACCTGTTGAATTTTAAAATTGTATCTCCCAACATTGATTACTATAGGAGTCCTTTCATGTTTCCCCTTTTTTAATTGATTTATAAAAGGCATTTTCTGTGTTTTTTCACACTTTTATTATTGTAATTGATAATTTACAATTACTATACAATAAATTAATTTCATTCATTCATATAGTGCTGCTATGCCTCCAGGAGATGAAGCAAACCCTCGACCCAGGAGCTGCAAACAGGCAGAGGTATTCCAGGCCTTCATGGAGGTCAAGAACTCTAGTGAGGACAGAAGATACTGGTAGATTTCATGGCTTAGGCTGCAGAGAAGTTTGGAAATGTCTGAAGTACCAGGGTCTGCAGGGAAAGAAGGATTGGCAGGATGAACCAGGAAATGCAGGGGGAACCAAGACCTTCAGTGTGACCTAGACTTCTTGGAAAGTGGCCAAGTGAGTGGAGGCTAAGCGCTGCAGTGGCTGTACAGGTTAGAAGGGCACCGAGAAGCCTTAGGAGCAGAGACGCCTTCCTTAGAGCTGCAGCAATGAGAGATGCCACAGACAGTGCTAGAGGTGCAGAGAGGTTAGGAACAGCAGATCACACCACTGGCTTCAGAGAGAGCTAGGAGCTGTAGGCCTAGGATAGGTGGAATGGTGGGCCATTTGTTGCAGTGAAGCCATGAGCCAAAGCAGGTGTTCAGTAGCAATAGCCCAACAGTAGTAGGGAGGCTACCAGTTGCAAGCAGCCCAGAAGCAATAAGGGTAGGAGAGGTAACCAGGGGTCCTAGGAGCTGCAAGGAAGCAAAGCGCTGCATGTTGCATTGATAACACAGGTTAGGTTGCAAAAGATGCTGGCAATTGGCGTGTAAATTGTTGCATCCTTTCATCCTGGGTCTTGGACTCAAGCAGGAGTATGTATCCTGTTGGTGCATTGGTATGAGGATTTCCCTTCATTACAATATTTAGCAGTTTTACTGGCTTGTTTAAGGGTATCTTAGTAGGGTCTGTTTTAAATCAGAATGCACCTCAGTGCTTGTATGGACACCCACACAGATGGTTCTAGTGGGCTTATTTGACTCGCCCAGATGCCTGGCTAATTGACACCCCATATTACATTTACAGATATAAAGTCGAGGAGCCGGGCCTGTTTCCAGTTGTCAGTTGCCTGCAGTAATAAGCTACACAAAACGTACCGATGATGATTTAAAATATTACATTTGTTTTCACAACTGTGTGGCAAAAATAAAATCTACAGAACATATCTCTTACATTGAAAGATTGTTGTGGTTATTCTCAAATCGCTGCCTTTCACGCCGTGCATCATGTACTAGAAACTGCAAATATTTGTGCAGACGTTTTGCACAGTTTGTGTAAACTTAGGTGATTACACTAAAGAGTTAATTTAGATCTAGATTGCAGTTTTGTAACTACATTGACATATTATTTTCCAGTCAGAGCTGAACAGACACAATTATGTAGCTGTTCTTTCCAGATCCACACAAATACGCCATGCTTAAAATTAAAATATGCTTTCTGCAGCCGTGGTCTATCAGTAAAAGGCCAACAATTTGAAAAGGAGATAAGCATCCAGGTTCTATGACAATATTCCTCAACCTGATCTACAAACCTGGATCTTCTTGCAATCCTCTTGAATGGTCATTTTTTACAGTGCGTGGAGGTTTTCCACACCTTTAGCATGTCTGAAGATCATCTGATTTTTTTTTTTCCTGTCCTCACTACCTAGTTCCTACGTGGACTGCTGGGTTCTATGTGCAGAACACGTCTCCTGATTATGCCATTAATTTGAATTCAAGCAACACCGCTGTTGCCTAACACTATTCTCAGAAGTGGACACCCACTAGTAGTGCTTAAGAGCTGAACTCCACTGGCCTGATAGTGTCCTCTGTGAGTCACTTTTTTGGATTTCTTAGGAGGTTGCTTCGATAGGCTTCATTTGTCTTAACAGCGCAGCTGTCTGCATTACCTGTTATTACCAATGTTTTACAATACACACAGAGAGGCATTTGCACAGTGGAATATTTCTCACTCACCTCATGCGATTTGCTGTATCATTCGACTCCTATGGTTTGCATGCATTACAATGCATCAGGAATTATTTTATCTCAAAAAGTACCCTGAATCATCGCACATTAGTTTTTTGAGGATTTTTTTCATTGTATTAAACTTTTTCAATGCTTACTTAAGGCTCATAATACAAGCCAGACATATTGTCTTTGCCAGTGCTTGTTGGGTTTGTAGCCCCATGAACATCCAGGAACCTGTCTCACTGAAGCAAAAAAAGTCCAAAGTATCTTGAGCTTTTTTTCCTCAGCAAACAGTGATTTAATATTTTAAGAATGTATAAACCTGACAATCAAGGAAGGGCTACTTAAACCTTTACCCCAACACTACCTAGGGCAACCTCATTTATGTTGATCTCCTAACACCAGAGCTTGCTCGCCGATGCCACCAAGGTCTAACTCCTCTATGGCTCACCCTGGGGTGCTGTTCAAGGTAATTCTATCAAATCAAGCTACAAGGTGTCCTCTCTTCCACTGAAACTTATACCTAGGTACCTAGACTTGTTGCTTAGGGAGTGCTCTGAGTCGAAGAAATAACCCAGGAAACCATGCTACTTTAATGACATAGTAGGCAGCTGCATTATGAAACTACAGGTAGGAAAAAAGAGGCTGTCAAACTGAAACAAATGGCTTCAAAAAGTATTGTTGCTAGGCCAAGGTGAATGTTCTGACAGCAAATTAACTTTGCTTGGGACCCAGTAAACCTCTTCATTGGTGTTGCTACCGCCAGGAAGGTTCCCTATTTGTAAAACCAAGGAAGCTGATAAAAGAACGTTTGCACCAGATGTCTCAAAAGGAAAATGAATTGGCCCTGGTACTTTGGCTTCGACTTCTATGTTGGTTTTCCCCCTAGCATGTGCCAGTGGAGATTCAACAATTTAAGGGGATGATTCTTTAAGCTCAAAGTAACTCAAGACTTTGGAGCGTTGAGGTTCTTCACTCGGGCAGTAAGCACACGAATCCATGGCTCAGCTGTGTGTCTGGAATCAGATGTCCAGTTCTTACATGCCTTCATAATTGGAAATGCCTCTGGTTGTCAAGGAGACTCTTTACACCAAGGAGAGTCTTCCTTGAATATTGAGGAAAGCAATGACCTTTTGATGCATTGTACCATTCCTCCTCTAGTCTTGGCATCTTCTTTATTGGGTTCTGCTGCTCAAAAGCCTGTTTATCATTCTCTAGTGTGGTTCAGGACACAACTCCGCATTTCCTGGAAGGAGCTTTATGGCATACTCTGCAGTTCTTGGGAATTCAGGTGGTTTCTGACTCAACAACTCTCTTGCCTATTGTTTCAACACTACTGGCTCCAAGACCTAACGTGAGTCAGCCTCATGCTACCCCGTGCTTCCATGCACCCTAGCACTCCTAACCTGTAAAGACACCCACTCCAGGGCACAAGGTGGCTTACGTCATGGTGGCAACTATAAGCTAAACCTGCTTTGTGAGAGTGTGAGCGGAAATCGCTTGGGCCCTGTTAAGTTCATTGCTTTGGATGTCACAAGGTACTATTTTATGGAACAATTCTTTTATTAGGATTATTCAAACAATGACACAGTTTACGCCTACAACCACTGGCCGGCAGCGAATGACATGCACATGGACGTACACAGCTTTGTGCCTACAACCCAGGGGACGGCAGCGTGTATCCTAATGAGGAGTTTTATACCTGTAATAATAGTGAGAGAGGCAGAGAGGCCAAATTTCAACTGTTGGAAACAACAAGGGGGAGCAACAAACCCTACCTCACAGCCCTCCCCCCACCCTAGTCTCCTCCGCACCACAGTATAGTTAGTCTTGGGGTCCGCCAAGAAAAGGGGTCCTAGACCAAGTAAATGAGTGCCAGTCTTACAGCTATTGGCTTATGCGGGCTCTTCATGTTTGTGGGACGTGAGGCACAAGATCTGTAGATATTTGGGGCAAGTCACTTCTCTAAATTCCTTTGCTAGGATCGTGATGAACGGGGGCCATAGCTCTGGATAGTCTTCGGTTCTGTTATCAATCATCATTGACATGCGTTCCATAGCTAGCACTACCCACAGTTTCTTCAGCTACGCAATGTGCTCAGGGATCGTCTCCGTGCCCCAGTTTGCTAATAAAACCTGTCTTGCGGCATTTAGTGCTATGGCTATTTGTCTGCCCCTGAAGTGAGCGCAAGGGAAAAGTCAGGGGGTTGGGGAGGCCTAGGAGTGTGTAGGCTGGTAAGCGTGAGATGGCTGTGTTAAAGGCTTTATCTATATCATTGAGGATCAATTCCCAATATCGCACCAACTTGGGGCAATTCCAAAGGAGGTAGGAAGGGAGCCAGTCTGTCCGCATCCCTGCCAAACAAGGTACTATTTTAAAGGTCTTGATGAACAGGTGGACCCACACCGTACAGTCTCAGCTGCTTCTGCACAGTCCCATTCAGCACTTGCTTGCAATTTGTATTAGTGCAAAATTTCCAGCCAAATCTTCCCTTGGCACACAGGTGCAATCACCCAAGTATTGGATCCTATCACAAATTACAAGACTAATAGTGGTATCTCTGTGGTGAAGAACATGCCAAGCTTTTTTTCTGTCCTAAAATGTTTTAGGCATACTATTAAAACGAAAAAAATAAGATGCTCTGGATGAGAAAATAAGTGTATGAAAGTGAAAAAGTATATTAAAGTACATTAAACTTGGCTCTAAGTTTGAATCTAAACTACAAAAATCTCAAATGCAAAACCCCACCAGCAGGAATATCAGCATGCACGTAATCTCGACATACCAAAATGTTGAGTTGGGTTAATTTACTATTCTAACTCCAGTCCAAACATGTTTGAGGCATGTGCTATTTTTGCATGGTGATACCAAGAGAATTGCAATACTTTTTCTCTTTTGACTTTGGCGTTGAAATTTGTGCATGTTGTGATTTTTATGGCAGAGACTTTAGTGTAGGAATTATGATACCCTTAAGGTAACATGTAGCCATATAAACTTTGAAAAGCCCATATGGTGTCTAAGAATTTGAGAAATCCAAAACTAAAACCAGAGTATTTTCACTGGGAACTTTTCAAATTACAGTCTCCGAAAAGAAAGAGGATGTAAATGATTGGTGCACAACAATTTAGACTTGATTCATTGAGAAAATTGAAGGAAGACAGGAAGTTACCCCTGTGTTAGTTTGGGGGACTAGTTGATTATTGAAATGGGGTGATTATGAAACCATTTGCGATGAAAACCACAGGAAGAGGTGATTCAAAAGGAGACTGTGAAAGCAAAAGCATGTCGTACTCCATCTCTTTACTGTTTCCCATTGTTTATAAATGTAAAGAAAAGTGTTTAGTCTTGATATTTTGTATACTTTGTTGCTGGTAGTGTGGAAAGTACCTAAGAAGCTCAAGGAAGCACGTGTGAACTTACTACTAAAACAACAGACAGTGGACTCTACTTGTCCTGTGTATTATAGTACAGTAGTGAATCAACTACTGGCTTTGATGCATTTCCAGGACATATTTCCAGAACAGGGCCTGAGAGAGGTTTCTCTATACTCTCTGGCACTAAGGATTCAGTCAATGTACCAGACAAAGAACCCAAAGGAATGCAACCTCACCCGCCCTCTACCCCCTGAAACATTACTTGAATAAAGAGCATACTCGGTAACAATCAGTCATGTGGGATTGACAGGAACAGTTAGTAGAACCCAAATCTTCTTTCATAATGAATAGACACACTCAAGAACACTAGGAGGCTAGGTATGTATTTTCAAGATTGATTAAAATTCAAATTCTGAACATAGTTGAACATCTTCAATATAAATAATTAATAAGGCCCCTTTAGCCTTCCACCCACATATATTCTGTGAAACATTGCTTATTGTTTGAAAAGGTTGTATGACAGTACAACGCTAGTAAAAACATTGCATGCCTTTTAAACGCATTTGTTACCCCGCATTTGTTTAATACGCATATGCTTTTACCTCTCATTACTAAGCTAAGTTGAAATATATATATATATATATATATATATATATATATATATATATATTTATCTTTAATCTCCCAAACCCCCATATTTACCTTAAACGCTTGGTAAAGGCATGTGTGGTAAAGGCTTATACGTGCTAAACAAATGTGGGGTAACATGCGTGGTAAAGGCACTGCGATATAAAAATCGAGTTGCAAAGACTGTTTCCCATTTGAAAACAATAACTGAAAAATCAAGATATTCATTTCGATTAAGCAATGTTCATTATTTTAAAACAATAACTAGAAAAGCTACTTAAGCCATTTTAGAATACAACATGAATATATTCGTGCAAACTGAATTATCACATTTCAATAAAACAAATACTTTAACAAGCTTGGCATTTGTGCATTTGCATTTAAAAATATAGCTAAATAAATGAACATGTAAACCCAAAAAGGGGATAGCCAAAAATTGAAAATATATGAAGATTAGATCAGCTTAAATCTTAGAATTGCACGTTTGGTCCCAGTTACAGGATCTTACATCTTTAAGGATGTTATAACTTTAATGATTTGTGAGTAGAGATCCGTTCTGTTGATGATATGATGACCTCACTGTTGCCTATCGCAAACGAGATAGAACTGAGGCTGGAAAATGGCGAGTGTCCTCTTTCTGTGTTATTGTACCTACTTTGCTCCCTTACACCATGGACTACTGATTCCTGCTGATTATCCTGCCTTCCATGGCTGTTGTGTCAGGAATCGCTTGTCCTTGCTAAAAATAAAAATATGGAGGAGCTTTCCATTTGGGTACGAGAAAAGAGATCTGCAGCATCTTTATGACAATGTAGAGTCTCTCATGGCATAGCATGGTTTTATGTGCATATAGATATCATGTTCTTTCAGAAAGTGACTTCAGAACTGCTCTTCAAGCCTTCATACTCTTGTTTCTGGATGCTGGTAATACCCTGCTCCATGGCTCCCGCACTCTATTCTTAAACCCCTTAATGGTAAGCTACACAATGCAGCATGTCTCATCCAGGGCCTGAAGAAATATATTCAGTTCACTCCCATCCTGGTAGAAGTCCATTGGCTTCCGTTGCCAGCCTGCACCATCTACAATACCAGCTGCATCATCTCCAAAGCCATCACGACAAGCACTCCTGCTAATCTTGCAAATAAGTTCATCATCTTTCGTAGTTCTTGGCACACCTTCGGCCAGGACATTATCAGACTGCAGACTAAGAAGTGCAAAAAAGAAGAAAGCAAGACAGCAGGTCTTTTCTCCTATGCACCCAATATCTGGTACAACGTCCCTGAATCCATCAGGACTGCTACAACGCTGCTCCAAGTTAGGAAAGGGTGAAGTTCACCTCTTTAAAGTACAATACATCACTGTACATTTACTGTTCACAATTCAGCTTCTTCCCCTATATGCCGTTGACGTTTTGCTTTTCTTTCACCCTATACAGCACTCCTCTGCATTTTAGCTAGTTACATGCTATATAAATACCATATACATACACAGACATACATGTACGAGATCCTGGGGAGCTCATGCGTAGGTTTTTGTATTTATGCAAAAGATAAGCAACTGTACATATGTCTGCCTGGGGGTATCAGAGACCTAGAGGAAGTGGTGGGCAGCTTACTTGGCCAGATTAAAAACGGAATGGAACAAAACAAATTTTACCCCAGTGTAGAAAAACGTATGGACCAATTCGTTAAGGCATGTAAGAGTAGAAGCTTTAGAAATGTCTCTCTAAAAGGAACATTATATGTAGTCTTTAGGCTACTGTTCTGCAACAAAATGCCCCAAAACTGCCAGGAGTAGGAGCCGTTGATGCCCATTAGGATGTTACTAAAAAGTGGTAGTTCAGGAAGGACTTTCAGAAACTGATGGCAGCTCTTGAGGGTTATCTGTTGTGTATTTGTCAGATACTGAGTGAATCTCTGCTAACGTGGGAAGCGCACCGTATGATGTTGTTTAAATAAAATCTCTGTCCATTTCCAAATTGTCTTAGCAGGATTTCCAGGGCTCTCTGTCATCTTCCTAGACCAACTTTTTTCGGTTGTGACATGACCTCATGCAGCACATAAATAGAAGAGAGCCTCTGGTATGCAGAAGAGGACGTAGCAGGAACTTTTAAACGTTTATTCTCTCCTTACACCAAAACGGAGCAGAAAAAGCAAAACTGACTACCTCCTCTAGGTGGACAGAAGACAACCTGTTCCCAATAAATACCATTACATTCTATTCTTCCTTCACCTCATACCGAAATAAGCAAGTATGGCACATTGTCTACTAGGCTCACAGTTGTATTAATAGTTTCCTATCACATCAGTGATAGAATTAAATTTAAAATTACTAAGAACAATGAATTTAAAGCAGAAAAATCCCTGCTACTCCATCATCACTATTTACATTCACAATTGAGTTTGTGCTCCAACATAGCAAATTTGAACTTTGGTATGGTACTACCAATATGTACACAAAATCTCAGTACGGCAACGATTCCAAAAGTTGCGTCACATATTATAAAAATCCTAATGTGCTAATCTATAATCCAAGAATCATACAAATGTTTGTCCCCACATTGGTTTAGAGCCTCTCCAGCACATTTTGATTTATACAAAACATATGACACAATTTAAAACTGGAACAAGTGAAAAAACTCTTGTGCATTGGCAGGTAGCCATATTTGTCTGTGTTTCCTTTTGTAACTCGAAATGGCTGTTCACCAGACATCTTGTACATTTCTTTATCTAGAGAAGTACAATTTGGGCTAGTGCCTGCATGGTTAGCCAAAGAACGATCTAATCTCAAGATGCTGAAATATCTTTAAAGTATCTTGCATTCAACACTTCTTGTTAAAAGACGACTTAAAAAATTTGATATTTGAAGGGTCAGTTCTACATTTCTTTTGTTTTTAAAAGAACGGTGGTGCACGTCTGCGTTAGAAAGAACAAGCATTGGCATAGCTAATAGGTCTCGCCTTTGGGTCCTTATAAGTGTTAAGCCATGGAACCGGACGAGCACTGTGCATGTATATATATATATATATATATATCAACCAATTTGATATTTACTATCGCATGCAGGTTGCTTCATTTACACTATATCACCCAGTTTGATAACACTCCAATCAGTCACCCCATGTTTCTTATTAAAAACACATCACGTTTTACATTTCAGTATCAAGTGAGTTTTTTATTTTTTATTACCACTATTGTGCCCTAACTGCATGTGACCCGCTGCTAAGCACATTCGAGCAGGAAAAAAGCTGAGTGGATAAAAACACTCTTAAGCATTGCCGGTAATTTGCATGTCAGAAGTTCTGTTGCTGACAGGCTGACTCAGAATTTCATCCTTTTGAGGTTGATAAACAGTAGCATCAAAATTGTTAATAACAATACTGCTTGCCTTCAGAAATGTGGAGCGCAGCATCACGCCCTATTTATTTTGCTAGTCCAATAATTATAGCGTTAGTGGTTAGGAAGAGGGTGGTAAGATGAACGCAAGTTATACAATGCGCCTCAATGTAAAGAGGCAGAAAGGCAGATGAGGAAAATCTATGAAAGAAATAGAGATGTTGAAAACCAGTGAGTCCCCACTGACAGACCCTACGATCCACCTTCATTCCAGGTGATCAGGTAACACATAGAAATGTATTAATTTTATATCCAGCTGAAGCTACACCCGAGCGCAACATCTATTGTGTAGTAAAAAATAAGCAGTGGAATGGATGGAAGAGCTGATTATCACTTGAGGAGATAGTTTATCTCGGTTTTTTCTGAGCAAAGGTGCCGGCATCTTAAAGGATGGTTACATCAAACAGGGGCAGCCCTATCACCCGAACCTGGTTCAAATAAAGTTTATAATAATAACAATGGTTCAAGCACAAAATTCCACAAGAAACACATATAACTAAAATAGAAAACAAAATTATTAATCAAACAATGTGAAAATGATACCCATGAACAAACAAGCAATATATATTGCAAAAAACACCTTTTTACTAAAACAGTAATACAAAAAGACAATGAAACAATACACTGAGAGGTGCTCATACAGTTACACAACCAACATTAAAGAAAACACAATTGACATTGTTAACAATAAAGCAATGGCAGAGGCAAATAAATAAACAAAGAAACTGATGCAAAAAATCGCAAAAACAGAAATGGCAATAGATGCTTCCTCAATGTATGCCAAAGATGAGTGTTGAACGTTTCAACCAAAGTAATTAGTATGGTCATCATCAAGTCAGACAGAACAAGTATCAGAGCATTTAATAGGTAATTTTCGAAATAGAAAATCATTCCGGACCATCAACGTAACTGAATGAGGCCCAAGCAAAGAAAACACTTAAGGAATTGAAGTAAATCCAGGTTCCGGCCAACAGTGTCAAATTTGTTTTTACTGAAGCAAACATGATCCGCTTGCCCAGTGGCTTCATCATTAATGTACCTTTTGGCGATTTCTCTCTCACATCTTTCTACTTCCATCACATTTGTTTGCTGAAACTGAGACAGACTGTGGTTTTCCTCCTTTGCTGTGACAGCTTCATTCTTGATTCTTCTGACTGCTCCATTTGGCTAGATTTCCTGGTTCCTGGTTCCAGGTTCTATCCTGAACCTCCATTACCGTCATATAAACTTCCTTACCCTCAAAAGCATGCTTCGAAAAGGGTAGTACATATAGTAATTTTCTGATTCGCTTTCCTCCCACTGCTTCCTCAAGATCTAAAAAAGTGTTTGACAGGTGATAGTTTTTTATGTTTCTGCTCGTTGACTATCATGCTGTGCTTTCTGTGACACTTAGAAGTAACAAAGTCCTATTGAAGCCGTTTCCTGCCCTAATATCTTAGGCTTCAAGTTTCACTTAGCAATTCTTGTAATCAACCACTAATATGCCAGCTGTCCATGCTCCCAGTCTTAACGAAGCGGGCATGTGTTGCCCTGCTATTGTATATTTGTATATTGGATGTTTAGCGTATACAAACCAAAATGCCTGTAGTGCATTCAGTTCAGGAACAAATGTTTTAACTGAATAAAGGGGTTTAAGTGATGGCCATAGGTTAGCAGAGAAGAGACACTTCTTATCTAATCGAGTTTCCGTGCCATCACAAAGAAGTTCTGGCATCCTTGGATCATATACTTGGACGAAGAAAGAGTAAGAAGGTGACATCTTGATGATCCCAGGCTTCTAGTCAATTGTGCAAAGTATGGTTCTATGCAGGGAACAGCAGAGGCCTTACCTAGCATTATTTTTATATAATGGATATGATTTTAGGCTTGACCCTGGCTTGAGCAGGAAACCTGTGGAGGGATTTAAAAGAGATTTAGGACCTCAATCAGTCAACCTCTGGTACATTGGGCCTTTTGAAGATGGTTGATCTTCTATTGAGTAGTATCAGGTTCGGACTGGCTTATAGGGCAAGCCGGCAGTGCCCTATGGGCTGGTCTATCAGGTCAGTGCAGTAGCGTAGCTAGGGGGGTGGTCCGCCCCGGGTGGGTGGCATGAGTTTTGGGGGCGTCGGGCTCCCCCCGCTATCACCTGCCATCTCGGGGCAGCAACGGCAAAGGCAGAGACTGCCACAGTCGACCATGGGGCTAGCTACGCCACTGGGTCAGTGGGAGGGCTGGGTTTTGTCTGTTTGTGGGCCTGTTTGATATTCTGCTGAGCTAGTTTTTTACTGTTGATTTCCTTGATATAAAAGCAAATATTGCCTGCAGAAAGTTCAAATCCACGCAGTCTTCCATACCTTGCAAAACACTTCTACAGTGTCTATTAAGAAATTCAGAACTTGCCCACTTTGCAAACATGGGCCACTTTTTTAGCTTTCTATTTAACTTAGGAGGGCCACTTTTATATTTTGGTACCTGGGCCTATTTTCTTTCCCAGTCCAACCCTGAGTAGTACTAAGTATATTTATTTCCCTCAGTTAAGGTTAGTGCTAACCAGGGATCCCAACATCAAAAGATTTAGCCTGTCGGTTGAAGGTAGAATACTTTTTAGCTGGCAGACCAGGAAAGCTAGAGAACTTGCTGATATTCGAGTACATGCTTAAGTTGGTATCAAGTAGTATTGACATGTTTGACTCACTTTGTAAATTTGGAAGGGTGTTTTAAGAGAATGGGAGGTGAAGGATAATGTTAGCAGAGCTAAGCAGATGTTTGGCGCTAACGTTTATCACAACTTTGTCACTTTCAAAGAAATCTTTCCCATCACATCTTCGATTATGCTGAGGTCCTTAGACATTGAAAACAACTGGTCAAAAGGAATTTTGATTTGCTGAAAAATATGGCTGTAATTAGCACACAAATGGTAGGAGGGATAAAGTCTTTGGATCACTCATGAGAGACAACATGCCAATGTTGAAAATAGGAATGAGGAGGACCCTAAGGAGAACACCAAAAGGGACAGTTGAGCCTCAGAAATGTAATTGTCAATCTGACATGTGCCTTCCTATTTCATTAGAAACAATTTAACCAACAGGGAGATCAGCAGGGCACTGGAGAGGCACTAGGATACTGTAAATGAAGGTGTTCCATGCCAATGTTGGGTAAAGTAAGAAAAAAAGGAAAGCTGTCATAATTTGAGGATAGAACATGCTCGCATACAGCAACATGATCACTCTGAGTGAAATCCAGATAAGAAGGGCTCAAGGATGTAGTTCATGGCTGAGCCCCTGGCACTGTTATGTGGGGGTGGTGAGAGGCAGACACACAGACAGACAGAGACTCTCTCTCTTCCTCTCCCCTCTCTGCCTTTCCCTTTTACTCTCCCTCTCTTTTTCATGGCAGGGAGGAGTCCAGAGTGGCCTTACATACACATTAGGCAGCAGCACAGCTGTAGAGATGACACAATTTAGCTTTATGGGAGGGCAATGCACATAGGGCTACTCTTAGATTTCTCTTGAGGACTGTGAATGGTACGGGAGATGACATCTAGAGAGCAGTGTTGCAGGGCCTGTTGCAGATTTGGCCCACACATTACATTCCTACAAGAGACACACTTGAAGGGTTGTAATTGTCAATTATTGGCAAGAAGACGCTATTGTTCCTCAGTGCATACAGGGTTCACGTCCTGGTCTTGGTGGGGTGGGGGTGTTGGCCATACTAGTAAAACGAAGGCAGATCCGCAAAGGTGTTATGCAGCATTGACTGGTGTTTGGAATGGGGAACATGTTGCATTATTGTTGGCCTACCTACACTCAGCACTGCTAACTGACACTTTAGACAGGGTTAGCTCCATTTTGTTTCACGTCCCAGCTGAGGTAGTGATACTAGGTGGAGATTTGAATTTGACCCTGGATGGTAGGCTAAACAGAGCAGGGACTGGTGTTAGAGCCGCATGCAGTGGCACACGGCTGAATAGGTTTACCTCTATGTTAGGGGATAGTTGATGTATGTAGGGAAACATAACTTGTGAATAGACAATACACCTATTAATCAGGGTTACAAAACTCCTTTTCCAGAATAGGCTATTTGGGCTATTTACAAAGGTAACTTACGCTTGCGAGTCATTTATGTGTGTACTCTTACGCTTTTGAGTAACTTTACTACTTTTGGATGTTCACAAAATATGAGTTTAAAGTTACTTCAAAGTTTAGACTTACACGTCTTCACCCCCTGAAAAGGGTGAGAAGCCGATTTACGAGTGTAAGTTACTTTTCTAAAAAAAAAACAGTACTAACTCCAGCACCACACATGGCTAACCACTGATACTGCAACACCCGCCCATTCAAAGTAATGGAGGGATGAACTTAAAATAAAAGTTGATAGGAAATAATTATAAATTGAATGATTTAAAATAGCTAAAAATGTAAATAAATATAATTTAATGTAAATAAAAATAAAACATTTATTTGATTATAAAATAATTTACCAACCTTTTTTGAATTTATAAACTAATGTTTTTATTAAAATATCATGAAACTACTTTTAATTATTTTTACATATCACCTTTACTAATTATTAATGCATAAGTTAATGATTCTATAGCATTCTTTATTTTGTTCCACATTCGTAAAACAAATATATATTATTAATTTACAAGAATATTTTACACAAATATCTTTTTACTAATTTATCATAAAGTTTAATAAACTTTTACATTTTCCCCTGTACTTTACCATAGGGAGATCTCGACCCCGACTGTGGAGTCTCCCTTTGGTAAAGTGTAGGGAAAAGTACAAAATTGAATTTAAAATAACATGGCCTTCAGTAATTCAGTTAAGATGGTAGTGATCTTGGAAGGGATGATGAGGACAAAGGCTGAGGTCTGGTTAAAGATGACTGGGATATTGGATTGGGTGCTGGATGCTTATCCATTGAAAATTTCTTAAGTCTGGTGTAGAGACAGCTTTAGTAGTTTCTTTAGCCCCATGTTTTACAAAAAATCATAGTAAAAATGCATACCTATTTATAAACATAGTGAAACTTTTGGTCCCCCTCTTCATCCAATGGTCTGTTCAAATTTTGCTACCACTCCCCACAATATAAACATGTAGCAATGGGTCATCCCACTTCATTCCATTGTTTCCTTCACTGTGAGTGCTGGTATTTTGCTCTTGTACATGTGCACACACCCCTAGAAAGCAGTCCACTTCAATGCCAGGGCTGGTACGTCAAATTCTGATTTCATTATTTGTTTTTATCATTTGTTTTTGTGATGGGCCACTTTTTATGCTTTTCTTTTTTTACAGACGTGATCCCACCTTTGGATGGAAGCATATTTACTTTTTATTACTATAACAATTTTAATGTTTATTACGTATTCTTGCAATCAAGAAAATAAATAAAACAATATCACAGGTTGGCCAAGTCCAGACCTATTGATTTTAGCGTGCTTGTTTCAGCTTGGACCAGAAAGTCTGAGAGGCAGTTAGAGAGGGATTTGCAGAGCTAATCTGAAATAACATATGAAATTTCAGAGAAAGCTCACAATTATTTTTTTTTTTGGGGGAGTTTTATATAGTGCGAACTAGACCCGAAGGTATCAGAGCGCTTTACATGAGCAGAACCACAGAATGTTGAGCATCCTTGCCGAGACGCGAACCCGGTTCTCCAGCTCCAAGGTCGGCCGCTCTAGCCGTTAGGCCACATTCAACTTGTTAAGAGAGATTAGAATTTCACCTGTGAATAAATTGTTTAGTAGTGAACAGACGATTTTCATAAAGACGAATGGCATACTTAATCAATTAAGCCCTTGGCAAGGTAATGCCCAAATGTGCACTGCCTCCAGTTGGTTTCATTGTGGTGCCGATCCATTCCAATTCAGTCAGCTCAGGTGCTATTGCCTATTTAGGATATCTGTCTGGAGGAGGTATTAATGGGGGGTGTTGTTTAGGACCGAGAGAGTGGATTCATATGTAGAGATTGCAGTGAAGTTATAGATTTTGATACGGAAACGTTTTTTTAAAGGTTGAAAAGTATACCATGGCATTCAGTCTGAAGAAGACTTCTGGTAGAATCGATGGTTTTATTTATTGGGGATGGGAAAATCGACAGAACTGTCTTAGTAAGGTGTTAGTACAAAAAGGGAAGGATTCATGCAATTTGTAGTTGTTGGCACCAAGAGGTAAGGCATCCATCCATCTTCGTGGTAACCAACCTAAGTTGCTGTTCCCTCTCAACAAAGTGGAACAGGCACAGACCCTTCTTTGTGATAGCAACTGTGAGCAATTTGCTATACTTTTACCATGCAACAGCAAAGAGGGTGTGTTACGTACATATCACTGCTTCTCATCACACCACAGACAATAGAACTAAGGCCCTCATTATAAGCTGCCTGGTAAAATCACTGTCATTTCCCTGCCTGGAATTAATGGTATCAGGGTTCCTAGTAAATCTGGGAGCAGGGAAATAGTGGGGAATAACATATGACTGAGTTTTCTTGCTGAGTTCTGCATGTCGTCCCTTGACGTTTCACAAAGAGAGTTCAGCTGCATTTTGCCACCAAAATCTAATTTTCCCCGATCATGTCATGGAATTGGATGGCATCATGAGGTTTTCTAGTTTTTGGGAGATAGCAAGTGACCTATCCATGAAGTAATAATTTTGTGTTTTCCCTATACTAAATGATGGACCATGAGTGGACATTTACAATAGTAGAGAGGAGACAAGCTCATGTAGGCTGTCAAGTCAGCAGATTTGCAACCTATGTAAATTGGGTGCCCCTGTAAACGGAAGAGTTTTGGAAGCATACAGCTGGATTTATATCACATCTATATTTTAGGGAAACTGAGGTGGTGAAGTTTCACTCTATACAATACTTTATTTTTTTTCAGTGGTATTTTTAATCCAAGTAACTCCTGGTGAAGAAACCGTCAAGCAACACCCTCTTCTGAAGCTGTTGAATAATGATATATCCATTGCTTTGTACAGTACATGAGTTTTTTGAGCCTTGAACTAAGTGCATGTATCTGGTGACACCTACAAAATTAGTAATAAACAACCTTTTATGAAAATTACGATGTGTTAGCATTTCAATTCCTCCTAGTTTTCAAAATTATACATGTAAGCTTTGAGCTTAAGTCAGTGGAAAGTTTAACAATGAGTCAGATAACAGTGATACCAGTTATTTAAAGAGCTATAAATCCAAAGGTAGTAAAACTTCGCACTCGACACAAAAAAGTTTCTTTATATTATTTTAAAAAGTGCATTGACATTTCAGTAAACACTTGCTGAAATATTGAAAAAAGTAACATTTACTGGAACAGTAATTCTGCAGTTAAGCCGTTAATAAAATACCTAGATTCACAAGACACTACATTTCAGGTGTTTTAGTAATAATACATATAAGAAACAACCAGTAATTCTTATGTTCTTATGGTCAATTTGTTATATCAGTAAGGTTTGTCATAATCATTCACTGTGACAATCATTTAATAGCATGACTATGCAGACATAAAACACTTTTGCTCGTTCACCAAGCACTCCAAGGGCATTCACCAAACTGTCTTGCAAAACTGTTTCTTACCATTCAACTTGAAGCCTAAAGTTCGCCAGCCGCTGCCTACTGGTGACCTGATGGATTAGATACATAGGGTGTTTCATGTTCTGTGCTCCTTCCTGTGGAATTCTCTAACATTACATTTGAGACAAGAAGATTACTACCTCAAATTCAGAGGACCCTTAAAGACCCACATCTCCAGTCGGATCCCAAAGTCCTACCCAGTCAGATGCCCAAGACTGGTCATTCTTTCTACACCCAGGCTCCCAGACCTCTTTTTCTTCAAAGCTTTGTCACTGTTTTGGGAATTTCAATCGTGACTGTTTTCTGTCCCTCTCCACTCTTGCCAGATCATCAAGATCTTCACCAGCACCTGGTTCTTGCAAACGTACTATATTGCCACTTCTCCTTCCCTATCATATGTTCCTACATCCCTCAATGCTTTTAGCTGATGTAAGGTGTTAGGAAGTGCTTTACAAACCCCCCAAATAATGTAAGGGAATAACTTCTATGAAGACTTAAGTACTTCTTTGAAATAGGAAATCCATAGCTCGCCTATAAAATTAGTCAGTACCTTTCACTGTGTCCACTCCTTCAGGTTTTAATCCTTATTTCAACACTCATTGGTTCCATTAGGGTATGTTTCTTCACTATAAATCGATCCTCCCAATCTGTAATAGTTGTATATGTCAATAAACTATGGTCATATTGTCTCCAACGTCATATATTGATTGTACTATACATAGTCATGAACTCCCAATCTCTCCCACATCAGGCCCACTTCTACGTATCTGCATTTGGTCTTAATGTTCACAGTGACGTTTTCTCCCAACTATGTTACAATATTTAGTAATTTTTGTATGTTTGTGCCAGTCCTGCTTTGGGAAAATAATATTTTGAAGTTTCAAACTGCCTATAACTTGTTTGTCAAAGTGCTTTACGAAATGGTTTCACTTGCTGAATGTAAATAAATATCACTTCTTCTTTGGGTTGCAGGCTTTGCTTTGTGGCTTGTTTATTATGTGCCCAGAAGATCCTCTTACATTTTTGGAAGAGAAGATCAAAGAAATCATAGCGAATGGTCTTGGAAGCATTTCATGGTAAGTACTTCAAATTGTTTTCTAGGTTTGTGACAGAAACAGACTGATTAAATGACCTGCAAGCGTTGTAGAGCCCTTAACCGTGTTGAATTCAGGCTTCGGAGTCAATGTTTGAGCCTGGGCTCTTCTTCCAAGATAAACACATAATTACTATGTCGTACAGCTCCCCAAGAAGAGTGAGTTCATGTAGTGTAACAAGAAATAACATTTCACAGAATAGATAATTTTTAGGTTGATCTAGCTCAGTGTTTCCCAAACTGTGGGTCATGACCCTCTGCAGGGGTGTAGCTACCATTTGTGCAGCAGGTGCAGTGCACTGGGGCCCAGAGCCATCAGGGGCCCACTGGACCCTGATAACTGCTGTATTTTACTACCCCAACAGCAGCCAAAAGGGCAATTTTTTCTTGTACCCGGCCCCATGGCATTCTTGTTACGTTACTGACCCTCTGGTGGATCGTGAGGCGATTTTTGGTGGGTCGCGAAATTCCGAGCAATAAATAATTACATTTTTCACATTTGGTGCTTCAAGTACAGAGGTCAAATGACAGACTATATGTCTTCTGACAAAGTGCTGCTTATGGGATTGGTGTTTACTTTTTTTTCTCAGACTGCAAAGTGAGAGGAGCCTTTAAAGTGACTTATGTAACAATCTTGCTGGAGAACTGGAAAGTGTGCTGTCGTTTTCGTTTTTGTGCAACACGCACAAAATGTACAAACCTATAAATGAACTATATTGATTCAGCAGTTAGGAAAAGCAAAAAAGAAGCACATTTGTTTTGTAATTCTTAAGTGTGTTGGAAACAGAGATTTTAATAGGACCAAAACAAATCAAGGTAATTTACTTGGTTATGTACACATGATAAATATTCACGGAAACCCGATTTCCACACATTATCATTTGTGCGCTTTATAGTTTTATCAGTAAAACAGTATGTGTGTGCAAACTTAGTGGCCACATCAATAGAAAACGGGCTGTCTGTAAATGACAATGCGCTAGCACACAATGCTTTAGATACATTAAAAATCACCACTTCTCATGCCCAATAAAGTTAGGTGGGTCGCTAAAGTTTGTCGTTCTGAAACGTGGGTTGTGTTTCTAAACAGTTTGGGAACCCCTGACCAAGTTTATTGGCAACAGCCAGTCACATGCAGCCCCTGTGCTGTCCTTCATTCTTTTCTGCCAAGTTGGTTTATGTGACACTCTTGGTCAGTACTGGCTCTGTAGCCAACATCATTTTGCATAATGGGACCTTGTTCTCCAAACAAATCGTAAAACGTGCAAGGTTTCTATACAACAATGCCAGCTCAGGGATCATTGAGGCGTTATTTGCAATAAATCAAGATGAGCATGGAAAAGCACGTTTCCATGTTGCAAAGCAATGGTGGTGAGATTATTAAGACCTTGATATTTCGACAATGTGCAGTGTGTTCTTGGGGATGCTAAGCATGATGGAGCCTGTGATTAATTTATTTCAAGTATGTTCAACCCAAACAAACAGCCTATTTTTCGTTGTCTCTTTAGTCAACCGCCTTCCTTACATAGTATACTTGGGTTACTCTGATAATGATGTGATAACAGTGGCTCAGGTTTATGCATCCTGGCTACTCTGTGAGTGATGCCCACTAACCAGGTGCCACGTCTCAGCAGGACATCTATGTTCTATTTTGTGTTGTATCCTCCACGTTTGAAAAAGAACAGAGCAGTTCACTTACATATTTAAACATCGGGGGCTGTATTACAGAAGGTGCGCCGGGGCGCAACTGGCATTTGCGCCTGCTTTGCCCACCCCTAGGGCACTTTGGTATTACAGAAGGGGCCGCAGAAACTTGTGCCGCCCCTTCTGCAATACCGTTAGCGCTGGCACACTTAAAGCGCCAGCGCTACCTTCAGATGGCGTTCACTCATTTGCTTAGGGGGCGTTCCCCATGCAAATGATGGAATCCCTTTGCCTCTGTGCCCACGCCCTACTACAGACGCGGGTGCAGAGGCAAAGAAACTGTCAGGAGGCGCTCTGACAGTGTGCCACCTATAAGGTGGCGCACAGTCAGTGCGCCCCTTGAGAGCAGCTCTCTGGAGGGGGTAAAGGGGGTCCTATGGACCCCCCCGGACATCCCCTTGCAGGCGGGTGCAGTCAGTGACTGCACCCACCTGCAAGGGATCTTAAACCCCCTTTAAAAGTGCAGGCGGGTTGCCGCCTGCACAGTGAAACACGGAGTGGCTGCTTCAAAGCTGCACCGTATTTCACTTGAATGCACTGCCCCCAGGGCAGCACGAGTTCGCGGCTGCCCTGGGGGCAGCGCTTTCTATGTAATAGGGCGCACTTTCCCTGTTTGTTCCCGGCGCACCTATTTTAAGGTGCGCCAAGCGCACCCTAATATGGCCCCTGTTGTAAAATCTGAATCTACAAATAATTCATAAAAAATCAGCTAAATTCTTAATTGACCGCTGAATTGATGTCCATGACTGCAATAATGGAGAAAAACAAAGAGGGGTTTGGGTTGAGCATGCTCACAAAACTAGCAGCAGACTTCCAGCTCTCAGAATTATCCTCCTGCCCATCATAGACAAAAATGGGCATTCCAAATTCTGAACAGCCAGAACAACGATTATTTCATATGTGTCATCATGAGTACATTTTTGCAGCTCTTGCTCCACTCTCTTGCTGAAATATTGTTAGTTTGGAGCAACTGAATGTTACATACCAGTTAATTATTTTTAGTATCACTAAATTTGACTGTTAAACTTGGCTTCTTTGATTGTAATGATTTGTAACAGCCATTGACTGCAGAAATACAAAACTCCATAGATTAGAGTGTCTAATGTGGATACACGAACTTTAACACATTGGGGTTTTACATGCCAGACTTTTTAAAGTCCTTCGTAATTGCTTCCATCTCCTCTCTTCTGATCCTAGTATTGAGGACGTTATTGTCATTTTTAAACCGAAACAGCACCATTCTGTTACTCCTAACTCTTTGCAATTTTAAGATATATTTGTCTGTCCACTCTTACCATGCATATTTTAAAAAAATTGCCCTAAATAAAGGCTACACATTATTTATGAAAATTATATCGAAGAGGACATTTACTTGACATAACGTGATGTTTTAAAGCTAGTTGGTAATATCATTCCTTCGTTCTTTTAGGATTGTTATTGTTAGCAATATATTTTTATCCATTACAATGTTTGCCACCAAGAAGATGTCGTAGTTCTTAGCCCAAGAAAGTGAAAAGGCCAAATAAAACAGTGTTAGATCGGTTAGTTACAACTTGAATAGTCAAGTGTTTACGGCCTTGCAAAATGACTTGCATAAAAACATAAAGGAGGATTCAGAATTTTGTAGCCAGCATTATCGAGGCCTATCTGCTAAAGAGATTTTTGTAGAGTCCCTTACAAAAATGACTCAATTTCTTAAAATGCTGTGAGTGAATTGATTTGTTTAGATTGATTGCTGTTCTAGGCATCGATTATGGTTATGTAAAAAAAATTCTTTTGATTGATCTGATCTGTTTATTTGTGCACAGGGATGCATTTGTTGATGAATCACAGAGGCCAAAACTGAAGATGGTGGCAGAAAGTTATCTAGAGTATCTTTTTGGACCAGATGAAGGGCAGCTGGTAATAACTTTTCATATTTTGTGTTTGTTTATTTTTCTCTCAAATTACCTGGTTACCTGGTTACAGGAAGACTGTAGTGCATTCTCGTCTTCATGTAGGGGCCACATTGATGTGAGAATTTCTTTTCCAACTCCTCCACAGATTGTCTCCCTGTCAACACACTTACTCTCAATCAAGCAAATGTCACTTATTCGTCTATTCTATCCACTACTGTGCTTCTCATCATCTAGTTGTTTCAATGCCTGAAAATCACCTTGATGAAGCCAACATGGGAATCAAGCTCCTGTCTCCCACCAAACAAAGGAAGTCAAAGCCTCACACTCGCATGATCACAAATGGTTTTCGGTCAAATCTGCAGGTTCTACAAGAATGACTTTTTAAACATCGCTGGAGAAAATCAGGCCTAGCTTCTTATTCACTTGCTTGATGGATTCCACAAGGAGAATTCAAGCCATCCTCACAGGTGGTTATTTGTATTAATGTCTTAGGTTGTAACTAGAGATCAAGACACACTCTGATTTTTAGAATATATTGGTCACTATTAAAAACCGTGTTTGCCAATCACCAAACACCACCTTAGTGGAAACTTGCTACAGTCAACATTATGGTCTTCCAACATTCATCAGATCAGATATGAAATTGCCAGTGCTTCCATTCTGGTGCACCCTTGGATGTACCCCAAAGTTCAAACGGCCCTAACTTTTAGCCGATCCATTTCATCAGGGTTTCCTGAAGACATTGTAAAGTATTAAGGCCTTTTGCATTGTAACCACCCATCAGACCAGAGCAACACTTTTTTATTGAACCGGATGGCTAATATATATTTCCTGACCTAATGAGGATAGCCAGCAAATAATTCCAGTAAGGTTTTGTTCCTTGACCGTATGCTATGTAAACAAAGTGATTGCCAGCCCATTACTGAAAGAACTTCTCTCAACTCTAATATTCCAACCAGTTTTTACCCGATCTCCAGCTTCCCTCATGTTGGCAGCATTCTAGAAAGACAAGTGGAAAAACAGCCTCAAAATTGGAGGGCAAATTAGAAGCACTTTAAGACCTATGAGTCAGTTTTCTACCCCATGTATGCAATCGGCTCTCTTGGAAGTATGGCAATGCATTTCAAGGGAGATGGAAAGAGACCAGCTGCCTACCCTCATCTTTTGGGATTTTTCAGTGCCTCTTTACATAATTAACAACAATGTTAATCTCTTGAAAGCATCGCTCTGGTTCCTTATTGTCAGTCAGTACTCTTCACCGGCTAAAATTATTTCTCATTACAAAGTTCCTCTAGGCTCCTCCCTGTACTCTCTGTCCTTCGATGCCGCAGTGCGTTCACTTGCAGAGGCCGTCAAGCACTTCAATGTTGATTTCCAAATAGGTATTGGTAGCGCAGATACTTGCACACATGGGCCTCCTTCAAGAAGAGTCGTTTTGAAGAATGTACACTTCTCTTGACAAAATTCCTTCTTAATGGGACTCGACTGAAAGATCGATAATAAGTACCCCCAGTGACAATAAAACGAATTTCCACCATAACCTGCACTCCCTTACCATTTACTTTGCTTTCACATCTTTCGCTCTCTCTTTATCTGAAAAAACTATTGGAAAAACGCAAATTCCCACACTGCACCAGTAAAGCAAACTTTAAGAAGGAACCCAAAACTGAGGCTGATTCTGGATCTGAAACAAATATGTTCTAGCTAGTAAGAAAAGAAAACCAGTTGTGTGCTTGGAACCTGAAGGATGGCTGATGTTGCATCCCCATCATAACATGCGCAAAGGAATATTCAGTAGTCAAACATCAATTATTTTTGTGCTAGCTTTCTGGTGCCAGTAATCACAGGTCCCTGGTAATAAAAGCTACCACTCGGGGGTTTGAGCATGTAGCCATTCCAACCTTTGATGACTATTTCACAACAACTCACATAAATATAGAAATTTTAGTAACCTGAGAACTCAGAGGTGGTGATGTGGTGGCTGGGAAATCTCAGTTGAAGTCCATTTTAAAAAATACTTTCAAAGGCACTCTGTTTGACTCCGAAAAGTGAAAGTCTCACCTTTCAGAATTGTTCCTTATTGAGGTGTTTGACATGTTCAGCCTATATGGCACCTGCAAGGACCGTCCTGGATATGAAGGCATGTTTTTAGTCTCGTTGGGTAAATTTAGAATGTCTGACTGACAAGTTCAGAAAAAGGTCTCCTCTGATTAGAATTTCTTTGTATTCTCATAATCAGGGGTCCTTCTTAGTTTCATGTGTTGACTGCTCATATTAAGGGTTCTCCTCAGTAATAACGCGGTATGATTTCATGATAGTAAGCTGAACTATAACTACGCTTTACAATGCATTCTAAGCAGACCCACATAATGTGAGAAACTCAGAAACGAAACAAAAAACAACAAATGGTATAAGTAGTAGTACAGAACACCATTCTATTTCTGGCATAAACAGGAGTGTGCAAAATATACAGAAGATAACTTCATAGTAATCAAGTGTGGAAAAACTACCCTATTCAGCTGTATCTACAAAGCAATGAACTAATTAAAGAAAGTCTTCAACATCTTCCAGATTGGTCTAACACTTTAAAAATGTGCTATGGGTGATCTATTAGCAATGTGAGGGCGCACTGTCTTTATTTCACTGAAAAATGTCAACAATCTATGAGGATATATAAAGTATCCTCTTAACTATGCCCATAAACTCCCTCTTGAGTGTCCACTATGGCAACTTGCTATGTTTTCAAAGACCTGGATGTCTAATATGTTACAAAGCACAATAACAAAGAATCCAACTTTTCTGCTCAATTATGCCCAGCTGCTTACATCAAGGAGTCCTTCACAAAATTCATCACTGATGTTATGTCCCTCATGCACATGGCCTTGTTAAGGGCATACCCCCCTTCCATCCATTCATCACACCTCATTTGAAGAAGTGCACATACAAAGCCAAGGTGCTAATCAAATAGCTAGAACCTTCCCTATCCCAATACAATTCTACAAATGGGAGTAATGAAACAACGCCAGGAGTTCGTGGAACATCACAACCTAGTCCCTGATGCAAATCTCAGGGTTCAGACACACAAACGGTACAAACACTTGAAACTCAAACGTAAGAGAAAATGAAGGCCACCACACAGAGCTAATACACCTTGGCCACTCTGATGCCTTTTTCAATAATAATCTCATTGCTACCTATCATTCGATCTTCAGATGAACACAACAGCAAAGCCAGACCTGCTCATTTTCATCTGCATAGAGTATCTAAGATCTTACTGTTGCAATTATAAACCTGCATAGGGATTTTGGAGCAGGCAAATATTATGTTGAAAAAAGCTGTAAAATTGATTATGGAACTTCAACTAATATCTGGCAATCTGTGTTGCAAAAAGCTTAGACTATTTCTTTTTTTGTACGTTTCTATTTATTCACTTTGGAAACCGGTATAAGGATGCTCATACACACAGGATATTGCGAGATCCCACAAAAAACATTTGTAATAAGCTCAAGTGGAACCTAGCAATAATTATCCATCACAAAGATGGAGCCTTCTATGTTAAAAGCGTGCCTCAAAATTTCAACGGTTACCCTTAAATCAGTTCACATTCTGCAGTTAACCAGTACGTGCACACTTTTTTAAAAAGTATGTTTGAATTGGTTTTAAATAGCAACAAGGCATATAAGTGGCATTGTACATACATCACAATTCTACATACGTGCCACACACTGTGGGCCAGTATATACAATGCTGCAACAACTGATCAGGACAGGAAAACTCTGTAACAAACATTTCAAATTGCCCAGTTTCGCTGCATCCCACTACAAGGATAGGTTAGGATATTATGAGCCCTACCCCGCTTCAAGCACAGTGGTGAGCAAGTTTTCGGGGATCATCCCTTCTGCCCGGATATACAGGGTTATGCTGGGCCACCTATAGGCAGTACTATAGAGGGTAATCTAGTTCATTCATATTATAGAGTGGCGAGAGGTCATATGGGTATACCCTAGTAGCATAGATGACAGGTCCGCAATATCACGGCAGTCCAACATAATTTTTGGTGTGTATAAAATCATTCAGGAATGTCTCCCAGTAATCTACCAGGGGGCACTTATGTAATCTCTCCTCTCCTCCCTGTGGATGGCTGTGCTTTCCACTCTGTCAGTGGTGGCTCCTGCGATATGGTGGATGAGCGTTGCCCCACTGCTCGTGGAGCAGTGTAAAATAAAAAATAACGTTATAATAACATAAGTTATTATCATTTTATTTTTAGTATCCGCCAGGTTAGGGCTGGCCGGGCTCCCGTGACGTGGGAGGAGGAGTGGGTGCTGCACTCTAAAGTGCGCATGATGGTTTGGCCGGCCGTCTTGGCCAGGCCAAACCGTCATGCGCACTTTGCATGTTCTCCACCCAGACTGCATTACAGCCTGGGTGAAGAACATGCCCAGACTCCAATTCCCCGTCTGAGCACCGAACCGCGTTGTGATTGGCTCAGGGGAGCCTGGGTGCTTCCTTCTTCTGGCTGTAGTGTAGGGACGACGTGGGAGAGACGGAGGAAAATCAGGTGAGTGAATTTTCTTTTTTTTTTTTATACCCCCTCCCCGCCACCCCAGCTCCCCGCCCAGCAACCCGCGTACCGTACTGGCTGTCACTGCATCGTACAAGCTCTTTTCTCCACTGCAAGGGGATTTCCACAACTTTGTTATTACTGTTTTAGCCAGTAGGAGAGACAAATCTATACATCTTGTTGTTGACTTCTTATTTTTAGGTCTAGACAAACAGTGTTGGGTATATGTAACATCTGATTGCTCAGTGGCTAACGAAATATCATGAAGCACCATTTGCCAACATGGTTTCAGCAACAGGCGTGACCAAATCATATGCAGAAATTCTGCTTGAGGCGCCGAGCATTGCAGGCATATGTCTTCTGCCACAGGTTAAATCTCTGGGGGGATGGGAGGGCTAAGTAGGCCCTGTGCAGGATATAAAATTATATGCATCGGACTTGGGCATTCCTGGGGATTTTGTGGTGATACTCGAGGGACTTCAACTTGTCGGAGTCATTAAACACCTGATCCAGTGGTACTTCCCATACGTTTCTTATGGGTCCTTATGGGCAGCAAACGTGGTGCCGGGGCTGTTCGGACCTCTGCTGAAGTGCAAACCTATCCCCCCCAGGTAATTCCTACCCTGCAGTGGAATCAATTAGTGCCTATACATGGCAGGCTGTCCGCAGCCAGCATCTGGGGCCAAACTCCTGGGCACGGTAACCGCCGGCCATGAGAGTCTCTGTTGTTCAAGTATCAGAACCAGTCCTTAGCATTGTAAATAGAAATATCCTGATGAAGGCCACCATGTTTACTCAGTGCATGTAATGGAGACGATCCATATGCCCGAGGGTTGTAGTCTTGCCCATCCCGGTCCTGTGATGTCGCAGATTTCCCCTCCTCCGATCATGGTGAGTGCTGCTGTGTCCCTGCGGCCACGTGCTCTTTGAGGAGCTGCTGCAACTGTTTGGGGTCTCCGAAGAGTTGAGCTTTCCCGTCAATCATCACCTGCAGGCAGGCTGGGTAAAGCAAGCTGTATTCCAAGTGGAGGCCTTGTAGTTTGTGTTTGACTGTAACATATTGTTTCCTAGCCTCCTGGACCTGCTGGGTAAAATCTGGGAACAGTGATAACTTGGGTCCTTGTGCCTAAGCACCTTCAGTTCGATCGCCCTGCGGAGTGCTGCATCCCGGTTCTGTGATTTAATAACCTTGCTATTATTGGGGGGGCCTTGCCCCAGGCACCGGTCTTGGCACCAGGGACCCGTGAGCGTGCTCTACTACAAGCATCTATGAAAAAGTTTTATGGCCCACGAGTTCTATTAAGAGTTATTCCACATAACTCTGCATGTTACCTGTATTGGTGGATTCAGCTAGTCCAATTATCCTGAGATTATTGTGGGAGGACCTGGCCTCAATATCCTCCACCTTGACCTGCAAAGTGGCAAGCACCTTCTCCATTTTCTTCTGAGACGCAGAGGCTGTGACTTGCTCATTCTCGACCTCAGATACCCGCCTTACCACCATGTCAAGACGTACGATGTTGTTGTCTAGGTGCTCCGACATTATGTCAATCCGGAAAGACAGGGCATCATCTTCCCATCTATTTTAATGAGGCTATGCTGCATTTTGGACAGGATTTGTCGCAAGTTGTTGCCCATCTCCGGTGTGGCTATGTCCTCCGCCATTGTCGTGCTGTCATCTCGACTTTTAGGGTTTTCCGCAGATTGAACTGCAGCTGACTGTGATTTATCAGTTTTGCTAATGTTTGAAAGTCATACAGTCGAGTTCTGCAATGCGGTATCCCAAACCTCTCAGTGGCCACAGGGCAATACCGAGAAGGAAAGTCTAGCAGCCGGGATGAGACGCTCAAAGGTAATCCAACCTTAGCCATCAAACATACACCCCTCCAGTCATTGGTACCAGCCAGTGAGGACACTCAACGATGTCAGAGCACTTCTGCTCCAGTCGTGCATGATTGTTGTGGTAACTGGGCCCCTCTGACTCTCAGGGCCCCATGTAGATTCTTTCCGATACACTCTGCCTCCACCAGTGCTAAAAGTGAAAGAGCAGGGCTGCGACCGTTCCTATGGCACCCCGCTTAGCCGCCTCAGGCCACTGGTCGTTTGCCTGTCACTCCGGGCTCGCGACATGAAGGTACGCTATCCTGCGCCAGCCTCGCCCTGCTCCCAGGGCTCGAAACACTCACCTGGACAGCACGAGCGAGGCACAGGCCAAGGCACTCTCTCTCGGCCTCAGTCCGCAGCAGTCACCCAAAGGTCCAGCAGCACCAGCCGCTCTCAGGTCCCTGAGCACCTTGGCCCCCGCACGATCAAGCACAGGGCCGCTCTGTCCCCAGGTCCGGGGCACCACAGTACCTTTCCCCCACTCAACCAGCACAGCCAGGACCCCCAGCCAGCCACAGCGGCCCCATCGGCCACCCCGACCACCGTTCTGCGCTTTTCACCATCAGATGCGGGCAAGCTGCGCGGCTGCCATTGCAGCCCAGCCTCGAGGTCCCTGTCAGCCCGTCATAAGAGGGTAAGCCTGCAACGATTTTCGTTCTTTTTTTTTTTCTGTCCAGCTGAAGCGGACGGGTCAGGGTATTGTATAGGCGTTGGTCAAACCTAAAGAAGATTCATATACCACCAGGAGTTTTCAGGATTAATCACGGCCAAAGGAGCTCGCCTAAAAGGCAGTCCTCTTCAGGCCAAGCAAGAACTGCTCTCCCCCCAAGATTGTGTCACCCTCACTTGCATTTGTTGCATCTGTGCACATCCAGAAAATATACTTATGCACTAGAACAAGATGTGTCCTTTTAAAAAAATAGTTAAAACCCATGTCCAGGCTAATGTCCAACAATTGAAATAATAAAGTTTCCAAAGCCTAACTCCGCTTACTAATCCTAGCTAAGACTTACTAAATTAAATGGAAATTCCGAACAGACAGCCAAGTTCCTTCAAACATTAAAGACTTTCTGAGCAGCAATGGAAATCCTTCACTTTACAGTGCAGCAGTAACTCCATAGAGCCAGATTGACCAACAAGGATCCATTGGCACATTGCTCTTTTTAACTACTGCTGTTGTTCTTTCCAGAATGTTTTGCACTCTCCTGGCAGGTTCTTCCTGAATTTTCAAGTGTAATGCCATAAGACTGTATGCTGGGAATTATTGTTCTAAATGATACCAGAGTAAAACTCATCTCCCAAGAACACCGCCTGCTGGGTACTGTAGATCCGAGAATTACAAACATTGCACCATCATCTGCACCTGAGAATAGTACACACAACCAAACCACCACTCTTCTGTTAAAGACCAATAAAACCTACCCAATAGTTCCTAAGTTGAGGCAGGCGCCTGACACCAAGTAGTTAATTTGGCTCCCTCAGGGGAAGTCTTCACAGCGAAGACCTTCAACTCCAGAATTGTCGGCTCTGTGGTCTCCAAATGCCTTATACTAGTGCCGAAACTCTCATGATCCTCCCTAGAGGAACACCATCTCAAATACTAACTTTGTTGCGACAACCACCACTTTGGTTGTTCAACACTCAGGTCCCTCGGGTCAGAGGACCCTGCAACATCTCTGGTAATGTCTGAGGGCTCATGGGCTATCTTCTTTGGGCCACGAGACCATTTAGATGATGGCCTCAATCATTTCTTAGTGGCAAAGGGATAACAGATGTCTTCTGTTTATGTGTTCAGCTGTGTGCTCTCCAAGCTTCAAAAAAGAGCAACACTACAACCCCACGTTTTCAGCCCCATCTGCCTGTATCTTTCAGGGGAGTGGGTGGTGCCCTCCTTTTGCTCCTGCCAGATCACACGTAGTGGGAGGAGCATTCCACAGACATACCTGCCTTGTTGGCTGCAGGGCCCCGTCCCTGGGGACAGTTCATTTTATCGATGCCTGAGATGCCGGTAGTGGCTAACAGTATAGAAGACGATTGTCTTGAATACTGAAGTGGAAATCAGTGAATGTCAAAGAACCGAACTACCTAAAAGACGTTCCCGACGTTCAGAAGCAAACTTGATTATTGCTTTCAAAATGTAATCACAAATTGCTGGTGCTAATGTATTCTAGAGAAAGACTGGGTGCGGATGCCTAAAAGTGCCAGGCTCAGCATTATAAAACACGTTAGTTGTCAGTGAAAACATTTAGTCCTATTTCTGTGTCTGCGCTGTCCCGTTTATTTGTTAGATCTCGCCTAACAGACTGTGATCTGTTTGGTTGAGGAAGACCTTTTATGGGCTGTAATAAGAACTTAAGAGTGGACTGCGAGCCTGCGTGGACTGCGAGCCTGCACACTGGTTGCATTTGCTGGCTTTGATGTCACTCTCATTTGCTTGCTTCTTATTTAGTAGCTTTCCTCCCTCTTCTTGTGTTTGTCCCTCCCATTGCCATAGCTTCTTTACCTTCCTTTTGATTGTATGACTTATTTCGTTTACCTGATCACCTTTTAGGGAACTACGTTATTCTTTTTCGTTAAGCACTCCATCAGAGTGCATGTCTTTTTTAGCGCTCTCGCATGTGCTTCCTTGTACTACCATGTTGCTCTCTCATGCACTGTTCTCTTTCTCATGTGTCTACCCAGTGTTGCTCTCTCCATTGTGTGCTGCCTTTCCCCTCCCTCGAGCCCTGTCATATTATTTTTATCACACACCCAGCCCCCACCCTTGCTTCCTTCCACCCATTCCTCCATTACCCCTCATGGGCATTTCAAAAAAAATATTAAGTTGCTTTTTAAAAAGAGCCAGGCAGCTGCCATTCGTTGATGCCCACCTACAATAAAAGTGCTTTTGCACACTTGAATTGTTTTTTATTTACTGATCTAAGTAGGGTTTTCCTAGATGTTTGCCCTGAGCTGCGCCCTCAGGGCAGCAGGTTCTCACATTCAAAATTACTACTTTTCAACCCTTCCTAAAAGAGTTGGGAAGTTTATAACTTTCCCCAAATATTCCATGACTGGAGTTAGAATAGTAAATAAGTCCTCATGGAATATTTGGAGGAAGGTTTCTCTTTCTCCAAATATTTTAGGACTGGATTTAGAATAGTAAATTTGACCTTCCAGTGAGGGCACAGTTCAGGGCAAGAAACACGAAGTAGTGTCCACCATCTTCGATCCGTCAATTAAAAAAATATATAAATAAATAGACCTTGCATTATTTTGTAAGCACTTACATGCATGGGTGACGCAACCATGTGCATACGTTAAAAAATGCATGCATTCGCTACAGATTGACACAACACCAACAGGGCTGAGTAATTTTTTTATTTTTTTTTATTGTATTTTGCTGATGCTCTTTTGTACAGCACCGGTGCTCAGTGCAGGCTGAAGACCGAGGATGCTGAAATGAGGAGAGTGCCTGGGACCCGAGCAAGTATTCTTTGTCTCGAAGTACTGAGAGAGTGATAGATACTTTGTGGCCAAAGGAAGCAAAAAGGGAGTGCAAGGGTTCCAGCGACCCAGCTTGCATGGCAATCAGCGTGAAGAGGAAAGTGTAAGGTACATGACGATGTCGCTAGTCACCTGCAGTAGAGTATTAACAAGTGAATAGGTGCTTGAGTTTTTTTTATTAAAGGTGCGTTTTCACGTCCAAACACATCTGTAATAAGAAAAAAAACCACAAGGCATTGGGAGATTACAGTATTCCTAATATTACGTACTCGTAATTAATTAATCCTTCAAAACATCCAAATATATTTTGATGAGCATATATGGATTTTTCCAAACAAGCTGCATGCATAGATGCAAAATACTGCACATAGATGCCTCTGACATGAGTCGGTATCTTTTTTCCATTTATCTCTAATTGGCTTTGAAGAGTCCAGTTATTTTAAGGCTTGTAGCTGTATTTTTCACCATCAAAAGATATGCATCTCAAAGAAAAACATTATTTTGATTAGAAGTTTTCAGTTGACTCACAATGTATCATTAGTGAGTACTTATGCTGCGACACACAAAGCCAGGTGCCTGATGTTATGACAATTGCTAATCTTATGTGTTAGCATAACAGCATCCTCTGAAATGATTACAAGGGTTCTACCTCTGTAGAAAACTTCTAGAAGAGACTTCTAGCCATAGATTCCCCATCTCCCAAGCCCCCTCTCTCTGCCAGGTGCCCGTTCCCTCAGTCACCTCACCTAGCCTACAGGACCCCTCCAACCCCCTCCCCTCTCTTCCGCCCAAACCTCCTCCCTTCCTATGACTCCACTCATTCCCCCCCTCCCTTTCTGCCCCACCGCCTCGTTCCTCACCTATCTCCCCCTAATTATGTCCTCAATTCCTATCCTTCTTGCAACGTCATCAAAGACAACTCCCCTTTCTCCTCTGATGCACCAACGCTGGCTCTCAACCACCACCTTTCCCCACCCCTGAACCCTGTACCCTCCCGTACCCCCACCTCTCCCTGCACTCCGCCACCAACTGCACCCCCTCCTGTTTCTATCGAGCCACCCAACATGCCGTGCTCTGCCCTACTCTCTCTGGAAAATAAGCTGGGTTCTCTCATCACCTCCATCACCCAGCTTGAAGCTACCATCTCACTCTTAAGCTCCAAGCTTTCCACCTTTCCATACACCTCAATTCCTTTGGTAAACACTCACCTTCCCACGAGACCTGCTAACATCGCAAACTCACTCAAGTCCACGATCGCCACCCTTCTTCCACTTTCCTCTCCAAGTAACCCCACTATTTACACTATTCCGACCATCTCCTCTGTCAGAACCAATCATCCACCCAAATCCTCCCGAGCACCATCATATAAGTACAATATCCCTATCCCCCCTCATAGCCCAAGTGCCCCTGTCACCAAAACAGTCTCGGCAGAGCTGCGCTGTCTGCTCCACAACTCCAGATCTGCAATAAAACACCAACTTGAAATCTCCGATACCATCACCCTTCACAATATCGACATGCTCTTCCTCACAGAAACTTGGTTCAACGATACCTCTCACTCTATGTTTGATCTCCTATTACCCACAGGCTATTCTATATTGAGAAATGACAGAATAGACAAAGTTGGGGGAGGTGTTGCAGTCATCTTTAGAAACTCCCTTCAACTCAAGGCTTTTCCTAACAGTTCCTTCCGCACTTTTGAATGCCTATCTCTTGAGCTTCAATTGCACCAACGCTCACCCCTCAGATTCCATGCCATTTACCGCCCGCCTGGCAGCGGCCCTTCATTTATGGAGGAACTCACTGACTTCATCAGCGACCAATACTCGCAAAGTGACAATCAGACTATCGTGGGTGACTTCAATCTCCACTGGGGCTCGCTGGATGACTCTTCTGCGAATATGCTGGCCACCTTTCTCTCCGCAAACGATCTTATCCAACACTGCACAGAAACAACACACTCTAAGGGCTCAATCCTGGACCTTGTTATTTCTAAAGCAGACATGCTTACTATCGCTACCCCTATTCATGTAGACTGGTCTGACCACCTCCTCATCCCATTCTCTCTTCACCTATCACACTCTATAACACTCGGCCAACCTAAGAGGACTACTTCATGGTTCCGTAACACGGAAAATATCGACCTCGGTACCCTCTGTGATTCGGCTTTGCTATCACTTCCAAGGCTAGACCCGAACCTGGATGTAAATGAACTCACCTCCCAATGCCTCTCAGTCCTTGCAGTTGAAATCAACAACGTCGCACCTCTTCAAAGCAAAAGGAAAAGGCCCACTCCCTCAGCACCTTGGTTCAACAAATCCCATTATGAAGAAAGGAAGTACCTAAGAATCCTGGAGAAACGATGGAGACAAGCGCCCTCCACCAATAATTTGGTCACGCTTCGATCAGCAAGATCCAAGTACCACAAGCACATCTTCCTTGAAAAAGCATCGCACTTCAGAACCCTCCTCGACTCAGCCAAAAATAGACCCAAAAAACTTTTCGACCTCATCAAGAATCCAAACGGCCCTCCCCCAACCTCCAAGTTGGAGGATTCTACAAAGAAAGCAGAGGAATTCGCTTTATTCTTTGACGAAAAAGTGAAACTACTTGTGGATCAGGTCAGTCATCCTACCCCTCCAGAGGAACGCAAATCCCTAGCCATTTGGCAGAACTTTGACTCCATCCCTGAAGATGCCCACCTCAAATGCATCCTCGAAACAAAGTCCTCCAACCATTCTCTTGACCCCATCCCTAGTGCCATTGCAATCGACTTCTACACCCATTCTCTTTCCTATTGGACCGCTCTGGTTAACCTCTCCCTCTGTCAAGGCTCCCTTCCTGTTCCCTTCAAAACTGGGCAGGTTACCCCTCTTCTTAAAAAAACCCACTGCCGATGCGAATGACCTCAACAACTTCCGCCCCATCACTAACCTACCTTTTCTTGCGAAAATCACTGAAAGATGTGTAGCGAAACAACTTTCCCGTCATATCAAGGACAATGATCTTCTTGACAATTTCCAGTCTGACTTCATTCAAAACTGCAGCACTGAAACAGCCCTGCTGCAAGTGATTGATGACGCACTGCGGATACTCGATTCAGGGGAGTCTTGTCTTCTAATCCTCCTTGACCTTTCTGCAGCCTTTGACACTGTCAATCACAACACCCTCCTTAACACTCTTCAACAGAGAATGGGCATGGAAGGCACAGTGCTTAAATGGTTTGCTTCCTTCCTCTCTGATAGATCCCAAATGATCAAAATAGCGAACAGTCTTTCATCTCCTTTGGCGGTAGGTCAAGGAGTTCCTCAAGGCTCTATACTTGCACCCACTTTGTTCAACCTCTATTTGGAACCATTGGGAAATCTCCTAAGTAAATCTGGGATCCCCTATCATCTCTATGCGGACGACACTCAAATCTACCTCAAGGTGTCCTCCACACACGATCTCTCCATCCTAAACTCTACTCTTGACTCCATTCAAAACTGGATGCTAACGCATCAATTGATTCTGAATCCCTCTAAAACTGAATTCCTCCTCCTCTCCTCCTCACTCTCTCCTCCTCCGGTTCAATCATGGATGGATCAGATGAATCTACTTAACATTAAACCTATCATTGTCGACAGCGCAAAATCCCTTGGTGTCATACTCGACAGAAAACTCAATCTACTCTCCCACATCAATTCCATTGCAAAGTCTGCTCGATACCAACTGCGCTTTCTCTGGGGGATTCGACGCTTCTTCCCAGAGCAAGACCGAAAGACCCTGGTCCAATCGCTGGTTCTCTCTAGGCTGGACTACTGCAATTCTCTTCTTACTGACCTCCCCAAATCCCACCTGTCCCCCCTCAAATCTGTGCTCCATTCAGCAGCTCGTTTCATTTATGGGGCCAAAAGAAGCGACCACATCACACCCATTTTATCCTCCCTCCGTTGGCTTCCCATCGAGGCAAGATCTATCTACAAGACTGCCTGTATCACCCACAAAGCCTTGCATTCCTCCTCTCCTCGCTACTTGGCGAACAAACTGAAACTCCCTGGAGGCTCTAGACCATCACGTAATGCGGAAAACCTATTGCTTGAACCTCCCACTTTCAAAAAGGAAAGATCGATGGCCCAATCCTTTTCAGGCAACGCAGTGAGAATCTGGAACTCACTTCCGCCTCCGCTCCGGACCACCACCTCTTCCCGGTCCTTCAAAACTGACCTCAAATTTCTCCTTCTCCAAAGACACTTCCAAACCTAATTCACGCCCTCTCTACTCCCTCAAGGAAGTTCTTCCACGATAGGAAATTCTGTACTCCATGCCTATAGAAGTGCCTTCCCAGTGTATTCTGAGTGTCTGCCACTTATTGCAGTATTATATCTCTATTTGTATTTTGTATCTTATGTATCATGCACACTTGTCACCTTTTCCTCTTGTAACGTATCATTTGCTACCTCTTTTTGTATTTTGTTTGTTTTTGTTATTTGCACAATTGTCACTTTTTCTTCATGTAATGTAACGCTTGCTTTTGTATTATGTCACTTGCAATTTTCTCCTCATGTAATGTTACTGTTCCTAATGTGAAGCGCTCTGACACCTTCGGGAAAAGTCCGCGCTATATAAAAACGCATAAAATAAAAAGTAAAAAAATAAATAAAATCTTTTGAATATTCCCCAGGCGTCAGACTTGATCCGGAAACTTTTCCCTAGTACTGCTGCATGCCAGAAGGTGGCACCGTGCAGCTCCGCACTGATGGCATTCTGCTCTGGAAATGATGCACCGGTCTATATAGGCACCACTCCCACGTGCGAACGTCAGTTCCTTTCTTTCCGCTCCACCAGACGTGGTTCCAGGGATTGTCTCTCAGACACTTTACATACAATTCTCATTGATACTTTTTTCAGTGTGCAAGGGATGTCTCCCTCTAAAGCAACAGATTTTAAGCCCTGTAGGGACAATCAGATGTCTGCGCCGGATCCCCACCTGGTGTGCCTGTGGTGTCAGGGGTAGAGCCATATTGATGAACCCAAAGGCCATCAGGGAATGTGAGGTGCAACTTTACAGTACCAAGCACAGGAAGATGCAGTGCTGGGACCGCTCCAAGTCCAAGGCTTGGTCCCATAGCAGCTCCCGTCCCTGCCCGACTGAGCAGTCCTTCCTTGCGCTCGAAATCTTAAGGTAAGCGCAAGAAGCATAAGAAGTTGAAGCACAGTTCCTCTCCTTCTCTCCAATCCGACGAAGCGCATGGGGGATGCCAACGCTCCTGTTCCTGCTACTGCAGTAGGCTGACTTCAGAACCAATTTCGCAACTGGTTCCGGCACAACCCAAATTTCTGGGACTTTCAACTACGCCATGCCAGATCGAAGCATTCCGTGCAGCTGTGCTCGGCTCTTCGGATCCTTGCCAACTCCCTTTTGTGTGCCTTCGGGCCCCACGGAGCCAAGAAGCTTTCCTCTTGGATTACCGCTAGCAGGTTCGCCCTTGGCCCCAGGAGGACCCTATAAGCCTCTTTTGCCATCAGCTCTAGTATCAGCTCCACCCCCAGTGTCCACCACCACGCCAGGCCCTTGTAAATCTATGCCAATGCCGACTTCGCCACCCAAATTCATGGCTCCCATTGTCCTTTCGGACATCGACCGACGTCGCAACCAGATCCGATCGAGGTCTTAGCGTTAGCTTTGCCTCAACGCAGAAAACATTCTCTCCACTCCCTTTTTGTTACGGATTCCAACACTGATGGTGCCCTGGGTGAGGAGTTTGCTCAGCCCTATACAGATGAAAGTTGGCATGAAGACGCTAATGGGCTGATACCTTCCTGGAAACAGCCCTTTTCTCTCCTCCAGTTGGCCTCCAACGCCATGGTTATTTGAAGAGCGGCAGAAGTGCTCGACCTCTATCTCCTCACCATGGAGCTGAAACAAATGTACTGACCGAAGTCTTGCAGCCTGGCTAGACTGCTTCTTAGCCTCTTCTCCCATTCAACGAGGCCTTGACAGATACCCTTCTAGAGGCTTGGGCTAAGCCTTGTACCGGCCCACCAGTGAACTGTCAGATTGCCAGGCGCCACCGTCCTGCTCCAGGCGACCCGGTCTTTTTGTCTCAGCACTCCTCTCTGGAGAGTCTTATGTTGCAAACTTTCACTAGCCGTACTAACCCCAACAATTTAGAGACCATCCCCCTGATAGGGAGTCCAAGAGAGTGGAGATGTTTGGGAAGAGGTTATTCTCCTTAGCGAGCTTGGCTCTTGATCAATTAATGCCTCATGCCTACTAAGCCGCTACAGCCACGCCCTTTGGGACTTGGTGGTACAAGTCCTTCCTGGAGTTCTGAAAGACCTTCAGCCTGTCCTCTCACAGGCAATTCAGGATGGCTATGATGAGGCAAAGTTCACGATTTGTTGTGGCTTGGACACCACTTACTCTGTTGGGCGGCCCATAGGCACAAGTGTTACCATTCACTGCTATTCGTGGCTTTGATCCACTGGGTTCTCAACCTACGTCCAGTCCTCACTGATGGACCTGCTGTTCGATGGGACTCGCTTGTTTGGAGACAAGGCTGACTCTGCCCTTGAACGCTTCAAGGAGAATAGGGTTACCGCTCACTCTCTAGGTCTCCCTACCCAACAGTGATAGCAGGAGGTCCACCCGTCCTTTTGTGGCTTCAGTTGAGGCATCCTCTACCGTCGGACTATCCCACCCCAGCAGAGAACCCAGCATTTTCACAGGAGAGACCATGGTGCCACCAGCTCCTCGGCCAAATACACTATTCCCGGGTCCCCAGAGCCCCACCTACCAAACCTCTATAGTGTACCATTGCAGGGTCACAGCCACCTGGTGGAAGGCAGAATCCACCGATTTTTATCCGAGTTGGCAAGCGATGACATCGGACAGGTGGGTCCTTCAAATGTCCACAAAGGTTACGCCTTGCCCTTACATTTGTCCCCAATGCACATTCCTGCGTCTACCTACCGACTGACAAAGGACCAGCTCTCCATTTTGCGTTAGGAAGTGCTAGCCCTTTTGACCAAAGGGGCTATAAAAAGGTTGCCAGCGCCAGAAGTAGGAAGCTGATGTTATTCCCGCTACTTTCTGACTCCCAATAAGGACGGAGGTCTTCAGTACATTTTATATATGCGCCTTCTCAAATATTTTCCTCTGGAAGGAGAAATTCAAGATGCTCACCCTGTCCCAGGTCTTGTATGCACTAGACCCTGGAGGCTCCATTGTGGCACTAGATCTGTAGGATGCAAATTTCTATATTCCTTCCTGCCGGCTCATCGATGCTACCTGTGACTCATGTTGGGAGAGGAGAATTTCCAGTTCGCTGTGCTCCCCTTTGGACTGAAGCAGCGCCCATCGAGTGTTTACGAAAGTGGTGGTGGTGGTGGTGGTGGCAGCACACCTTCAAAGGTCAGGGGTGGCAATCTTCCTCTACCTCAATGACGGACTTTTAAAGGCGGGCTCACCCCAGGAAATTGTCAACCACTTCCAGACTACGGCGAACCTCCTGCCATCTTTGGGGTTCACTATAAACATGCCAAACTCACACCTGACTCCTTCTCAGATGTTCTCCTTTATCTGAGCCATTCTGGACACGGTTTGTATTTGGCCTTTGCAAACTCCACCTTCGTGCGTGGAGATTGAGCAGTGACAGCTGAACACTTTCAACCTTCCTCTGGAGGTGGTTGATGATATCTCGGCAGCCAGGCGTATTTGACAAAAACTGCATATGTCTGTCTTTGGGAAAGATTTGTGGTTTGGTACAGCACTCGTCAGATTGACCCCCTACACTACACTGTCTTATTATTTGTTCTGTCTCTCTCACCTGGCAAAGTTGGTACAACTGCATTAGCAGGTGAAGTCCCTGTCCTAGACATATGCCAGGTAGCTATGTGAGTCTCCCCTCCTTACGCTCTTGAAGCACTATTGTCTGGCAGTCAGGTTTGCTGAAAGGGATATTTTGCCTGCTAAGTCCTGCAGGACTTTCTGGTTTGAATCTATTCACAGACCCACCTCCAAATAGGTACGGCTTTGGTTGCTATTCCAAAGGTGAGAAATTTGTGGCTAGAAGTCTCCATCAAAATAACAAGTTACTCACCTTCGGTAACTCTAATTCTGGTAGAAACTCTATTTGTCTGCAGATTCCTCACCGACCCTCACATCCTCCCCGTTCTGTGTTTGGGCTCTAGGAATCTGCACACTGTCTACCAATTTGCTTTTAAGGTTCCGCATCTGGGGACACTAACAGTGTTGAAAGCAACTAACGTCAGCATGTGGGAGCTTAGCCCTTATAGACCCAGCATGTCATTTCCTGAGCAGAACGGCATCTGTGCTGAGCCACAAGAGATCCAGTCTGATGCCTGGGGAATATTCAAAAGATGAGGCATCTAAAACTAGATAGAATCTCTACCAGAAAGAGGGATACTAAAGGTAAGTAACTTGTTCATTAAGACTAAATAAATCTATGGACGTAGGTTGGAACGTGAGCCAGACTAAATGGGAGGTTAATTTGCTACAGTTAATTCATGCCCTTAATTTTACAAAGGGACCAAATCTCCACATAAATTTGTTGAACATTATATTACTAAGTTGAGTTCCTTTTTCTTTAAATAATTTGTATTAAGGCTTTTACATTTTTACTTAATTAATACAGTAAACAAATGCAGGGAGATGGAGTATACAGCCAGCAGGAATTAAATCATATGCCATAATTCTTCAAAAATATGATACCAAACACAAGGGTCTATAAACAAAAACAAGATCACATAGAGCATATGCGCAAAATTCATATCATGTTAAAATAAAATGTGGGGCAAAAAGGGCTCGTATATCTAATGCATAACTTGAAAATTTGAGACTGCATAGAAAAAATTGTAAAAGCATCAATGTGATCCCAAAGAGAGACAAATATATAACTCTGCACAGAATTCCAGCAGCCCGTCCATATAATAAAGCCAATAACCAATTCATCTTATCACAAAGTGATGAACTCAGGCATGTGCAAAACCCATAAAGTGCAAAGATTGGGCATACATTTAGTCTGTATTGCAGATCATCCTACTAATGAATCTGAGGCCAGCCATCGAGCATGAACCCTATCTGATAGAGACCCCCAGATTTTCTTCCCCTTCTGCCTGACCTTTCTACCTTTGCAGTCATACAATGCAGTTTCTAGGTTAAAGATGGCCAAAAACCGCCCTTGCCATTGCTGAGATGAGGGAGACTGTGGATCCAGCCAGGCTGAGGCAATGCACAAACGACAAACTGCCATGGCCACATAAATGAAAGAGTCCCAACTTCCTTCAATGCCTGCCTCCCGTATCCGAAAGAGCATGGTTTGAGAGGTCACAACAATATTGGTGCTGAGGATTTCCCCCCAGAGTTTTGCGACCTCAGATCTGAATACATCCAATTGAGGGCATGTACAAAACATATGGATCAGATCTTCTTCCAGCGCACAATATCTTCCGAGCCCCCCACTTGGCTATCTTTGCTGGAGTAAAGTATAAGTCAAATACTGTTTTGTATTGCTGGACTTGCAGAACCGAGGAATGGATTTCAATATGACTTAATTTGAGGGACTCGTAAAAACTGAGATACCAGAGTTGAGTCTCTGCTGCCATTTAACATTATGTTTCTCCAAATCATCTGGGATGTCAGAGTTCAAACTAGAATACAGCTGGCCAACTGTACAGTCATCCTCACAAAATAACAAATCTAGCTTAGGTGTCCTTGAAAATGCAGCTATACCACCAGCCTTGCTGTAAAAAAATTACGTACTTGAAGATATTTAAAGAAATCCCTTCGGCCGATATCAAATCTGGCCCGGAGCACCTCAAACGATACCAAATGAGGTCCTTGAAAAAAATCTCCCAGTTTCACAAGCCCATGCCTCTCTCACCTTAGCAAGCAGGGAGCATGGAATATGCCTGGAAGTTGCATATATCTCTGTATGGTATAAACCAGTTGAGCCTCCCTAGCTGCGCCTTCTTACGCCAGCCAGCCCAATTTATTAAAGCCGCCATTAGTGTCTTAAACTGCACTTTTTTTTATAATAACTGGGTTCAACCATTTTTAACAAACAGCCCTTGGTGTCCTCCCCAGTTAAAAGCTCATAAATAAATATAACATGCTCTCCGGTTCCTTGCCCCTCCCCTCATTGCTTTCTACAGATAGATGCATATATTGGAGGGCGGCGGCTAGTTGATACAGCTTAAGATTTGGAAGCCCCCCGCCTCTCTCTATGTAGAGACAAAAACCTATTTGCCCTCCTTATTTTGCCATAAGACCAGATAAATCTGGAGATCATTCGCATCCATTAGCTTAAACCAAGCGTTTTCAAACTCCAGCGGGATGGTGTGAAAGAGATATAAAACATTTGGCAAAAAAAGCATCATCTCTCCCTGAAAGTTCCACGAAAGTTCTCTGCTGATGCACACCAACCTCCTCCCTCCGTTTTTAAATCCCATTCTACGGCTCCTCCCCCATGTGACTGCCCCTCCCCCCAACCCCCTCCTCTGCCCCCATCTCCCCAACCTCTTTGTCTCCCCCCCCCCCCCAACCGCGTGAGGCAATGAGGCCAACTGTGGCTCCTGTGTGTACCCACTGCCAGCTCCCCCCATCTCCTGCACAAAACCTTCATATATCAAGAAAGCTATGAGAGGATAAGGCAAGTAGATAAGGAGAGCAAAAAACCCCATCCAAAAAGAAAAGGAAAAAAAATAGGACAGAAGTAAAAAAAGAAAAGGGAAGCCATTTCCAAACATTTCAAAAAGCTTCAGCAACAAGTCCCCTGTCGATACACCCTTTCGCCACCCTCCCTAGCTTCAGGAATTCTAAAACCCTCCTCATCTAGGGCTCGTCAATTCACTACTCCCTCCATCAACCACCGTATCATCATGCAGCTCAGTCCACCCCCCTATGGGGGCTTCTTCAGTGCTACAGGGAGAGCCCAATTAAGTACTCTTTAGCCAGTATTTCAGAGGTGAAAGTTCTAATCTTGCCCTTGACAATGGTTTTTAAGTGGGCTGGGACTAAGAAACGCTTCCGCTCCTATCTCTTGGGATGGTTTCATCAATTGTCTTAAATGCCTCTTGCGCTCCGTGGTGTGACAAAAATCAGGACGCACAAAAAAACATTTCGTTTTAACATCGCTGGTAGTCAGGCTAAGCCTTCTCGGAGAAAGCCAGTAGGGGTAAATCATTTCCAAAATAAACCAGGCCTGCCCAGGGCCTAGTTTCCATTTCTCCATCCGAGTGCCCTTAAACATGAGCCAGATTAAATGGAAGGTTAATTTGCTACAGTTAATTCATGCCGTTCATTTTACAAAGGGACCAAATCTCCACATAAATTAGTTGGACATTATATTCCTAAATTGAGTTCCCTTGTCTTAAAAACTGGAAATTCATGACATGACCTCTGCATATGGAAGCAGTGGTGTTAACACGTTGCTCTTCATCTTCAGCCGACTCTTTATTACTTGAACCTTGTAAGAGTGTAAAATGTTCAGAAAGACGCACCGAACTTTGCCTATTGTTTTTTAAAATATTTTTATTGTATTTTTGCAACACGTACAACATACAGTTCAATACATTTTATGAGCTGTTGCATATCCATCATCTCTGTAAGCCGAGAAAAAATAAAGTTTGCGCAATTGCAGGAAAAAAAAATATTTAGCAGTGATACGCAAAGCCCTTGAAAACAGTACACTGGTGTGCCGAAAGCAAGAATTGCGAGTTAGGGGCAAAAAGTCATGCTGTCTGCGCCAATCAATATATATTCTGGTTCCTCGTGGCTGTGTGTGTCCTCTAACTGATTTACAGACAGCCAACGACACACCAATTGGAACTAAGTCGCTAGGCAATAATGCTCAAAATGCGGGGCAACCAGTCCCACCCGGGTCTGCTGTAAAACTTAGTTTTACTCCAGTCTCTCTATTAGCTGACCCAGCATGGTGTCCAAGGGTCAAAACAATTTTGCCAGGAGACTGTCAAAATAGTACAGTAACCGCGGGAGCACAACCATTTTGGAAAGAGCAACACAGTCCGTCACTGACAGCAGCAATGTCATCCAGAAGGCTATCTGGCTGTTTGGTGACGTTACCATCCAGCAAATCTTGCTCCTTACGGTAGATGTTTATTTCCAAATAGGGAAATATATTTCCCTGCCATTGTAGTGTCTCATCACCAATGGTCAAATGCACCTCTGGTGTGCCAGGGAAGGGGAAACTGGCATGATTTGTGATAGTTTACCATACATTAGCAAAGAAATTGAGGATTGACGCAATATTGGCAGGCACCTCAGTTGCGCCCCTCAGATACATTTATGACAACGTATGAGGACACTGAGTGATTATGGTGGCCAACAGGATGGCTCAGTCCTCACCATCACATGCAGCCTGGTGTCTCCTAATAACGTGCCTCATAATCAACAATGGTCCTGATATAAGCTTCCCCGTCTTCACCCTCTCCATTGGTGCTGCATAACACAGCATCTGTGCCACACTATGCAATAGAAGTAAGGAGAGTGTCCCCAAGCGAGGGTGGAGGGGAGGGGGACTCAGATCAGTATTTGCTGTCCAATATAAACTTTCCAATTGTGGAATCAGCAGATCAGGGTATTTCTTATAAAACATTTATTACCTGGTAATCCATCAGGACCAGGAGATTTTCCTGCGGGAAGTGAGTGTATTGCCTCTCTAATTTCTAGGTTAGTAATAGGTTCTTCTTCTAGTTCCTGACGTTCAAGCGTGAATTGTGGGATTTGTATAGCTATTAAATTTTTTTTTATATCAGTAGGTAAGCAAACATGGGTGGTAATGTATAAGGTGGTATAATACTGGGTAAAAGCATTCTGGATTTCTATTTGGGTACTGACTATATTATTCGCGCCAGTACGAATGTATGGGATAGGGAAGTATGGTGTTCCTGTCTTATCAGCCAAGCTAATAGCACACCAGATGAATTGGCCTCAGCATGTTTCTGCCACATATTCAGTAGAGCCGCCTCGCTCAGCTGTGCCACCCTGATAAATAAAGGGGATCAACTCCAGCCCCCAGCAACTCCTCCTCTAGGCCTCAGTGCGAGGGTGTAACGGCGGCCACAATGTTTGTTCCCCTACACTGTGAACTCAACAAATTGTCTAGGTGCTTCGGGGCCAGCAACTCCACAGAGGTGAGGCACTCCCGTGCATCCAACAAACAGATTGCGCAAATCAACAACATGGAGCCACGACTTGGGGCCAAGTATCTGATAGCAGCAAGGCACATTCATCCTCGAAGGGACCACCCAGAGCCAGAAATGAGCGAGACCACTCTCCCGGACATACCGGGGCCTACAACCCCACCTCAACATGACTCTCTCTTGCAAAAGTGGACCAGTCTGCTCAGATCGGAGCCGGGCGTCCCCTGACTCGACCGCAGCCCTACAGGGCCGCATGGGAAAAATGGCTACGAGGGCCAGCCACGCTCCACAAGTTCACCTCAATGTAAAAAGTGCAGCTACAGGCTCAGCGCAGTGTTCACGGGGTTCCTGGCAATGTGCTTCAAGCAGATGGTTCCCACGTACAAGGACATTTGGTATATTATCAGGCTATGGCAACAGAACAAGGGGATTGTTCTGCCGCCGTCTTGTCTGTCCTAGCCACACCCACATAGCCCCACTAATATGGGATTTTCTGACTGTGCTGCAATGCTGAAGATTCGCAACTTCTGGGAATCGTGAGAAAGTACAAGCTTTGGTACCAGAGGAAACGACAGAGGAAATCCATTCATCTCCAGTACTGGAATCTACATTGTTTAGGAATAATTTGGATGCGAGAAAGTGAGCAGCCTCCAAAGATGATGCAAGTCATACTTTTCTCAGTCTCATCTCAAGGTCTATCCAGAGTATGTTCCTTAGGCTCATTTTTAGTAATGCTTATGTCTGGATTAAAATAAACTTGTGTGTAATTCTTTAAAGTTCATTTTTACACTATCTAGAAGTCGGAAATGGTTTGAAAATGCACGTATTTTGGAGGAGTGACAAAGCTAGTCAGACAATAGGTGAGCTCTTGACTGAACATGAAAAATCTGAAAGCATTCGTAGGTCTAAATGGCGATACTAGACACAAGAAGGGGCAGAAAGGTGAAGCTCACCAACCTGCGCTGGAGGAAGCCAGATTTCCGGGCACAGTACTCCTTGAGGGACAGTGACTAGCACAGTACAGGCAGGCGTTTTAAGGCATGGGCAAAGTGGGCTCTGGCGCAGGGCCCCAGCCTTTCAGGGGGCCCCCCGAATAGAGCCAGCTCTGTTCTGCTGAGTCTTGCCCTGACGACCTTGAATACTTCTTAAACAGATTGTTTTAATACCGTTTTCCCTTAATGTATTTTTAATGTGGTTGAAGGGTGAGAGTCTATTAAAGACATTTTGCAGAGAACGTTTTGTTTTTGAGTCATGCAACATCCATAAAAAAGTTATTTTAGATAAAACCAGGACCTCACATATGAGAAATGGGAGGGTGTCACAGAGATAATTTGCAGTAATATTAGTGAGCCGCTGCTGTATTACAATATTGAAAACACACGTGGTTCCTGAATATTAGATGTAAACACGTGTAGAATTTGGACAAGTGTGCCTGTGCACTGTCAGTGACCTGGCCAAAGATTGCATGAAAGAGCTGAAATCGGATCATACCTTGAATGTTGTTCCGAAAAGGGCCCCCCAATATTCGTTTGACCCAGGGCCCCCAAAATCCTTAAAATGTCCATGAGTACAGGGGCTTCAAGCACAGTGCGGCATACCCAGGACTCCGCTCCCTAATGGCCGAAGGAGGAACAACGAGATAGGACTCACCGTAGGCTGAGGGTGGAGCCATTGGTAGCAAGAAAAACCATGGTGGTGAAAGAGTGTGCTGCTAGACTGCCTGAAGCAGAGAAGAGAAGACGGCTGCCACAGAGAACTGAAATGGCCCTGTCGGTGGCAAAGGAAACTCAAGAGCAGCACTCCATGAAAGACAGTAGTGGCTGCGTCTATGGGCCCAGGAATTGTGATGTAACCCATCCATGGTGGTGATCTCAAGTGTAAAAGGACGACTAATGGAGACAAGGCCTCCCTACTGCAGACGAAGGTCACAGTGACCTCAGAAGAGCCCCAAAGTAGGACAAAATAGCAAGAATAATGAGAGGCATTGTGAGCCTGAGACTAAAGGCAGAGGGAGCTGGCTACCTCGGACTGTCTGGTGAAGGTAGGTGGGGAATATTGTGGCCGAAGCATTGAAAGCCTCTGCCCGTGGATTCTCAGGCTTTAAGAAGGGAAGACATCTTGGACTGACAATATTATAGAGTGAGCTCTGTAAATGCTTCTGACAGGAGCCCTTTATTTTGGAGGGGCTAAATATTGCCCTTAAGTGAAGTTGAGCTGAGAGAGGGTTGACAGGCCATGCGATCCTATTCCCATTTGGCTCACACTAGTGTTGAGGTGGGGACTTACCAGCAGGCGGTGGGGTTTCTGGGCAAAGCCTGTCAATCAATAAAATCTTTATTCAATCTATTTGCAAACAGATCATAAAAGTACAATTTCATCGAATAAGCCATAATCAAACAGATAATGTTAAAAACCATATAAAAACATTTAAGATCTTATTGGGCTTTAGGTGTCTCTTATACGAAGGTCACTTAATACGCATACATTTTATACATGGTTACAATGATTTAAAACAGCAAACCCCGCACCTTTCTCTTTCTCAAACAAGCCCACAAAAAAAGATGCTACCGAAAAACAAACAAAAGGGTCAGAGAGAGCCTTTAAAAAATACAGTGCCACCCTACATTGAATAAAATTATGGCGCCTTAGAATTGGGAGAATAAAAGCTTCTCTTTCAGTTTGGTAAAACTTGCAGAACAATACTAAGTGTAGATCCGACTGGGGCGAATGGTTGTCACACGGGCATGGGCTCAAGTCTGAGTGTTTGAATTTCTTCTCTGGGAACCCAAGCATCAAAGGAATAAGGTTCAGACGGAAGCGCAGTAAGATAAATCTGTGCTGTGCAATAGTGGTACGGGAGAGATATGAATGTCCTTCCCCTGATCTTGCCGGGATAAGGTCATATGCAATGGATGCCTTTTGACGCTGGTTCTTTTCCCTATGGGCGAAGTTAGCCCTCTGCATATATAACTCAATTATTTTCTGTTTTGAGACCCTGCTACAAGAGACAGGATCCCTGAATAGATCTCCCTGCCCAATTGCGTTCAGTTCAGCCTCTATGTATCTGAGCCAACCAGTCTTGTTATGGTTTTCCAGCTTCAGGCAGTCACCAATTATACGTTGTGTTAGATTAACAGTGGTCCTGCGCCAAATCGAGAGCCATACCAGGATTGGAGCCAGTCTGATGGAGTCAAACAAGTAAGGTAGCCCTAGCTCAAGGTGTAAAATATAGTTGGAAAATGAATGTGGTAGCGAGACCCTGTTTTTGAAAAAGCTGTCTTCCATTCTCTGGAGTTGATCAATGTGGGCCATCCCCCAGACTCTCGCCCCCTAAGTTGCTGCAGTCTTTGTTTTTGCATGATAGATGTTTTTAATCGTGTCCAGGGGGCTGGCTCCTAGCTTCTTGGCAAAGCCCTTTATGGCTTGGAGACTTCTTTCTATACCTAGGACTCTTGCTGCCACCAGGTTTGTCCAAGAGTGTTCCTTATCGAATAAGACTCCCAGGTATAAGAAGGACTCAACCACTTCGATTTTCTTTGAGGCCAGGTGGAGATAAGGGGGTTTCACTCCTCTGCCAGCTCCAGCTATAATGATGAAAGATTTTGTTTCATTCACTCAAGATCTAATGAGGCCATGAATGAAGCATATGAAGCTATAAGGCTTTGGAGAGCTACCCCTGTTCTAGCAATTAGGACAGCGTCGTCTGCATACACCAGTATTGGGAGGGGGGTGTTGTCAAATATGGGCACGTCCAAGGGCGAGCCGGACAGGGCCGCCTCCACCCCGTTTGTGTAGATGGAAAAAAGGAACGGGGCGAGGACGCATCCCTGCCTGACTCCTTTCTCGATCTTAAATGAGCGTGTACATTCCTCCTTTATGCCATACTGAACACAGGCAGTGGCATTGGCATATAACTGACGAATGAAGCGGATGTTCAGGGGGTCAATCCCCATCCCCTCCATCATGGGCCACAGCTTCTGATGGGACACGCAATTGAAGGCCGCTGACAGGTCCATAAAGGCCATGTAGATCTTCCCACCTTTTGCTTTAGTGTATTTGTCTATACAGAATGAGAGATTGAGGCATTGATCCACTGTCCTCTCCCCCTTCTGAAAACCATATTGCGCCTGCATCAAGATGTTATGTTCTTGGGCCCATTCCTCCAACCTAGCTAGTAAGAGCCGGCCCATGAGCTTGGCAGTGGTGTCCAGAAGGGAGATGGGTCTGTAGTTCTTCGGGCTGCCCCTATCTCCTTTCTTGTAAATTGGGACTATTACACTATGGTTCCAGGATGGTGGGGGACCCTCTACCGCTATGCTATTAAAAATGTTTATTAGTAGGGGTACCCACATATCATAGTTCTCCTGGAAGAGGTCGATCGGGACCCGGGGCCTTCCCTGGGACGCAAGCCTCCAACCCTCTTCTAACTTCGTGTAGTGAGAATGTCATGCTGCCTTGAAGTGGGGGAGCTAAGTCAAGTGGCGGAAGCGCAGGGGAGATGTTGGATCCAAAGATACTTTCAAAGTGTCCCACCCATGCAGCCTCGTCTACGTGTGTATCCAGAGATGGATCCTTGGAGTCTTTAAAATAAGGAGCATTTATAACTTTCCAGAATTCTCTGCTGTCGCCAGCCACAGCCGCTGCAGGTAAGAGCGCTGGGGCCGGCTGGGGGGGGGGGGGATTTCGAGAGACGACCACAAGGGAAAATTAAATAAATAATTAATTTTTCTCGTGGTCGTCTCTCGAAATCCCCCTCAGCTGGCCCCACCGCTCTTACCTGCAGCGGCCGCGGCTGGCTGTCGCCTGGGCTGGCAGCTTGCTCAAGGTCGTCCCAGGCCTTCTCCCTTATGTCCTTCTCTCGTTTACTTCTAGCGTGCTTATAGTCGCTGTGTAGCGATCTTATCGATGCTGGGTCTCTAGGGTGGGTTTTTAAAGCATTGATAAGGGCTCTTCTAGCTATGGAGCACGGGGGATCAAACCCTTGACTGAGTAATATGCCATTTGGCGGCTTAGGGCGAGTGAGTGCCACTTTTAATTTCGTTATAAGGGCTCTGAACTGGGTGACTAATAGTGAGGGGGAGGATACCTCGACCAGGCAATGTAGGATGTCATCCCTTACTTGTGCTATTATTACAGGTACCAGATTCTGCTTCTCAACCTGTGCCCACTTTAGTTGATAACCATTTTTCCTGGTTAGCGCGATGTTATCTGCTACCTGTTGGTATTTTTTCACTTTGCAGGGGATGCTTAGATGAATAAGTAAGATAGCGTGATCATTGTGACATGTGAATAGGTTATCTATATGGTCCACTCTTTCACCAATTTTGGAGGAAACTAGAATGAAGTCGATCTTGGACTCGTAATTGTACCGCCTAAATGTTTTCTCTATCTGGCCTGTCTTTGTGCTGTTAGTTATACTCGGGTGTCTCCCTTTTTTTAAAATTTATTTTTTACTGAGTTTTATATAGCGCGAATTTGACCCGAAGGTATCGGGTATCAGAGCGCTTTACATAGCACCAGTTGCGTTACATGAGGACACATTCATTTTTTGTTAGGCACGGGGAGATTAAGTGATTTGCCCAGAATCACAGGATGTTCAGCGTCATTGCCGAGACTCGAACCTGGTTCCCCAGATGCGAGGTCGACCGCCCTAGCCGTTAGGCCAGCTCCTCTCCCCTTTATAGGAGTCTGTTAAGGCTATCACCATATTCATTATGTAAGAAGTGTGGAAGGGGGTTGCCCTGAGGATCGTCCAGCCCACACACCATAGCCTCATTATACTTACACAGATGAATATTAAAAAACCCCACCCAGATTATACTAAGTGGGCCCTTTTGTGTGTGTGAGTTAATTATTTCTAGCTCATTATTTAGTTTGTCTGCCACTAGCTTCATATTTCTCCCAAATTCGTTATTGTGAAAATTAATTAAAATCCAAGCTCCTTCATTTATGAGCTCCAGTTTGAAAAGGTGGAAATGATTATTCGGGGAGCCAACGAACCTTACTTGTAGGGGTAAGGAATTGGAGATTAAAGTTATTAGTCCCCCTTTCCCTCTACCTGACACTGAGGGCACTGCAGCTGTATGGAAGGTGCGGTACCCTGGGAAAAAGACTGTCTCCTTAGCCCATGTTTCCTGAAAGCAAATGATCTCTAGCGATTGCCAGAGAGGTTATGCTACTGTTCATTGCCTACCTTCGAAGCAATTCCTGCCACATTCCACGATGCTAAGCTAATCTTATTTCTGCCAGCTATGCATCAGGATAGAGAAGTCGTAGGGGACTCCTGCATAACAGAGACTGTATTGACTGGTATGGAAACTCTCCTAACAGGTGAATGGATAGGTGGTGGTTGTCAGTCGCAAGATTCCAGGTCTGAAAGGGCAGCAAACCTGTTGTGTAGCCTAACCCCTGGGTTTGTGCTGGGGCCCTCTACATGTCTCGAGATAAATTGGCCTGACCTTATCCTGCCCCTCTGTCCATTACCTAACATCACACCCTGTTTATAGAAGTGCTCCAGTGATAAAGGAATAATCTGAGTACTCCTAAGAAAGGTTCTATGGAGATTTTTAAGGAGAGAGGTACCCACATGTGCATTGTTGACCACACAGTCTCCAGCAATGGATTTAGTGGAACTACCCACCCACCCCACTCTCCTATCCATGATGATTTTATTAGCCAGCTGATGGCTCCTCATTCCCGAATCCATAAGATGATATGAAAGCCAATGCAGGCATTTATCCATTAGCTGCGAAGTGGATTCATACTGCTTGTCCCGCAGGGGAGGAACGTTCGCCAGCACCAAAACTAAGGGGGAAGCTGCCGGTGGGAGGTGGAGGACTTGCTGCAAATGATTGTCCGCTACAGCCATGAGGGTATTTTGTATTCCTGTTGGTTGAAATACCGTTCTTGAGTCCCCCAGCGCTGTTGGTGCCTGGTGTACTGTGCCCCTTATGTCCAAAGGTTGTGGAGATGGAGCCTCCGGATGTATGTTGGAATGGCCGGGAACTGTGGGGAACAACCCGCATGCCCGAGAAACGGAGCTAGATGGAATACCCAGAGTCGGTAGGTCAGTCATACCCTTGCCACCATGGGCATGAGATGGAATTTTGTTCGCAACTGAGCATGTAGGGTCAACACTCAGGGGTGCCATCAGGCGTGGGGCAGGTGTGTTCTGTATCTCTAGGCCGGCTAATCGCTCTTCGATCTGTATTAATTTGGATAGAATAGGGTCCAATAGGGTGGTCATCATTTTGCTTACTTTTGCCCATAATGCGTCGTCAAGTACTACGTGTGGGGAGGAGGTACTTGCAATTGATGGCATCAATGGTGTTGGTGGACTCACTATGACCGCCTTAGGATGAACGCCCTTGGGTTTGGGAGCAAGGGTGATTTTGGTTGGCTTGGGCTTAGCGGTCCCGCCACCCCTACGTCGCTTTGCTGGAGGATCACTTGTTGAGTCAGTATGGGGTAAAGGCACGGGACCCCTCCTATTAGTTTTGGGTAGGGCTAAAATAGCAGTGGAAAGTTCACGTTGGCCAGGTAGGAGGTTGCCGGATTTTACCAGTTGTGTCAACTGAGTGTGTGAAGCGTCCTCATTGACAGTCCCTGTGGGTGACCCCAGGGGGAAAGGAAGGGGTTCCATGGATAAGTGCCTCTCAGTTAGTTCGATTTCATGAGTGAGGACGCTTGCTGCTCTGGACAAGAACGCATCAAGCGTTGCTACAGTTCCTCCACCCACTTTCTCCATAGGGCCTTTCTGTTTCACCATATTGACAAAGAAATAACTAAAGGAGGAATGAGAACAGTACCTTAAGTCAGATGCAGGACGTTAGAGGGGGGGCCCAGCCCAGCCTCCTCCGGGCTCCTCCGGGCGTGGACGGGCCCGCCCTTGGCCCGGGCGCGCCCCGGGTTCGTCCTTGTGCACGTCCCGTGCTGCGGGCCGGCGTCAGTGTTTTAGCCATGCTCCAGGCACAAGGGAGTTTGGGGATTGTAGTTCCCCAGCAGCGAAGTTCGCGGCTTCTCCCCCGGCGGCGGCAGGTTGCAGCATCCAGGACAGTCTAGCGGCCAGGTGAGGGGATGTGTAGATCCGGTTTTCGTGGTCACCCCCGCAGCAGCGAAGGGCAGGTTGAAGAGCAGCTACACGCGCCGCAGGCCGGCGTCAGTGTTTTAGCCGTGCTCCAGGCGCAAGGGAGTTTGGGGATTGTAGTCCCCCCAGCGGCGAAGTTCACGGCTTCTTCCCCGGCGGCGGCAGGTTGCAGCATCCAGGACAGTCTAGCGGCCAGGTGAGGCGATGTGGAGATCTGGCTTTCGTGGTTACCCCCGCAGCAGTGAAGGGCAGGGTGAAGAGCAGCCTGTCCTTTTCAGACTTGGCAGCTTGTCTCCAAGGGATGGCAAAGATGGCGCTTTGATCCAGGTGCAGTATAGCAGTGCGAATTTAGAGAAGTAAATGAGGAATAGGGGCTCTGGGCAGTTGCCTGGCCTGGTAGGAGAATAAGGCAAAATATTGTCTGGTAAAAGACTGTGGTCGAGACACACTTGGCAAATCGACTGGGGAAAACTCCTAGGAGCCCTACCATAACTGCAAAATATTTAGTGCTATAGACGCAGTAATCACAAGGTGAGAGGGAGCCCACACCAATGAACACTGAAGTGCGGAGCAATAGGGAAAGACCACACCACCAGATTGCAATAGCAGAGTAAACTAGAGAAGTACACCTTCTTGAAAGATGATGGTGCCTCATATCAGGTCAGGGAGAGGATGCTGCAGATACAGTGGACAAAGGCTTTTGAGCTGGGACCCTCGATTCAAGGTATACTGCAAACAGTTAGGGCCTCCAGGGAGGCTCTTGAACAAAAAATGTACATTACTGCTGTTGACTTCAAACTCTTCTGGGATGACCTGCATAAGATTTCAGTCTGAGTGTGGAAGGTTGAGAGCAGGTCTACTACAATGTAAGCTAAAGTGAAAGCCCTGAAGGTATCTGTTACCAAACTGCCATGCATTTCCCTATACCTAGCGGCTAAAGTTTAAGATGCAGAGGGCTGCTGAAGGTGTAATAATATACTTATTGTTGGTGTCCCCGAGAGAGTAGAGGAGCAATGTGCTGAGCTGTTTTTTGAACATCTGATTTTGGAAATTCTCTCGTCCCTCTGCTCTCTGGAGGGTACACTAAGCCCCAGTTCCCATGCCGAAACCTGGGGCTCCAACCGGGATGATCATTGTGCAGATCTTTAATTACCATCAGCCACATACTTTTCTACAGACGTTCAGGACATCCGCCCTCACATCACTATCACCAGAACTTGAGAAATTTGAAGCCCTTCTCATATGGTTGTATGTCAGAATATTATTCAGATAAATATTAAGTGTCCGAAATATAGTTTACAAAATATCATCCATTGGGTGTAGATTTTCTATTATTCACTTCAATAGGGCAATATTTATGTAGGCAATATTTAGGACAGAATATTTGTCAGGCAATATTCTGACAATGATATACTGGTACCACACCATATAAAACATCCCTAACTAAGATAATCCAGTCTAGCAAAGTGACTGGCTCCCCTGTGATCCCTGCTAATAAACAATATTTAAATGTACCTTGACCCTACCTTCTGTATCACATTTCTTCCTCTCCCTTTTCATTATGTCTCTTCAGAAGGGGATAGTCCTTGTTCAATTCAAAGAAGCACAGACAAAACCCACCATAAGAATTCTCTCCTCAGTCCTCACTAATTTCACCAGCTACATACTAATAGCAAACATCCCCCCTTTCCAGCAAACATCCTAGAATGTCATGTATTCAACCAAGGCTCCTTGTCACCTCGAAAGCCACTGCTGCGTAGAACCTTCCCAGTGGGATTCAGACCAATGAGGAGGAACTGTATCTGCACATTAGTCACTGAGATAAGCTCAAATTTATTGGCAATGAAGATACAGCAACCCTTTTTTCTTTAGTTTCAAAAAGGCTTTATTAAAACTAGGAATAGAGTAGTATGACAAACATTTCATCTTAATAGTAGAGAATATTATATGACAATAAAAACTTGAAAATACAGCGAAAAACAAGTTATACAGTAATAGAGATACTACCAACTGATATTGAATGAATATATAAAAGCCCATTTTTAAAAACATTTTTCATATTAAGTATGGGAAAGGAAATGGGGAGGAGGGGGAGAGAAAAAAAAGGGGGGGCAAGAATTCATTGCCATAGAAGTTTATAAATAGATAATAAACTACTTAACTAAACTAGTTAACTGATCATCCAAAAATAAAAATAGATACATTCAAAGCAATTACATTAACCAACTAAATGACCAAGGGAAACAATGGCATGGAGTAAACAGCATGTTTAGAGTGGTTTTAAATTCTATGAAACAATACCATCTGTTATTTAATGTTTTGTCACTTCTGGTATTTAAAATGGTGGTAACATGTAACCAAAATAATTAACTGTTATCCTTATAACCGGTAGAGGTCATATAATCCGTATCCAATCTATGAAGAGAACAAATACAATGCCACCAAGTATTGTATGAAATGGCAGAGGAACTTTTCCAATTCAAAGTAATCTGTTAAAAAGCCACAGCAAGTAATAAATCAAACACTTTGTTTTTGGATAAAATAGGAGCATCATCAGCATCAATCAAGCTACCAAGAAAAAGATAGAATTTTTAAGGTATAGTGAGAATGAAACATGTTATTAAATTGATGCCAAACCCTGTGCCAAAAGGAAAGAGTGGGAGGGCACCAAAACAGCAAATGCATTAAATCACTAGTAGGAGAATCACAGGACCAGCATTTACCGGTGTATCTTTGGGGAAATGTAGCCAGACTAGAAGGGGAAATATATACCCGTTGTAGATAAAGAACAACATTTGTGTCGGATTAGCTGGTATGGAAGTTTTAAAGAATTTCTCTCAAATGTTAGAGGGTACTGAAAAATCCTAATCTGTCCCCCATAGTAGTTCTACCTTAGATTTTTCTCTCAAAGAGCCTTTGGAAGAAGTTTGAAATTCTACCATGGTTTTGTCTGAAGAGGTTGAGGGGGATTTGACTTCCAAAGAGAGAAACCCATTTAATAATATATTCATTAAAAGGGTACAGTGGGAAAAGAAAGGAGTTGGGACATTTGAAGGATTTCCGAAATTGAGGGAATAAAAGTGGTTCAGTGTGCTTAAATAGATCGGCAACACAGACTATACCCCTAGTTCTCCAGGATCTCCAGGAGAGGAATTTTATTTTATATTTGATTAACTTATTATACCACAGAGGAGACCGTAAGAACTCATCCCGGGAAGTGATAATAGAGCACAAACATGTTTGAAGAGTGGAGAGAATGTCAAATTAGAAGAGAAGGAGAAAGAGAGAACTTCCTTTGGAGTAACGAGGACAATTAACGACTTCACCACCACCAGCCACAGCGGGGAAAAAGGGAATAATTCAGTTTGGAGCCAAAGAGCCACTTGTAACCAAAAGCCATGATGGTATCTATGGAAATCAGGAAGGTTTACTCCACCAGTTGCCTTAGATCTTTTGAGTTTAGATAATGATATTCTTGACTTCGTGTGTTTGAGAAAGAAGAGAGTCAATTTTATGTGGCTGGTGTTTGGGGGTAACAAAAGGTGGACGCACTGCAGCGCATTGAGAATGGTTTTGCATGCAGGCTATTGGCAGCTCCTAAAAACACTGCAAACTTTATTTGCCATGAAGATTTGGGCTTATCCTTTGTAGAGGGCCAAATAAAAATGGCCTCACTTTTATTATGGATCAAATGTTGGCTGAATCCTGAAGCAGAACTGGTGAGAAAGTGCATTGCAGATTCCCTATCCTTACAAATTGTGAATACAATAACGTGGTTGGCGAGTGTAAAAACACGTTTTGTTAAAATAGGACTCCCTGAAATGTTTACACATCCCTCACTGATTAAGGGCGATACAAAAGATATTGTGAAATCTCGTCACACAGAGCTCTAAATGAATGAAAGACTACGCAATGTGCTGAGGTTGAAGACTGTGGAGGTGTATGTCCCTATAGCGACGATCAATTACACCGAACCATACTTGTCTTGGTTTGAGAATCCAAGCCATCGTTTTTATCGAACATCTTTTAGTCTAAATCTCATACATTTTAAAGTGCCTTCCCCATTGAAGGCACATGGAAACATGCATTACCGCCATGACACTGTAACTCTGTTTCAAAGCAAAGCACTGGCCACTTGACTTTATTTTTCTCCCTATTCTCAAGCCCCAGAGCTGCCTTTTTAGTACCTTTATTGCATCAGGCTGGTTTTAAACAATTTTCACCTGCCATGGAGTTTTTACAAAGACTTTCCTCAACAGAAATATGTCAAGCAGTACTGAATTTTATTAAGAGTGCGTTACAACTGAGAAACCAATATGAACAGGTAACCCTCTAACTGATTGTACATCACGCTTCAGGATGGTTTTTATATTTCTTATTTTATATTTACTTATTTATTTTTAGCTATTCAGTCGTGTTTTAACACTGGAACTGAAAAGAATCAAAGACATATTTGATCTTATTTTATTGTATTGTGTACCCATGTTTTATACTTTTATGGCAAAACATGCCAAATAAAGATATTTTTGACTTGTCAATTTTTTGGGGAAAACAGATTAGGAATATGGACAAGGGGTTCCAGGATTGAAATAAAGATTCTATTTTATTCAAGCTTTCTTTGAGATTAATATGCACCGTTTTCGAAATATCATTGGTGAACCATATACCTATGTATTTGATCTTAGAATATGTGCAAAGAAACACAGAGGGTCTAAAGGAAGATTGAAGGATTCATTTTATATCCAGAGACTGCTGAGAAAGATAATATTTCAGTGAGAAGAGCAGACATAGTACTATCACGATTTGAAATGAAGAAAAGTACTTAATCCGCATAGGCAGCAAGTTTCAATTGCTTATCCCCATAGGAGAAACCCGAAATTGATTAATTATGGTGAATACGAGAAAGAAAAGGCTCCAGCGCCAAAATAAGTGATAGTGGCGATAAAGGGCAACCTTGACAAACTCTGTAAAGTATGCAGAGGTTTGTCTATTAACCAGTAGGGAAGCTCTAGGGGAAGCATACAATAAAGAAATCATGGATATGAAATAAAGACCGAAACCATGCCATCTGAGAGAATGAAGCAAGAAATCCCAGTTAATTCTATCAAAGGTCTTCTCAGCATACACATCAGCACCAGTGAACACATATGTCCAGGATCATGCATGCTACACTGTCTGGCAGTCAGCAAAACTTGAAGTTCTCACACACAGTTTTCCACAGCATGGACCCAGAATTCCTCCCAGCCAAACTTCCTAAATATGAGCCAACTCACACTCTGCAGTCTATCAACTCCCTCTTAAATATCAAGATAGTTTCTAGAAAAAGTTAATAGGAGGCTGACCTTCTCATTCTTACATGCTAACTACCTACTATCTATACCGCACACAGCACAGGAGCATTTGACTTTCAGAAAAGGTTTCTAAACTACTCTATAAACCCCCTACCTAACTTACTGTCGAGCTCTCCAGCGGAGCCCAATAATCACTCAGACAATGGTCACCTGTTTTCCAATATATATTTACTGTTTCTCACTTTTCAAAGTGATCGAATACTCTATGTACCTTACCAAACACCTTTTTGCAATGTAAACGAGTATACCCTCAGGCAATCAACTTAATCACAACATTTACAAACACATTTACATCACACTTCATCACCCTTGACTCCATACAATATACATAGCACCTCATCCTTCCCACACTTTCTTTCTACCCTTGCACACTTCCCACTGACCACTGTGGGATTACACTCATATAAGTACATAGCAGTGGCGGCTGGTCCATAGCGGCGCCGGGGCAGCGCCCCACAAGAAAAACTGCTCACTAATCGGGCAGCAAGAAATGTAAGCAGGCCTCTGCTGGCAGCTGCTTCACAGCCTCAAGTGCGCATGACAGAGTAACAAACGCACAGCGCACGCAGGCGAGAGCAGCAGGAGTCCAGACTCCGACTGCGCATCTGCGAGAAGAGCGCTTTTTATTTCAGCACCCCCACTCCATTGACATTACATTAGGTATGCTGCGCATGCCTAGTGTAGTGCAGGAGTCTGAAGATGGGATCCTGCTCGGGCGGTGACGTACAGTTGCCCTATGCCCTGTCAAATGCCAGGATACAGCCGAGTAGCTGCCCCCAGTCGCATCCAGTCTTCTGATTTGCCACTTGCCAGAGGAAACGTGATGCGACGCGGGACCGGCGGAGGAGATGCCTGGTAAGTTTGTTTTTATTTATTATTCATATAATTAAATGCTTCCCCCCCCACTCCCCCTCCCCGCGCGTACCCCCGAGTCATGCCGGCCGCGACTGTTGTGAATTCAAGTACTCCCTTCGAAGGTATTCGGGGTCTCTGAATTGCATTGCAAAAAAGACATAACAAGGCAGTGTTTGGCCCTACAAGCGCGATTGTTATTACGTAGCAGAATGTGAGATACTAATGGAAATGCAAGATTTCAAAGATGATCAGAGGTAAATTGTGAGAGAGGAGAGTCAAATTAGCAGAACACGAGATATGAGGGAAAACAAACAATTATATGTACCGTTCATTGAGGGAAGATTAGCCACTTAGGAGGAATATCTGAGAAACTTGTGAATGAGACAAACATTAGAGCATTCAGAAACACAAATGATCTTAGATGACTCACAGAAGAGAGAAGAGAGTCACCTTCGGGAGATGAGATCCCTTCAGGAAGATTTAAAAAACATTAGGGAAGAGGACCTTATAGTAACCCCATGCCTCAAAGAATGACCAGTGCGTGACCAGTATAAGACCGGTATCCTCTTCCCCCAAATGGGCTCTAACATGCAATTTCGTATTTCGTCCCACGCCCTGTAGTAAGTTTAAGAACATTCATAGATACTAAAATAAACATAACCAGAATTCTCCGTTCGCAGCTGACAAGTGCAGGTTGCATCTAGACCAAAATTAAATTGCGAGTTTGCCTCCTTCTGCCCAAACTGGAAGCCTTTCCCTATCTGAGCTTAGCAGTGATGAATTTCACCCTGCTCCTCAATCATTGGTATTCCCGACTCGGCATGGTTCAAACCGCCACTGCATGTTGCAGATTTCGCACCTCAGCCAGCTTAGATGCAACCAAACTTGGCCCCCTATTCTCAAAAACGCCAGGTACAGGCAAGCCCAGGTTTGCGTCCCCATAGTTTACTTCCCTCCAAATGATTGCCAGCACGTCTGCAAATCTTTGTCTCAGTCTGTGTACGGACAATTCTAAATATGCAGTGAAGGTGCACGGACCACTTTAGCATAGACCCCCGCCGCTCTAGCCCTGAAATGGACCCTAAATTATCGATTTCCAGGCCCTCATAGTTGTACTGCCATATTACGCCACCCTGTCCTTCCTGGCATATTTTTCTGCCACTATCTCAAGATTGCAAAGGGTTGTAATGGAGCTGAAGCTAATCACTCTGCAAGAGCCTTCTGAGGATAAGCCCCGTCCTATGTAAACTGACGGGCGTAGCTATGCAAGTTCACACCTGCTTGTCCAACAGCTTCCTGGCGTTATTAAGTGCCCGTAGCCTAAACATCAGGCCAAAGAATGCTTCGCATCGGAAGGTGACCCCACCACCCTGTCTATTTTGCTGTCAGTAGTTTTACTATTCACACCTGTACCTATGTAAACTGACGAGCCTACCCCTGCATGTTCACCCGCTTGGCCCAGCAGCTTAATGGTGGTATTAAGTGAAGTTAATCTTGCCCCACCACAGGGCGGGCAGCACTCTCCACCAATTGGCCTGAGGCTTTCCCCTAGGCGACGCAGTATGTGCGAGAGGAACTACCTCTTCTGCCCGTAGCCTAGACATCAGGCCTTAATATGCTTCGCTTTGGAAAGCGCTCCTTCCACCCTGTCCGCTTTGCTATAGGGAGTGTTACTAATTCACACCTGGCTCACCTCGGCCACGTGCTGACAGCAATGGCTTCGGGGGCACCGCTGCCCACACCGACTCACTCTGCATTGCGAGATCTGGCCCGCTTTCCTTTTCTCTGTTGCCTTACCACCCAACCCATTAAGCGCATTAGTGCCCCTGCGTCATAGCACTTTTAAAATAATTATTTGCAGTCATGCTGAACAGCAGCCGCGCAGTTAGTTGTACACCATGGCTAAAATCATTGCTAAAGTCAATAGATCTCAAAGGCTTTATCATTGCTTGCTTGTTTATTTATCGTATGTATGGTAGTCATCTTACTCAGTGTCCCAGTACATGGTTGTTAAAGAAAGTGCCAGGACTGTAGACGCGATGCCCAGGTGAAATGCAGCGAGAGTTCACCAACCCATATTAAACGGTGCAGTAAACTGCACACAACTACTGGAGGTTGGTGCAGGAGGCATATGCTCTGAAGCTTCAAATTGCTGGTTGCAAGGGAGAAAGAAAGGTATGCATGACCCGGAACCAACGTTAGCTTTACCAGAGACTCCGCTTCTTCATTTTTTATGACGCACTCATGCATACTCTGTCACGGGGATGATAGTGTTTGTTTGAATATTTAAAACGAGCTTTTTCGTAGCCTCTTGGCAGTGGCGCTTGGAGCAGCTATTCCAGCCAGGCTGGAATGATGGACCTGCAGCGCAAAGGTGTCCGGAGCAATATATGTATAAACACATCTACATTTAGAGATGCCAACAAGGTGCATCGGTGCACCTGTGTGTCCGTGGCGTGACTTGAACAGCAGAGTGGGTCGGTGCAGGACAGGATATGGGGGGGGGGCAGGGGGCAAAGACAGAATGGTATGCTTATGGAATAATGGAGTGCCAAAGGTTATGGGTGACATGTGCTGGCACAGCTCTGTGTTGTAACTGTACTTGTTTACTTTCCATTTTTGATATAGCGCCGCATAGCAATAGTGGATTTAATAAATTCCAGATATTTACAGTGGAATAGTGGGAGCGCTGCCGATCACCAGTGGAGGAACGAATCAAAGGGACGCTGTTACACAGAACTGAGGTGCATTGTCAGCCGTGTGAGGGGTCAGATACGGAAATAGGACGAGGCGCTGCATTTCTGGATTGAGCTGGTTTGACTGGCTTTATGTAGGTAACAGCAGTGGAAAACCAGAGAATGCATATAGTTAGGCTCTCTTCTCAAACAGCTGGTACTTATGACGTCAGGATTCAGGTGCATTGACGGAGCTGTGATTGGGTCCCATAGCAGGAGTGCTGCTGGGCTGACGTGTTCATTAGGAGGGCTGTGCCTTGGTCCCAGTATCGGAATTTAAGGGGTCCTGCAGGGGAGGATTGAGGTACACTGATAGAGCTGCATGCAGCCTCAGTACTGGAGTAGCAGGTGGTTACTGGGGTGTCCTGGCCGAGCTGTGTGCGGACCCGTCCCTCTATTTGATCAGATGGGCGCAGCCTGGAAGGGTTGAGGTGCACTGGCAGGCCTGTCTGTGCGAGTCTCACCACTGGTCTGGAATCGTAGTGGCGCTGCACATAAGGTCTGGGGTGCAGGGTGTGATATCTGGGGTGATTGGTGGTTCTGGCACACCTGTGTCTGCACGGATAGATGTGCATATTCCCCTCCCTCCTGTGATGTGCTGGTTTCTTTTCTTCCTTTTCAGTGAGTTATATTTATATTTTCAGGCTCAGACCTGCCCGGAGCTCTGGTACTGTCCTAGTTCACGCACACCAACCTGGCAACAGACATGCAGAACTTCACAGGAAACACTACAGGCACGCTTGGGGGTGGACAACAAACGTCTAGCTGTGATAACACAAAAGGCAAATCACATGTAACAAGTACACACACGGCACACAAGGGTAAAACACACAATAGACACATCTGTATCCTCCATAAAAGTGCACAAAACAGTTAAACAGCACACTGCCAACAATGCAGCTAGGCACGCACACCAGGCTGATCCCAAAAAACAACATATACATGGGGACAAACAATACACATTCATAAGTGTCTTGTCCCTAAATCATTACAAGTGCTGTTACATCCTGTTGCACATTCAGTTCTATTTGCTGCCATCCGTGCTTGGGAATAAACAGGGTTGCATGTGTTACCCTGTATCTAAGCTAGAGAGGGGGCCTATGCAGAGAGTTCTAGTGCTCAGCGGGCATTGCTGTGTCAATCAATGGACTGAAGCTAGTTCTGGAAGCACCAAAGACATATGTGATGCAAATATAAGGGTAGGAAGTCACTCTTCCACTGACACCGAGTAAGGTTTCTTCTCAGGTTCACAGAAACAAAACCTGTTTTTATTTACAGAACCAACAAGGTGCTTTATAAACAATTATTATCTTAATATACATTTTGGAAACAAGTAAGTAGATTTTGGCCAGCTTGATCATAGTTAAATGTCAGAAAAAATATCTTTATGGTAGCAATGACGGCGGTTGTTTTCCCGAGTCACAAAGGTTAATATCTGAAGATCATTTTGCCCGCATGTTGTAGAAGTACATTTATATCCTTCTTGCTTTCTCAAATTTGCTTGAAAATGCACCATTTGTCCACTCTTTTTTCAAAATTTTCTCGGGGGGAAAACCCCCCCGAACCCCCTTTAGGTTGTTTGAGCTCGCTCGCTACGCTCGCTCGCTGCAGTGCAGTATGACAATAATTTTACGCCCTCACCACTTTCAAATGTCACCAGCCGCCACTGGTACAAGATATAAACAAAACTCTCAATATTTTCACACATAACACCAACCTTCAGAGGACCTACAACAGTCCTACATCTCTCCCCTCATCCACTTTGGTTGCCATTTAACTTGTGCCATCTACCCACACCCATCCAACTACAATCATCTCCAATTCGCAGTTTTACAGCCTACCTACTGTTATCAATCACCCTGTTGCTTCGCTATTGTAATTGCACTTCTGGTGTATCAAAATCCTTTCTTTTTATTCAACCCTTCCCTGTCCAATCTCCCCTCTACTCCCTCACCTCCCAACCAGTTCTCCCTTTATCATTTCCCCACTCACAACACACTTATGTCTACCTCTCCTCATCGTGCATAGATCCCTACTCATAACCTTCATCATCGACCTCATACACCTTCTTCTCCTATCTGATCACACCTTCCCTTCCCCTACAAATCTTCCCACCTCAAGCCACCTAAACTCTACCCTGTCTTCCATTCTTTCCTGCCTCATAACACACTCTTCGTTCCCTACCCTATCTGCTCACCCTGCAAGATTCTCAACCTTTCTCAACCTTTGCTTTCCTTCTCCATCTTAATCACTCCTCACTTCACAGTAATGTCTGCTCAGGCCATACTCAAATTCTCTCAATTCCACTTACATCTCCCCACTGATCGGGTACTGCTTCACCTGCATTTTACCTCCTTAACCTTCTAAACTTCATCACCCTCTCAAAAGGCAGACCAACACATTGCTGCATGGGAAGCAACCTCATTTTCCAATACCCCATTAAACAACTGATACACAACCCATTGTAACATCGCGCTGAGGGTGGCTTCTCTTTATGGGTGTAGGGGCGCCTCACTTTTTGTCTTCTGGTCTTTTTATACTAATACTAATAGTGAATACTAATCCTTTATTCACTATCAGTGTAATAAAAAAGGCTGACCATTATTATGAGCGAGGGTCAAACAGCCCTCGGAGGCTGACCGTGACATGGCTGGCACGGGCACATGCAAATGCCTGCATCAGCCAGGTTGTCAAGGGCTAGCATTACCCCAGCCCTGACCTCAGGAGCGTGCCACGTCTCTGTACTGCCCATTTCTGCCGTGCTGCAGTGTCATTGGTAATGATTGCTCCGGGTGCTTAAGACTTAACCTCCGCAGTGTTTGAGGCTACACACCATCCTTCAGTCATCTAAGCCTTTCCAAACTCAACACATAGTTAGGAAAGGGATGGTGAAAAAGCAAGAGGCTGAAAGCTGGGACCTACTTCTGGTCAGTGAAAGAGCAGGAGCTGAAACAAAACATTTCCAGGCAGCTGAGGCAAGTAATAAATGCTTTCATATAATGCTGTGTATGCAGGTGGAAGAGTGTGAGTATGTGTCCATGTGTATTTCTGTTGGTGGATCTGTGAGCATGTTTGTGACAAAGTGAGTGAGTGAAGGACAAAAATAGTCAATGTGAGTGACAGTTCTGTGTGAATGAGAAGAGTGTGAGAATAAGAATGAATGTGAGAGTGATCGAATGTGAGTGACTGTAAATGAGTGAGACTGAGTAAGTATAACTGTTATGAGAATAAGTGAATCTGAGTAAATGAGAATAAGTAAGACTCAGTAAGAATAAGTGATAGCAAAAGTGAGTGCGAATGAGAAAGTATGAGTGAATGTGGTTGAATTAGTGAAAATAAGTTAGATTAGGTGTGAAATAGGAATAGTGAGAGTGAATGCAATGGGGTCTGAGTGAGAAAGTGTGAGTGAGAGTAAGAGAGTGAATGCAATGGGGTCTGAGTGAGAAAGTGGGAGTGAGAGTAAGAGAGAGAATGCATGAGTGAAATGAGTGAGAGAAGAGTGAGTGGGAATTAGTGTGAGTGACTGAATGTAAGTGAACATGAGGGAGTATGTGGTGTAATACTTGAAAGTCTGTGGTACGCCCAGGCATACTGACTTACAGGGGTACTCTTGGCAAAATGCTTACACTGGCATATTGGAGGAAATTTGTAGCAAGTGGAGCACATGTGGCAAAATAATGGTGCTGGCTTATTGGAGGTAATTCTTTGCATATGGGAGTACAAGCACGGCTTATGACAAGGGGACAGCCATGATAAAACGCTGTACCCAACATACCTAGAGATAATTTTTGACATAAGGGTCACCTGTGGTAGGTGGACGATATCAATGGCAAAATTCTGGCACTAGCATAGAGTATGTAATATTTGGCATAAAGGGTAACCGTGACATATGGGTGCACCCATGACAAAACGCTGGCCTTGGCACAATGGAGGTAATTTTGAGGGCATCTTGAGCAAACTTTAAAAAAATTGAGTCAACTTCTGAAGAACGTAGGCTTCATTGGCTTGGCTTGTATATATAATGACTAGCCTTTCAGAGTATACGACTTTCTTGAAATGTATATGATAGTTGTGCTTTACAGTGCATTACTTGAACCAGTTTTTTCAAAATTTTCTTGGGGGGGGGGGGGGAGAAACCAAGCTCTTGTAGAAGAAATAGTGCTTACTTCATTTGTTTGCTCGCCTGTGGTATTATGCCATACCTCTTTCGTAGATCTCCATTCTACACTGATCACTCCATTTGTTATATTGTTCCTTGGCAACAGGCAAAGAGCGTGTGATTGGCAAGCAAGAGTTTATAACAGTGTTCACCTGGAAAAGAGAAGAAATAACCAGCTTTGTCTTTGAATCAGTCTACAACAGTGACCAGCCAAAAAGAAGGAGCAACCAAACCAACATCACACTGGGAAATTTATGAAAGCCATATAATCTGGCAACAGGCGGTTTGGATAACAATATAGAGACATAGGTGCAGTGATTCAAGGGAACAAGAGACATGCTGAAAGTAAATTGCCAGAATAGTACTGCCATAAACCTATCACAACTTAAAGAGATAGTTCTCTACATTATTTAATATAGACAACACATTTACACCCTTATTATGGGAATTTCAGATCTTAAACCCAACAGTCTGCCATTAGAATGACTTAAAAAATCTCAATAATGCAATTAGATTCATACATTGCACAGACCATTTCACACAAATACTCCCAAAACTCCTTGGAAAGTTCTATATTGCCTCTTAAAGCTTAGGATCTACAAGACCCAAGCAGACAGAACATCTGCCAAGGATTAGGCGAGGCTCAAATGATCCACACCCCAACTGCAATATATTCCAGAGACAACCCTAAAATTCTTTATCTTTACCCAGATTTGGTGGCAAGACATAATCTCCTGCTTCACTCCCACCTTCTTTTATGGAACTCAACGAAATGGAAAATCGAACATCGAACACAACACCACACTCCGTTTTGTTGGACATGGTCTGTCCAAGGATACCCCCCTCTCATCAGCCTCTATGGGCAAACCTGCAACGCAGACACATATATCTGCAAATTAAATTGTTACGGGCCCAAGTAACTGTGCTATCGGTAAACCATGGTACATTATGTAATGTTAGATTACAGTGCAACTCTTGAGGATTTTGGAAGTAGAGGCTCTGAGGAAGTTACCTCAAATGAAACATTTTCCATTTGGATGGCTGATTTGACTTCAGTTATGTAGCAACACCCTTAAATGAAGCCCGTGACAGACATGCTCATTATAGCAGCTTGTGCTTTTGTGAATAATTTCACAGAGCTTTTATTTGTGGATTATGACTGATGCCACACTTAGTATTCGTTGGTGTAAAATCTCTTAACCTGGGGAAACATCTATTACAACGCAGGCATTACATCGTAGTGCCTTTACAATGCAGTCAGTACCACGACTGCGACTTTACCACGAGTTCCATTACAGCGCACGTCCTTACAATGACTTGCTTCAAGGAATGCAGTGTTGGATTTTAAGTCCAATACCTTCCCTACTGATATACCGACTGGAGTTGAAATAGTAATTTAAACTATTCAAGTCCAGCGCTTCCCTAAAGCAAGTCGTTATAATGACGTGTTGTAATGGAACTCGTGGTAACGACACAGTCGTGGTACTGACTGCATTGTTAAGCCACGCGTGGTTTTGGCATACGTGGTAACAGATGCTATTCCTTCACCTGGCAGGTCTTTCCACACCATCCTTTCAGAGGCATGTTTCATTCCTATACGCTTCATGCATCTACAAGATCAGCCGTATCTGAAGGCGCTTATTTTTGATGAATGCTTAAATGTTGCAAACATGTAAGTTTAACCATGTTAGGATCCCAGGAAAAGGGGGTGAACTTGCGTTGATTTAACATCCAAATGTTTCTTGGTGTGTCCGTCTTCATATTGGGGAAGAGATCGCAAAGCTAGGACTCAGCTTGAAACCTTTCAAAGAATTGATGTTGCAGCTTCCTTGAGTAAATCTAACTCCTCCGCCTCTTGACAAAGCACCAGATTACAAATCTCCTTCATTAAATTCATACATTTTTGGTGAGGTCATTGCAGTAATAATGGGTGGAGGACCTGACCAGTGAGTGTGTTGTTCAACAAGTATATGGTAGGAAATGCTTTTTTTTAACTGTTTTTCGCTGACATATTCTCTTACCAGAAGCCAATGCTTGGGATTTGCCATCCGAGTTCTTAGTCGGCAGTTATCCGAGGGTGATCGTGGATGGTCTGTACACAGACGAGTGATAAGCATCAGTTCGGTTGCGTCATTTCGCTCGACAACAACCCATTTCTCAAACGTCTCTACCATCACGTATGAATCTGTAATGGAAAATGACTAATGTTGTGAGCACTTCAACTGATGTATTAAAGACTGTATGTAGCATTGTACTTCTACTGGTGAAGTCATTTTTCCACGTGTGTACCCCCGAGTTCCAGCTGGCCAGTAGATGGAATGTAAATCTAAATTATCAGAGTGTAATGGAGTGCTTTCATTCTTTTCTCTTGACTGACAGTTTGTTATTTTTTTGTAGCTGTCACCGGAGTTGTTTGACAAAGCTTATACGTTTTACAGCAATAACCTACAGAAAATGTGCTTTGAGTAAGTATCCGTTGGTTAATTGTGAAGTGTTTTTGTGCAAAAATCTGTTTCGTGCTGTTTTTAGACTTTTACTTTGCAGGTAACATACTATAGGAATTAGAAGTTCTACCTAGTTTGGCTTTGCTTGTTTGTCCTGTAATGAGATTGGGTCGAAATGTTACGGATTATTCAATAGGAAAAATATTTCACTAGCATTTTGTTCACCCTGGGTTTGAAGCACAGTGGTGGAGAAAAATGTACTGTATATGCAGTTGTAAACAGAAAGTTGTAGTCTATGCAATACCATGCCCCTTGAACTGTGACCTCTAAGCACTAGCAGTAATGAAGTTCCCCTCTCCTTGCGCACTCTCCATGTAAGGCTCAGCTCAGTGTTTTTACACAGGTCCAGCTGTACCAAGTATGCCTTGTCATTTCTCTGTGCTTTGCCTTGCTTTGTCAATGGCACGGGTACAGTCACATTAGCATAGGTATCGCTTCTTTTCAATTCCTCATATTGTCACGAGCTGAAATTTTGTACTTGTCACAAGAAGGTGGGCACTTGTGATTGACACCAGCATCTCCACACACGTCAGTGTGATCATGGGTCCGAGACGTGTGTCAATTCGTGAAAGAAAGCTAACAAGAAAGATAATTGCTGCTTTGCAGTGACATGCCACTCTCCGGACCGTGTTTGTTGGTGCTCACTCACATCAACGGGGGTGTCAGGGCAGAGGGGATCACATATGTGTGCAAGCCATGCTAGGCACAGGTATAATGCCCAAATCAGACATTTGCACATGGGTCCCTAGACAGAGAATAGAGACTGTTGAGTTGTAGCCTGAGTGTGTTCCTACCTCTTTTATTTTGGTCTCCTGCCTTTAGGTGTTTTTCGTTTACTTCTGTTGTTTACCACAGAGGTGCTACACCATATGTAAACCCAACCCATGTAAATGGCAGTTTATTTGCAAATCTTATAGCAAGTAATTCATTGCCTCGTGTGGCCTGGTTTCTTTGCAGTTTCAGCTTTTATATGCAGTAATTTTGGACGTGCCATTGAGTAAATAGTAATCAATAGGATAAGAGTACTTTCACCAGCTGTGCTTGGGTGTTTAGGAATAGGGAAGCCATTTTATCGCCATGCAAGGATCCTCTGGTCGGATCCCAACCTGAGATACAAAGGGAGGTTTCTATTGTTTGGAAAGCCTCTGAAAACGGCCATCTTTAAATTGCCATCAAACTCATAGGATATCACAAAGTGATAGAATCTACGGAGATCCAGGCAGCGTGATCCTTCTTCACAGTCAGAAGGAAAATAATACAGAAGGCCAGATGAAACCATTTTGCTGTCGCAAACCTTGTGATGCGCTAAATCACATGGTTTGGGACCACAAAATGTTATTTGACACGTATAGAGTCCATTTTGCCATTCAGTAAAGCTTTTCTGGTTTGTAAAATGGATTTAACCACTCATTCTAAACAGTAAATTGGAGGGGGCATGAGAGGGACATCCTCTTCTATTTACGATTCACAATGAGATTTATCAGTGGTTTGGAATCGTAGCTGCAACCCATTGAAATGTTACTAACTCTCAAAGGAGGTGATAATCACAGTCCAGCTGGAGGAAAACAGATTATGTAGAAAGGCCCTGTTGGCTCCCATCTCGTCATCTACTTACATTTGTCATAGAAAAATAGGCATCCCATACATTGAGGACTACATCAAGACTCGACTGCTGTTATTATGGCTTGCTATTTGGAAAAATGAGAAAGCATGTCTAACCAGGGATATCATTAATGATTGTCTTAAATGTGAGAATGGGCTCGAGATTCCCTGGCTTGCCAGCGTAAAATTCACGTTTTGTTCAGTTAATCTTGAACAGATTTTTACAGATCCAATCAATAACTTGGATAATTACAAAAAACAGTTACGCCAGGTATTATACGCCCAGGCACCCACTACTAGGCTACACAAGGAATCTTTGAAGAAGAGTGTGGCAATTTAGATGTTGTTTACCCCTCCAGGTAACATGGCAACGTATTTGACTAGAGTTAAAGGACGATGGGAACTAAGCCTTTTTATTCGATATAGGGTGGGCTCAGCAAAATATCGGTTATGTTTCTTAATGTTAACTTGGATTCCCTACCATGTCCTTGTGATGGCCATTCCGGACAATCTAGGTCACATTTTATGTTCTTCTGTGGGTTTTATCTTATGTATTCTAAACATTTTCTGGTTCCCTTTTTAAAGAAAAGAGGAGTCAAACACCTGAAAGATGCATTAAAATTGCTTTTTCATCTGGTAGATGAAGACAAAACCATTTGTCTGGGTGCCTTTCTGAAAGCAGCTACAAGAGCACGTTGCTCAATGACTGCGGTATAGATCCGATGTATGATTATGCACTTTTGACTGGGAGCGCATTTTAACTATTGCATGCCATGCTTTTATGATCACCTTTTAAAATAATGCTTTGTATGATCTTAATTTTACTTTTATGGATATAACATTGTTAGACCTGGCACCATTGGCGTGGGTCTCCCCTCCATTTCTCGCTTTTTGTCTCCTCTGTGTTTGCTGGTGTTAGATGCTCTGGGCGCTGTGCCACGGCCATTCCGTGCCACAGCGCGAATGCTCCCTATGGTAAATTGACTGTATGAATTGATGTTCCCATAATTGGCTCATTTGGTTTACCTGTTAGTCTCTAGTATAGTGCAACGTGTGTGCCCAGGGCTGGTAGACCGAATGCTGCTGGTGGGCCTGCAGCGCTGATTGCGCCACCCACAGAAGCAGCTTGTAAAGTGGAAAGTCGAATTTAGTATGCCTGAGCTCAGAATATTAAAGTACATCTTTTAGTGAGGGTTATTTCTATATTCTGTGTCTGAAAATACCACTTTGGGAAAGTGGGTATTTTCTTGCCTAAGTCTTCCAGTGTGCTCTGCTGTTATGTGTATTGGCCGTCTGGTTTTGGAGGGACAGGGTAGGTTGAACCCGACCTGGGTCGAGTAGAGAGATCTGCAGCTGGAGTATGGGGAGGGGTGACCCTTTGATCTGAGCAGGGCTGCGCCTGGCAAGGTGAATGATGGCTCCCCCTTCCACGGTGCGTCTGATGGCAGACCCCCTCTCCTAAAGGGCAGGATGCCGCCTCGTAAACCGTGCCCCCAGGACCTCCCTGAACTGGTTCTGACTGGGTTCAGTGACTCGTGATTTTTGAGAGAACAAAGGCGAAGGGGGTATAAAGATGTGCGCGAAAACCCCCACGGGTGTGTTACTTCTGGATGCCAAGACGAACCTCTGTCCGTGTAACTAGAGGGAAAGGACTTTGAAACTTTCATCCATCTTGCTGAAGCAACTACCCAAGGGCCTGATTTGAGCTCGCCTCCTGCTGAAGTCTCAGGGACATTAGACTTCACCCATCAGCCGTCTGGATTCCTATTTGAGGGGGATTCTACCCGCAGGTGAGGCCTCTGTTGAGAATTCCAGAGCCTCTGGTTCTACCGCGGGGAACGCGGGCTGAAAGTCGCTATCGCTATTGTGGGCCGCTGCAGTTGAGGAGCTGTGCCGCTGAGTGCCCGCATTTGCCATCCTACGGAAATCATCGCTATCGCTATTGTGGGCCGCTGCAGCTGAGGAGCTGTGCCGCTGAGTGCCCGCATTTGCCATCCTACGGAAATCATCGCTATCGCTATTGTGGGCCGTTGCAGCTGAGGAGCTGTGCCGCGGAGTGCCCGCATTTGCCATCCTACGGAAATCATCGCTATCGCTATTGTGGGCCGCTGCAGCTGAGGACCTGTGCCGCTGAGTGCCCGCATTTGCCATCCTACGAAAATCATCGCTATCGCTATTGTGTGCCGCTGCAGCTGAGGAGCTGTGCCGCTGAGTGCCCGCATTTGCCATCCTACGGAAATCATCGCTATCGCTATTGTGGGCCGCTGCAGCTGAGGAGCTGTGCCGCTGAGTGCCCGCATTTGCCGTCCTACGAGGATCATCGCTATCGCTATTGTGGGCCGCTGCAGCTGAGGAGCTGTGCCGCTGAGTGCCCGCACTAGTCACCACTTCCAGGATCTTGTTACCACCTGCGGGTGCCGCTGGGTGCCCGCCTTTAAGCCCCATCCCAGGATTATCGTGAGTGCACGCCGCGGACCGCTACAGCCGGGAGCTGTGGCCGCTGCGAGTCCGCCTGTCATCACCGCGGCTTCCTTGTGAGGCTGCGTGCCGTGCCCCTTTACATCTCAGGTAATTGTGCATCACCGGGTCGCGTGGACCCCGGCCCCGAACTAAGTCCGTTCCACCCCCGTTTCGAGTGCCTTTATTGCTTTTGAAGTGAATCTGTAATTGTGTGCATTGTGGCTCCTTGAGTGCTTTTAGCCTCGTGTTCAGTCTATATAAAGATAACTATTTTTCTATAACTACTTGTGGTGTCCGTTTGTAGCGTCTCTCCTGTGTTATTGTGTATGGTCATAAATGCTTCACACACTGCCTCTGAGATAGGCCTGTCTGCTCGTGCTACGTTACCACAGGGTTGAGCAGGGGTTATCACAGGGTGTAGCCCCCTTACTCTGACTTAGGAAGAAGGATCCCTATTTGGACCTCGGCGCCAGCCGCGGCCAACTTGAGATCCCCATTTCTAACAAACATGTATTTGAATTGTGTATTTGAAATTAAATTAATCACATTCGCAATGGATACAGCTTCCCGTTTGGTTATATCAGGCAGCCTTGGGTGGTGCAGGTGGTACTCAAATGGCAGTGCCCAAATGAAAATCTTTTTTTAAGCAGCACTTGGTCCTTGAATGACTATGGGCTGCTTTTTTAAAAAAAAAAAAAAAAAAAGGTTTCCCATTTGGGAATGCAACCCCAGCAGTGGTGGCCTGCTGCCTAATTAATATTCATATTATGACTGCCTCTTTCAGTTTTGGAATACTTAAGTGAATCGAAGCAAGTTACTTCCTGAAAAAGGAATGAATATCTGTCCTTGAAATGCCAGAATGTCCATAGCTCAACGTTCTAATGACTCTTAGTCACTCTTTCTCCCCGACTCTGAGAACTGTGGCCTTTGATGTTTCAGATGCCCGACCATCTCCATGGTTTCAGAAGCCCACCACCTTTTGTGTGTTAGAGGCCTTGCCTCCTAGCAATGCTTTTGTGCCCCGCTGTCTCACTCAGTGTACTGTGTGCTCTTTGGGCATCAGGTAAGACACTAATTTCTCCAGGAAGCCCCCTTAGGCATTTGCATAGTCCAAAAGGTTGGAATGGGGTATTCCAGAATGGCACAAGCTCTGATGCCGCCATCTTGGCCCCTCTCCTCTCTGATGTGGAATGCATCCGTCCCACTCATGTGTCTTCAGCACTGCCCAGACACCTCGCCACTGTGCCGCCTATGACTCTGCACTGGGCGACCACCACTCCACTGACCCGTGGCAACAAGATGTATGGTGATGCCCTTGAGAGTCCCCCATCAGGAGGGAGATAGGATTGCTGCGAAGGAGTGTCTTACTCTGCCGGCAACTTGATTAGTTTTTAGTTTTGAGATCCCCACAGATGACTGTAGCTGTTATACCACTCTGCTGCAACAATTGGACCCAGCCCACCATCACCAGATCTTTTGCATAAAGTCTGCCTCTGTCTCAGAACTTCTAGGACAGTCCCCTGAGCAGGTCGGATAAATTTTGCTCAAAATCTTGGGGTTAGCATTACTCGTTGTGTTCTTGCTGGAAATCAACATTTTCTCCTAGTCTGTATCACTGATTTCAGTTCCCAGAACCCTCTCCCATCTGTTTTTACTACCAGCATTACCGTTGGGTGGTCTCTACTGAGGGCTCTATAGATTGTAACTACAGACCTTCCGCCCTTTATCAACCTTTAGAGGTCTACCATCATGTGAGTTTCTGGCAGTCTTCCTGGGAAATCCCTTGTAGAATTACAGTGCTCACCTGTCAGCTGGGCATATAGCACAACGTGACCAGGCCAGAATATAAAATGGTCTTACACCTCAGCAAATGTCAGAAATCTTTCACCTCATTACCCATCAAGTTGCAACCACCTCTTATCCATTCTGTGACTTTCATTCGTTCTCTCAGGGCCTTAAAATGGGTGATGCCCCTTATCTCAGCATTAAAAGGAAAGGAAGTGTGCCGAACCACTGTCTTCACTACTCTTTTCCATATTCAGAACATCAGAATTATCAAATATGGAGTTGTGGGTACTGAACCCCAATAATCAAGTGAAACCCAGTATTTTCAAAAACCCCAAGTTTTACCTTGGCAGCTTCACTCCAGTTAACCACCACCCTCTTTTCTTGACCCCATATGATTAGCAAAGTATGACAAATTTGATCAAATAGTGACTGGGCCCACTCAATAATTAAGTTCTGGATCAATTATAAATTTGAAGATTTATTACAAGAAATCTCTTTAGGCGTTACAGAAAATATAATAGGAAATATCATAAAGACTCAGTTACAGAAATACAAAATCAGCATCATAAGTATGTTAATCCTAATCATCTCCTTCCTAGGTTAAAGCACCATACTCCTAATGAGTTCTGGCGGCATTCTATGGAAGGAAAACCCAAATAAAATCAGACAGAGTTTCTAGAGTTAAATGAGAAGTCTCCCCCTATTCCCAAAACCAGGAGTTTTATACACATTTTGTGCATAAGAAATTAGCAAAGCAGCAGTTTCAGCATGGCATGATCATAGTTAGCTCACTTTGGGCAAATCAGAATAAACAGTGTCACGAACATTATTTGTTAGCACTAACCCATTACTTAAGGTAAGGTAAGGAAAATCTCCTGTCACTCCCCTCAGCAACGGCAGTCCGGAGATGTGGAAATACAATATGAAACATTTTCTAGACAAAGGCCTTTAAAAAACAATTAAAAAACAAATCTTCCTTCGGTTTGCCTAATACTGAACACCACTCTCAATCAAGCACCAAGCCATATAATGCAAAATCTAATATACACAAGGGAGTCTAGTTGTCAACTCAACCCAGTAAACCAGAGATACGTCAGTAGTAGAAATATACATGTCTTTTTTTTTTTTAAATCGTTAAAAACATTTATAAAAGTTAAAGATAAAATTAAAAATCACAAAGTATTAGATCACATAAATTTCATGTACATATCATGAAACACCAATGTTATAGCAGCATGTAGCAAGAGAACTTGCCACCACATACAAAATCAACAATTCTGACAAATAACATTAAGACAATGAGAGTAAAACAAGACAATACACTTTGTCATCAAGAAAAACACATTCGTGTATACAAAATGTTAGGACTGTAACCCGATATATTGGCAATCGTTGAATATCTATGGTACCAGCCACCAACATGAATTGTGTGCCAAGGCGTCGACGCGTTTCGATGGTGTTGTCCAAATTATACCATCTTTATCAAGACCAAGATTAGACTCTCATAACACATACATGAAGTCAATCATTGTAGTATTCCTGTATATTAAAAAAACATATATTTATATATGTCAAAACGATTTGGTACCATAAGCACTAATTAATAAAAGACAAGCTATAAAACAGATAACATGCAGAAATCCACAAATACAGTACAAAACCACATTATAGCGAGCATGTATTGCAAAAGAACCGGACTCCATCAAATAGAGAAAGTTCCACTATTAACATATATTGACTCACTAGTAGAGCAAACAATAATAGACTCCCCTACTCCTAACAGTTACCAATCCAGACCCATTCCTTCATTTCATACTCTCTCTCATATTATGTGTAATAAATCCACTTATCAATTTCACGGGCTCTTACCCTACGTTGTTAAGCCATACTGTGAGGCTTGGGTGTAAATAATGATGGAACTGAATCTCACCTTTCAAGTTATACATTGTTGCCCATGTGAATACTGAGGCGAATAATTCTCCTAGGGCATGAAAAGTCCCTTCTGGTTTTTCCACGAACTACTTTGAGAGACTAATCTGTGGGCGGAAAGAACCTCATGAAATCTCCTTACTGCCCTTCTAGCTTCCACCATACTACAACTCGCCTCAAAGATGTAGATACTTTATTGTTAATAAAAGTCATTACCCTCTCTCACCTTTTGGATATTGATCTAGAGGCAATGCGTGTTTCGTTGATAATATTTCTTTATTATTTCTTCGCTGGCATTAGATGTAGAAGATCTGCAGCGCTCGTAATTGTAGAAAATCTGTAGAGTGCAATGGTGTACCATAAATTCCCATGCATTGCAATTATTTTGAATACACTATCTAATCATTAATTAAATAAGGAATATACCGACATACCTGCTATCTCTCGGCTTGAGATGACTGTGATTTATATTTCAAAAGCCTTTCAGAATTTTCATAAAGCGCCCTTCATCAATTGGGCCTAAAGAGTATATGAGAAAAGCAATTTTATTTTTATTATATGAGCAACAGGACTTCTAGCTATCCACAAAATGTCCAAAACTTTATTGTCCCTTTCGAATATGGCCAAAAACGAGTGAGGCACCCCTCTTTAATCTCATTAACAATTACTGAAAATTGGGGAATTACACGCTGGCCACTCTACTAAAAACTGATGAAACGGCTCTATATAACTCAATAATCGAGTAAGCAAGAGACGCATGGACACATCAAGCAAGTTAGAGACCTACTATTAAACCGAGGATCCGGCCCCCGCGTATAACCAAAATTCTGCATTGCCAAATATGTATTTTCTCTCCATCCCTGATCCGTGGTCTCATCTGTAATCTCCTCTTTTTAACGATGTGTAGGTCCTGCCTATGTCCTATGTTAACAAGGCCACGTTGTGGAAAAATATATATTCTGGCAATGTCCATTTTGATATTCCCTATTCCTTTTCTTTGCAGCCAGCTTGGTGATCAACTCACGTTGATTGAAATCAGCCAGTTCGCCCATCACTGTCCCCTTGGCACTACCTTTACCCATTGATCCCTCAGTTGACGAATGAGAGGCCGTGATGATGGACAGCTTGACCTCTGTATTATCCACCAGAAGAACTTACCCCAGAAATTGTTGCACTTGTTGTACTGCTGATCTTAAATCCACCGACTCCAACGTGGCCGGAAAGCTCTGAATTTGATTTCTGTAGGATTTATCTTCATTTTCCAGAAATTCCAAGTTGGCGTTCAGATTTGTTATCAATACGAAAGCATAGTCCTCAAATTTATGGTATCTCATTAGTGTCTTTCTGTCCGTTCACTGCCTTTATCACAAAAGTCAAATACTGCTTAGAGACCCTATGTGTCGCTCTGTCAGCACTATATAGCACTTTATTTCCTGCATGGTGCCTTTAAGTGAGGCCAGTCCGTGTATTCTCTGTGTGGTACAGGGTGGCCATTTTCCATGCTTCTCCGTGCATGAAGGCAACTTTTGAGCTCGAAGGCAGTTATGGTCTCCCTCCCGGCTCCTCTAACTGGACTAGGTCCTGTATGACAAGAAAACATCTTTCGGGTTGAACCTACGTTGTTTATTCTCTTTAGGGACCATTATTAGACCAAAGATCTACCCAGATTGTCTATATTCAGCAGGATATTTACCACGTACAGAAAAATGGGCTTTCCCAACCACGTTGCCCCTCTCACTGCACACCTCTGTGCCACACCGGGTCAGCCCCCTCATAAACTCGGCACCTAGTTCTCCCTGGGAGGTCACCACATGCCTCCAGTCCCGGGCAATTCGGGTTCTCTACTTTGGGTTGGAAAACTGGCAGGTCTGGAACTGAACCGCATCTACCCAGCATTGCCATCTTGAAATTCCTGGGGGCACAAAATGTGCAATGAAGAGGAAAGAAATTAGGTAAACACTCAATGCAAGCGAAAACAAGGTAGTTGAGAAACAAGGACACGGATAGGAAAGCAGCACTGGCAAGCTGGAAACTAAAGAAGCAGGTATTGGAAAACACGGACTGAGAACACCGCAGAAAACAATGAAAGCTGACGACAAAAGGGTGGACAGAAAACATCACTTACTTAGGGAACAAGGAAGTATTGAAAACCAGCATCAGGGTGCAATAATCCACTCCTGACCCGTGATAGTAGACGGTAGATCATTGAAACAGGAACACGAAATCAATGACCAACAAACGACCGAAGCAAGCAACAGTTTGTATAGAGCAAATCAACGAATACATACCTCGTGTATGATCAAGTTAGCTCCTGCCATCCGTAGGTGTGTTGATTCCTTCACCCATATTTGGTCTGAAGGTGGGCCGTATACGCGATGTAATTTATTTTAATAAACAATTTTTTATTGAAGCAATGTTGTCTCAGAAAGGAAATGCGACTTGCTGGTTGTATCGGGAATGGAAGGCACTTCCAAAATGTTTTCCAAGAGTCTGGAAGTCATTATTGGAAAATGCCACAAGGTTATAGTCGAACACTGCAAAGTACTCTAGGCATGCTCCCTAGCTGCAGGCTGAAGAGCGCAGGTAGTGAATTATGACACTTCTTTACAGTGTGAACAGTCTTCTATATGTGATGGGCTCTTTGCACATACAGTATGACACTTGTTGGCACAGTGAACATTTTAAATTTACATTGGATAGTTTCTTGTGCGTGCAAATCACTGGTTGGCATATGGTTGCTGCTACAATCCTGCTCCAAAGACATCACCTCAATAATGTGACATTTTTCATACACATTTGGGAGACTACCAGACTTCAACCTGCAACATTTTATAAAATAGAAATAACTCAACCATAGTTTGTGAGCAGATTTTCGAAAATATTTCCCTGGTGTATTTCCTTGTCCACTCCTACTCTCATGCCATTTTGTGCTGCCATTGGCTGAAAGGGTTCTGCTTCAGCCTTTTCCCTAAATGCAAATGTTTCGGATTACTGCGGGCACCGCACGTCTCAGTACAGTTTCATGTTTGCCATGTCACAAGTGTAAGTCTGTAAAGTCTGTGCAAAGGGTTTACTACACTTAAGCTAAACTCATGCGGGGCATTCCATCCCGGTAGATGCCTTTTATATTTACATTAACTTCAAAGGCTGAAGAGCGTCTGGTTCTGCTCAAACTGCAAAAAAGGGGACGGAGAGCGATAACAACCAGGTGAAGGCTCCGGGCTGTGTTTCATCCTCAAAGGGAATGTTCTCCCTAAATCCAGGACTGGAGTGATTTGACAAAATTGCATGTCGAGGTCCCTGGGGATCTCGTCACTAAACATACTAAAAAGCCATATTAGGAGTTACCATTTCCCTTTAAGGGGCTAGCTAGGAATCTTTTGATTATCTTGAGTCCAATCCCGAATTTATAGAGGTGGGCGAGTCAACAAATTAACAGGGAATGCGAGCCTACGGTCTGTCTTGACTCTAAGAGCCCCTGCACAAGCAGAGCCATGAAAATGTTTGGCATGTAAATCGTGAAACAAACATCGTGTAAAAATATGATTAAGTCTCCTCAAAATTCAAGAAAGTGTATTTTTCTAGTCTGCCGAAGCGTTTTACCTCAGTACATAAAATTATATCACTGCATTGAGAGGCATTTAAGTGATAGTTTCTGATGGATTCTTAGATGCCTGAAAATTGCTCACCTTTGAATAATCCCCAGGCACCGCCGGAGTAGTGTGGAAACTTCTGTAAAAGTTCTCCAGCGCTTTGTAGAAAGCGCAGGCTCCGTACGACGTCAGACACAGGATTGTGATGATGTCATTGGGGCCATTTAACACCAGGACCAAGCCACCTTATGTCTCTTCCGTTTTTTCCACACCTTCGAAGAGTTTGGAGCATAGTTTTCTCACTCTGTGGAAAATGTTTCTCACAAATGTTTTTCAAGTTAGAGCAGATCGGGACATGTCACCCTCAAAGAGGTATGGTTTCAAACTTTGTTGTCAGTGTGACAGCCAAGTGTCCATCACGGTTTCACATAATGATTGTCTCTGGTGTCTCAGGTTGAGGCACGACACGTCATGCAAACAGATGCACGTGAAGTCCATCAAAAGCATTAGGCCAAGCTTTTCATTTCTCGCTTTGAGGAGAGTCATTGAGGTTGTCGCAGTGCAAACGGTGTCAAGGACCAGGTCACTATCCAGATCTTTTAAGGTCAAAAGGAGGCACACGAAGAAGAAAAAACGCTACTCTTCTCCTTGAAGGTCAAAATTGACTGGTAAGTCCAAGTTCTCTCTGGCCTTGTCTACAGAGTCTGAGTTAGTGGAGATTTCCCTGGCAACATTGCACGCTCTTCCCAAGCCGGCACCTCATCCCCCTACCCCTACCGAATCCGCATCAGTGCACGCTTTCCAGACTCCAGGGACAGATCCGTCTGCCTTCATGCAGACCATCATGGACGTTTTAGGAGTGTGGCTGTCCCCTCGGGATTGACATGGGACCCCATGGGACCAGTCGTGGACCATAAGGCTAGGGATGCCCTTGGCATCATACAGGTTCTATCTGGTGCTGTCCCCATCTTTTGTGTCCCTACAACACCCTCCGGCATTGGGACTGGTAACGGTGGAAACGGCAGCTGTGTTCAGGAGTGACCCTATGCCAAGTCAAACACCGCCATTGGTCTTGGCACTACAGCATGGCCCAACTCTGCCTACAAAGCCGCCTTCTGTGTTGATTGCGGTGCTGCCTCGTTGTGGACAGACCTGAACTTCACTTGAGCCCTTGTCAACTGTCAAAATCCATCACTCCAGAGACAAGCACTCTGCCTTCTGGAGGAAGAACAGTACGCTCCAAGCCACAACATGGGTATTGATTCAGATGTTCAGTCCCAAGGTGGTGGTGATGGTCCTTCTGGGCCACCTTTGGATGAACTAGTTGTCCAAAGGTCAGTGGGAAGGATACATCTCCCGACAATAATATTGACCCGGCTCCAGGGCTGTCCCCACTGGAAATGTCAGCATTTCATTCAGTCATTTGAAAATTAGTCGAGGTCCTTGAGCTATCGCTACCAGCAGACCAGGACAGTTAGCCTCACAAATATCCTAAAGGCATTGTTATCCACTTCTGAACCATTGTTCCCATTCAGCGAGGCTCTTGGGAACTCCATGATGGAGCCCTTGTTAAAACTATCCTTGTGCTCATCGGTTAACAGGAGCATTACTAACACGTACAGACAAGCATCACGTGATCTGACCTTTCTAACCATCCACGCCTCACCAGAAAGTTTGTTAGTGCAGAGCTTCTCAACATCTAGTTTCAGTCTTAGCTTTTCCTACACATCCTCCTGATAGGGAGATCAAATGAATGGAAGCCAATAAAGGCTTTTTCAGCTGGCAGCTTAGCCCTTCCCTCCCTTAATGCTACATGTCTTTTAGTTAAACAGAGTTGAACTGATGCCAGAGCACCGGTCCAAACACTATATGGTCCTGATTATGTCAGCACAAACCTTTGCCTGATGTCATATGGAGCCTGTGCCCTCTATCGACGCTGAAAAGCTATTTCAGAATTTTCAAGGCCGGCCTTCCTAACCATCCACCCTTCACCAGAAAGTTTGTTATTGCAGAGCTCCTCCACATTTAGATTCAGTTTTTGAGGTTTTCCTACACACCCTCCTTATAGGGAGGTCAAATGCCTGGAAGCAATAAGAAAAAAGGCTTTTTCAGCTGGCAACTCAGCTCTTACTTTCCTTAACGCCACATATCTCTTAGGTAGAGTTGAACTGACGTCAGAGCGCCAACCCTGGCAATATATGGCCCTGATGATGTCAGCACCTGCCTCTGCCCGGTGTTGTATGGAGCCTGTTCCCTCTGCCAACGCTGAAAAGCTATTGCAGAAGTATCGGGGTCAGCCTGGTGCCTCTCGATTATTGAAAGGTGAGGAATCTGCTGGTCAATAGAGTATCCACCAGAAATACAGAAGGTAACTTTTTGCTTTGAAGCATGACCTTGGAAACTTTAATGCCCCCCACCCTGACAACAATGCCATTAGTAAACTAAGAGGCAAGTCAGTTGTCATATGCACCCTAAAAGTGTCCTAGATTCTTATTGTACATGGAACAACATTATAGACCCAAGAGTGGTATTAGTACAGCACACATCCTGAACTCATGTATTTCAAGATGTTCTGATGTGTGATATTGAAACAAAAGCAGGCATGGTTGAATAAACATTTTCCTTAGATCAAACAATTTGGTCAAGCAGGGGAGCTGAGTTTGATCCTAGTTTTTTTAGTTTCACATTGTGTAATTCAGCAACTAGGCGTGTATCTCTTTCCCAGTACTGTTTTACATAAAAGTTAATGCTTTGTTTTTAAGTTTGAAAATGGCTTTATTTGATAAAAATAAATATGACATTGTACAATAAATATTAAAGCATATCATAGAATAAAAGAAGGCAATGCTAAAAACTAAAAAGGGGAAGGGAAAAGGAGAAAGGATAGGTTATGTAATATTAATTTAAAACACCATAATAATAGATAAATAACTGTTCCTAATACAATAGGATAATATGCAACAATAGAATATAATTAAGTAAACAACAATATTTATAACATTCAAGGTGGTTTGGGTACTTCTTCAGTAAAGGGATTATGAAGAGTTGTCTTATTAGCTGATGCATCCAAAAAGTCTGTGATAGGCAACCAAAGGAGATCTCTTTTAATTGCAAGTGAGATGGGATATACGTAAGCTCTATCTAACCTATGGTTATAGCAGACTCCATACCACCATGCCTGGAACGATAGAGCAGAGGTGTCCTTCCATGCCTTAGTAATCTGTTGAAAAGCAACAGCAAGGAGTAGATCGATGATCTGTGCCTCAGTGGATTTGGACGACCAAACCTCAGAAACACTTCCCAAAAAGATATGGATAAGAGAGAAAGGGACATGTGTGTGAAAAATGGCGTTGATTTGTTGCCAAACTCGGACCCAAAAAGCATAAGTAAGCGGACATTCGAATAACATGTGTTTAAGGTCTGCTGGTGAAACAGTACAAGACCAACAAATAGAGGGTGAATCAGGATGAATCTTATGTAGTTTAGCTGGAGTGATTAGGAGTCTATTGTAGATAAAAAACAAGGTTTGAGTAGTGTTCGCTGCTCTAGAAGACTTCCTTATTTTAGACCAGATTTTATTCCATAATGGAATAGAAAAAGAGTTACCCAGATCACTTTCCCAATTACATTCTATTTCTGATTTATCTCGAACAAGAGGAATATCTGTTAAGTACTTATAAATTTGAGATGCAGAGGGGTTGTTACATAAAATCGGTTTTATAGAAGAGGGAGAGGAAACAAGTGAACAATTAGAGGATAAAGCATTATAAGAAGATTGAGCCACTGCAATTAGAGATATGTACTTGGACTGATATGAAGACGGAAGCGAAAGATTAGATTGAATTATTGAAAAGGGAATACAAATACCATCATGAAAAAGTTGATGAGTCCATTTAAGGCCGGAGGTTAACCAATCCTTCCAAAAAATGAATTTGTTAAGTTTAATGTGTTTATTATACCAAATTGATGAATTTAAGAATTGCTCACGTTCATTGCGCGAAGACGAAAAAATTGGTTGGAAAACTTTACGAGCATTTTTAAGAATTGGTAGAGACAATGACGAGGGGATATGAGAGAGAGAAATATATTCTTCAAAAGAAAACGGATGGTAAAAAGATTTTTCAACTTCTACCCATAGGGGATATAGAATAGAGTCATTACATTTATCCAATAACAAAAAAGAAGATTGTTTAAGAAAAATGCAGTGTGATAGGATTGGAAATCAGGAAAATTAACTCCTCCCAAATACTTAGGTTTTTTAAGTTTACAAAGAGACATTCTAGCCTTTTTATTATGCCCCAAAAATTTTGATAGAATACTATACAACTTTTTATAGCAAGATTGGGGAATATTAATCGGAATATTGGATAAATAAAACCGTATTTAAGGGACTAGCATCATTTTTATAGTGTCCAGACGACTCCACCATGATAAAAATAGGGGGTGCCATCTCAAAGTAGATGAGGATAATATTGATTGTAGCTCTTTCAGATTTAAAGCAACAGTGTCTTTAATAGATGCCTTGAACCATATCCCAAGATATTTAATTTTATTTGTATTCCAATGAAATGAGGAAGATGAAAAGTCTGCATGAAAGCACAGTTTATTCAGAGGAAGAATTTCACATTTATCAGCATTTAATTTATAACCAGAGACGAGGGCAAAATCATCCTTCTAATAGAAAAGCTGGTAACGAAGTCTGGGGGTTTGAAATAAATAATAAGATGTCGTCCGCATAAACTGAAAGTTTTAAATGCTTGTCACCATACGAGAATCCTTTAATGGCTTTATTCATTCTGATTTTTATTAAAAACGGTTCTAGGGCAAGAATAAATAATAACAGAGATAACGGACATCCTTGCCGGACTCCTCTATGAAGTGGGAATGATGGGGATACAAGTCCATTAGCTAAAATAAAGGATCTGGGAGAGCAATACAATAGAGAAACATAATTAATGAATTTTGGACCAAACCCAAACCAAGCAAGCGTAGAAAAAATAAAGGGCCAACTAAGTCTATCAAATGATTTTTCAGCATCTAATGAAATTGCTGCTAATGAATTTTTATATGATGTAGATTTGCTTAAGACATTAAAAAACAATTGAGTGTTATCAGATAAATGTCGTCCTTTAATGAAGCCGCATTGTTCCTTCCCAATCAAATGGGGCAGTAGAGAATCTAAACGAAGAGCAAGTATTTTCGCAAATATTTTATAATCTAAATTGATCAAGGAAATGGGCCTATAATTTTTGCACATAGTATGATCTTTGTTTTCTTTAGGGAGTAGACATATTAAAGCTTCCTGAAAAGATCTTCCCGAGTGCTGGATAGAAATAAAATATTGAAATAATTGATGCAATTTTGGAAGAAGAATTTTGAAGAAATGTATATAAAATTCAATAGGAAAACCATCAGGTCCTGGAGCTTTACCTTTTTAATAGACTGAATGGCAGTTAGAATATCGTTAGTTTGAATATCCTCCTCTAAGGAAGAAAAATCCACTGTGGGAGAAGAAGGAGGATTAATAGGGGACAAGTAATGAAGAATATCATTTTGTTGAGAAGGAGATTCAGGGGTATAAAGAGATCTATAGAAATTGGTAAATTCCTTGAGAATGTCTTCATTTTTATGAACCATAGTGTTGTCTGAAGTTAAGATTGAATCGATTTTAGTTTGTTCTTTTTTAATTTTAAGATAATTGGCAAGAAGTTTTCCAGCCTTATTTTGAGCACCATAATATTTAGCACTGGATTTGAGCAAAAATAAATTAGCGGATTCAGTTGAAAGTTTATTAAATGTAAATTTAGTTTTGACAAGTTCATCCAAAACCGATTGAGATTTAGTCGTATAAAATGAATGTTCCAGTTGTTTAATACGCAAATTAAGTGACTGAATATTTTTATAAGAAGACTTCCGTTTCTGGGCTACAAAAGAAATAATGAAGTCTCTAGAGGCAGCTTTGAAAGTGTCCCAAATAAGCTGTGGGGAGGTATTAGAAGACTCCTTTTCCAGAAAAAATTTAGTTGCAAAATTATGAAAAGCTGGAGTAAACTTAGGGTCTAATAAAAGGGAGTTATTGAATCTCCATCTTTTAGTTCCTTCAATAGGGGGGAGTAAATCTAGATCTAAAGAGACAGGAGCATGGTCTGAGATTAATATAGATCCTATATCTGAATGCAAAATATGTTGTGTGAGGGGTTTCGAAATAAACAAATAATCTATACGGGATTGGGAAGAATGAGCAGGAGAGAAAAAGGTATACTCTTGAAGAGTGGGATGACATAGTCTCCAAGGATCAACTAGGGATCTTTGAAATATAGTAGACATGAATTGAGAGTGAGCATATGAAGGAACAAATTTAGAATGTGATTTCCTATCAATAAAGGGGTCAACAACCATATTGCAATCTCCACCAACTATCAAATACTCATCACTGTAAGTCATTAATTTAGATAAAATCTGGGACCCAAAAAGTTTGTCAGGGTTAGTAGGAGCATATAAGTTAAATATAGTCAAAGGAATCTTGTTGATAAACAAAGAAATTGCAACCCATCGACCTTCAGTATCCGTCTCTTTATTTCCAACTTGGATGTCTAAACGCGTATGACAAAGAACTGCTACACCATTACGTTTCCCGGAACCAGGAGAAGCAAAAACCTGACCCACCCATTGACGTTGAAGCTTGGATATTTCTTTATGAGTTACATGAATTTCCTGTAACAGAACAATATCACCTTTCAACCCAGCAATATGTGACAAAACCCTTTGGCGTTTTATAGGTGATCCCAAACCTTTAACATTCCACGATATAACTCTTACCGACATTTAAATATGTAAAGCAATTTAAGAAATTTTGATATAACTGACTGCATTTCACGAAATGTGATAATTGTAAAAGAAAGAATAGTTACTAATAAGAAAGAAATAATAGAGCAACAGTTTGAAAGAATATGATATGGAAGAGGAACATAACTACAGAAGACTAGGAAGTAAGTAATGAGGACATGAGGAAGGAAAGGCCAGGAAGAAGAAAAGGAAGAGGGAAAGAGAAAGAAAGAAAAAGGTAAGAAATATCTGAAAAAATAAGAGAAAATATACCAGAGAGGGACTGTACAAAAAGAGAATAAACAAAGAAAACAAAAACATACCACAAACATACAATGAACACGGGGGTGGTGGAGCCACATAAGGAAGACTAGGAAGTAAGTAATGAGGACATGAGGAAGGAAAGTCCAGGAAGAGGAAAAGGAAGAGGGAAAGAGAAAGAAAGAAAAAGGTAAGAAATATCTGAAAAAATAAGAGAAAATATACCAGAGAGGGACAGAACAAAAAGAGAATAAACAAAGAAAACAAAAACATACCACAAACATACAATGAACACGGGGGTGGTGGAGCCACATAAGGAAGACGGCCAACTGGGAAACTCCAGGACGAAGACAGGAAAGGGAGACATCATCCAGGTTGAGTGAAAATTATATATCCGGGAACCACGAAAACCATACCTGACAGTAAGAAAAAGAGAATGCGTTATATAGAAACACAACAGAACGATTATAAAACATGACAAAATAATAAGAATAAATCAGTAACAACAACGATAACTAAACAGTTAAATCATCGATGAGCGGGCAATTTCCATGTCCTCCTCCTTACAGGTATCCAAGAATTGCTGTAAAAGGACCGGATCTTCATAGTTAGTGGTTTTATTTTTATAAGTCACTTTGAAGAGGCACGGATGAAATAAACCATATCTGGCATTCAAACTTCGAAGTGCAGGTCTCATGCCCAAAAACCTCTTTCGTCGATCCGCTGTTGCTTTTGCATAATCTTGTGCAGAGAAAAGAGTAGAGCCTTGCCAAGAAATTTTCCCTTTAAGTTTGGCAGCTTGTAAGACTTTAAGCAAATCAGTATATTCCAAAAAGTATAAAATAACACCTCTTGGTTTAGTAGACGAGGACAGTGATCGTGGACTATGCCCTAAACGATGTGCTCGTTGGATATTCAATGATGGAGTATCAGAAGAAGCTTTGGGAGAAAAGTTTGAAAGAAAACAAGAGGTTTAGAACCTTCAAGTCCTTCCGCAAAGCCATAAATGCGTAGGTTGTTACGCCTATTGCGGTTTTCAAGATTTTCGACTTGTTGTTTTAGGTGTAAAATCTCCATATGCATAGCAGGTACTTGGTTGATAACGGTTTGAACAGAGTCCATTCGGTTTTCCAGGTGGATGACTTTTTGTTCCGTGTGTTATCAGTTATCCTCGATACTTTGGAGGCGAACATTTGTTTCTGCCATATAATGTTTCAGAGCGTGCAATTCTTCAAGGATTAACTCCATAGAAATAGGTGATGAAGAACTGGTAGGAGAAGGAGGGTTCTTCTTGATTCGCTTACCAGATGCAGTAGTAGAAGCAGAGGGTAGTTTAGATACTGGTTTAGGCATGTTACGAGAGGTGTTGGATGGCGCACCCCCTGTGACAGAAGAAGAAGAAAGCCCAGAGTCCAGGTCCTCCATAGTATCTTGCAGAATATTGAAAGGGTTGTAATCTGCCAATGAAGTAGGGTCAGGGGTTTTAATGCCACCACGAGCAGAACGTAATTTTGCCATAAACCATAAAGTATCCTTGAAAAAAGGTTAAACTGAACAGTATTGACAGAGGCAAGTACTTAAAATTGTTTGCGTGGCAATTAATAGTCATTTATGACAAAAGGACATCATGAAGGCAGCAAAAAGCATTTAGGATTGTCAAAATGAAGCCAAAAAAGCATTAAGGCAATGATTAGAGCGTCGCATTGAGGCAGTATTGAAATAATGAGCTGAGGAGCTCCTGAGGTGATCGAGCGGTAAAACGCTCAAAAAGCACAAAATGGCGGCCGCTAAAATCCGATGAGGTAAAGCGTCAGCATGAAATGGGACGAAGAGCTCACCCCAAACGTTCGTAGGCCTCGCAACATGTGCACTGGAACCTCATCTCCACTCGGTGAGGAATTGGAGGCCAAAACACGGGTGGTGCCGGTTGAAGGTCTCCCGTTCGCCGATACCGCCGCGGAGCTTAACATGAAGGCGGCCATCTTCTTAGGCGCCGAAGCCACGCCCCCCCTAATGCTTTGTTTTTAATTCCTACACATGTGGTTAGAATGTGGGTGACCGGCAGAACCCGCATGAAAGCATGCCTCATTTTGGGCTCGAGGGTTCGAGAGCCGAGCCTCTGTTCTGGCCTAGCTCAAGCTTCCAGTGGCTCACCCACCTCTCCTAATATGTAGTACTTTGCTTTCTTTTGAACAAGACCGAGTTTTTTTTTATAGCGTTTCCTTTTGTACTTCCATTCTTTAGGCTCTCAGGTGGGCAATTGCCCATTTTCTGACTATTTGAAGAAGGTTCTGCATGACTGACCTGATATCATATTTCAACAATGATCATTCTTCCATTAAATCTTCAAGCATATGTTTCTTCTACATGACAATACGAAACCCATCTTGTATGTCCAGCTTCGATTTCATGTTTTCCAATAGATTGTAATGACATTTCAACTTTAAATTTACTGAGAAATATAAACTGCATACACACGTCAACTAAACATAATTAACTGTAGTAGCTTTAGCTTTAGCAGAGTAACTTTTGCGTATGCATTGGAACAAAATTGGTTATACAAAAGCATGGGAGCATCAAAGTGTGACGTTCAACCAAACACAAAGCATTGCCGCGTGAGTAATGCAAGAGTTGTAGGTAAACAACCATATCTTCATAACGCCCCACTCTTAATGCACTTTCACTTGCATCGAATCCACCAAGCTCAAATAGAAATGTGCAAAGCTGGCCAAAGTGTACTCTTGCCCTTCGTGAGGCACAATCATAGATAATTAAAAACACGAAGTTAAGGGTCAATCTTACAGAAAGAAGCGAATGCATAAAATAGAAGGAAGTCGCGACGTAAAGGCCTATTCAATTTGGAAAACATTAAATATAAATATATATAAATTCTAAATCATTTTCATGCGTTTCCAATCACAAGGACAGTAACCTTTTGTGGCCATATTGCATGTCCTTTTTATCTTTATCTGTCTCTTTCTCATATAAGTAACCATCTCCATGCCACACTAAATAAATAATATGGTGTTCTCCATTTTTGCATCCTTACCATTCAGTGTGTCAAATGAAGCCTTAATAACCTCAGAAATACCATAGCTGAAGCACTTAGTGCTAGGGAGCAACAGGACGAACAGTTTTGACAACTTTATGCATTCCCTGCATTCTCCAGGATTTAAAGATACTTGGAGGGTAGTTTTGGTTCACTCCTGCACGACCACCTAGATTCCAACCACAATTTATATTCCTTCCAATCTGTTTTTTCCCCAAAAAACACAGTCTTCCACCACTGTTCGACAGAATGCAGTCAAATATTTTGCCTAAAGAAGTCTTGTGTTTTCATATAAATCAAACAGTTTCTCTGCCTGTGTTCTTTAGTAATCCTTCCACCTTAGCAGAGCGATCTCTTCACTCATTAGATGCAAAAAGGGTTTAAGAGATTTTACTTAGAACTACAGATATATGTAGAACTAATAAAAAGTTTTGTCAACTACAGACTTCTCCGTACGTACTGGGACGTCATCCACTAAGAAAATTATATCTAGATGGATAGTTTCCTGCATAATCTGATGTTACAACAGGCTAACAAATCACTGCCTAGCAGACAAAAGGCGCTTTCGTCACGAGAAAAGGCAGCTACTGTTGCTTGGGTGAGAAATGCTCCTTTAGAGGATATCGGCAACCACATAGAATTACGTTCATACATTCACTAAACATTACTGTGTGGATGAAGATGCCATGTTTGACACTGGTCGGCCAGGCAGCATTGAAGAAGCTGTTTAGATGGCATTACCCTACTTTTACACTTATATTGATTGCTGTCTATTATTGACTTTGGCTTTGAATGATATGGCTGCTATTCTAGTCTACATTCATGAGTATCAGTGAGGATTGCACAATGTAGAAAGAAATGTTACTTACTAGTACTTCCTTTTAATCCTTGTTTTGCTTTGTAGGAATCCTCACTGAAGTCATAAACGGCCCTCCCTTTTCCCCAGATGTGAATAATTGTAACAATCATTCTCTAATAATTGAGAGATGGCCTTTAGAAAAACTGTGAGGCAATCTGCCAGTACATTGCATGCTGGGAGATGGAAGCTACTCTCTCCTTAAATGATCAGGATATCTTTTGTGACCTAATGTAGTCTAAACTTAGCAGGCACCTTCATTTTTCGGTACTGCAATGCAAAGGTTTAAAGTTTCCTGTGCTCAAACGTTACATTTTTTAGATTGGTACTGAAATGTAGTATTTTTTATTATTTTTAAATTGGCTATTCCTGAGGAAAAAACAGTAAAAAGTTGACCTGCTTTGTACTATTGAGGTGGCACCCATATTTGGAATGTATGAAGTGTCTATTTCCAGTGAAAGTTGTTTTCTGCTATCTGGATGAAGCCCGGAAAACACTGGTAGTTTTGCTAGCCCACCTGCTGCCTTTTATGCAGTTAGCAGTTATTCTCTTCTGTTTAGACTGTCCTAATTTAGGAAAATTGGAAGGAAAACCCTGGATTAAATGAGATCTTTTTCGATGACCTTCAAAAAATGAGCGGGAATCAATATTGTAATATTGTAAGATGTCTATTTTAAGCATCTCTGTTACCTTACTGAGTTCAAATAAAGATCATCAATCCTGCATGAACCATATCCAATGACATATAAAATCCATGCTGCCAGATAATGAGGTTAAAAAGCCGGCACACATTCTCTATAAAATTTCAAACGGTTAGAAAATATTTGACATCAACTTAATAAATTCAAGGTAAATTCTATTCTTTTTGCCTTAAGAAGTACCTGTAAGAAAAGGAGAACATTCTCTTATCTTTAGTGAAGCCAGTTATAAATACAACATATGGTTCTTGTTTTTTGTGGTGATTGTGGGTGAAGATCTTGCCCTTTTTACTCATGCCAGCATCCTGTTCTGGCACAAATTGAGCAGTATGTTAAAATTGACCTTGAGCAGAACCACCCAATAGCTATTGAAGCCCTACCCAATCCACAATTAGAGTTCTGAAACAGATCATATGGACAGCTGCCTAAAATGAGATACTTTAAAAAATCACGGAATGCTAGGTGCATCAACTATAAGTTTGAAATAATAAGATTACTTTTTAAAGTCTATAAAAACACCGCACTGCCTGCAAGTGCAGCACAGCACCATTTTCATGGCACAGACCTGATATCTAGATGCCTTGTGGAACACTTATTCATGGCATTCATGGACAGAAAATGTATGTCGATCCAAACTCCTGAATGTAAATTATTTTCTGTGAGATGTTCCTATGAAAGTGTAATTTATAAGAGGTTCAGATGTTACTTTATTTCAGCCAGGCCTGCAAATACATGTTGCACCGGGCTGAACATTAGTGAATAGCAACATCTAAAGGGTAATTAACCTTCCTGGGAACCTCATGGCTGACATGTTACACCTAGGAAGTATTGAGCTCAGATTAACCATTTAGACTAGGGGTGTCTGGTCAGTCAGAGGATAGGGGGAGATCTCCCTCTCTGCTAGTTATTCCACCTTTGATGTTGTAAAGCAGGAACGCTGGTCATTAGAGAGAAAGCAAAAGCTTGGGACATTATGAAAATGGAAGAAACGGTGTTATGCGAGGTTAGCAACTCAAGCACAAATCACTTCCTATTATGGACATGCTATGCTATTGAAAAAAGGCATTGTTGGACAGTGTAGGGAAAGAATGGGATTGGTGCCTTGGAAGCTTGTAAATTGCACCAATAGGATTAAGCCTATGGTGCCTAACATAGGTCTGTGATAGCCAAGATGGTGCTGGATTTTTAGGATAACAACTTGCAACGTAAATGAACAGAATTTTAATTTAGTGTAAGTAAATACATATTGTCCTAATATCTTGAAATTATGGCATGAATCTAGCCCTTCTCTTGTTCTGCTGGGGCACCCGTGCGCTATGCATCTTCCATGTAATGATACCAAACTTTGCCTGCAAATATTGTAGCAGCTTTGGATCTCTATAACCCTATTTCATGTTGCCTTCACATGCTTTCTCTCTCTCATTGGTTCTCTTCATCTCAATGTTCTGCACTATTCCGCTCTCTGCCCCCACGCACTCATTCTCTCTGTCTCTCACTCTGTTGAACTAGCTCATTCGGTCTGGTTTCACAGCACAGCTGGCTCCATACCTTATGTAATCAACCTAAAAAATACCTTGCAGAAGTACTACAGAGAGGGGCTTTGACCCCACCCACATGTTGATAGGCAGGTGTACATTTTTATGACTGGGTGCTTCCACAGAAAAGCTGCTACCCCTTAGAGCTGTAATCATTTGTTTACCAAGTTGCCTGAGCTCTTTACCTATTTAGCTAACGTGTTCTCATAGATAATTTGATAATTGTGGTGTTTGTTCTTCTCTGGTAAGTCTACAGATGAGAGGAGGGCAGTCAGGAGGCTTTTGTTTTATTGAAGTCCTAGCCACCTCTACCCTTTACTTTTCATTATCAACTTCAGAAATACATTAACATGGCACTCCTTGAGAGAATGCTGCTTTTCTTTCCAAATCATAGTTTTAAGATTTATGGGCTGGATTGACTTTCTTTAAGCTCCTTGCCTCCCAAAAGTTAGTTTAGTGATTAATTTTAAATGATTTAATTTCTTTTAAAATTACATTATTAATATTTAATTTACTTCAAGTTTAATATTTTTATATATTAAATTAAATTACTAATTCAATATATTATAATTCTAAATTATCCTTTCATGAATCATAAAAAAAACTTACTTCCCATTAAAGCTTCCATTCCCTGAAACCTACAAAGCCTTACTACCCATACACGCTACTCTTTCCTGATCCCTAAACCCCTTATTATTCCTTAAAGCTAAGATTCTCTAAAGGGGTAGTAAGGGATTCTTAGAGTGCGGGGAAAAGTAACCTTAAGTGGTAGCAAAAGGTTTACAGGGTTCAGGGAAGGGCAAAATTAAGGGGTTGTAAGGGAATTTTAGGGCTCAGGGATGGTAGCATTAGACATAGTAAGGGGTTTTCAGGATTGCAATAAGGGATAGTAACGATCTTCAGAGTTCAGGAGTGGGTTCTAACAGTTTGTAGGGTTTAGGGAAGGGTAGCGGTGAGAGGTAGTAAGGGTTTTAAGGTATGGGGATGGGTAGCTGTAAGGGGTGTAAGGTTTTTTAGGGTTCAGGGTTGGGTATTAAGGGTTTTCTAGGGTTCGGGATGGGTAGTGTTAAAGAGTAGAAAGGTTTTTAGAGGTCAGGAGAGAGCAGCGTTAAGTGATAGCAAGGGGCTTTTAGGGTTCAGGGAATGGACTGTAAAGGGATAGTTAAGGTTTTCAGTGTCCAAGGATGGGTAGGATTAAGGGTTAGTAAGGGGTTTGTGGTGTTCAGGGAAAGGTAACATTATGGGTTTGTAGGGCTCAGGGAAGGATATTGTTAATGGGTAGTAAGGGGTTTCAGGGTTCAGGAAAGGGTTGCGTCATGAGCACAGGGATGGATATCATGAACGTGTACTATAGAGTTTTTAGTCGGTAGCATAAATGGGTTGTAAGGTTTTTGGGTTCAGGGAAGAGTAGTGTTCAGTGGTAGCAAGGGGGTTTTAAGGTTCAGCCTGCGCAGTGTTAATGGGTAATGAGGGGTCTGTAGAGTTCAGGGAAGGGTAATGTTAAGATAGTGTTAAGACATAGGGGTACTTACGAGTTTAGCCGTCCGACCACCGTATTACGACTTTGGTGGTTGAACCGCCGGGGATCAGTGATCTCTCGGCGGTGTCACGGTGGTCTGAGGCTGAAATATACTGGCTGAGCCTCTGCGGCACAACCAAGCATGTTACGAGTTTCCTCACCACCTCAGTTTTCATGGCGGGAGCCCGCAATGAAAAGTGTGGCGGTAAGGAAACTAAGGGGGCCCTACAGGGCCCCCTGTTGCCTCAGGGCCTGGCGGTGCATGCAGGGGGGCACACAAAGTGCCTCCCTATCACTATGCACCCCCTGTTCCTGCACGGCATGGACTGCACGGTCCATGCCTTGCAGGAACGTGCTTTGGCAGTCCTACTGCCTGCCTTTCTAAGGCTCACATATGAGCCTTAGAATAGCACCGCCGTGAGACCGCCAAAGACCCGCCCCCAGACCAGGAGACAACTCTTAATCTGGCGAGCGGTGCGCAGACGAGTTTGGCGGTGTGATAGCGGGACGCTGGTGTGGCAGCCCACTGCCACACTGCCGAATTCGTAATCAGGCCCATAGTCCGGGTTTTCAGGTTTCAGGGATGGGTAGCATTCAGGAATAGTAAGGGGTTTGTAGGGTTCAGAGAAGGGAAGCGTTATGGGGTAGTATGGAGTTTTTTATGTTTAGGGAAGGGTAGCTGTAAGGTAAAGTGAGGGTTTTAATGCTCAGGGAAGGGTAGCTGGAAGGGGTAGTACCAGGTTTTAGGGTAGCTTCAGGGTCCGACAGGGCCTTGCCTGGTCGTAGAACCAGGCACAGGGAGGCTATGAGCCACCTGCTTAATCGTTTCTTATACAATACAGGCAGACAGTATTTGTGAATATATATGTTTGCATTTGTTGGTACATTAAGGCCAGACCTATTAGCTTTTCCAATGATTGTTGTTCTATTTTTCTCTTTGATTCTCTCTCACTCACTATGTCCTTGACTCTTTCTTTCTCTGGCTCTTTAATTTGTCTGAAGCTTTCTCTCTCTTGTCCCTCTTTTTGACACTATCCTCTTTCTACTTTTTCTGCTCTCTGGTTCTCTTTCGCTCTAGTGTCGGTGGTCCCTACTTCTCACCTACTACAGACACTTTCGTTCTCTTTCTCATTCACTGTCTCTCCTACCTCCACTCTTTTCTCTGTGTCCCGCCTGGCTTTGCTCGCTCCCTCTCCCTCAAGTTTTCAATTGGTTGATAAACACACCTGCCTACGAGCAGGTTTACTTCTTCAGCATTCCAGCATGTGACGGCGCACCCCAGCTGAGAGTCGACAGTATAGAAATTGCACAGTAAGCCCTTGTACTTGATGGATTCATTACTCAGATGAGTCTTTGATGCTGCCGTGCTGGCGGATGGGCCTTCAAAGCCTTGGAAGTGACCTCCCTGTGACTCTTGAATTTCTCAAGGCTGACTTTGTTTCTGTATTCTCCGAAAGAGTATAATCTGTCATGTGCTTCCTATCGCGTTGCTGCCTTTTGTGCCTGTGCCTCTTGCATGCCCGGTTTTCCTTTTCGTCCCATAAATAATTCACATCACCTTTCGCTTGCAGGGCCTGGCTGCGCTATCGGTTTTTGAGGAAAACCTGCAGGGCAGAGTACCAGCGCAAGATGCATCGCGCAGAACGTCATTTCTGTACACGGAAATTGAAAACAATCCTTTGTAGCTGGAATGCCTGGGTGCATTTTCGAAAACGGCAACATACTCGTAAGTTTTAAAGGCGCTTTACATCTTCATACGTGGCCTGCAAGCGAGAAGAGTGTCTATGAGACCTTGGGTAGATGTACTTAAGGATTTTGCGGTCGTAAGCCCCGGAATGCGCAAAATCACTGGGTTTTGGACAGTGAAAACTCTGTTTGTTTTGCTCAAAACGCATTTTACGAATCGTAAACTTTTTTCCCTCATGTAAAATGGGCTTTGAGACTAATACCGAATCGTAATTTGGAAAGGGCATGAAAGGGGAGTGATATGTGGCAATAGTTTGCAACCGCAATTCGGTCAGCTAACCATTGGTCAGTTACCAACTCGTCAAAGGAGGTGGTAACTGATTCTCAAAGGACCCTTCCTCTCCCCAGTGTTTTCACAAACTGATTTTTTTTTTTAAGCGGCACTTGTTCTTTTAAGGATTATGGACTTAAAAATACACAGGTGGTGGTGTGCTGTTCCTTGCAGGCCACCATGATCCCAGTGTTAGTAGCCAATCACAGGAAGTTGTAAATTGCGACCAGCGTGATTAATATTAGGCCGGTCGTTCTGAGACCCCCTGCAAATAATGATTTCACAAACTGGCCTAGTACAAAGGTCGGTTCACAAAAAGTCACTGTGCAATTTGTGACCACTTTTTGCAAATGGTCTCTCTGTAAATCTGACTCCTGTTTCTCTTAGTTGTGCAGTACTGTGTATGAAATTGCCTATTTGCTTTGCTTTCTGTGGCCTCAGTTTTTTTGTTTGATCATGAATCTTGGCATAATAGGTGTGCTAGCCATGGACAAAATCATTAGGTGTGGCCTTTTCAAGCATACATTTCTAAAATGCGCTAGTAGATTCATCCTCGACTGCAGCCTGGCAAATTTGCAATACAACTGTAGAACCTGAAGAGGGACTTTTTCTTTTATTTCCATCATAGTAAGGCATAGCCCCCCTTTTACTCCCGAGTTGACTCTAAAGAAATCCTATCAACCAAAAACAACAATTAAGGAATGAAAAGTGCATGCGTTCTGTGCTTCACTATTCTTCCCTGGATTACACGCTGAGATACAGCAACCTATATCTGGATGAGAGAACTAATGTAGTCAGTCAAGTATGACACCAAACTGCCTACCCCTTAGGCCACACTGTAATTCAACACTCTTCCAACCAAGCACTCCAGCATACTGCAGTGTAGTGAGCTATCTGCCAGTTAATGCGCTTCGGTGCCTTGTCAGTGGGTATTGAAGCACTGTATAAATGCAGCTTCATTCGAATTCTATTCCATGCAGAGTGGGAGCTTCCAGGGGCTGTCTTCAGGCTGTGGTTCTACCAAGAATTGTTTTCAGATTGAAAAAGCTACCCCAAAACTGTGAGCGCTTTTAAAATAAAAAGTGCAGCTGAGGTTAAAGCACCTTACCTGTCTGCAGCAAAAAAGACCTGAAAATTGGAAGATATCCTCTAAAGAAGCAACATTTTCTTTTTTTTCATAGAGAAAACCTTTGCTAACATGATGTTAGAACTATTTCTAAAGACAGTGGTCCCCAGACAGAAAATAAGTTATAAATCAATAAATATAGACCCAATCAGTACTATATTGTAGACATCTGTCCAGCCGGACAGATATTTAATATGCAGTCAAATAATGTTTACAGACAATAAACATGGAACAGTTTAAGTGGGACACAAGCCTGCATCCAACTTAGCAAGAAAGACGTACAACATAAAGTAAGGGGTTCAGGCAAAGGAAATTGTTTGTTTCAAGCACATTTCTAATAGAACAAACAGAATATACATGAGACACCATTACATAGAAATTAGAACATTTTCAACGGGTGTATATGGTGTACAAGGTGTCGACGGCGTTTCGATCCCTTAAAAGAATAATGGGATCATCCTCAGGACATTATAAATAACATGCCTGTTTTCATATGGCTTAAATTGCCAACGTGAAGAATGGAGCTGTGACAAAAGGTCTTGAGAATCAAGAAGAACGGAAGGCCACCGGCATAGGATCTGTAGGGATGGTGGTCTTAGTTATAATCCTGGGGAGTATGCACCGGAGTCAAGGTTCCGGTTAAGGGAGTTCCATTGTGGACATAATTCCAATGAAAAGCAAGCCGCATTTGCGGTCTTGAGCCGTAATACAGGCCAGTGCGTATGTAATCTAGGGTCCGTCACAGCCTGGGTGTGATAAGGGCTGGGGGAATGGTAATGGCCATGTTCCTCGAGTGTATTCTGGTACAGGGGTTTCCCTCTAGGAGGGAGACTCTACGCACTCATGTTAAGTATTTGTTTGGGTTTTTTCAGTTAGATGTCATGGTTCCTTTCTTTTTCTATGGTTTGTGGGCGAGGGCAGGGGGGTGGGGGGGTCAATTGGGGCTTTTTCAGAGGAATCCTACGCCAAAAGGGCATCATCCCCTTCTAGGTACATATGGCGGTTAGAGTGCTTACATGGAACGCTCGGGGATTGAATTCCCCTAACAAGCGTCAACGCTTCTGGAAGTACCTGCATGATCACAATGTCCAAATAGCAGCTCTGCAGGAGACGCACCTCAAAAAGTCAGACGAGTCCCGGCTACGCCATAGAGCTTATCCCTTCATATTTCGATCTTCACACTCCTCGAAACAAAACGGGGTGGCATTGTTGTTTCACGCAGGGGTCCCCTTTCAAGTCCAGGACACTAAAACAGACAAAAGCGGGAGGTTCCTTATGGTTCGGGGGGACCTTAGAGGCCGCCAATGCACGTTCGCAGTTCTGTACGCTCCCAACACAGGTCAACAAGATTTCATCCTCTCCTTCCTTATGTCTCTGGAGAACTTTGCCCAGGGGGACATAGTGCTCTTGGGGGATTTCAATCTAGTCTGGGATCTGGGTATGGATACGACGCACTCACACAGGGCTCCAGGAGGGGCGTTTGGAAAGGCGCTGCATTCACAGCTTCAGCGCATGGGGTTGGTAGATGTATGGAGGGAGGCCAACCCCACGACGCGAGATTACTCGTTCTTCTCTCACTCACACAGAACATATTCCCGTATCGATCACATTTTCATGAGCCAGTTCTTGCTCCCATCCGTACTGCAAACTCAGTTCCATCCGATCTGCCTATCGGACCACGCCCCCCTGGAGTTGACAATCACCTGGCCAAACCCGCGTCCAAAACATGCTCGATGGTATTTCCCCAATTTCCTGTGCAGGGATATACTTCTACGTGATGACCTCAGAAGGGCCATTAAAGAATGTCTAGAGCTGAACGACCCTGAGGCTACTTCTCATGCAACTACCTGGGACGCTCTTAAGGCAGTTGTCCGAGGCAAGTGCATCGAACTGGCCACTACTTTACGCTCTCAACAATGTGCAGAGCGCCTTCAATTAGAACGAGAATTAACAGCTGCAGAGCAGGCCCACAAGGATAGCCCCTCGGCTCCGTCACTACGGAAGGTCACGGCTCTAAAAGGGAAACTGCAGGCCATCTACACCAACAGGGCGGAGAAATCCATCCTACGCCTACAATCTAGGGGTTATGAGGGCGGGAATAAAGTGGGATCCTTGTTGGCGCGCCAACTCCGGGCCAAGCAGGAAAAAGAGTATATCAAACTAATAGTGGATGAGCAGGGTGTAGAGCACAGGTCAGAGGAGGGGAAAGCGCGGGCCTTTGAGAATTTTTATAGGACTCTTTACACCTCAGAACTTTCAGGGACGCATGACCCATCGGGGTACATGAGCCCCATAGACCTCCCTCAGGTCGGGGCTTGCTCTAATGAAGAGTTAGCGAAACCCATAACCGCTGAAGAGGTACAGAAGGCAATCGACTCCCTTAAACTCCAGAAGGCTCCAGGGCCGGATGGCTTCTCAGCCCACTTCTATCGTACTTTTGCGCCGGAGCTCGTTCCCTTCCTAACCATACTATTTAACATCATCGCCTCTACGCAACAAGTCACTCCTTCCATGGGCGAAGCAATTGTGGCAGTGCTTCCTAAACCTGGTAAGGATCCCTCCGCTTGCTCTTCTTACCGCCCGATTGCTCTTCTAAACCTAGATGCAAAAATTGACTCTAAAATCCTGGCCACTCGTCTCGAATCCATCCTCCCTGGTCTCATAGATCCAGACCAGTCCGGATTTATTAAGGGGCGTCAAACCCATGATAACTTGCGGCGCATCAGCCATATCATTGAAAAGGCCCGCAAAAAAACCATCCCAACAGCGCTTCTCTCGCTTGATGTGGAGAAAGCCTTTGATCGCGTGGAATGGCCCTTCTTATTTAAAGTGCTTCAGCGCTTTGGCTTTAACGAAACTTTTATAGGGATGATTCGCGCTAACTATCATTCCCCCAGCTCTCGGGTCCTTGTCAACGGAGTTGCTTCTTCCCCTTTTCGCCTGGCTCGCGGGACGAGACAAGGCTGCCCCTTGTCCCCCTCCTTTTTGCCTTGAGCATAGAACCCCTGGCACATAGGATCAGAGGAAACCAAGAGATCCATGGTATACGTTTTGGCACGGACGACCACAAGATATCGCTATTCGCCGATGACGTGCTTCTTCCAGTGTCGGACCCTCTTGTCTCTCTTCCGGCCATCCATGCAGAGCTAGAGGCGTTTGAAAGGGTGGCGGGATTCAAGATCAACCGGTCCAAATCCTTCCTACTAAATTTAACAATACCTAAAGATGATTGGCGAGGGGTGGAAGAGGTGTCACCATTCCGCTGCACCATCAAGGAGATCACTTACTTGGGTGTTAAGCTTACTCCTCGAATACAGGATCTATACAAAGCTAACTTCCCCCCTTCTGAGACAACTAAAGACGGATCTGGGAAAATGGAGAGGGGCTTACATCACCTGGTTGGGCAGGATTAATGCCATTAAGATGAATGTTCTCCCTCGCTTACTCTATCTTTTTCAGGGTTTGCCTATCCCAGTGGAGGGAGGCCTATTTAGGGAGCTGCGGCATATGCTGACCACATTTATTTGGCAAGGGAAAAGGGCACGACTTCCCTATAATTTGCTTACTAGACCGCGTAAAGAAGGTGGTCTGGCACTACCGGACTTTCAGTCCTATTATCGAGCGGCGCAAGTGCGGGTAATTACGGAATGGTCGCTGCGGGCTTCGGAGAAGCATTGGCTGCATATTGACAGGCAGATAACAGGGCGTACTATTTGGGATCTTCTATGGAAGCCAAAGCAAGACAGACCTCTCAATGCCTACATAAGCACGCCTACGTCCACCACACTAAAAGTCTGGGATACCCTCACTAACAGACTGCACCTTACGACCTTTCCCTCCCCTCATACGCCTATACATTTCAATGCTGCATTTCCCCCGCACTACAAGAAGGTCCCTTCGAGGCTTGGAGGAGGGCGGTTGCCTCTTGATCTCTCACTTGTTTGAAAGAGGAGAACTCATCTCTTTTCAAGAGTGCAAGAAGCAATTTGCATTGAATGACAAAGAAGAATACCACTTCTTGCAGCTGAAACACTGGGTGCAGCGACCCCTGGTGCGGCTGGCCGCCACCAGGGAGTTGCTCTCTATCGAGAGGTTTGCTCAATCGGGGTCCTCTTCCAAGGGATGTATCTCCTATCTGTACGCTCTCATACAAGCGACGAGTCCCAGAACGGCACCGCGTTTTAAACGCTTTTGGGACGCTCTCGTAGATACTCCATTGGAGGATAAGCATTGGGAACATCTGGGCAGGGATATAGTGAAATTCAACCGCTCAATGTATCTCAGAGAAGCACACTACAAAATCATGTACGATTGGTACTTGTACCCTCAGAAACTTCACACGATTTTTCCTAGTTCGTCGGACAGGTGTTGGAGGGGATGTGGGATGTTAGGCGATTTCAGGCATATATGGTGGGACTGTCCTGCCATTAAACCTTTCTGGAAAGAAATTCTGTCCCAAATCAAGCTTATCTTAGGATATCCTATTCCCACCTCCATGGAACAAGTTCTGTTGGGGGTCCGGGATCCTGCGTTGAAGCGGCAGACTCAGGGTGACAAATCAGTGATGTGGCTTTGTTTGGGGGCAGCCAAAATGGCAGTTGCTGCGGCTTGGAAAAAACAAGAGGCCCCTTCCCTAACCCAATGGCATGCGAGACTGTGGAGGGCTTTGGCTTTGGAGCGCATGACTGATATAATTGAAGACACTAGGAAAGGTTTTGATCACATCTGGTCTCCGCTGGTCAGCTACTTGTCGGAGGGGCTCCCTTTGACGGCTTGCGGTCCAAGGCTTAGGGCCCTTCATTTGTTCCTTATCTAATTGTTCCATATGGACGGGCTTTCTGAAGAGGGCGTTGAGCACCCGAGTAGAGGCCCAGATAACCCACTCCTCGCGCTCACATTTCTCTAATCCGCACCATGACATCACAGTTCTGTTTGTTTCTTTTTTTTTTTTTAGGTATAATTAAGATTCCTTTTTAAGTTAAATTTTGGGGAGGGTAGATTGTATTCAGAAACATGATTATGAAAGCAACATGTTAAGACGAAGCTGTGTTATATATTAAAGTGCATTCGCCGCGGACCTTGTGGGGAAAATGTAACCTGCATGAGCGTTTCGTTTATCTGGGTGGAATGTATTTACAACTAATGTTGCCTATGTAATGCTATGGTCGCACTCTCTGAGAAAAATTTCAATAAAACAGAGTTTGAAATAAAATCTGCACAAGATAACTAGGCCCAGGGGGATTTTTTTACATTGGCCACATCTTGTAAAATTTTGTGAATTTCATGAAATTTCACTGGTGCAGAAATGTGCATGGTTATTTCTCGCGGGCAACTGGTTTGAGAGTAGAATACATTGCAGAGGCATTTTGTTCCTGAACCAGTATCCTGTTGGTACTACATAAGTATCTGAATGGTAGTTATGCCATCGCATTCAACTTTAACTAAAATTAAAGTTTAAATAAGATTCCCATAATTTTGTGTAATTACCATGGAATTACACAAATGAATTCTCAGTTTCACACAACTGTACAGTAAAATAACAAATGTGTTTTAAAAAAAATAGTTTCACGTTAAGGATGCAAGATACAGTTGGGATGATGTAAATGTGTTGATAACCTTCAAAAACTCATATTGTTTTTTCTAGTGGCAGCAATGAAGATCCAAAAGGCATTCAATGAAGCTCTTCTGAAGCGCATCCTAAAGGCATGGCACGTGGATGCGCAGGACTCTAAAAAGACACGGGAGTATTTTGAGGTACGGGAACTTTTGGCATCACTTTAAGGGGGCACCATATGTAAACCCATCCCTTCCAGCAGGCTGTAACGTAAACTATTACTAAAATCATTTCCATCGGGACCTTCCAGTCTGACCGCGGAGCTCCTTCCAGGGTAGAGGTGTTTAAGATAGTGATCTCAACTTCACCATCTAAAAATACCTCACAAGTACTGCATTACTGCACTCAGAATGTAAACTCAAGAGAAATTTTCCATCAACAAAGCCTTTTTAAGTGCAATAAAATGTTAACTGTGTATACGTATAAGTTGGCAATATATACACTGCTGGAAGAGGCAGATTCAGCTGGAGGGCAAGAATGGGAGTCCCGTCTTAAAGTCAACGTATCTCAGGTTGAAACTATGACCTGAATGCAACAACAAGCGATGTAAGGCCGTAAGATTTTGAAATCACATCCCAAGATCTTGGAGTCTTCAGCACATACGCAAGGGACTTTTATACACATCTTCATTAAGCATTAAGTGCAGTGACAAGAGAATGTACAAAAATCTGGTGTAAGCACATGTAGTAATATTTGTGTGTTTGTGCATGCACTCTTAAGACTAAGCCCAAGATTGCTGTCAATCCGAAAAAAAGAGTGGTGTGCTGGGGAGTGGACTCAATCATTGCTTTTAGTGATTTAAGGGAAAAGTGTCTCTTCTATGCACTGTGACAAGTTGTCTTTATTATTATTTGTTTTATTATTTTCATAAAAAAACAATGTGCAAATGCAACCTCACAGCGCCACATTGCTACAAGAAACAAGTGATCAGATGACCACGTTCAATATGCAGGCAATAGTGCGTAAGCACCATTAGCAGTTCCCTGCCGTAATAGGGTTGTGTCTTCCACCACAATGTGAGAAGCACAGCATATCTAGTCTTGCATATAATCGTATACAGTGTTCTCACAACAATATATCTCCTAAGGACAAGGTGGCAGGCCATATGGGGAGTGCAGCAGGTCATGAGTCATCTCTCCATTTATCAATATCTTGATTTATCTTGGGAACAACATTGACTTTAAATCTAGGCCGCTCCCCAGCCATAGTCCATGCCAGCAACCCTGCTTCACATATCTACAGGTGGACCTGCTATATCTACCCAACATACATACATCTATTTGCAGATCGTTCAATAACATGTACAAACTTGCAAATTTTACCTCATTCTCACTTTCCGCTGTTCCCTATGTAATACCAGTATACAATGCTCCACGTTTTTCCAGTGTTGCCCACTACTCCAAGCAGCGACTGCATCACCTCCTCCTAATTTTGCATATCGGAAATGTGCACCACATACTTTGTTCCCCAACCACAAGTAGATTTGGTTTTATTTTTCAGTCCTGAAGAATTGTCCAGATCGATAGCGTCACCTGAGGCAAGAAACATGTTGACTTACACACACACTATTTTAGGAGCTGGATAGGACCATTTCTCCCACATTCAGCCACCCATTACTTTTTAATCATAACAAGAGAACCCACCTATTAAATTTAATTGGGTATCTCCTAGCTATTTTTAGAGCCACACATTTACATTACACCAATCTACACCTCACATCGGCATCTCTTGCTCAAACGGCCTCTGGCAAAGAGCCTCCTTGAGGGGCCCGTTGGGCATTGCAGCACCGGCCCAAGGACGAGCTGCTGATGATGAAGCATGACACCCATTCGGTTGTGTGAGGGCTCTTGCTTCTGAACAATCGAATCCACTGATCTGTTGTCTGTTTCCCTAACCTAGACCCCACCCAGGGACTGTGCATACCTTTTGTATTATATAATATCCTGTGGAGCCTGTATGCTAGACCTTAAAGCACTCCTAGTCCCCCTCTGTGTTTAACCTATTATACTACTTCACCAACCTGCTGGTCACTATCCCCTGTGGCACATTTCATACACTGAACAAAATATCTCATATGGAACAGGGGGAGACACAGAGTGACCCTGACCAAACTGCAGCTCTCGACGAACCATGGAGGACTGGGGACCCTGATATTCGAGCCCTATTACTTAGTGGCACAACTCCAGTGGCCAGCCTGCTGGCTGTCAAGCCATAATTCAGTGGAGGTGTGCTCGGGGGAGAGATCAAAGCACTGTGCCTCGTGCGAGAACTATTCCTCCCCATGATGGCACTGCCTACAGTCCCTAACAGCCTGTTCCAGGTCTTATATGAGAGCTATTGCACAGCACTGCGGGCCTCCTCCGACATACTGCCATACGTGCCACAGATACCCCTGCGATCCATGCTAACCTTTAGGTTGGCTGTTGGCCGTGGGGGGCAGAGTTCTGGAAGTCCTCAGGAGTGGAGACCCTGGGCAACTTGTTTCACGATAGACCCTCAATCCCATTTGATCTACTGACCAAATAGACTGGTCTCCCGGCGGGACAGTTTCAGTTGTATAGGCGGCTGATGGCAGAGTTGGCGCGAATACAGACGAAAACCACCCCAGAGCCCACTGCTCAGCCCCTGACACAGGTACTATTTACAGTGGGTACAGGGCGGAGACTCATTTCCTGGATTACTAAAGCTATATCACATAGAACACTAGACCTGCTGGCACCTCCCGACAAACATGGGGACATGATATATTCCGTCTACTAACCCCTAAAGAATGGAGTAGAGTGCTCACATACCCACGGAAGGTCTCACATAACGCGAGATTCCAATTCATCCAACATAACATTCTGCACAGAGCATATCTAACACCGGCCAAAGTACACAAAATGTACCCCACTGTCCTGTTCCTATGGCAGACATAATACACATGTTCTGGGATTGTCTGATCACCTGCACTATCTGGACAGAGGTCTGTTCAGCTCTCGTGCGCACTACCGGTCGGCATGACCTCGACTGCATTGCCAGTTGCCTGTTAGGCTTATATAATAGCCACAAGACAGTTATGGCGCATTCAACTGCTTTATTTATCTGGCATTGTTGGTCCCCTGATGAACTTGGATGCACTGGAAAGCCCCGATATTACCTTCAGCCACGCAAGTGCAGAACATGATGATTCAATGGGCCAAGACAGTGTCCACTACACTCTGCCATGAAGAAATAAGAGGATAGTGGGACGACTTACTCTTCACATTTCAAGGAGAACCAGACGACGCTAGACCCCCATAGACTAGAATACACATGCCACCCTGATTTCCACCCCCGACCCTACCCACCCCACCTCTGCTTTAGAACAGCGCGCCACTACGCCCCTCCACACGCCAACTTGTTCATTGTAAGCCTGCCACCTTGTGCCCGTTACGATTCCTGCCATAGACACCACCGAGGCACACCTACATTGACTATGATCATTATTTAGGACTAGGCTCACAGTTCTGTTATTGTTTCATGGTGGTGTACTTTCACAGTGTTACAACCACACACTACCTACAGGCTATGATCCATGCGCACTATTGTAAGCGAGATATGTCCTCGTGTTAACGCTATGGTAAACTGCTGAAAAAACGTAATAAAGATGGTTGAAAAAAAAGTACTGAAAGAACACTCAAGGACTTAGTGTTAGCCCCATGTAAGTGTCTAAGTGTAATTGAGCACATGTACCCGCACTTTATTCCTCTGCATTTTCCTTTAGCGTTTGGAAAGAGGAGAACTTGAAGATGGCACAGATTTGTCTTCTTCGCCTAATTCACAAGAGGGCCAGGATGAAGTCTCGCTGTTACCTCAGAAGGCAGTGTTACGGGTGAGTGTCAAGTGCTATCATAGATTAACTACCAGTTCTTACCCACCATTGACTACCCGTGTAGAAGACTTAAGTCTGTTCATTTATAAGCAGTCATTCTTTGAGAAGTTGAGAGGGAAGTTTTGAGAGTAATCATTTTCCAAATGGACTTTATGTATCTATGGCATGTAAGGGTGAGAGTTACTAACCTGCTCCAAACCAATTCACTCTAGCTACTGTTTTTAGTCGCAAACAGCTGGAAGAAAGAAAATGAGGACGTTCAGAAAGAACATAAACACACAAAACCTAGACAGACTTTGGAAGGTTGTCTTTGAGTGTGGAATAGTAATTTGTCCATATATTCTAAACTTATATGGGCATTTCTTCTTTTGGGGATCACGAGCTGTTTGGCCATAAAACCATTTTCGTCATGGAAAACCTTTTCAGTCTTTGGTAAAAGATTTTCACAATGTTGTTCGCACACCATCCCACTTCTCCATCCCATCTAACTATCTCTGCCTTGAATCCTTACTAGATTTTCTCTCCAAATTCTAAGTACTCTTCTCTCCCAGCTCACTGCTATGTTCAGAAAATTATGCTCTTCCTCTTTGCTTCCACGTTTCTGATTTATTCTTTGTATTATTTGTTCTCATGCTTCCTTTTTGTGACCAAATAGCCACTCAAATCATATGGCAATTGTGGACCTAATTTGGTGGCAGAGAAGACTACATTTTCAGGCAAGGAAAAGCAGATTATATTGTCTACATAGCGATCAAAGGAAAATTATACAGCATATTTTGTAGCTTTATTTTTTTGTAGCTTTATTTTATAGCTATATTAAAATCTTAGCACGCAAGGTGATCATAACTTTATAGAAAATACAGTGCTTTCTTAATTATGAAAACTGCACAAATTCAGTGACCCCTTTTCATAAGTATTTTAAACTTCAGCTGGCAGTCTGTACACTATGCTTCAGCAACCTACCCAAGGAGCATTCAAAAGGTATTTTACCAGCCCTTAATGATTTGCCTTGCCATAGTACTTGGAGTGTGAAGTTGCCAATATGGAAAAACCTGCTAGCGCTGGTTCTGAGGACCTATCCCCCATACACATGGTTGTATGATCTTCATCTTTGCCCTTACCTATGGGTTTGGAATACTGGCTTTTTTATGTCAGCCTGATGAAATTCTATTAGTGTATACATGTTTCCCACGACCTGCTAATTATCTTGATCAGGCTCAACTCCTAGTAGCCGTTTTGCCTATTTTGTTAGTTTATTTAGTTTTAATGAGGGTACAATGAGAAAATGCTAATAAACAAAACTTTTGAAAAAATGATGGTGCCTTGCATGTAAGCACAGGAACACCATTTCATTTACTTCGACCTTTGCCACATCCAGAGTGAAATAGTTTGTGTAAACCTAAACAGTGCTGCATTTTACTGAAAAAACCCCGCATGTCACCACTTCCTGTCAGAAAAGGTTGCCTCTGTTAATCTGCACATTACACTGACGTTTTTAAAAATGTCCTCTAGAGATCCGTTTTATGTTATGTGTTTACACCATATGATTTACAGATGCGCTTATTTCTAACAAGAAACAGTACTGTACATTGGATATTCTGCAAATGCCTCGCAATGACTCCCTTATCAGATCTAAAATATAGATGCAACATGTTTAAGATTCTTTCAAATTCCTGACTGTCTTGAAATAACTGCTGCTGTTCAAATACTACATGAATTTGCATGGTTACCTACCCAAACATATATTCATGACAAGGAAAGGTTCTTTCATTGATGTTTGAAGTACATTAAAGACATATGGTGGTGCAGTAGACAAGAGCCAGCCGTGTGCCATTCATTCGTTCAGTTGTGTATATTAGCATCACCTAAGCAAAATTCTTACCTCCTAAACGATTGCAAACAGCAAGCCACAGGAGAACAGTGACTAATTCGCTTTTTCACTGATTCACAAGCTTCGTTGCAATCCATGTGTGAAGCACTTTATTAACTTTTGAAAGTTTGAGCAACGAATATTTTTTAAGTCTGCAGATTATGCAGCAGATGGTGATTAATGTGGCAACTCCATAATTAAGCAGAAAACATTGAGCCTAGAGAATCGTGTGATTCCAGTGACTGTACCTGTGATTATTTCTTTTGTCTCTCTTTTTATAAAGGGAATGTTGCTTATTTATGTATTTAACTTTCGTATTTTTCTGCATTGAGATAGAATATTCACGTTTTTTTGGTAATGTCCATTTATACTTTTGACTGTAAAGGCACTAAAGTTAGTTCTGTTTGAATGCCTATGAAATGTAGATGGTCAGACGATCTCTAGTTGTGATAGTGCACTTCATCTGGAGTAAAGTGTATGTCTAATCTCATACCCTTCATCAAATATAATTCTGTGTGTATGTCTATGAATTAATATAACTTATTGACTGTAATTTCCAGATTGTTGAACCTTGAGCTATCCTATTAGTCCCATTGGTAATACTCACCAAAAACATGATCTTGGACCTGATTTAGAGTTTATCACACAAGATACTACACATGGTTGAGTAGTGTTGCGGGGAAAGTGTATTAAAAAAGACAAGACTCCTCTTGGCAAGGAAAAATCAAAAAGCAGGTTTACTGTCGCGTCAGGGAGAGTAGCTATCTCCACACAGGTAAACAGGTGGTCTTGGATTGCTGCTCACAGGGGGCCACTTAAATAGTCACACAAACATTGTGTCTTACTAAAGGTCAAATAATAGGTTACTCAAAAAGTATATATTTGTTACAAAAACATCACATCACCTGTGTCTTCAAACTCCTGCCCTTTTCTCTCCACATTCTTTATTGTAATTCTTACAATGCTTAACAAACCATTTATTTGCTTCTTTCATATGCATGTGTGTTTTATTGCTCTGCTCCCAAGACTTCTTATCAGAATCTTTGTACTCCTGGCTAACTCTGCCTTTTTTCTTCAAGTCACATTTTTAATTTACCAAGAACACAGAATACGTGCTTGTTGTGCAGTGACCATAAGTTCGCTGAGGCTTACAAACATGGGTTTTCCTTTAACTAAGACATTGCTGATCATGCACACTATTTCCTAGTGAACTCTTCACCTGTCTTGCTTCACTGTGGATTTTAGGCCTGCACTGCTCTTTCACCACATCTAACTCTGTGACCCTCTCTGCTGATGTCTGTGGTAGTGCAGTTTCTTCGCATTAAGTTTCCTCTCTAATATTCTCCCCTCTAGTTGATATTTCAACTACTGGCTCTAATCCGGAGTCTGCACTTGGCACTAGATCAGGGGTCTCCAACCCTTTCTGTAGTGAGAGCTACTTCTGATCTGACACAATGTTACAAGCTCCCCCCACGCCCAGTTTCATTGAATCTAAGGCTAATGTCCATGGAGCCAAAGACTATGCCATGATTTGAACAAATACTTTGACTAGGGGCTCTATGACTGGGCTGCTAAGTGTGTCAGTCAGAGCGTGGTCTTTGGGGATTTATGAACATTTGTGTGTATGAATGAGACATTTGTTTATGGGTGAATGAGAGTATGCGTCGTAAGTGCTTGTGGCACAGGATATACCTTTCGCCATATGTGGCAAAATTACATGTATAACATAAACATACAAACAATTTTCATGCAAGCGCAGAAAAATGTTCTGCAAAGAATGTTTATAATATGGAACATTTTTCTGCACTTTAAATTTCTCCCACTTAAAAAAATGGCTGTATTTTTCAGCTATAAATATGACACAGTGCCTACCAACCAGTGGGAGCAAGATGCCTGCTGCACGTAAATGCAACACTTTGAATTGGGAAAGAATGAAACCGAGGAGTTAACTTTATATTTATATGGATTCCATAAAACTCATCATTTAAATTTTCCCCCATTTCAAAGTGTCACATTTACAATCAGCAGCTTCTTGCACCCAGTGACCTGTAGACTCGGTGCCATATTTATAAAAGAAAAATACAGCCATTTATTTAAATAGGAGTGATTTAAAGTGAAGAAACATGCTTCATAAAACATTACAACATAATTGGCTTAAGTGAAAAGGGAGAAAAACATTGACTCAATGTTTCATAGAATTTGTTTATCCACTTAAAATTGCTTACATTTGAAAAAAATGACTGTATTTTTCAATTATATATATGTGTTTACTGGCCACTGGGAGCAAGAGGCCTGCTGTTTGTAAATGCAACACTTTGAAATGGGATAACATTAAAATGAAGAGCTAACTTACTCGCTAAGTTAACTCTTCATTTTTCCCATTTAAAAGCATTTAGAAACGTCATTTTGTTCTCATGCTCCAATATTGAGTTGACAAAGACTTTAATTTAAGATTTTAATACCTCAGTGCTTCAGTTCTTCACCTCTGTGCCCTGGCTCATAAATCTGACTCCAGCGCTGCTCATTATCTGGCCCTGCTATCTTTAGCCTGAAGATAATAATGTAAAATAAACACACCCTTCCCTTAACTTAATGGGACCCTGTGCTTATTTAAAAATAAACTCAAGGCTGTGAGTTACTCTGAAGGTGACTGTGAGCTACTGGTAGCTCGCGATCAACTGGTTGAAGACACCTGCACTAGATGATATGTATTGCCCTGAGCATCTACTACTCGTGTCGGTGTCCTAACTGTAAACATCCCTCCCGACTTTGTACTGATCCTTCTACAACATGCTAAAATTAACTGAATACCACAACATATCAACAAAAGTATCACAAGAGCTGAAAATAAAACTTTTGAAAGTCTCGACATCCAGGATGGTAGTAAAGCAAATCACCCATCAAACCAGTTATCTGGGGCACCGCCTTCATCTACCATTTTCTTCCGTAGATTATGCAAAGTTTGTATAGCCGCTGACAAAGTTCCATTGTCAGCATAATTTGCTGGGACATAAGTACAACAAGCAGTCCCTCTCTTCGCACATAGCCGTCCTTCCATGGCCATCATACGGTCAGGCACATACCGGTGCTGCATTATCATCATTCTCATGGCAAGCAGCTCTTCCTTTATGGCATTAAATCCATCTTTCGTGGTACTGATGCATTTCAACCATTCCCATCGAGTTATCTGTAGCCATCGAGCAATTGCCCTTGCCTGAACAAACGGCAAAATACTTCTAAAGAACAACTGTGTATCGTTAAACAACCGCCACTCTTGGGGATCATCATTCCATGTGGTACTGCTATATTCTGCAACTGTTCTCCTTCAATGATGATGTAACAAAGTCATTGATGGCTCATGGGGTGTTCATGTAAGATTGACAAATTTACTCCTGGAATTACCAAGACAAGGGCATGCAAGGTTACCAGTGTGCAGAGGCCATTCCAGTTCGGTGGCAACTGAGTGTACAGTAGTTCTCAACACTGCCAATAATAGTCCATGAGGCTGGAGGTGCCCCCTGCATGTTGACGTTATCTATTGTGACACTGCAGTTGACATTATATCCTACATTAACAGTGCCATTTCCTCTGGAACATAAAGAAACAGACATTAATCTCATGACTGTCTGAGGACTTACAGTACTATGCATCCAAATGTATTGCACAACATTATCATCCCATATATGCGCACACTTTTTTACTGCATCCTGACTAATATCAGTACCATTCCATAAAGACATGGTCCTGCAAGAGAATTCAATATTGGAATGCCATTGATCATGGGCATAAACTGATCCAGTAGCTCTAAATCTTGGCCTAGGAACACAATCTGGGGGTAAATAACTATTACACTCGGTGGGCAGGCGTGTTACTCCTAAAAACCCTACACCTAAGATCATTTGTATCCATTCTAGAGTGTTAGGACGACCTGTTTTCTTCATTTGTGCTATCTCATCCTTAATGTCTTGCCTGCCTGTAACGATATATAAAACTTCTGCTAAAGAGTCATATTTTGTAGCATTAACTAGAAATTGTACTACCCTAACATGTGTTGGCTGCATTCGGGTCTTAATCCTACAGAGGTAGAGATGTAAAAAACAGGAACCACAATCCTAGTCAGGGTAAGTCTAGTACACACTAAAATTTTACCTGTGCTCACCCTCTGGTAGCTTGGCACAGAGCAGTTAGGATAAACTAAAGAGGCAATGTGTAAAGTATTTGTGCACACACAGTAACAACACTACAAAAGTACTTCCCACCAGTTTAGAAAAATAGTCAATATTTATCTGAGTAAAACAAGACCAAAATGATAAAAATCCAACATACACAAGTCAAGTTATGAATTTTGCAATATTAAATCAAAATGCAATGCTTAGAAATCAGTAGCTCCAACTGAGGCTATCTAGTTGCACTTGACTGGGGCAAATCCAAAAGTTCAGTCTCACTGCGTCTGAGCGCGGGCCAGATACAGGAGTCACGCAGACCTGCTGACAGTACCTTGGATGCGTTGAAGCTTTGGAACTATGCTTTGAGCAAAGGAGGGAATGCGTCACTGTTGAAGGCAAAGTCGGGCAACGTCGTTGATGCATCGATGTCAAGAGCGCTGTGCATTGACCCGATGCGTCGATGTTGAACCGCTGGGCTGTAGGCGATGCGTTTACGTGAAGCCGCACAGGGCCGGGAATGCATAGAAGACGGTGTGTCGCAGACGTCAGCGATGCGGTGTAGTAGTGGTGATGCGGAGGCGCTGCATCGGGCTGCATTGTAAGTCGAGATTGTTAATTAGCGCAGTCGGCGAGTAGTGGCCACGGCTTTGGTGCAGGCAGTGGCAATGCAGCGAAAACGCAGGGAAATGCGCCAGTTCCGATTGACGTGTTGGTGTCGATGCGTTGGTTTCTTGGGTTGTAACACCAACACTCACTTCCAAGGGTCCAGGACTGGATTTGGCACCACTTGACAGACTCATAGCAGAGGAGCCCAGTTGCTGGTTGAAAGATGCTGGTGAAGTCTTTGATATCCCTGAGACTTCAGAAACTGGAGGCAAGCCCAAACAAGCCCGTGGAGAACCTTTAGAGATGCATGATGTAGAGAGTCAAGTCCAGCTCTCTCACTCACAGGCAAGAAGCAGCAGGCAGAAGGCCAACACAGCAAAGCAAGCAGCAAAGTGGCAGTCCCTCCTGGCAGCACAACAGCTCTTCTTCCTGGCAGAATGTCCTCAGTTCCAGAAGCACTCTAGGTATATGGTGTCAGAGGTCCAGTACTTATACCCATTTTAGCCTTTGAAGTAGGGAGACTTCAAAGAAAAGTTTTTGTAGGGCTCAGGACCCTGATCTTTCCTGCTCTGGCTCCAGACTCACTACAGGGGGGTATGCATCCCTTTGTGTGGGGGACAGGCTAACTCTATTCAGGTGCAAGCCTGGCTTAATGAGACGCTTAGGGCCTCTAAACAAGGGTGCCGTAGGCAGTAACATAAGTAAAGGAGAGTTTACGATCTTATGGAAAAAGAAAAATAAACAGTGCATTACGGAGTACAAAAGGCTTGCTCTGGCCGCCAAATCAGCTTATTACGCGGACCAAATTCAATTGGTCAGTAACTCTAATAAAGCCCTTTTCCAAAAAGTAAACATGCTCACGTCAATACCTGCCTGTAATTCAGCAGCCGGTAGCCAGGCTTTCTGTGATTCTATAGCAAAAAAAAAATTCTGGAAAACGTTGAGGCAATCTTCAACAAATTCTCCACAAACTGCCCCAACCCCAAGGATATCCTAACGCTCGAAGAGGGGAATTCCACTAAGCACAGCTTAAACAGATTTAATTCTCTCACTGTTAAATTACTAGCATCTGTGATCACCAATACTAAATTGGGATCTCCTCATGACCAGTGTCCACCGAAGATTATACAACTTGTGCCCGAATCGGTGGCCAGCCATCTGGTCAAAATATTCAATACAATGTTCAGCATAGGGTACTTTCTGAAACAGTGAAAGTTGGCATCTGTTCTATCACTATTTAAAAAAAGCAGTCTTAATGTGCTAGACCCTAACAACTTCCGGGCTATTTCCTGGCTTCTCTTTCCAGCCAAGGTGGTAGAGAAGGCCATGAATATGCAGCTAGCTGCCTTCATTGAAACCAACCACCTGCTGGGTGATATTCATTCTGGTTTCAGACAGGGTCGTAGCTCCGAGCCAGCGCTAATAGTAGCCACAGAGGAAATTAGGGTTACCTTAGATAAGGGCGGCAATGCAGCCCTTATCTTACTCAATCTGTCTGCAGCATCCGATACGGTCAAGACTTATTTGCATATGGCTGGGTCCAAACTGGGGTGGTGTGGTGAGCAAAAAAAAGATGGAGTAAACCCTGATCTCTGTGACTGGGGGTGAATGTTTGCATTGTTCAGCATTCCGTCCATCATTTGTTCTTTTTGCTTTTGTTGCCTTAAGTGGGAAGGGTCTGCCCAGACATGGGTCCTGTGTTCACTGTGCCATGGGATTCAAGTTAGCCTGGCTGATGAGGGGTGATACCCCGAAACCGGTCCCAGAATGCTCATTTCCGATCCAGGAAGGACCTGGCCTGGCAGTTCGGGCTGGACTGTTCCCATGAGGAGCAGTGTCAAGAATGATTTGCATATGGCTGGGACCAAACTGGGGTGGCGTGGTGAGGAAACAAACAATGGATTAAATCCAGATCTCCATGACTGGGGGTGAATGTTTGCACTGTTCAGCATTCCGTCCATCATTTGTTCTTTTTACTTTTAGAAAAGTGTCATTTTCTTACTTTAACCATTCTGTGTCTTCTGCCTGTCTCTGGACTAGAGGTCTGGGTTGGGTGACAGCTGGGCTTTGTCCATTCCCTCTAGACAGTCACACACAAAGGTCAATCATGACCTTCTGATTGACAGTCTTCAAAGTCTAGGGATTGTAGACACAGCACTGGCCCTTCTGTGCTCATTTCCTACTGTGCGGGTTCAATCTGTGCCCCTTAATGAATTTACCTCGGAGCACTTCTCCCAGCCATTTGGTGTTCCCAAGGGTTTGTCACTGAGCCCAACTCTGTTTAACCTGTACGTGACACAGCTGGCCGCCCTGACTCAGTCCTTTGGTCTATCGTTGGTATCTTATGCCAATGATACAGAGATCGTGGTATCTCTCTCTCGAAGAACTGCAATAATGTGGGCGATTCCTTTTGAAACTGCATGAGGGCAGTCAGCAATTGGATGGACAGTAATTGTCTTAAACTAAATTCATCCAAAACTGAGTTTATTCTCTTTGGGAATAACACATAGGGGGTCATTATCATAGCGGGCGGATCGCCACCGCCCGTATGGCGGTGGCGATCCGCTCGCCAATTCCCACCGCCCGCCTACCATTTGCCATATTACGATGGCGGGGGGGAGCCCGGCGGACAGAAAGACCGTCCGCCGGTTTTCCGCCGGTCGGACAGGCGACCGGGCGGAAAAGGGCTCCAATATGGTGGCGGTGTCTGCAAGACACCGCCATCCATATTAGGATGAATGCGGAGACGTGCCTTTCCATGGCGGCAATGCCGCCATGGAAAGGCATGTGGTTTCTGCCTTAGGGGGCCCGTTGCGGGCCCCCAGGGTGTTCGGGGGGTGGGGGGTGCACTCGGGGGGTACCTATGGTACCCCCCTACATTTGAATGCACAAGGTGGCAGGCACTGCGCGGTGCCTGTCACGTTGTGCATTCAAATGCACAACATGCATTTTTCACATTGCGGCGGGTGCTGCTTGCAGCACCGCCCGCCGTAATGTAAAAAATGCGGGATGCGCCCGCCAGTGTGGCGGGCGCATCCTAATTTGAATGGCGGGACCGCCGCACCTATGGCGGGCGGTTCCTTTTGCCGTTGCGGTGGTGGGCGGACTTTGTCCGCCCGCCATCGTAATGGACCCCATAGTTTTGGTCCCCTTCTTGGTGGCCCGAGGACATGGATGCTCTTCCTGCACCGGTGAAAAAGGTTAGGAACCTCGGTGTCATGATGGACAAAAAACTCAACTTTAAAGATTAAGTTAGTAAGGTTACTTCGTCTTCCTTCTTTGACCTTCAAACCATCAAAAAGATTGCTAAATTTATTCCATTTGATCGTTTGAAGACCGTTGTTGTTGCATTAGTCCTGTCAAGGCTAGACTAATGGGCTATAACAAAATCTGCCAAACGGTTCGTTAAACAGACTTATAATTCTTCAAAATGCAGCAGCCCGCATGCTTCTGAATGTCCCCAGATTCCATTGCGCATCCTCAGCCATTCGCAGGCTCCACTGGTTGCTTGTGAAGCAGCATATAGTTTTTAAAGCTTTATGCACTGCCTACAAGCTCTTCACGGACAAGGTCCTGTCTATCTAAAGGAGAGATTAATATGGTGCAAACCTAGCAAGACTCTCCGCTCCAACTCCACCAGTACTGTGGTTGTTCCTCCCTTGAAACATTCCTCCTGGGGCGGCAGGAGCTTTGTCTCATGCACGGCCCTAACTAAAAACAACTACCTCAGGACCTCAAAACCGCTAATTCCCTATCAGGTTTTAGAAAATCTTTAACAACCTGGCTCTTTAAACAATAGAATTCTCCTGGGCCTCATTGATCCTGTCTTTTTCAGAGCCAAGGCGCCTCCGGGTATTTGCTGCACTTAACAAGTTATTTGAACTCATTCATTCATTCACTAATTCATTCATTCATTCATTCGTCAGCTCCTCCCTCTCACTCTATCTCAGGAACAGCCATCATCCTGGCTATGGGCCATCAGGATGTGAGTGGCACACTTCAGCTCCCTTTGTGTGCGACTGTCTGAGGGAATACATAAAGCCCAGCTGTCACCCAACCCAGATGTGTATTCCAGCGACAGGCAGAAGACACAGAATGGTTAAAGTAAGAAAATGCCAACTTTCTAAAAGTAAAAAGAACAAATGATGGACGGAATGCTGAACAGTACAAACATTCACCCCCAGTCACGGAGATCTGGATTCAATCCATTGTTTTTTGCTCACCACCCCACCCCAGTTTGGAACCAGCCATATGCAAATCAGTCTTGACCCTGCTCCTCATGGGAACAGTCCAGCCCGAAATGCCAGGCCAGGCCCTCCCTGGACCGGAAAAAAGCATCCTGGGACTGGCTTCGGTGTATCACCCCTCATCAGCCAGGCTAGCTTGAATTCAGTGGCACAGGGAGCACACGACCGACGTCTTGGCATACCCTTCCCACGTAGGGCAACAAAAGCCAAAAGAACAAATTCCACTTAGGAAGACAAAAGCAAAAGGAACAAATGATGGACGGAATGCTGAACAATGCAAACATTCACCCCCAGTCACAGAGATCTGGGTTTAAAGCATCGTTTGTTTGTTCACCATGCCACCCCAGTTTAGACCCAGCCATATGCAAATCAGTCTTAACCCTGCTCCTCATGGGAACAGTCCAGCCCAAACTGCACAGTGCCCAGGGAATGCACAAAGCCCGGCTGTCACCCAACCCAGACATGTTTTTCAGAGACATGCAGAAGGCACAGAATGATTAAAGTCAGAAATACCAACTTTCTAAAAGTGGTGTTTTCAGACCTGCAAGTTAAACAACTTCACTAAAAGATGTGTTTTTAAATTGTGAGTCCAGAGACCCAAGACTTACTTTTCCTACCATTTCCCAATTGGAAGTTACACTTGTAAAATGTTACAAGGCAGCTCCAATGCTAGTTTATAGGAGAGATGGGCCTTGCAGTAGTGAAAAGCGAATTTAATAGTTTTCCACTACCAGGAGATGTAAAACTTAAAATACATGCCCTACCTTTTAAGTACACTGCACCCTGCACATGGGCTGTCCAGGGCCTACTCTAGGGGTGACCCGTGTATAATAAAAAAGGAAGGTTTAGACCTAACAAGTAGGTTAACTTGTCAGGTCAAAATGGCAGTTTAAAACTGCACACACAGGGTCTGCAGTGGCAGGCCTGAGACATGTTTGAAAGCTACTCATGTGGGTGGCACAATCAGTGCTGGAGGTCCACTAGTAGCATTTGATATACAGGCCCTGGGCATATGTTGTGCGCTGTATTAGGGACTTTTCAGTAAATCAAATATGCCTATCATGGAGAAACCAAATGCAATTATATTTTAGTCCCAGAACACGTGCACTTAATAATTGGTCAGCAGTAAAAAGTGCACAGAGTCCTAAAGCCAGCAAAATGAAGTATAGCACACAGTCAAAACAGAAGTTCAGAAAGCAAAAAGTCAAGGGAAACCACGCCAAAACATGCAAGGTCTAACACAAAACCACTATAGTGGGCATCCCGAAATCAGGGAAACCCGCTACTGACTGTGCCTCATATAGGCCCATAGAATTGATTAATACTGAAGTCAAAATAATGGTCAGACGCCTGGCAGCCAGGGTGTCAGTAATAGCCTGACTACCAGTAGGCGGAGATCAAAAAGGATTCCTTCAGCATAGAGGAAGCAGACACTGCATTTTGCTACTTAACGTTGTTCTAGCCACAGTTAATAAACTATCAGACCCATCGGCCCAGGCCCTCTTGGACTTTGAAAAAGCTTTTGATTCAGTATCACGGATATTCCTCTTCCAGGTCATTGAACGTATGAACTTTAGAGCCAGATTTCAGGCGTACATACATCTCTTGTATTCCAAGACCCTTGCCACTGTCAGTGTTAATGGAGTGCTGTCTCGCTCCTTTCCTATTGCTAGAGGCACCCAGCAGGGCTGTCCCCTCTCCCTAATGCATTTTGCCCTGGTGTTGGAACCCCTGGCTCAATAGCTAAGACTAGATACACAGGTATGGGATATTGTTTGGGGCGGTAGGATGGAGTACAGAATTGCACTATATGCTGATGACGTCCTGCTGTACTTGCAAAGGCCACAGAAATCCATCCCGAGAATAATATGCATCCTTGAAATATATGGTGGGGCCTCGGGACTGAGGGTAAATTGGGACAAATCAAGAGTGATCCCTCTTACTGATGTAACCCAGTTCCAGGTGCTGACCTCATCTGCTTTACAAATAAAACCTTGTGCATTTAAATTCTTGGGAATCCGGAGGAAAGCTAGAATTTGAACATCTTACCTCTTTTGAACAAACTAAAAACACAAATGGAAGCCTGGGGCAAACTGCTGCTCTCTATAATGGGAAGAGGGGCCCTATATAAAATTATCTCCTTCCCCGAAGAATTACCCGTTTCTACTGCCCCCTTCCTTCTTTAATACACTAAAGTCTACTCTCACCTCCTACCTACGGAACGGGGACCCTGTGAGAGTGGCCTGCAATAAGTGTATACAGTCACCATACGAAGGGGTGGGGGTGAGGTGGGCATTCCAGACCGACAACTCTATTATAGGTCTACCCACATGCTCCTAAATAATGACTGGCTGTTATGAGACAGAGATGACCCTATCTTATGACTCAAATTGAGGGGCCTGGAGACTAGAGGAGTCCTGGCCCACTTGTACAGCTAGAGGCCAGCTGACTCCCTTCCTCTCCCCACTAAAATTATGCTTAATTGGTGGTGCCCTGATGTCGATATCATGGTATCAAAGGCTGACCAGGGATACCCATCTGTGGGCAGGTACTTGAATCCCGAAGGTGAATGGACTGACAGGTTTCCAACAATGGTATGCCATAGGACCGTCGAAGCTAGGTGACATCAGGGCCACAACCCACATGACATCCTATGCAGACCTGACTTTTGAAAATAATCTACACAAACCCCAATTCTTCTGATTCCTGCAAATACGGCATGCTCTGGACAGCTACAAACACAGACTGATCCCTCTCCCAGACTTCCCCCCCCATAGAGGCGAAATGAACTATGACAAAGATCAAAAATAAGGGCATCTCTGGCTTGTACCGTGTACTGCTTGACAATGCCCTGGACCCTTTGACAGAACTCTGTATAAAATGGGCGAGGGACATAGAGGAGATGGATGATGAGGATTGTGGAGATGCGAAAATGGTCACGCATGAGTTTCACTATATCAGCAAGACTGAAACTTATAAAATATAAGACCTTTCATAGAGTGTATTTCTCACCCACCAGGTTATATATAACTTGGGGAGATCCTTATCTTCTGACTGCACTAGGTGTGGCCGGGCACCGGGCTCTTTTAGGCACATGATATGAGAATGCCTCATTAGCCAAACATACTGGACACAAACCAATACACTCCTGGGTAAGATCGTAGGAATCACTGTGGAGGGATCCCCTAGAAATTTTCTCTTGGGTATCCAAGCCTGGTGGGATGGTAACAAGGGGGAGAAGGCACTGATCTCATTGGGCTACTTGGACGGTAAGAGAGAAGTGGCCCTTCAGTGGAGATCGCAGGCTGTTTCTGCATTGTCGGAGTGGATTAGAGGAATGGGTCAATGCGCCAAGGCAGAGGAATTAGTTTACAAGACCAGAGGTTATGCGAAGAAACATTCCAAGATATGGGGAAGTGGTGGAACTACTTTCAAATCTCTTGAACATCCTCAGATGTCTGGTACTACCCCTCTGCATATTGACTGGCCCGGAACCTGGCTACAGGATTCATCTGCCTCCTCAGGGCTGGGATTCATCTTGTACCTCCGCCTACTGTATTAGTAATGTTGGTGGTAATACTGGCTATTTACACAATGTGCGGTATATTGTTTGTTGGTATTTAAATGCAATAAAACAGATGTTTAAGAACAAATCCACCAGATATATACAGCAGCTCCCTCACTCGAGGTACTGTAAACCCCCTCTCAAAAGAGTACTTTGGCACAATTCTTTATTGTCAGGTCTCATGCAATGCCATTGTCCCGAGAGCTTTAAATGTTTATTCATTCATTTATGTGTCCTGTGCTATACTATAGCTTGGGACCACTTCTGTCAAGTACTACATTGATCACTTTTCAGTAGATTGCACCGTGTCCTACAAACTGTTAAGACAATAGCCAAAACCCTATTTTCTCATTTCACAGAAGGTGATAGCTTTGGTTTATAGTATGTTTATTCTGGAGATATAGGGTGTAGCCGAATGGTCTTGTGGTTATTCTTTTTTCAGCCACTACTGTCTCATTTCTGGCACTCAGTTCAAATTCACCTTTGGCATCTTTGTTGTACGGAATGTTGTCAATTCATAGTGTTGCTTCTGGATTTCTTGAGTCCTTGCACCTACATCTGTACGACACGACAAAGCCAAATTTCCAGAAGTTGGGGGAGATATTCATGAGAAAATGTTCCTTAGACCACCATATTGTCTCTGGCGCATACTGTGCTTCTTAACATTCACAGCTTCTTACCTTCATTCATTGTTGATTTGTTATCTTTTGGGTGCTTTTTATTGAACTGTTAGTTTTCAGGAACAAGTCAGTAATAGCAAGGATATTCAGTGCAAGCAGAGTCGTGTTAAGTCTTGATTACTTTGGTGACATCTATGTATGCCAATAGGTGTGTTCCTGCCTAACTCTTGATCGTTTGGCTGGTCTCTGCCTGAGTATGAACTTACATATCTGGGTCTTTTCAACAATATTATTACACCAAATTGAAATGTTGCAGCTTAGTGTTTGTGGTGTCACAACATTAGCCCCATATGAATCTTCGTTGTGTTAATGTATTTTTACGGTCCTAAGTTTGTTGCATGTAAACTAAAGTTTATAAAAAGTCTTACATAGTAATTAAATGTCAGGCGGTTCCGAAAGCTAAAGAGGGCAGCTGTCTTTGTTCCCAAAGGATTTTTTACAATAACCTTAGGTAAAGTTACAGATATGACGCTAGTGCTGTGCAATTATTCAAAGATGTTAGAAAAAGTAGACCTTGTACACCGATTGGACCTCACTCTGCTTAGAATTTGTAAATAGCAGTGAATACAGTCTGTGAATATCTCTGTATGTATGGCACAGCGTCAAGCTTATTCATCTTTTTGGTTTACTAAAGAAAAAAACACTCTTCGTGGTGCAGCTCAAGTCGATAAAGGGAAAGATATGTTAACTGTGGCTACTGCAGAAGGTGCAAGCTGAACAACTACCAGGTGCACCATAAAAGTAATTAAACCCATACACAGACATTCACAAGTTCTTGAAGCAAGCTGCAGTAATGCGTCCTATGTATTTTTAGTGTATAATTTGTGTCCAACTGTTTTTGTCTGTTCCAAGAAATATCAATTATTTTGATAAGAACCAAAACAAAAATTGTTTTAGCTACGTGGGAAAACTTTCTGATATAGAACCTCTTTTTTTAGGTCGAACTTTCCAGACAGTGCAAGCTGTCTGGTTGCGAAAGGCACATTGTGAGCTTACCAATAACTTACAGGGGCTTTCTATTGGATGGTTGTCCTTGTTTTAGGTTGTCCATCCTTCTCTCTTAAGTTCATGTTTTCTCCCGCCAGTATGCTACTCCCCCCCCCACAATCCACATTGCTCTCTTTCTCCAGTGTTCTTGCCCTCGTGTTGCTTCTCTCCCGCCCGCCATGTTGCCTCTCCCCCAGCCCACCATATTGCTTTGTTGCCCACCACCTCCGGCTTCTTGTGTTAGTTCACTCCCAGTCACTCTCCAACCCTCTCGTCAGTTTAATTTTTGACTAAGCTTGTTAATTTTAGAGGTTTGGGTAATTCATGTGACTTGTTTGTGAATGATTGTAATTGCAGATGGACGGTTGGATAGAAATAGAGCCTTACTTAAAGGGCCGTATTGTAAAGAATCCTACCTGGTTTAATGTTCAGAGACGGCCGATGGTAGACCACGGTTTACCTGTTGTTTTGGTTGTGTTCTTTCTCTGGTGCAAGAGTATTAAACTCTTACTTTCATTTTCTCCTTTTAAATTCAATCACGGTTAAGAGAACAAGGCCGTCTATGATTTAACCCTGGTTTTCAAACTGTACATATGCTTATAATCTGCTCACAGCTACCTAATGGCAGTAAACTGCTTCACATGAATTAAAACTGGGTACATCATACGCAGCTATTGTCACTTGATAAATAATCAAAATCTATCAACACATAAAGAAAAAAGCCACAATTTGTTGAATTCATCGAGCATGTTTTTCGTGGTGCAACTTACGTTTGCAGGATCTAGACCCAAAATAACTGGGTGACATATGAAGCATATTTATAGTATTTCAGAAACTCCTTTAAGGGGCGCCATTGCAGGCAACAGATCATATTGATACGTGTGAAAGAACATGGCCATTAAATGTAGATTTTCTGAGCTCCGATTGACAGAAAATCTGGATTTTATTAAAGACACGGAGGGTAATATTATTGCAATCTCCTTTATTGCCACCACTCACAGCAGCCACTTTAAAGAACTTAGAATACTAGCAACAAAGTTTCAACATTATAAAGGCTACACCCCCAGCCATCTGCCTTCTTTTTAGCTTATTGCAACATAACATATAGCATGTATATTGTAAACCCATTCTCAAATCTCAATTGCACAGCAAAAGTTTGTAATAACCAAGTCCATATTTTGAATCCAAGAGAGAATTCCAATGATCGAAAGTCTCAAAATAAGTCCAACGTTATTTGTTGATTTCTACTCCACCATCTGCTTCCTTTATTGTTTTCCATGAGCTACAAGATAAATACAATAAAATGAAAGCAGGATTGGGAATATGTGTGGGATAATATTAGCCTCCTGTCTTTAATAAAATCCAGATTTTCTGTCCATTGGACCCGAGGAAAATCTACATTTTATGGCAAGACCGGAGGCTAACATTATTGGAAGTTTAAAGCTTCTTTAGCAAACAACATGCGACATTCTCAATAGGCTTAAAATAAAATCTATGAAAAATCGCATCATTCGTCTAATCTGCACACCTCAAAATGTCTCGCAATGCACCCCCAGAATAAAAGCTTTTAAAGTAAAAGCACCTTCACATAATGTGCTCCAAACAAGCTAATATCCACACCTGGATTTTTCATCACCTCCTTTACCCATCTAGCAAGAGTTGAAGATGATACAGCCTTATGAGGTTGCCTAAAAGAAATAGGCAAGATCCACACCTACAGATCTTATCTGTAATGTTCTTCTCTCATACTCTTTGACACACCGCACCACTCAAAATTCTCATTTTCATAAAAGATAGATAAAATATAGACACTAAATTAGTTTTTGTCCCTTTGTTTAAATAAAAATAAACTCCCTCTAGTGAAAAAATCCTGTTTGAAGCATCAAGGTATATCTGATACGCCTTCTGAACAAAATTAAACATAATAAAATCGTTAACTTTTGTGATAGCACCTTCAAACTCAGTACTTCATTAGCACCTAATCCGTCCAGATAATTTAGCACCTTAATAACATCCCAAACCGAATTATATCTTGAAACTGGTGGTTTCGATATCATTATACTCCTCAATAATCTCCTTACCAAAGCATCCTGACCTACCGTAAGGCCCTACATTAAAACATTTGCGGTCTATGAACATTAATTCTCCTGTAAGATAATTTCCTCTCAAACATTTCAGATAAATAGTTAACTACTTCTACAACATCCACTGAAATGGGATCAGAATCACTCTCCACACACAAACAAACCCATTTCTGCCATGCCAATCTATACATTTTCCTAGTACCTGGGGCCTAGGACTCCGTATATAGATTTGTAGCTCTTTGGCAAAGCCCTGGCACCTTCCAGACATGCCTGAAATTCTCCATGCCACCAGTCTCGGCTGTCCTGTCAAAACCATTTTGTGCATCTCTCCTGTTGGACCTACCAACACTTCTTGAAATATTGCAACAGAATTGGAAAATCCACAGGCATTTCTAGAAGTATTGGATATTAAACCTGAGATTTCCAAAGTGGTGTTATTAACACCACCGTCTCCTTCAACTTGCGTATCATCAAAGTTACTTGAGTAATCATTGAAAAGGGAGAAAAAGCATATGATCTGAGACCCCTCTAATCCTGTCTGAAAGCATCAATTCTTGCTGACTCGGGGTCTGGACGCCAACTGAAAAATCTCATCTGGGCATTCAACGTGTTCGCTACCAGGTCCACCTGAAATGGGCCCCAAAACTCCATCAATTTCCAGAAAACAGATCTGTTCAGAGTCTGTTCAGAGTCCAATCGCTCAAGTCCCTGTTATTCCTCAAGAACCAATCTGCCTCCACATTGTTCAATCCTGGTATGTGCTCTGCTTGCATTAAAATATTCTGTCTCAAACAATACTCCCAGAACACCTTTGCCAGATCCGCTAGTTCATTTGACCTCGGCCCCCTAACTTGTTCACATAGCTCACTGATGAGACATTGTCCATCCATAAAAGGACTGAACATTTCGCCAGGTTTTTCATAAAACTCCTTATCACAAAGGACCCTGCCAATAGTTTCAAACAGTATGTGTAACCTGCTCTCTTCTTCTGACCATATTCCTCCTGTTGAAACTGCACCACAAGGTACACCCCAACTTGCTAAACTTACATCTGATTCGATAATCATTCCCAGATTCTCTCCAAAAATAGCTTTACCATTCCTTGCCTCCATATTTCTTCACCACCAACCAAGTTCCTCCTTCACTTCCTCTGTAAGCACAATCTCTTCTGAATATTTCAACCCATCTCTCAAATGTTTCGCTTTCAATCTCTAAAGCGCTCAATAATTCAAAGGCCCTGGGAAAATAGCTTGAATTGTTGAAGATAACAGACCTACCACTCTCGCCAACATTCATAAAGTTCTTTCTAAACTCAATACTTCCGTATTTCCTTTCTTATCCTCTTCAACTGTTCCTTTGGCAATTTCAATTGTCCTTCTACTGTATTTATCATAAACCCTAAAAACTGTTTCTCCTGACTTGGAACAAGACACAAATTCTGTCTGTTCACAACAAACCCCAGATCTTCCAACAGGAACACTGCCATTTCTGTGTATTCCACAATCTTTGATCTCTCCTGATCCATAAACAGTATGTCCTCCAGATAAATTGTTAGACGCACACCACATTCCCTTAGAAACGCTGCTACAGGCTGAAGTACTTTTGTGAAACACCAAGGGGCAAAAGACGGGCCGAATGGCAAGCAAACAAAGTTCTACATTCTTCCATCCCACCTGAACTGCAAGAATCCCTGGTGGCGTTGCCATATCAGAATTGTCAAATAGGCATCTTTCAAATCCAGCCGGGTCAACCAATCCCCTGTCTGCAATACATCTCTCAGTAAATGCATGCCATCCATCTTGCAATGGTGGTACTCCACCCAATCGTTCAGGTTTCTCAGCTATATCACTGGTCTCATACCTTTGTCTTTTTTCTCTACCAGCAATATATTACTTAACAATCCCTTTAAATCTTCTCTTACTTCTACAATGCTCCTTCTGTCACCAAATCCTGAAACTCCCTGCTCACCAATTCTGCTAGTTCTGTACTGAACCTTATCATTTCTGGGAGATGGGTCTGTACTGGTTCTTTCACAAAATCATTGAGAGCCATGTACTGTTTCTAGCACCCAAGGATCCCCTGTCACCCGAGTCCAGTTGTTGAAAAATTGAGCTAGTCTGCCTTGCTATTTTACTGGGGTAACAAAAGGGTCTATTCTTACCTGAAACTCGGGAGCAACGGTCTCCACGATTTCCTCTCCCTCTTGATATTTGTTTCTGAGGGTAAACCCCCCCTGCTTGGTATAAGTCTGATATTGATTGTGCCTAAAACCTCGTGACAATGAGACTCTTGTGATGCCCTGACCACGACCGGGGTACCGACTTCTTGTTTGCGCAGCCCAACCAAAAACACTCCTGTCAAAGACTTTCTTGATCTCACATTGAGACTTTTGTAGAGAACTAAATGCCTCCACATACTTCGACATCTCTTCAATACATTTATCAACAAATAACAACCCATTAGCAGCTTGACCTGCTTCATTATTGGCTCATTCTATCAATTTTGGGTCTATCTTAAATAAAATACTTCTCCTGCGCTCAACTGAAATGGCCGCATTTACATTTCCTAGAAGACAAACTGCCCTTTAAATCCATTCTTTCAATTCCTCTACATCCAAACTTTCTTTACTCACATATGCCTCTTCAGCCATATCAAAGATGTTAGTCCATGGTGTTGTGAGATCGAGCAGCCTATCGTGACACATTCTCAGGCCTTTATCCAGTCCCTTTCTGGTAACTCGTCCCTCTTTGCCAATAAATTCAAGAATCTTTGCATCCAAATCAGGCGCCATCATTACCTTATTTGCCAAATTTGGCTTCCGACATTTGGATCTTAAGCATAGCCTTACATCCTTAGGAATTTGCTTCCTCAACCATGTTTGTACATATTCAGCAACATGTGCTGCCGGGGATCATTCTGGTGAAAGCTGTGTTTTAATAACATGGGATCAAACATAAAATCCCCCAAAGGGTCTCTCAAAGCCCCAGTTTCTACGCTTTGTGGGCTCTCTACCAGTTCTGATCTCTGGACCATATTCCTGACCTCAATATCTGATTTAAATTCAGTAGAACATCTTAATTCCACTTGTGAGCTACGAGAAAATTCATCACTGTGAACCAATGAATGATTTTGAGGAATTTTACATTTTTCTTCAATTTTCTGGACCCTTCTGATGGCCCCCATGCGTGTCCTTGACACTACCATGTTTTGTGCGTGCCTAAACCCCAGTATTTGTGTCAGCATATTTCTTTCTCTTTGCTTGTATCAAATTTGAATTCATATGCTTACTTTTCCTATTCACTTTTCCACCTTACCTATCCTGTGATCCTTCACCAGCAGACCAAATCTCTCCTCCTCAGACATCATACTCCTGGCCTGAAAATTTGCCTCCAATTTTTCTCTCTTCTGTCATCAAGGTCATCAGAAGATTTTTGTAGCATATTACTTATTCTGTCCTTTAATGGCATCTCTTTTTGAGCACTAGATTCTGTCATTTTTCAAATATTCCCCTTTCTCACAAGGAATATAGGTAAGTATAATCGCCACTTATTCTAAGTTATAATCACCACTAAACCTCCTTTTTCTCAAAAAATATCTTAATTCTAAAGAAATTATTTTTATCTAAATATCCAAAACCAACTACTCCCTTCCTCTGTACTGATAGACTCACAATCTCCTCAGCTGTTCGTTAGAAAAAAACGATAACGGCTATTTAACTGTCCAAATATCCCAGTCCTAAAATGGCCGGCCGCGCATCACGTGGTACGTGAGGCGAGTGTGCCCTAATGTTATAGTCCTATTTTTATCTTTGTTTGTTTGCACTTTGCGCTGACTAAACATTCAAAATATTTTCCCTCTGTTGCAAAAGCAGCACAGATCCTCCAGGATCCGCTCTGTAATGTGCGTTCTCCTCTGGAGGCTCCGATCGGCAGCCATCTCATCTGCCTCACGCGGGAGGCTCCATGCTCGTTTTCATGGAGCTCAACCCCTCCTGGCAGTGAGTGCGCACTCTAGGCCACGCGTTGTTGCACACAGCTCTGACCTAGAAGCTCGCGCTACAGAACTCTGATCGCCGCACGCGCCATAACTTTTAAATGCTTGCGCTACTGCCTGCCTCTCGTGCCCTCAACTGCAGAACTTGCCGATTTCAAATGGTGAACCCACATTCTTAGTGTTTAAGAAGCTTTATTGAAGCAAGTAACACTTCTTAATCAAATTATTGTTTTAAGCGCAACAGTACTGAATTGATCAAATAAGACACACATATGCCGAGTACTGTAATAAGAATAAACATCACAACTACAATATTTTATTTAAAACAGTCATACAGCCAGTGCACCTTGTTAAAGCACACACAACATACAAACTACTCAATTACATATTAAATAATCATTGAACAGCATTTTGAATCCAAATAAGATCATTAACTTCTATGTTATCATAACTCAGTTTACATATAGAAAAACTGTAGTTATCAGCAAGTAGCAGCTGCAGAAAACAAGGAAGATGGCTGGGAGTTCTAGCCTTTTAAAATCTTGGAACTTTGTTGTTAGTGTACTAAGTTATTTAAAAAGTGGCTGCTGTGAGTGGTGGCAATAAAGGAGATTGCAACAATGTTAGCCTCTGATTTTGCCATAAAATTGTCCGCCCTCTGTGCCACCTTTAAAGAGCCATGGCTTGAAATTGAATGCAGCTCTCGAGGTCAACAAAACTGTTCAGATGAGTTTGTGGCAATTAGTGGAATAGTGTCAAACTATCCCTGCATACAAAGTGCTATTGAATTAATAGCCAGGACTGGCATAAGGTGTCACAAATGATGTAGGGCACAATGGATGTTATGAACGATAAGGAAACAGCTGCCTGAAGGTCACAGGCTTTAGACCCACGGGGCAAGCTGCTGTAGTGATCTATGTGTAAACCTGCAGTTCACAGGTTTCTTTCATTGTCAGTAAGTTTGCTTAATATGTTAATGCACCTGCTGCACAATCGTGTGTCTACACAAAGCTCTTATTACTGAATTGGTATGAACCTATCAAGGAGCAGCAGAGCCCTGGTGGCCTCAATCGTGAACTACTGTACATAGAGTAGTATTTTGTTTCTGGGAACAGGGTAAACCCAGATTATAAATACCAGAATGTGATACAGTGGTGGGGGGAAATAGCATGCTATTGGGAGATTTCTTGAATTGTTGGGTAAGAAGCAGGAGCCTGCAGGCAATTACCCGAGGTACCTCTTCTGATGCTTAATTCTCCAACAATAGAAAGAGGTACCTTCCAACTCTGGCAAAATGATTTTTTTAAGAAGAAAAAATAAATATGGATCTAATAAATCCGGATTATCTTGCTAAAGGGTGATAGCTGTGAAGTATGGATTGGTATACAACACCAAAGGCTCCTTAGTCCGTGTGTAAACAAAAGCCCTGCTGAAGAAGGTACAAATGATATTTCATCTGCACTCCCCTTTCTTAATCACAGCAAACATATTTTGACATTGTGCTCCTTAGTCCGAGAATCTCATCCAGCCCGTTTCAGCCAGTAACAGCAGTTAACTGTGGCACCACCACTTATAATACATAAACACCCTCAGGGGTTTCTGAGGACATGTTTCACCAGGTCCACCTGCCTCCAACACCCTCCTCTCTCCAACACCCTTCCCCTGTCAGAATCTACCCCCACCCCCTAAAAAAGATACGTCCTGGAAGATGAAGTGGATCTTCTTACAGTCACTGCTCTAATTGTTTGATGTGCAAAACTGATCCTGATTGAATGAAAACCACAGAATTGTTTCGCCAGACTTCCGTCATGCTGCATCTTTGTAGCAGATGTGCTGTTGAAAATACATCTGCAGTATATTTTTCTTTCTGATTTTTGCGCCATGATGTTGGATAGCGCATTTCTTCTGACAGACACTGTACCTGCCGTGCCGTGGCCCTCAGGCCTAGCCTAGTCACAGCAGTCGGTGTACCGAAGATCACTCTCAGCAGTGGCCTCCTTCTCTCTGGAAAGGAACAGCGAGGTAGAGTTCATGCTGTACGTTTATTCCAATAAAATACTACCACTAGGAGAATTCGCTTCCATTCTCATTTGTTTCTTTACTGATTGACGTGATACCTACCTTCTTGCATTAATCTTTTAAAAAATCTTTCCCAACACTCATTCTTCGGAGGCCACTGTCCCCAGTGCATTGTCATCTTCATCTGTTGTCAGCCTCAAATGCTTTTTATGTCTGTCGTTTTATTTGCATTTTTAAGAAAACGCTACACAAAGAAATAACTAGTGTTTCATCTCTACCCTTAAACATAGTATGGCAGCGATTGAATAACCCCCACCTTCCTCACGTTCACGGTGTCAACATCAGTCAATAGGAGTTAAACCAGCCATCGGCTTCACCAGTGGGGGTGGGGGACTTAGGTGGAGATCTGCTCTTCAAATCACGAGAGCATGTGTATGCACCTGGAAGAACAAATGCACCCCAAATTTCAGACAAAAAAAACAACCATTAGCAAAGCCAATAGGTCTCGCCTATGTAAGAGCTATTGGCTTTGGCAATATGTTTTAGCCATGTTGTACACCAGCGTGGCTGTTGTTAACCATGGCTAAACATTGCTGAGTAGAGGAGAGTGGCATGAAGAGGAGTGTCGTAGAGTAGCGTGGTTTAGAGTAGAGTAGAGTGGAGTGGTGTAGAGTTGAGTGATGTGGCGCTCATAGAGTGTAGGGACATAGAGTGGAGTCATCTTTTGTGGAGTGTCATGACATAGAATGTCGTAGAGTGGAGTGTCGTAGAGTGGAGGGACGTAGAGTAGAATAGAGTGGAGTAGAGTGCTATGTGTGTGGCGTAGAGTAAAGTGTGGTAGAGTGGAGAGTCGTAGAGTATCGTTGAGTAGAGTGACATGAAGTGGAGTGTAGAGTAGAGTGTCGTGAAGGGTTGTAGAATGGAGTGGAGTTTAGAGGCGTGGAGTACAGTGTTGTAGAGTGGAGGGTCGTAGAGTGTTGTAGAGTAGAGTGTCGTAAAATAGAGGAGTGTAGGGGAGTGGCATAGCGTAGACTAGAGTAAAGTATCATAGAGTGGAGTGGGGTAGCGTGGATTGGCGTAGAGTGGAGGAAAGTGGCATAGAGTGTCGTAGAGTGGAGTGACGTAGAGTGCCGTCGAGTGTCTTAGGATGGAGTGGCCTAGAGTGAAGTGGCATAGAATGTTGTGATATAGAGTGGTGCACAGTGGAGCGAGGTAGTGATCCAGCGGGTTACTAGCAACAAGCATTCATACACAAAATACTCACTTGGGCCCTTACATTCATACTACGCTAGCAATTTCCGCTGGTGGGTCAGTTGTTACTCTTTATCAAAATCCCTGCTACCAATTACTTTTCCGATTGAAGAGTAATGACTTACCAATGGACCCTTTGCTAATTGCGAAGTTTAAAATGAGTGACGTTCCATACAATTCATAATTCTGAAATAATCACTGAGTCAAGAAGTTTTAAATATTTATCTAAAGTTTTAGCAGAGTAAAATACAGAACCACGTGATACTTAGATCGCATATCAAGGAGGAAGCATAATAATCAATTATCGATCAATGACGGTCCCTTAGGAAAAAAGAAGATAGAGACAGCAGCGCAACTAAGGTTTGCATTTATATTTACCTAAAGTGCGAGAACCAAACCCCTTGGCCAAGGAGTTGAAAAGATAGGACCCTGGAAGGATGAAGAGCAAAGACCTCCTCCCGGATCAGGACAGGACCGGTGACCTCTCTATCCACGACGCCTGCGTCGTTCCCCTCTCTGGTACTTCGCTTCTCCTCGAATTCTCCCGTGACTTCCTTCTAATGGACTCCGCCGCCCCCTCCTCAGGACCTCTCTGGACAGCGGTTCAGTCTGCAATCAATCTGCTCGTCTGGATCAAAATCTGAGCATCATCTGCATCCCCTTCTTCTTCCGCGTTCTAATGCTAACTAATTTAGCTATTTCTATATCTATTATACCCTTCTACGCCCATGTACCTCCCCTAAATGTTGCAGAATTATGGGCCCACTATTTCTGATTGGACAGGGACAGGGGGTTGATCCTCACACCATATTGATTTAATTCATTTTTCTTAAAGCCCTTTGTTTTAAAATATTGCCCCTCACTTTTAATACATTGGCTTTATTTCCCACCCGTCTCATGACAAAGTTTATACATTCTTCATGTACGTTGTTACAATTTTATAGGGACATTCATGAATACAGCAATATTGGCCATCAGGTCACGGCCTTGGACGACGTCCAGGTTGACTTCATCCTTTTCTTTCTGGGCAGCCATTCAAGGAGCATGCGCAGAACCATGGTCACACGAGTTTTCAGTTCACCAACCCCAGGCCCATATTTACGAACTAATAAAGTCAAAGAAGAAAGTATTAAAATCACAAATAAAATGTTTCACTGTATTCCCACTCTTTCTACTCTATTCCCATTTACTTATAAATTCTATCCCGCATTAATAGCGTTAGTATACTACAGTTTAAATAAAACATGAGAGCAAGCTGTAGCACATGAAAACATACAGCAGCCATTTTAAATCACACTGCGCAGAAGCAAGAGTTTCCCTCCAAGCAAAGAAAGACGTCACACCACGTGATATAGTTGAGACATGCGCAGTAAAGTTCCCGCGCTTTAGCGGCCATTTTAGAATAGACAAGCGTTACTTGTTAGTTAAAACACATACGCAAGCTTCCTTGCTACTCATTGTGTGCAGTTGTTAGTATGAACAATACAAGTTTAATACATTAATACTTTTGAGAAGATTGCATCCGAGCAAGTCTCATTTGTGAGTCCTTGCTCCATCAATCCCCTCTCTGATGGCGTTTCTGAGCCATCAAAATTACTACCCACAACCAGATGCCAACTTTTAGCATAATATAGTTTCACTATCATTTTTACACTTTCTATTTTTCACATCTCCTTTCAGTTTCTTGTATAATTCACTTCTTAAATCTTCAAGTTCAATTTCATCAAACTTTCGCTTCTTTCCTTTTTCAGTCACATTATACGATTCATTCCTTCTACAGCATTTGCACCATATTATTATTGAAAATACTATTATTGCTATCCCTGCTAAGGGTACTAATATTTGAGCTATAAGTCCTTTCCCTATATTAGTAAACCAGGTACCAATTGACCTAATACTATTGGTCAATCTTTCCCATACACTATCAACTTCCAGTGGTTTTAGTTCCTTCTCAAGTTTAGTTATATTCTGTATATACGTTCCAATTTCTGCACTTTTATCAGGTATGTAAGTGCAACAGTGTTTCGTCTTCAATAATTTACATACTCCACCCTCTTTTGCCAATAAAATATCAAGAGCAAGTCGATTTTGCATAACCATAGATCTAATCGCAACCATTTCCGCATTAATCATTAGAAATCCTCCTGCAGTGTCAGTTGATAAACGATCAACCACTGTAGATAATTTACATATTTTCCTTGAATTCAGAATTATTCCCACTGAAGGTATCAATGCACCAAATATATCACCTACAATATCTGACAAACTAGCTCTTTTTCTGCATGTTAATTCAATAATATTTTCATTGCTGCCAGTGTTTCTTTTTACGTGGTATATTTTTGGAAATACTATTCCAACATAACAACTTCCATACCACCGTGTAGGAAGCCTAAAGTAAGCCTTATTCCCACACACATAATAGATTCCAGGAAAAACTGAATCTGTTCCTCCTTTGAGGCCCCAACCTCCAAGAATTAAGAAATTGTGTTCACATTCACTGGTACCGGTGAAAACATTGTTATACTCAGTCTTTAACCTATGTAGACAAATTTTCCCTGTTTTTACAAAATCTAGAGCCATAGCAGCTTGAGTCTTGCCAGGTGTGTAACTACCTTCTTTCTCAGCCCAAGGTGGCAAATGAGCCTTATGCTCAGAAACTTTCTTTTGGAAATCTTGTCTTCTACTCTCCACTAACTTCAAAAATATCTTTTCTTCTTCCTGTAAAGAACATGTTAAATTGCGTCTATGTGCATGTGTTATGTCTATTGATTTCATTGTTAGGAAAAATTCTCCCATAAACTGTGCATCTTTGCTACTAAGCACTGGATTCATATTCTTTCGAACCGGAACCTCAGAAAATATCACATCTATATTTGAATAATAATACTGAAGTTGCCCTGTTCTATAAAATAAACTAGTCAGTACACTACATGATATGCCATAGGTTAATGGCAAGTGATGATACGTTAACCCTTCTGCTACTGATTCAGGTAGTTTCATACAGACATAACAATTACTAACTTCCATGGTATCTACATACTGAAATAATAACTTTGTAAAAACATTCAAACTAGTGTCGTTATCTGTTACTTCATGATGAAATTCTGGTTCGTCTTCTGCCTTTAGTTCTACTCTATTACTTTTCAAGTTATCTGTTCTGTCCTTGGTTTCGTTGTTAATCTTTTTATCTATTATCATAAGGTAAGGAATTGCTACGATCACAACTAACCATACTATAAGCATTACTACCAGATTGCATATGCATATAGCACAACATCTTTTACAACCTTTCTGCTTTGGTCTCCCAGTAACTCTATCATCAGACATTTTTGACAAGGAAGATTGCTCTTCTTATCGTATTCTTCAAGTCTCTTTACGTTCTCAAGGTGGTTCTATTTCTTTTTCATAAGTCAGTTCTGCACTGGTTCCTTCGTCACCACTTTCACTTGATTCTGTGCTTTCGTAATCTTCGATAATAATATAAGTCCAATCAGGACCTTTAAATTTGTTGTTCACAAGTTTCAGTCTTTTGCTTCTTCGTTTTTCACTTTTATTTTCTCGTCCCGTTTGGCTTGTTACTTCATTCACTTGTTCTGGGTCTTCACTTCTGGTTGTTATGTGGTATTTTACTCTTTTAATGACACTAGGCCAATGATCACCTTTTCTTGTTTTCTCTGTTTGCACTGTTTCTTTATTTCCTTCTTCAGAAATTCTTTTATTTTCAGGTTGTGTTACAATTTGGTTTTCATCAATTTCTGTTCCTTTTACTATTTGTTCTTTTTCCGGTCTGATTTGTTTTTCTTCAACTACTCCACTGTTAGTCTCTAGTAATTGATCTTGTTCTTCATTTTCGTTTTCATGCTCGAGATTTTCAGGATCTTCTTCTTCAGTGTACTGTTCTTGATCTAACTGGTTCTGATCAGGGCTTATTGCACTTTGTACTTCTGCAGCCTGACCGGGTTCTTCTAGACCTGTCTGTCCCTGCTCAAAATTTTGTTGTTCTTCTTTAATTTGAGCCCAGTTTCCTCGCCCTATCTGTTCCTGCTCAGGTTCTCTTATTACCTCTTCTTCTTCTTCCTGAGCTGCTTCTTCTTCACCTATCTGATCTTCTTCAATTTCTTCTAAATTTGCTTGACTTCTTGTTCTATTGTAAACTTCAGGTATTTCCACCACTGGTATCCAGTCCTGACTTGTGCTCGGTTGTTCTTCTTCAGCTTCCTTCGAATCTTGTTCTTGAGATTCTTCAGCTGGGCAACCTTCAGCTTCCTCAGTTATTGATTCTGTCTGAGGATTTTCTTCTTCAGGGTCTGGTACTCTTTTGGTGTGGCTTACATGAATCCAATTAAAAAATCCTGCACACTTCACTGCTGCGTTCGTAATCAGTATGACCTGACAAGGTTCGCCCCACCTAGGTGATAGACACGTTTCTCTGGTGTGATTCTTCACTACCACCCAGTCTCCGGGACTCAGATCATGTTCTTGTTCAGGCTGCCTGGAAACTGCGTCTTCCCCAACCTGATGAGAGACAGAACGCACTAGGTCAGCCAATCCTTTGCAATAATCCAGAACCATATCATCAGATATATTCAGCAGTTTATTCGTGGGAACATGTGCTTGTCTCATTGCTCTTCCCATCATTATCTCGTGTGGACTCAATCCGGTGTTTCTATCAGGAATGCTTCTGAGTCCCATTAAAACAAGAGGCAATGCATCTGGCCAATCTAATGATGTTAATGCACACATTTTTCCCAGTCTGGATTTTATCGTGCCATTCAATTGTTCCACCACTCCAGAAGCCTCTGGACGATATGCACAGTGCAATTTTTGCTCAATTTGGAATGCTTCACAGATTATCTTAATCACTTCACTGTTAAAATGCTTTCCTCTATCTGATTCCAAAGTTACTGGAAAACCAAATCTAGGAATGAGTTCGCGTAGCAACAACTTTGCGACTGTAATACTGTCATTCCTTCTGGTAGGGTATGCCTCCACCCACTTGGAAAACAGACACACTATGACTAGTACATATTTCAGCCCTCTACATGGTGGTAACTGAATGAAATCAAGTTGCAATCTCATGAATGGACCCTCCGCTTTTCCAATTTTCCCAAACCCAATTACTGTCTTTCTTCCTGGGTTATGCATTTGGCAAGTTAAACATCTCTGGCAAAGACTTTCTGCTACTGCCCTAAACCTGGGATTGTACCAATTTTGTCTAAATTGCCTAATCATTGCATCTCTCCCTACGTGTGTGTCTCCATGATACATCCTAGCCATTTGTGAAAGCAGACAATCGGGCATGACTGGTCTGCCATCGGCACAAATCCATACATCATCATCTGCCTTTTTATTTTTTTATAATTTCTTTTTATTGAACAATTCCACCAAGTACACGTCAAATAATACATGCTGGTAATTCCATCTTTCCGCAACGACATTTCAGGCAATTCAATATACTACACAGTTATACAGTTGGTAGATCAAGGGGATGCTTGTGTTTCAGTGCCTCTCAAGCGGTTCAGTGAATCACAGATGTCCCCCCTATAATGGTTCCAGGCGTCCCATACCCTGCTCCACTTCCCGGGGCATCCCCTGGCAATGTATACCGACTTCTCCCTAAACATGCACCAATCTAAATCTTCTGCCCACTTCTCGGTCCGGGGTGTCTGACTAGCCCCCCACAGTTGGGCGATATTGCGCTTTGCCACCATATATGCCAGGGTAGTCCATTGTGTGGTGTAGGTGTTAAGGTCTGTCGGCTCCCAGATATTTAGAAGGCATCTACGGGCCTCTGGCTGCAGGTCTATCCCCAGGACCGCCCTCAGTGTGTCATGGATCTTCCCCCAGTATGACTGTATACTTTGGCAGTTCCATAGTATATGCATAAATGTCCCCAGTTCCCCACAGCCCCTTCTACACTCTCCGCACGACCCATTCGAACCAGACGGGGTCCTGTGATATATATTCTATGCAGTATTTTTACTGCACCAGTCTCAGCCTCGCCTGTATAGCCACCACCCGCGGGGAGGAGACCGCCTCTTGCCAATCCTCGTCGTCCAGTTCGAGGCCGTCCTCGTTCCAGTGTCTTTTTATGGTTAGCAATGGATCGTTCATATTGTTTATTAGTTTCCGCTAGATCAGAGAAATGGTCTTCTCCGGAAGATGTCCATCTAGTACCCTGTCCTCTAGGGGAGAAGCGTCTGGAAAGGCTGTGCCCCTCGGGACGTGTGTAAGCAGCGCATGTCGGACCTGGAGATAGCGGAAATGTTCGCTATCGTTCAAGTTGTACTGCAGCTTGAGTGAGTCAAATGTATGTATTATTCCCTCTCCCCAGATGTCTTTTATTCGTGAGATCCCAATTAGGTCCCATTTATCAAATCCCTTGGACCTCCAGAGACTTCCCAATTTCTCCGAGTTCCACAGTGGGGTGGCCAGTGTAAGTTTGCCTTCCCATTTAAGGTGTCTGTTGGCCTCATGCCATACATGGACGGCATGTGCCGTGGGTCCTGTGAGCTGGAATCTGCGGGGTCTAGCATATAGTGCTCTGGTGTATTCTCCCCGGGGAGCTGCCACCTATCCATAGCATACCCGGGATCATTTGGCGGTCCGTAGATCCCGTGATTGACTGCCGCTAGTTGGGATGCCCAGTAGTATTTCCGTAGATCTGGCAGTCCTATTCCTCCGTCATACCAGTTAAGGGTAAGCTTGGTGAACGCCAACCGGGGTCTACCATCCCAGAGAAGCTGTCTCTGAAGAGACTCGATTTCCCTGAAATAAGACGCAGGGACTGGATCCATCGTGTTTTGGAGCACGTACAAGAACCGAGGCAGAGCCATCATTTTGAAAAGTACTGCCCTGCCCAACATGGAGAGCGGAAGGGCCTTCCAACGCATCACGTCATTCCTAAGTCGCAATAGGGGAGGGCTCAGATTGTTGGCATAGCGGAGTTTCGAGTCTAGTATTATGTAAATGCCCAGATATCTAAAGCCTTTGAGGGCTATTTGAATCGGGCAATTGCCTGGAATGACAGGTGCGTCACCTCCCAGGACGTATAACACTGATTTGGACCAATTTATCGCAAAGCCAGAGTATCTGCTAAAGATTGCCAACACGTCCAAAAACCGGCTCAGCGATCCTCTTGGGTTGGCGAGATAAAGCAAGACGTCGTCTCCGTACAGAGAGACTTTATCTTCCCAATCTGACGACCATCGCAGTCCACGTATAGCATGGTCCTGTCTGACCCATGCCGCAAGCGGCTCTAGGGCCAGTGCAAAAGGAGCGGGGACAGGGGACAACCCTGTCTAGTGCCCCTGCTCAGATTGAAATCGGGGATTTGCGATTGTTGACCACCACTCTGGCCATCGGGTCGGAGTACAGAAGGCGTATCCAACCCGTGAATTCCGGACCGAAACCCAGTTTGTCCAGTACCGCAAATAGATAGGGCCATTCAACCATGTCAAATGCCATGGTGGCATCTAGTGATACGATTGCCGCCGGTTCCATAATTGTGGGAGCTCTACCCAGTACTCCATGTAACCGTCTTAAATTAAGGGCGGTGTTGCGGTGCGGCATAAACCCCGATTGATCCGGATGGATCAAGGTAGTGATAACTTTAGTCAGTCGGGTTGCCAATAGCTTCGCAAGGATTTTGGGTTCTGCATTTAGCAATGAAATGGGCCTGTAGGATGCGCAACTTGTTCTAGGCTTGCCTTCTTTGTATATGACTACAATGTTAGCCACACGTTGGTCATAGGGGAGTTTCCCCTTTTCTCTGCTGTCCTCGAACATGGACCGGATATATGGAGCGAGTCTATCGGGCCTCAGTTTGTAAAGCTCGACTGGGATGCCGTTGGGCCCCGAGGCCTTATCATCTGCCTTTTTAGAACATCCCGTTTTAATCTATGTACTCCTTTCGCTCTCATCAGCATCATCTTGCAATCTTTTTACATCATTCCATGTTTCAGGAGGTGCATACAGCATAAGTTGGCAGCTGATTCCCATTCTTTCCACCCTTTTATTTACTGACAATCTGTTTTTGGCACAATGTTGAGCCACAAGATCTGCGTATCTGTTGCCGACTACCACCCAGTCATCTCCTGACTGGTGTGCGGCACATTTCACCACGGCCAATTCTTTTGGTGATTGTATTGCTTCCAATAGTTCTTTTACGAACTGTCCATTTTTAATGGGGGATCCTGAAGAAGTCATGAAATCCCTCTGCATCCATAGTTGGCCAAAATCATGCACAACCCCGTAACCATATTGGCTATCTGTAAATATAGTTACTTTTGATTCCTCCCAATTTTGCAAGCCTTTATCAATGCAATCAATTCAGCTATTGTGCAGATTTGACTCCTGGTAAATAGGATGCTTCAACTATTCCAGTTAGTTCACACACTGCATATGCTGCAGTTAGTTTTCCATCTTCATGCCTTTGGCATGAACCATCAACAAACAGCTCCCTGTCTGGCTTCCTGAGGGGTAGTTACTGAATATCAGGACGCGGTTTTGTGCACAACTCTGTGACTTGTAAACAATCATGTTCCTCTTCGTCATCTTTAACTTCTTCATGATATGGGTCTGGTAGTAAGGTAGCTGGATTTACTATTGTGCACCTTACAATGGTCACATTTTCAGCACCCAGTATTATTCTTTCATATTTAGTCAACCGACTAGGAGTAAGATGCTGAGTTCGGGTTCTTGTCAACAAAATCACAACCGCATGTGGAACGAACACTTTTACAGGGTGTCCCATTACAATTGACTCACTTTGTTCAATGCTCAAACAGGTAGCCGCTACTGCTTTTAAGCAGCCTGGCAACGCGGCTGCTACTGGGTCCAATGTAGCAGAAAAATATGCTATAGGACGTCTGTCTAAACAATGTCTCTGGGTTAAGACCGAAAGTGCGCAATTTTCTCTTTCATGGCAGAATAATGCAAATTTTCTCTTATAATCAGGCATGCCTAGGGCAGGTGCTGCACATAAAGCATTTCTTAATTTTACAAACGCACCTACGCTCTCATCATCCCACTCAACTGGGTCCTTTGCCTTCTTTTTTGTCATTTGAATTAATGGCTTTGCCAATAGGGAAAATCCTAATATCCATTGTCGACAATACCCTATTATTCCAAGGAACATTCTTACTTCTCGTTGAGAGACAGGCATCTGCATTTTCTTTATTCATTTTATTCTCTCAGCTGTTATTCTCCTTCTGCCCCTCTCAATCTGATGTCCTAGGTACTTAACTGCTGTTGTACAGTACTGCAATTTTTCAGGTGAAACTTTATGCCCTTCTTCAGCTAAATGATTTAATAATGCAATGGTGTCAACAACACAGTCCTCTCTGGTGTTAGATGCCACTAATAGGTCGTCTATATACTGCACTAAGACTGAGCTTCCTGGCATCACTAGTTTCTCTAAGCACTTTTTCAATATTTGATTGAAGATGGAAGGACTTTCCGTGTACCCCTGTGGAACACGATTCCATACATAGACCTTGTTCTCAAATTTAAATGAAAATAGATACTGGCTATCTGGATGCAATGGTATGGAAAAGAATGCTTGGCATAAATCAATCACAGTAAACCATCCTGCACTCCAAGGAATCTGGTATAGAATTACTGCAGGATTTGGTACTATAGGACAACAGGGTTCCACAATCTTATTTATTTTGCGTAAATCCTCAACAATCCTATATTTTCCACTAGGTTTCTTTAGACCCATGATTGGTGAGTTACAAGGGCTACTCATTACTTCTTTTAGTATTCCTTGTTTTACCATTCTGTTAATTTCTTCAATGACTCCTGCTTTTACCTCTGCACTCATTTTATACTGTCGGGTGTTTGGGAAAATCGCACCTTCTTTTACAGTAATCTTAACTGGGTCTATTTTGGCCATAAGTCCTACTTCTTTTCCCGTGAAATCCCATACCATGGAATTCACTGTAGTTTTCAGTTCTTCTGGTAACTCATCTTTTGTTATCAAAGAAAACATCTCATCTACTTCTGTACCTTGCTTTGCAATCATAAATTTATATACATGGTCTTCATCTGGGGTCTGAACTGCCACACCATCCGGCGTGCAGAAAATTGTACAATTCATTTTACACAGCAAATCCCGGCCCAATAAATTTACTGGACTGGAATCACACACTACAAATTGATGCATTTCTCTAAAGTTGCCGATTTTTACTTCCATTGGTTCAGTAAGAGGTGTTCTAATCTTCTGATTAGCCCCCCACAACTTGGATAGCTTCTCCAGAGAGAGGAAGGTCTGGGATGTCTGCTGTTCTCACAGTAGACCTGGTAGCACCAGTGTCCAAAAGGAAAGTAATATCATTACCTTTCACATTCCCTTCAACATATGGACCTAACTGATCTACCGGTAAGGATGCACCAAGTACGCACTCCTTCTTCCCCTCTCCTAGGCACCGTCATTGGCTATAGGTACAAAAGTCGTCCTGTAAAAGAAATTGTGATGTTACATAATCATTCTTACCACTTCCTCCTTGATATCCGACGTCTGTACCGTGCTTTGCTCTGCTTACATTACCCTGTATAGGTGCAGGTGGCAACTGACTCTGAGGATTTACACCCTGCTGTGAGTCATTCTGCGTCTGTGGATTTAAATTTTGATTTGGGCCATTATTATTCCGAATCTTTTTACATTCATCCTTCCAATGCCCTAATTTTCCGCACCCATGACAAGGAAACTTCTTTTTAGCTTCTTCTCTACTCATTCGTCCTTTCACTTTTCCTCCGTTCCCAGTGTCACCATTCGTTCCAGAATCTTTTCCTTGATTATCATTTGGATTATCCAAATTAATTCCCTGTCGCTCAGCCATTTTCACCTGAGCCCACATCACCTTCTCTTGCAATTTCTTGTGCCTATCCTCAATGTCATCTCCACAATATTTCGCATATTTCAAGATCTCGTCAATCGGTTTCCCTTGCCAGCACAACATGTGCTGCTTAATCATCTGACAAATCTCTGGCTTCAGACCGTAAACAAATCGATAAACAAGCTGACTCATGTTTTTATCTCCAATGTCCTCAAATCCACTATACTGCTTAAATACCTGCAATAAACGCTCCTAGTAGGCGTGTACCGATTCACTGGCTTCTTGGGTAGTTCTGTCTATTTTCACCCAATCTGTTTCTTTTGGTGGTATCTTCCCTTTCAGGTAAGTTATCACCTGCTGATACTTTTTCATTACATCATTGGACGGGGCACCTGTCTTTGGATCTCTAGGATACTCCTCACTGGGCCAATCAACTGTGATTTTGCAATCTGTCCACAAATCGGCAGGTACCACTATGTCGAACAAACCATCCAAGTCTTTCAACAATACCTTTGACACCTTCACAAACCTCTCAACCTGCTTGTACCATTCAATTGGCTTTTCCCTCAACTTTGGAAAATCATTCGTAAATGACAAAATATCCTGTCTGCTCCATGGGACATGTACATATCCCCCTCCTGGAACTTCTCGCATCGGGTACATTTGATCTCCTTTCCCTGTTTCCTTCATTAAATATTCTGAAGTGTTTTTACTATATCGTGCCTCTTCCTTTTTCTTTGTCCATCTAACTTTCCATTTATCTAGCTCTCCCCATTTCTGCAAAACGGTCATTAATTCTTTTACTTGTAATTTTCTTCCAGAGGCATTCATATTTTCCAAATCTTTGTCTGAAAAATCTGCTCTGTAGGGTTTTTGTAACACCTTTGACTTCCCTATTTCAATTCCCATCCGTTGAGCTCAATCTGATAATTTCTCATGAAATATTTTTGCATTTCTTGTGATGCTTCTGCATACGAACAATAATTCTTCTTCATCGTAAGTATTTAGGCGATCTACTCTCACATTTCCTGCTATCATTTCTTCTAACTCAACTTTTAATTTATAAATATCCATAATCTTTGGGGGTGAACTCTGTTTGTCTGATCCTTGTGCCCACCTTTCTAAGTCTTCAGGTGTAACTACTGTGACACTTTTCGTTCCTGATGAAGTTATCATGTTTACATCTTTAGAGCAACTAGGTGTTACTCTTCTTGGAGTACTATTTACAGAATCTCGAATAGGCAAGTCCATTAAAGAAATCATAGACTCGCAATCACTAAAGTGATCCTCAACCATTACTACTGCTTCAGGTTTAGGGACATGCACAGGTGTAGGCATAACTAGAGGTTTGGGATAAGTTACCTTGTCACCATATAAGGGAACCACTGGACCAATCGTTACAGGTATGGTCAATGAATCTGGATGAACACTCAATTGTGTTACTTTCTGAATTAATTCTGCTCTGTTTTTATCTATTGCTTCTTTTTCTTTATCATGAAGTACTCTACTAACTGGTGAAACATGCAATTCTTGTGGTACCAAAGGTGTTCTTAACAAAGGTGCACTTGGGGTGCATCCACTTGTCCCTTCCTGATATGGTGGTGGATTCTTTAATATATCTTCCATAAACTCATCTTCGGAATCTCCAAATCTAGTCAGATGTTTTGTCTTTTCTGTGCATTTATTCCCTACTGATTCTTCTGCCATTAATATCGGATACAGACCCTCTGTAAGCATTGCTCTTCTCCACTGTTTCATCTGACCATCCCGTGACTCGTTTTGGTATCTGGGGAAAAATCCCCGATAACCCCTATTACTTCTGGATCGATCACATTCGACTGCCTCGGTTTCCCATTCTTCTAAGGCTTCGTATTGAGTCAATCTAGGTCTGGGTTCTAAATCGTTCATTCTTAATCTCAAATTTTGAAGAATCCTCCCATTGAAAGTACCATTCTCGGGAAAAGCTAATATTCCATCATTTTTGGTATATTCTATCCAATTTTCTATCCATACACAAGTATGATAACCTCTCTCCATCATCATGAATGAAGCGGGCGTTTTAGCTGGTGGTATGATAATTCCTTCCCTAGTTTTGATTGGTTTGTCCTTTTTAAAATAATTCTTAATCTTCTGTAGAACTGACATTTTCCTCTTCTCTCCGTACATTTTTGGCAAATCTCGATGTATAAAATTATATTCTGCAAATCCTAAGAATCTCTTGTCTGGACGGGTTCCTGTTCAGGTCGGATCACGTTTCCACATATAATCTCACTGTCCACTAAGATTTTGTTTTCTATGCTTTCAACCTATTAAATTCCAGCTAACAATTGTCTTTGAACCAATCCTAGCGCAGCTTTTTAGTGACGTCTTTTCTGACTACCCCTCCTTTACAATCTGCGCTTTTCTGTCCTTTGCTGTTTTCGACCAATCCCAGCGCGACACCTGTGACGTCAGTATTGCTCCTGACTACTGACCCCTCCTTTACAAGAGTCGTTCTACGCCCGCGGTTTCAACCAATCCCAGCGCGGCGTTTGTGACGTCAGCTTCCTCTCCGGTAGCTGACCCTCCCTTTACAAAATCGTACGAAAAACTTTATTTTCTCTATACTTCTTTAAAATTCAGTAACAACATAAAACATTCGCTATCGTGCCAGTTTCTCTAAATTGAAAAAGATAGTTTCATTCTTACTTAGTAAAACCTTTCTGTTTACTATACATATACTAGGAGCAAAACCCTTCCGTTTACTCTTCACACAAGCTTCAGAAATACCTGCTACTTCTTCAATGCTACCCTTTCTAGGTGATATAACATCAAATTTACACTAGCACATTCCTTTGCTCTTACTCACACACATAGAGTCCCTAACAAGTACTGATAGCCCTACTTAACTTTTCAGTACTATTTCTGCCTGACAGATAACCTCACTGCAGTATGGCTTCCACTTACCATCCGCTATTCAATTTTTTTCCCCCGGGGATTCTAGACAACATAAACAAACTTAAAACAATAACGGATGTTAGTTCATAAATATAAAATTCTCATTACCCAATTAACAAAGTACAACCATCCTCTGATAACCAGAAAACTGATCCAGCGGGTTACTAGCAGCAAGCATTCATACACAAAATACTCACTTGGGCCCTTACATTCATACTACGGTAGCAATTTCCGCTGGTGGGTCAGTTGTTACTCTTTATCAAAATCCCTGCTACCAATTACTTTTCCGATTGAAGAGTAATGACTTACCAATGGACCCTTTGCTAATTGGGAAGTTTAAAATGAGTGACGTTCCATAGAATTCATAATTCTGAAATAATCACTGAGTCAAGAAGTTTTAAATATTTATCTAAAGTTTTAGCAGAGTAAAATACAGAACCACGTGATACTTAGATCGCATATCAAGGAGGAAGCATAATAATCAATTATCGATCAATGACTGTCCCTTAGGAAAAAAGAAGATAGAGACAGCAGCGCAACTAAGGTTTGCATTTATATTTACCTAAAGTGCGAGAACCAAACCCCTTGGCCAAGGAGTTGAAAAGATAGGACCCTGGAAGGATGAAGAGCAAAGACCTCCTCCCGGATCAGGACAGGACCGGTGACCTCTCTATCCACGACGCCTGTGTCGTTCCCCTCTCTGGTACTTCGCTTCTCCTCGAATTCTCCTGTGACTTCCTTCTAATGGACTCCGCCGACCCCTCCTCAGGACCTCTCTGGACAGCGGTTCAGTCTGCAATCGATCTGCTCGTCTGGATCAAAATCTGAGCATCATCTGCATCCCCTTCTTCTTCCGCTTCTGCGTTCTAATGCTAACTAATTTAGCTATTTCTATATCTATTATACCCTTCTACGCCCATGTACCTCCCCTAAATGTTGCAGAATTATGGGCCCACTATTTCTGATTGGACAGGGACAGGGGGTTGATCCTCACACCATATTGATTTAATTCATTTTTCTTAAAGCCCTTTGTTTTAAAATACCGCCCTTCACTTTTAATACATTGGCTTTATTTCCCACCCGTCTCATGACAAAGTTTATACATTCTTCATGTACATTGTTACAATTTTATAGGGACATTCATGAATACAGCAATATTGGCCATCAGTTCACGGCCTTGGACGACGTCCAGGTTGACTTCATCCTTTTCTTTCTGGGCAGAACCATGGTCAGAACCATGGTCACACGAGTTTTCAGTTCACCAACCCCAGGCCCATATTTATGAACTAATAAAGTCAAAGCAGAAAGTATTAAAATCACAAATAAAATGTTTCACTGTATTCCCACTCTTTCTACTCTATTCCCATTTACTTATAAATTCTATCCCGCATTAATAGCGTTAGTATACTACAGTTTAAATAAAACATGAGAGCAAGCTGTAGCACATGAAAACATACAGCAGCCATTTTAAATCACACTGCGCAGAAGCAAGAGTTTCCCTCCAAGCAAAGAAAGACGTCACACCACGTGATATAGTTGAGACATGCGCAGTAAAGTTCCCGCGCTTTAGCGGCCATTTTAGAATAGACAAGCGTTACTTGTTAGTTAAAACACATACGCAAGCTTCCTTGCTACTCATATTTGTGTGTGCAGTTGTTAGTATGAACAATACAAGTTTAATACATTAATACTTTTGAGAAGATTGCATCCGAGCAAGTCTCATTTGTGAGTCCTTGCTCCATCAGTAGAATGGACTAGAGTGGAATGGAGTAGAGTTTCACAAGACTGCAGGAGAGTGGCCTAGAAAGTGGTGTGGAGTGGAGTGGCATAGCGTAGAGGGGAGTAGAGTGTTGTAAAGTGTCGGTGAATAGAGAGTGAGGTGACAACACATTTCAATTGAAATGACCATTACATTTTTATAGACATACAGTTTTACTGAAAAGTCTATACAATACAATGCACAAAACAATGTGTGAAATGACATCACCTAGTATATTGGTTTGTATTGATGGTATTAAAATATTTGTTTTCACTGCACCTCAGAATTAGACAAAAAGATGTGCTTCATTAGTGCTTTCCTAATTCTGATATTTTCTGGAATATTTGTACAGTTCATTTACAGACTTTTAAATTTGATTATTTAAATAACATCGTACAGCCTTCCTCCAGCACACTCCCACCACTCAGCATGATTTTCACATAAATCTTCTCACTTTGAAGACAGAAAAGAAAACACCAAACTACCTCCAAAGTTAGAGACCGACATTTGACCTTTGTCTTTGAATGCACAGCAAATGTGACAAGATAAGAACAAACTTTAAAGGCCTGTTTACAGACCAGTAAAGAATTTTAACAACTGGCCTATGTACTAATAGATCGGCTCTTACAATTCCGAAACATAGTGGGCCGGCATCCAACCTACATCATGAATATTAATGAGATAGGTTGCAAATTGCAACTCACAACAACTGGAGCCCACCACAGGGATGATGGCTTGTTGGGTCACCAGACAGGCTACTGTGTCTGTGAATGCATTTTAATAAAGCAAACTAAAAAAAAAATGTAGCCCATTTTCCTTAAAAGAAGTAAGATTGGTTTAAAAAAAGAAAAGTTTACTTTTTTTGCTTGTTTAAGAGTTGGCAGTGGCCCCATTGCCCACTGCCTACTCTTCTATAAACTTGTTTTTACATTCCTAAATGTATATGGATTTCCACCTTCTTTGAGGTGTTTTGCGACTGGATTTTGGTTGGAAAACATAGAAGCATAAGATACAGATTCATTATTTGGAAGGGATACCTACAACATGCCCCTTCCAGATACTGAATCGGTATACATTTGGAATCCCATTTTAGGAGTCTGAAAAACTTTTCACATTCCTACAATGGGATTAGTACATAAGGAAAAGCATTTTAATGGTCACAAATGTCAAAATGGAGTGTCTGCAACTATTAAAATACTTAGTGTATCTGGCCGCTAGATATTTTACCGGAGCCACAGATTACTGATGCCCTGGAACTGAGCCCAAAGTAGTTAGGAAGGAGGAAGATGCAGGTGGTGTTAAAGGACCAATAAACATTAGTTCCGAAGTCACCATCATCTGTCCGGCCTATCAGCGAGTGACATCTAAGTGCATCCTCGCAAAAATACTGGTAGCAAATTGTATACTAGTATTTTGCAACCAGTAAATAGTAACTCTTGACCCTACTTCTTTACAGCTGCCATCTTCAGCACCACTCCCTGCATGCCCTCCTTGCAAAGCACTGCCAAGATAGTTCCACTGCCCTTACCCTCTGATTTTGCACTCCTGGTGGATAATCGCACCACCTTCTTGATAATGATGCCATCTACCTCTAACCTTTATATTGATTCACCCCTTGATGCAGGAAGTTCTCAATTGCATCCCAGATACTCAGCGTCTATATTCCATTGCCAGCAGTATGGAAACCTCAGGTTTTATGAGCACCTCGCAGTCTCTAAGCGGTCCACTTGCTCCTCCATCTGTACCATTGAGGTCACTGCACATCTGCAAAACTCCCTGCTTTCCATTGTGCCTTTTTCCAGTTGTTTCAAAGCTATTGCATTTTAGACTCAAAGGTCACCCTTCTTTTGTCCATTTTATCAAGGTTGGCCACCTTTTTCACAATAGAAGCAATAAGAGCTCCCACCCCCCCATTCATCGTGCCATCTGTTCCTCCTGCTTCTTCATCAGATGATCCGTCAGGTGATCGATTGTCTGGGAGCAGAGATAATTTAAGGGAAAAAAAATCCAGAGGTGGCGTGCACTTTTGCTTGATTCAGAGCAGGACCCACAAACCTTTATGACAACCGTTTTCGTGATTTTACCAATGTCAAAGCAGTAACATTGACCTCAACTGACGACCTCTACTTTATGCTGCTACATCCTTACAAAAGAGTTTGCCAGGCAAACAAGGGTAAATGCATCTTGGAATTTTTGAGCCAGACCAATCAGTGTGTCATACAAAGGTTGCTTCGTGTACGAACCCATCTGCCTTCCCTGTTTGAAATAAGGGAATGGGGAAAGGTGCCGTAGCTGGGAGGAACATAGTGGACTTCATGGCATTTCACAATCCTCTGCGTCCTGAACCCACTCGGGCTTATGATTGCACCCACTGCTGGTTCCACTTGAAACTGATGGTCACATTCTCATTCGAGGCATGGCCATCCTGAAGTTTTACCATCCCGATCCCTCTGCTAATGCCTTAGAAACAGCTTATGTACTCTCCGGCAAAAGCAGGCAGTAGACCTGATCTCAGGCCCTTACATGCATGATACACCCACTGACCTAGACGCCATCTTCTTGATGCTTACTTTGCAGGGAGTGATATTGTTATTGCTCAGAATAAACTTTGGGCCAGACTCGGCCATGTGTCCTGAGCTCGCTCTGACATCAACACTCAAGTTGAACCTAAGAGATGAGACCCACCAACCCTAGAAACCGTGTGGGGTTGAGTCCCCATTCAGATGGAATGCGATCTTGCAAATATGCAGGACTAATGTCCAACTTGAGAGCGAGCCAAGTCCTTCTTACATACGGATTGTCCTTGTCTCTCTGAAGTGGCCCCAACAAGCAAAAAAACGATGCAATGGAAAATGTACTACTTGTTGCCAGTGATTCCTATTGGTTCAAGCATTGCTAGCCTTCACTGTTGTGCTTTGGAAACCAGACTCTATATTTGCTCAAACCATGGATATAAGCGTAATGTTTTCTGTTTTCACAAGTCTCTAAAGAAGTTGGTTTCTTGTTATAAATATAATGGAATTATTTAGAGGTTTGACGTAGTCTTGAATGGGAATAGTCATTGAGGTATAAATGCTAAAGTAGTCAGCGAATTTCTCGTGTTTTACAAAATATGTCTCTGAAGGAAATGCCCACATTCTCTTCACGTCTGCCACCCCCGCAAGACGGGTCTGAAACCCGATCCAAAATAAAGAAATAAATGGTGTATGTATTTTCTGATCCTGCCCTTCTACTCATTTCTGAAATACATACACTAGTCTATTTTTCCAGGACTATCTCAAGTAATCAGGGTACTGACAAAAGGAAATACTTGAACAATGAGACATCTTGGCAACCCACAGAGGCTTCATAATCTCTACACTGTACATGACATCAGATGCCAGCAGTGCTGCGGTCACGCATATGCTTACCTATGCCTCTAGCGCACTTGTTTGCTATCTCTGTTTCTTATATTTCTCTAATAGTTTCATCCTCGGTTTTGGACACACATCTGTCGTTGCTAATACCTAATCGTAATAGAATGTTAAATTATCATCATTTGCTGAATTACCTTGGATAGGTTTCTTTGCTGTTCTGTAATTGTCTCACAGTAAAGAGGTTCGATCGATCTATCCTAAAACAAAAAGTCGTGCTTTTGAAGCTACATTCAGCATATTACTTAAAATCGGTCATTTTTAAACATCTTTTAACACTTCCTCCGTGCAACGGAACAGCCTTGTGCATAAGAACGCAGTTGTGTCTTTTCATTGCTGCTTTACCAAGGTCAAACTTTACCAAGGCCCTATGCAGCGATTGAGTTGTTCTGGCAATTGGTAAATGGTAAAAAAAACATAAGAAATTCACATTACCTCATCTCAAGATTCACTGAGGAAAATAGTCTAATGATGCAGCGCTTGTTTGCATAACCTAGATGTGGAAATAGATATGCACGTGTATTTGGAAACCAATCCATGGCACTTGCAGCCCTGTAATAGGTAAATGAGATACGCCATCTTGAAAACTTGCATATTGAATAAAGTACATTTCGCACCGCAATAAAATGTATTATTCTAGGTACAAGTGAATTTATATCCGCATTAACCACCTCCTCGGTTCTTATATAAATAAAAGTTTCAGCCAAAGCACAGGTGATTTGTTGAGTGGGCAAAAGCTTCAGGAAAACGGAGGGGCTGGCGGGGTACACAGTATTGATTACAGGGCTTAGTACTCACATACCGTCACCCATCACACCGCCAAATGCTGCGTCCCGTAACACGATAACCACACCTCAGTGGTCGTTATACACAACACGAAAATGCTTCCTGCATAGGTTCAAAACAAAACAACACCCGTCCAACCAGACACCCTACTCGGTGTAGCTTGCTATGATGTGGGTAAGTGCTTCAGTGTCTAACATAGGGGCAGTAAGTGCTAAACAGATGCTACAATACAATATCTGACTCATCCCCTGCCCCTCAACCCTGGCCCTTGTATGCATGTATTTTTGGATGTAGTTGGTTTTGGGGCTATGCAAACATCTTGTGTGTAGATCAGGGGGTTGGTATTATTTTGCGAGGTATGGGGAAGGAGAGTGATGTAGACCAAGTGGCTAGGGAGCTGGACATACAGCCTAATATATTTCTACATTATGGGTTTAAGTTGGTATCCAGCTTCAGCTGGATGGTAGGAAATCGGAACCCTGGGTTCCAAAGTGAGGAGCTTCCTATCAAAAGGCACAGTAAGATTTTGAAAAGTGAGAACTTTGGGGATGCTCTGAGATCACTGTCATGTCTGGAAGAAAGACCATTTTTGCTGTGTAATTAAGCTAGGGCTGAATCTTCTGGTGATCAAACTTTACCAAGGCCCTATGCAGTGTGTGAGTTGTTCTGGCAAATGGTAAAAAACATAAGGATTTCACATTTCCTCATTTCAAGTTTCACCAAGGAAAAGAGTCTACTGATGCAGCGCCCGTTTGCATGACCTAGATGTGGAAATAGATACGCCTGTGTATTTGGAAACCAATCCATGGCACTTGCAGCCCTGTAATAGGTAAATGAGATACGCCATCTTGAAAACGCGCATATTGAATAAAGTGCAATAGAAGGCCTCAGTGAACTCCTGGAAGTCTCGTCGATGACGAAAAGCTCCGGAGCTTAAGCAGGTCGAACCTGGATTTCAGGCCGGGTCGCAGTTCGATGTCGCCGGCTAGACTCTTGACGACGGGTCAGTCAATTTATGGAGTTTTTTGGTCAAAATGTTCCAAATGATCTCAAACATCTGGAGATGCATACAGAAGGTCCTTTTGTGGTTCCAAAGTGTCCACAACACCAATCCAAGGTTCCAGAGTCTCTGAGATGTCCCTTGGGACTTTTGGACTACAGTTCCCACAATGAACATGGCCAAATCCTTTAAAGTCCAGCTGAAGGTGATCAGCTGGTCTGTTCTTGCTGGAGATGATGCAGGCATGGATCTTATTTAGGGGGTCACCAGGGTTCGCAGCTGCGACCCCTGGCTTGCCCCTTGCAGCCCCTGGCACTGCCTTTGCTACCCCTGCTCTCAGAGGTGGCAAAATCAGTGGCAGGAACACAGTGGCAGCTCGTCCTTATGAACATCAGTTGGGGCTGCACTCTCTTTGTATTCTGTCAATTATTTTATTACATTAATATTGGATTTTACACATATATATATATATATATATATATTGCACGCCGATTTCCGCCAAAGATTGCCGCTCTCAGCACAGCGGGTGTCGCAGCTCACGAGGGCGGTCTTGTGCGTATGAATCACGCCAACAGTTCCAAAGATGCTGCGCATTCAGGCTATTAAAGATGATTAGTTGTTTATTTCATGCAACTCAAAGCAATAATACTGACAAACGCGTTTCAGCTTCCTGGCCTTCGTCAATGTATATATATATATATAATTCCACCGGAGGGCGATAAAGGCAATCAATGACGTAGCTTGTGGTTTGCTTCGAAACTGCCGACCTTCATTGCAGCCCGTGATCAAGGAGCAGTGTAGCTCCGAAACGCGTTGGGCAAAGGGAAATGTCCGGGAATGCACGCTTGTTGTTGACCTGAATAAAGGATCCTATTGGAAATAGTGGGATCTGCCTGTTCATGAGTGCATCTTCAATTTTGGACTCTTTTTTGATGAATTACTCCGGCCTGTCCAGGTCGGGAAGATCGCACCGCCGCCAAAATGGAGTGTGGACTGTAGATTGCAGATTCACTGCAATCGTCTTAGCAGATGAACAGGTTGGGCATATATGAACAGGCGGCGTAACTGGGGCCCATTTGGGCTTTGAAAATATGACAATGTTTGGGAGGCAGAACCCATTGGAGGATTAATACCATTACGAGCACTACAAGTCCCAGGAGGCCATTGTTATAATTCCACCGGAGGGCGATAAAGGCAATCAATGACGTAGCTTGTGGTTTGCTTCGAAACTGCTGACCTTCATTGCAGCCCGTGATCAAGGAGCAGTGTAGCTCCGAAACGCGTTGGGCAAAGGGAAATGTCCGGGAATGCACGCTTGTTGTTGACCTGAATAAAGGATCCTATTGGAAATAGTGGGATCTGCCTGTTCATGAGTGCATCTTCAATTTTGGACTCTATATATATATATATATATATATATATATATATATATATATATATATATATATATATATATATATATATATATATATATACATATATATATATATATATATATATTTTCATTATTAGTGTAATAAAAAAGAAGTTCAATTAGCTGAAATATGACCCTCCCTGGCAGCTGAGGTAAGTAAAAAATGCTGTTAAATGTATGTTGTGTGCGTGCTTGCGGGTGAGAGAGTGTTTATGTGAGAGTGTGTATATAAGTGTGAATGTGTAAGCATGTGTGTTAGTGAGTGAAAGTGAAGGTCAAAGGATGTGTGATGTCACTTCCGCTACCCTTGGCATTTTGGTGAATTGACATGCATGGATGCTGGTGGTGCTGTAGTTCCAAAGTATGCAGCAGGTGCAGTATTTCAGAGTGCAGGCCAGGGTTCCAGCAGGGCAGTCCATCTTCTTGTTTCTTCAGACTGGGATCTGAGTGGCTGGGGCATCCCTCCCCTATTTATCCAGGATTCTGGGGTGACAAGCAGGGGGTCACCCCTGACCAATGGGATGGAGAGTGCCACCCTTATGTATGACAACCTCCTCGAAAGTGTGGCATATTCTTGTCCCAGAAAGCACTGTTCTTTAAAATCCAAAATGGAGAAAATCTGTCCTGGAGCTTAGGGTCTGGCTAACACAACCTACTGGTGTGGCTAACTTTCCCTAACACTCCTCTTCCAGCCTCTCTGCCAATTCAATTACTGGGGCTCCCATCTGGTTGGGGGTGATGGAAGAGAGGGTGGGTCTGTGTCCTTTCCTAATTGTGTCTCCCTATTTGACAACCAGTTTGGCTACCCAGACCCATTCCTGCCTTTTGCTCTGCCACTGCATATCTTCTCCCTCTTTGTTTCCTTTCATGCCACTTCACACCTCATCAAAGCAGCTTGACTCAGCCTGTCAAAGGCTGGTCAATCGGGAGAGACCACTCTAGAGCTGGATTTAGGCATATCAGAAAAGCTCCATAACTTTTTTTCTGTCATAGTTATCTAACCTTGGTAAGTTGTTGGATTTATTGAAACTATTATTTAGACACTTTGAAGTTTCTTTTTAGCTCACTCCTGTCAATAGTTAGACTTTATTCAAGTTTGATAAAGCCTTCCCATGTTAGCCTATGGAGCTAATGTACTACAATGGGGAAATACGAAATTGGCAGTTTTTCCCTCACCAGGGCATATAAAACATCTTTTATAATGTCCCTGCTTATAGTTACAAGGCACCGTACCCCTAGGGCACCTAAGGAGACCCTAAGGGTGACATATATGTAAAAATAAGGTAGTTTAAGACTTTCAAAGTGCCTTTTGACGTATATGTAAAAATAAGGCAGTTTAAGACTTTTGAAGTGCCTTTAATTCCAAAGTCGAATTTGCATATCATTTAAATTTAAAAACAGCCTGCAAAGCAGGGCTCCCTTTAAAATGACAGCAGGCAGCACAACAGTGTACACTTAAGTGCATTAAATATACTGGGCCTCCAAACCTATATGCCCTACCATATACTAGGAGATTACAGGTAGGTTGTCACACCAATTGTAATTACACCTATTTACCATATACCTTTTAAACAGAGCGCAAGCCCTGGGTCTGGTGAACAGAGCCCAGAGCACCATCAGAGTCAGTAACCACCAGTATCAGTCAAAAAATGGGGGTGATCAGGGCAAAAGGGATAACTTTCTCACACAGCCCCACCGTCCCCCCGGACGAAAGGTAATGAGTAACTAACCTACACCCTGGTAGGGCTTATCAGCTTAGTGGAAAAACCTGAAAAGTCCATCTGCATTGGCATGGGCAGTCCCAGGTCTGTGTTCCACTGTAAAGTCCATCCCCTGTAGGGAAATCGACCACCACAGCAGTTTAGGATTCTCCCCACTCATCTGCATGAGCCATCTGAGAGGCCTGTCGTCAGTTTGAACACGGAAGTGAGTACCAAATAGGTATGGTCTCAGCTTCTTCAGGGACCAGCCCACTGCAAAGGCTTTCCTCTCAATGGCACTCCATCTTTGTTCTCTGGGGAGAAGTTGCCTGCTAATGAAGGCAACTGGCCGATCTAGGCCCTCCTCATTTACTTGTGCCCACACTACCCAATCCCTTGTTCTAAGGCATATATCTGAACAACAAATCCCTTTGTGTAGTCAGGGGCCAATAACACTGGTGCTGAACACATAGGTTCTTTTAGAGTGTCAAAGACCTTCTGACACTCGTGGGTCCAATGACTTTCTTGGGCTGTTTTTTGGAAGTGGGTTCTGTCAGAGGAGCCACAATGGTCCCATAGTTTTGAACAAATCTTCTACAGTACCAAGTCAGAACAAGGAATGCCCTGACCTGTGTCTGGGTTGTAGGAGCTAGCCAATCCACAATAGTTTGTATTCTGAGCTGGGGAGTTTGTACATGGCCTCCACCTACAAGGTGGCCAGGTACACCACTGAACTCTGCCCTATCTGGCACTTACTGGCCTTAATAGTCAGGCCTGCCCGTTGCAGGGTCTGAAGCAAGCACTCCCTTCAGGTGGCCCAGGTGATCCTCCCAGGTGGAACTATACACAGCTATATCATCCAGATAAGCTGCACTGTACTATTCCAGCCCAGACAGGATCCTGTTCACCAACCTTTGGAAGGTGGCAGGGGCATTCTTTAAACCCAAGGGCATTACTTTAAACTGGTAATGTCCCTCTGGAGTGGCAAATGCTGACCTCTCCTTTGCTCCTTGACTGAGGGCAATCTGCCTGTAGCCTGAGGTCAAATCATATATACTCAGGTACTTTGCAGCCCCTAACCTATCAATGAGCTCATTAGCTCTAGGTATAGGTTGAGCATTCAATCCTCTATAGTCCACCCACACAGAACCTTAACTCCTTCTTTCCCCTTTGGGGATTAGGTTTGGGTACCAGCACCACTGGGCTAGCCCATGGACTATCAGAGGGCTCAATTGCCCCCAACTCCAGCATCTTATCTACTTCAGCTTTGATGCTGGTTCTGACATGGTCAGACAACCTGTACAGCTTATTTTTGACAGTGAGGCTGTCACCAGTTTCATTGCCATGTATACACCAGTTGGTGATTCTTGGGTCAAAGAGAGCAGACCTGCAAACTGCTCCAGCACATGCTTGCCGTCTCTGTGCTGCTGGTCTTTAAATTAGGGAGAGAGTAAAACTCACTCCACTGACCCATCTTGCACATTATGGGAGAGGAGGTCTGGCAGTGGCTCAGTCTCCTCCTCCATCAGTGAGCATCAGCATGATCATGCCTGCCCTGTCTTAGTTGGATTTCAACCTATTGACATGCAGGACCCGTTGGGGTTTTAGGGGGTGTTAAGGTCTACCCGGTAGGTAACCTCACCCTTCTTCTCTAGGATTGGATAGGGCCCAGCCCACTTGCCCTGGAGGGCCCTGGGACCGACAGGCTCCATTATCCACACACATTGTCCTAGAGTGTATAATAGCCTTTTGTTTATACCAGAGCTTCATGAGCTCTTGGCTGGCCACCAGTTTTCTGCTTGCTTTGAACATGTACTCTGCCATGTGAGATCTCAGGCCTATTACATAGTCCAGCACATTGTCCTTGGCTTCCTTGAGAAGCTTTTCCCAAGACTCTCTCACCAGACACAATGGCCCTCGTACAAGGTGCCCAAACAACAATTCAGAGGGGCTAAAGCCAACCCCTTTTTGTGGCACCTCCTTGTATGCAAACAGTAGGCATGGGAGGAGAATGTCCTGTCTCCTCCTAAGTTTGTCAGACAAACCCATGATCATGTCATTCAGGGTCTTATTGGACCTTTCCACCAGAGCATTAGTATGGGGATGATATTGGGTGGTGGACTTGTAGGTACCACTGCATTCCTCCCACGTTGACTTCAGATAGCCAGACATTAAATGTGTGCTTCTATCTGAAACCACCTCCTTAGGGAAACCCACTCTGGTGAACACACCAAGTAGGGCCCAAGCCACTGAAGGAGCAGTGACTGTTCTGAGAGGTATTGCTACAGGATATCTTGTGGCATGGTCCACTACCACCAAGATATATCTGTTCCCTGAGGCAGTTGGTGGGTCTATGGGACCAACAATGTCCACCCTCACCCTTTCGAAGACAGTTTCAACCACTGGCAGTGGTATCAAGGGAGCCTTTGGTCTGCCCCCTGTCTTGCCAATGGCCTCACAGTTTGCACAGGAACTACAAAACTCCTTTATTTTGGCAATCATGTTGGGCCAATAGAAATGGTTAACCAACCGGTTCCAAGTCTTATTATGACCCAAATGACCTGCCAAGGGGATGTGATGGCTCAATGCGAGGAGGAATTCTCTATACCTTTGGGTGACTACCAACCTCCTGGTGGCCCCTTCCTTGAGGTCTCTGGCCTCAGTATATAGGACTCCCTCATTCGAGTAGACTTTGTGGAATCCACTGACATCACCCTTCTCTTGCCCGGAGGCAGTGTGCCTCAGGCCCTCAAGAGTGGGACACTCTTTCTGTCCCTGACACAACTCCTCTCTGGAGGGTCCACCAGCTCCTTGCAATTTTGCCAAGTCGGATAGATCTTGCAGGGGGGGAATCCCTAGCTCAGAGGTCAGATCCTCCCCCTCAGGGTCAGACTCCTCCCGCACCTCTGGAGTTCTTTGGGCTGGCTCACTAGACTCTGTGCCCTTTCAATCTCATTGGAAGCTTGGCCCATTATTCCAGTGTCTAGCATTTCCCTTCTGCGCAGACTGTGACATGGTCATAGCACATACCAACTCAGGGAGGTCCAGCATTCTTGCATGGACCATCCACTCCACCCCGGACCAGTCAGAAGCTTCAAGGTTATTTCTCAGTAGGCACTCTACTGGGAGGACAGGAGACACAACTACCTTCTTAGGGCCTGTCACACCTCCCCATTCCAAACTCACCATTGCCTTGGGATGGAGTTTGGCTCTGCTATCTGCACAAGTTACCTGGTGATACACACCAGGTATGATTTGCTCTGGAGAAACCAGTTTCTCTGTGACCATGATCACACTAGCTCCTGTATCTCTCAGAGTCGCCCTAACCTCAGTTCCATTGATTTTAGGCCTCTGCCTGTACCTCTCCATGCTGGGAGGAAAGGCGGCCAGGGCTGCAATTTCCACCCCACCCAGGGAAACGAAAGTTGCTTCTATTAACCCCTTACCCATCTCTGGGTCAATCTCCACCTCCACACCTACACTGACAATCCCCTGGGACTGCCCACCAGTGGGGGACTTCTTTGTGCAGACAGCATCTCCTCTTTTGTGTCCTGACTGATTACAGTCATAACACCTACCCACATTTGAAGGGTCAAAGAACTTTCCTGCCTTTGCAGGGTCAAAAGACTTCCCCCTGATACCTCCTCCCCTTGAAGTCAGAGTGGCTCGGGCCCCCCTCCTTGTGCAGGTTTTTGTGGGTCTTGTGTGGACTCTTTTTGTTTTTTATTTTGCTTGTCTAAGACTTTCCCCTGGGCGGGGACCTGTCCTCCTTTCTTTTGATCACCCCCCTGGTGTTGATCAGAAACCCTGTTTCTCACCCAATCATCAGCGGTCTTCCCCAGTTCCCTGGGACCAGACTGCTTAGCGTCCACTAGATACTGTTGTAACTTGTCTTGTACTCAATGAGTCAGGATGTGCTCTTTAAGGAATACATTGTACAGCCCCTCATAAGTACTCACCTGGTTACCCTGTATTCCACCCTCTAGTGTCCACCCAGGACATTGTGTTTACTTTCTGGGTGTCCCTGAACTTTACCCTGTACTCCTTTGGGGTGAGACCAAATTTCCTGATCAGACATTTCTTCATGTAGGAGTAAGATTCTGCTTCATCCCCCTTTAGGGTCAGGAGCCTATCCCTTCCAGCTACTGGGATCAACTCCCACAGGAGTGAACCCCAGTATTTGGAGCTAACCCTCTTCATCCTAAGGGCTCTCTCAAATGCTGGCAGCCATTTGTCAATGTAATCCCCCCCCTTGGTACATGGGAACTATCCCCTTGTGTTGTCTGGGATCAGACCCACCACCCCTGGACATCTCTTCATCTTCTTCGCTGCCACCATCCTTCTTCCCCTGCCTTGCCCACTTCTTCTTAGCTAGATCCACTTTCTCCTTTTCTACAGCTATGTAAGCTAGTTGAGCTTCCAGCTCTCTTTCTCTAAGAGGCATCTCTGGGTTCTCTGTGGAGGAGCCTCGCCTCCCCCGTGAGCTGAACATCTGGACCTGGTGCTAGAAGCAATGGACAAGTTATCATCCTCCTCCTAAAGGTTGTTGGAGGGGTCATCCTCCTCCCTCCCCATGCCCTACCGTATACTAGGGGCTTACAGGTAGGTTGTCATACCAATTGTAATTACACCTAATTATCATATACCTTTTAAACAGAGCACAGACCCTGGGTCTGGTTAGCAGAGTCAGTAACCACTAGTATCAGTCAAAAAATTGGGGTGATCAGGGCAAAAAGGATGACTTTCTCACAATCTCCTTTTTTTCTTTTTCACTCAATCACTCTGACGTTCCATAATCAACTGTAATTTTGCTGTTCAGTATGTATGGCCGTCTGGCGGCTTGTGCACCACCTTTGCGAACCTGAGATCATTTACTTTCTCTCATCAGCTGCTTCCATCTCCACTTTGTAGAAAACCGGATCAATAAGTGGGGAAGAAGTGAATCAGTGGCAGAGCTCCCACAAAATGAAACAATGTAGTGCCTAAAAAGGGAAAGCAGGTTTCTATGAGAAATCCTCCGCTTACCCTTGTAACTGTGGCCCATGAGAAAGGCTTCCTTTAGAGAATAGGCAGGCCGAATATTTTAGCAGCACCGAAACAACATTAAACTCACTGAATACATCAGATAAAATTTCGTAAATCAAATTAGTAAAAAGAAGAAACATTTGAAGATTAAATGCAACAAAAATCCACCAGGGGATCAGAAGATACGATTTTTGAATGAAACAGTAAAAAAGAATTGCCATAAAAAAAAAAAATGGGGCCAAAATCCATGTAAGCCAATGAGATGCAAATAGACCGGGAACAAATAGCGATGCAGAGTGGCCAGGTAGAGACTGCAGGTTTGTTATGGTCAAGTTAAAAGGCGGAATGGCACTTTGGTTGCTTTATGGTGGTCATCAACAACAAAAAAAGGAGCTGAACAGAGACAGAAAGGAAAATGTAGTGCCCTCCACTCACAATCCAACTAAACCGATACTGCCCCATTCTCTCACACGCTATACAAACATTAATCTTATTATAGGGCTCCTATAGGCACTTTCAAACTCTAAAAGCCCGTCCCACTGTACTTGGGGTCAAACTCCAGGTGATAAAAACAATGTTTTTTCTCAATAAAGTTTTATTGGCATTTATAGAAAATGACATTACATCGGGGTGTGTAGGCATTCCTTGCTGCCAATTACCACATATTGACAACTTACTGCCTCACGCAGTCCGACTTAACATAATGCATAAAAATAATTTTTCAGCAAACAAACTCCCTCACCGCCGTCCCCATCCGTCCCTTCCCTCGTCAGTCCATGTCAGGTTATCTGGTTAGTGCACTGTATCACATTATATCCATCTTCTGTAATCATAAACATGGCCTAGACAGTGTTCCACTATTACTCCCTCAGTGATGGCTCACCCCCTCCCGATGCCGCTTGAGATGTAGGTGTTCGATCATTCTGTGAGTCCGCCAGCATAGCGGCCCATGCTAGTAAGTCCTCCTCTATCTTATCATCTTTCTGCACGAATTTCATGCGTACCGACTCCGCTGTCACCCACTCGCACGCATCCCTGATCAAGTCCGTGGGGCGCGGAATCCGAGGAGTCATCCATGCTATAACTATCCGCCTCCTAACCAGAACAAACCCCAGGTTGACGAATCGTCTGCTTAGTTTTTTGTGCTTTGGCGTAGGTAATACTCCCAATAGTACTTGTCAAATTTCTCTGAGAATGTTCCAGCCCGTAGCTTCTCGTAAGCGCGTAAGTACTTCCTCCCAGTAGGGAAGCAGTAGTGAGCAGGACCAGACCATATGAAGGAAATCCGCCCCCCTGCCCATGGCATCTGGGACACTCATCCCTCCGGGCCGAATAGATTATGTGCAGCGTGCGCGGAGTGAGGTGCACCTGGTGTATGAGATTGCATTGGAGAAGCTTAAACAGTGGATTTGCACTCACCCTCTGCACCCCCCCCCCCAGTGCACCTTCCTCCATTCACCCTCCTTCAGGGGCTCAGTCATGAGTGAAATCAAGCGTCTACCCAGCACCATATACAACATGACTTTCAAGATATTTGTTGTGGGAGAGGTTCCTCTGGGAACACCGGCCAGAGCTCCCGGGCAACACTGGAAATTTTCCTGTACTACAGAAATTGTCACGGCCCTAGATTAAAGGTATCCTGTGCCTCTTCTCGCGTCACAAATTTCCCATCAATGTAAAGGTCCCCTAACGTCTGGCAGCCTCCCTCTCTCCAGCGACTCACCGACATGGAGTCCGCAATACTTGCAAAAGGGCGCAGAGCCCACAGGGGCATATCTGGAGCCAACGGGCCCGCCGCACTACCCTCCGCACCACATTTTCCCATACTGTAGCTACATGGCGCACAATGTACGGGCAGTCCCTCGGGATTCCGCCTCCCAGCATCAGCAGCTCCGTCAGCGAACTAGCACCGTAAGTTCCAGCCAGCAATCCTTTCTCCCAATTGTCCTCGCCATCTGTCCAGTGCACCGCATGCTGCAATTGAGAAGCCATGTAGTTAAACTCCAATCGAGGTACCTCCAGCCCGCCCCCTTCCCACATCCTCTGTAGCGTTGTTAAGCGTACCCTCCTATGTTTCTTCCCCCATAGGAGGTCTACTAGCAGACTCTAGACAAAAGAATTATGCTGTTCCTCTGAAGTGAGAGTCAGATAAAGGGAATATAGACCAACTTGACCAGAGTGGTTCAAAGTTGGGAATCCATTTAATTGGATTATAATGCCCTCACACACCCTGTCGGGTGTCAAGCTTCATCATCGGGCTGCTCCTCGTCGGGTCGGCGGTGCAATACCCGACGGGCTCCCTATAGTAGGGGCACTTTAGCGGAGATCTTTTTCCAACAGCCGTTTGGTGAAGTGGGGGTGAGGGGCCTAGTATGTGTAGATGAATGTGTGTTTCAAGTGAATCTAAAATAGGGTTGGGAGTACCAGCGACAACAACTTTAATCAACGGGTCTCCTACCCTAAGTAAAAACAGAAGATATAAGGCGCTAGGCTGAGGTTATGTCTCAGATTATGGCGCTCTTATAAGCGATAGGTCAACATGTTTCTCGCCGATTGAATAGTCTGCGGGCGATTCGTCAGGACCAAACAAGGGGGTATACTATCTACAACTTAAAACTCAAATGGTGTTGTGGCTGCACACTCACATCAATCATACGACTAACTAGTCAGATACCTGGTAGTACTGGAACTACCTGCGAAAAGAGAACAAATCACATAGGTAAGTATAGTACAGTTATAGGTCTGTGTATTCTCTCATATTCCCTGTGAAAACTGACTCTCAGAATTTTGTGGTGAGCATGAAACAGGTAAAAACAGTTAAAAACAGGGTGCCACACGGTGAGTGCACGAGGTGAACTAGCGTGAACTTCAGCCCTTGTGGCACACAACAACGTAGCAGAGAGAGCATCAGGACTCACCCAAAACTGTGGACTAACCAGGCATCACAGTACCCGGTAGGTTAAAACACGAGGGGTTCCTCATGTACTGGGGTAAAAAAGGAGGAAATAAATGATGGGATAATAGCATTAATAGCAGTTAGAAGCAATAACCAGAAATTCAGTAGAAAGAGGAGCAGTCAAAAGGTATGTGACTCCTAATTCCATACAATATCAGGTCGATTAACCTGGAATACAATATCAGGTCTCATGCAATTGAGAAGCCATGTAGTTAAACTCCAATCGAGGTACCTCCAGCCCGCCCCCTTCCCACATCCTCTGTAGCGTTGTTAAGCGTACCCTCCTATGTTTCTTCCCCCATAGGAGGTCTACTAGCAGACTCTCCAGTGTCTGGAAATAATGCAGCGGGATGATATAGAGTGAGTGTTGCATTGCATACAGGCAGGGGGTAGGACAATCATCTTAATGATTGCGATGCGCCCCATGAGCGACAACGGTAATTCTGTCCAGAAGCGGATCGAGCTCCTCAGCCCCGTTATAATCTGACCCACGTTTTGTTCAAGATAGCCAGTAGCCATGTTGGCTAGATGAATTCCCAAATACCGCGCTCCCTGTCCCACCCATGGCAATTCAATATGCGGTCGCTCTGCCTCCGGGACCATGGCCAGTCTACCCACAGGGCCCTCCCTGGACTTCCCTGGATTGATGCGAAGTCCTGAAATGTTCCCAAAGGCCCACAGCTCCATGAGAAGCAAAGGTATCGAGCGCTCGGTGCACATAAACTAGGGTGTCGTCTGCGTATAGAGAAACTATATGATTGGTCTCCCCTAGCGTGATACCCCAGGGGGCCATCACATTCCTCAAGCGTGCGGCCAGGGGCTCCATAACCATCGCGAATAGTAGGGGGGAGAGAGGGCATCCCTGATGGGTACCCTGACCAAGTGTGAGCCGGCCAGACACCGTCCTCTCCACGCGTACTCTAGCACTAGAGGCTGCATAGATCAACTGCACCCACTTAAGATATCGCTCACCCACCCCAAATCATTGAAGGACCTGCCACATATAGGGCCTCTCTACTGAATCGAACGCTTGTTCGATATCCAACAGTGCTACAGCACAGTCCGTTTCCGACAGACCCGGGGCATGCCACACATGCGCCAACCATCGCAGATTCAGACCTGTACTTCTTCGTGGTATAAACCCTGCCTGGTCTACATGGACCAGCCGAGATATCCCCGAGAGGAGACGATCCGCCAGGATCCCACTAAGTACTTTTACATCGATATTCAGTGGCGAGATTGGCCTGTAGGAGCTGGGTAGGTCAGGGTCTTTGTCCTTTTAAGTATCATGGCCACCAGCGCTTCCCTCATGGTGGGCGGCAGAACTCCCCTCCCCAGCGCTTCGTTGTAGACTTCCAGCAGTCTATCTACCAGTATTGGGGCAAATTGCCTGTAAAACTCCGCCGGGAGCCCGTCAGATCCTGGACTCTTGGCCGGCTTGAGCCGAAGTATAGCCCAACTCAATTCCTGCTTGGTGATCGGGGCACACAGTGCCTCAGTCTCCTCAGGCTCCAACCGGGGAAGCTCGAACGCATCCAGGTAGGTGCGCACTGCCTCCGGGCCTGGGGTTTGGCCGATCTTTATATACCGCTTGTAAGTGGGTCGCCAATGTTTCCACAATCGCTCGTTGTGTGTACACTAATGTCCCCTCTGCGTCACGGATCTGCATTATTGGGGCCCCAGTTGTTTCCTGCTGCACTAATCGCGCCAGCAAGTCCCCCGTTCTATCCCCTTCTCTATATAGTCTTTGACGGTAGACCGTGTACACATGCTTTTCTAGCCTACGGAGATCTGTCAACAGCGCCTCTTTGGCCGCACACCACTCCCCTAATTTCTGAGGGGCCGTGGCGATCTCGGGCTCAAGTCTGCCTAGGTCTGCCTCATGCGCTGCTACGTCCCGCTCCCGTTGTTGCCGCACCCCATAGGATGTTTTTATGCAAATTCCCCTCATAACCACCTTCATCGCTTCCCACTCGGTCGCGCGACTGGAGGCCGACTCCCAGTTCTCTTCAAAATAACGTTTTAGTTTGTCAGAAAGCGCGGCTACAAATGGGGGGTCCGTCAATGCGTCAGTGTTAAGTCGCCACAGGGGGATTTCAGATCTGAACTCTCTCCCCCCTCAGCTCCATCAGGGCCGGGGAGTGATTGGATAAGTATCTAGGAAGATACGCTATCCTGCCCACATTCCACCCGAGGTCCGTGGAGAGAAACCAATAATCCAGTCTACTGGAAGTCCCTGTAGCAGGGGTATGACAAGAGAATTGCCTAATGGCAGGATTGCGCATGCGCCATACATCTTGAAGACGCAAGCCTTTCAGCATATCTTGTAATGTGGTGGACATTTTGGGTTTAGTGTGGGGACGTGGGGGTTCACTATCGAGGGAGCCATCCAGTACACAATTTACATCCCCAGCCAGTATCATCGGTGCCCTAGGTATGGTGAAGCCGCTTCCATAAGAGCAGGGAAGAAGGACGCGCTGTCCTTATTAGGGGCATACACATTAATCATACACACTTCCATACCATCCAATCTCCCATACAGGATGACGTACCTCCCCTCTTTGTCCACCACATGATGTAGGTGCTGAAAAGGCACCCCCGGTGCCACCCACATAAGAGCCCCCCTAGCAAACCCGGAGTAAGACGTGGCGTACAGTTGCCCCCTCCAGTGCGTCCGTAGGCACGGAATTTTGTCTCCCCAAATATGTGTTTCCTGTAAGCAGGCCACCGCCACCTTGTACCTCTTCAAGTATGCAAATACATGCCTGCGTTTTTCGAAGGCCGCAATGCCTCGGACATTCCATGTGATTAACTTAAAGCTAGGGGTCGCCAGGAGTGCATATATCATCATTCGTACCACCATATATCCCACCTGCCTTAGACCATGTACATAACCATAACCCTGCAACCATCACTGCAAATCTAGTCGACTGACACTTGTGTAGAATCACCCTATGAAACTGTTTCCAAACATTACCAACTCCCCCCCTCCCCTTGGGCAAAATCACATTTCCCTCCCCCTCGAATTGTAATAAGGTGAAGGCATGTATATGTCGCCCCATTTCCCTCATGTGAAACCCCAGAACTCAGAACCCTATAGAAAACAAAATCCCACTCCTAGTGGATCAAACCCCCCTCCTGTTCCTCCCAACAATAGTGGCTGGCCCGCCGGTGAGGTGCGAGGACAAGCCGCCAGCTCCCCATCCGGGTACCTGCCTCTGGGGGCGGGCCCCTGTTTACCTCCAGTTAATACATAGGTGCCTCCATCTGTCCTTGGCCTCTGGAACTCCCCTGCATTCATTCAGTGATTAGTTCTTGCCAAGTGTCTCTAATGTACAGTTACCGTTAATTCTGGTGGTTTCTGCCTTGTTTCTCAGTCGCATGTCCGTTCTAATTATCTGTGTCCTCGCTGGGATTACTATCCGTGAGCCGGTTAGGCGACGAAGTTCATGAGTCCGACACAACATCCGAGGCCTGCAGCGTTCTGTCTGGACAAACCGTGATGCGGCTAGGACTACGGTCCCCGTCCTTGCCCAATGAAGGAGTTTGCTTGCGCCTAACCCGGGGCGGCCTGCTCGACCCCTCCTCCTGGGGTGTCGGTGTTGAGGGCGCCAAACAGGCACCTGGGGAGCCTCTAGCATCCAGCCAGTCGCATGCCTCTGCTGCGGAGAAGAAAAACAGCACTTTCCCCTTGCTTTCGACCCTCAGCTTCGCCGGAAAGAGGAGACTATATTTAATATTCAAGTCCCGCATTCTCCTTTTTACTGCCAGGTATGAGCGTCGTCGTTCCTGCACACGTTGTGTGTAATCCGGGTAGATGGAGATCCGGTGCCCCTCATATGCCAGTGGTCCCTTAGTTCGGGTGAGTTGCAGGATAGCGTCCCGATCACGGAAATTAAGGAATCGGGCAATGATGGCCCTGGGCGGGGCTCCCGGTTTCGGAGGGGGGACCAATGCTCTATGTGCTCTTTCTACAGTGAATAACTTTGAGAGCTTCCTGGGGGCCAGCGCGGCAACCAGCCAATCCTGTAAGAAGAGCTCTGCCGATGGTCCCTCTGCTTTCTCTGGAAACCCTACAAAACAGAGGTTGTTTCGGCGTGACCTCCCCTCCGCATCTTTGGATCGGTCGTCAAGGCGCACTACTCGCTTCTGAAGGTCAATGACCGTCTCCCTGAGGGTATGGAGTTCAGTCTGTAGAGTGCCCACCGTTTGTTCAGTGGTGGTTACCCTCTCTGAAACCTTCCTCAAATCACACCGGAGCAAGTTCACATCAATTGCAACGGAGTCTATTTTATGAATCGTCTCATCCCTTGTGGAATGAATAGCTGTCAGCACGTCTGCTATAGAGGGAGCTCTCTTCTCATTTTGCGCCACCTCACCCTCACAGAATGTCTGAGCCGCCGTCTGTGCCTGTTGGTCCGGGGGGAGTGGGTGCGTATAGTTAGAGATTTTATTGGCCTGCGCCGTCTTGCCGCCTTTCTCCTTCACCATTCTTGTTTCACCTCCTGCCTACTCTTCCAGGGGGGCCGCAGCTGTGTCACCTGGCCGGTCTCTATCCACTCCTCCGAGGCAGGATCCCCCCTCCGCGCTTTCGGACTCTGGACTGGGCCTCCACTCCCGACGACAGACCGCCAGGCCGTCTCTCTGCTTCCTCTGCTACTGTATTCTCTTGGCTGTGGACCAGGAATGCGGGGTGAGGTCAGCCCTATTCCCACCGCAGTATACAAATACCTCGTTTTGCCTGATGCCCACCTCCGTGGACGTCGTTCTGCAGGTCTATGCAAGAGCTTCTACCATCACTTGGGCGTGCCACATCTCAGCCAGTGTACATAGTATTAGGTCCTGGTCAGGTAGTTCTGTGCCACAATTTCGGTGTCACTCACGCACGAGCCCCAGCACACCTCTAGTGCCGAAGGCTGTCGTCGTCTCTCTGCCCTAGCCCCCTTCTCCGGAGTAGGTCTTCAGCACGTTGCAGCATCTGTCTGCAAGCCTGCAGGGGTTCTGTAACTGCCAATAGGCCCGTTCTCAGTCCAAAGGGCTGTGTGTCTGGCTCCCCAGAAGGCCCCCTCATTCTCCCAGTGCAGGCTTCAGCAAGCAATTCCCCCACCTCCGTGCCTCCTTCCTCGGTCTTCAGTGCCTGGGGTGGGCCCCACGGACACAGACTTTGAACAGGGCCTCACCTGACTCCACGGCCTGTCTCCACCTGGCACCCCGGCGGCCTTATTGTGCGGGCTATCGTGCCCAGAGGTGCCGAACCCGCTTCAGCCACTCATTCACATTGCCGTGCCGCTCCTCGTCCAGGCGGCACCAGGTCCGGCCTCTCTTCTCCTATCTGCGGCCCACCAGGGGCCAGGGTCACTTCCCACTGCTGTTAGGGCTGCCCCCGCTTCTCAGCTTCACTGCCACTCACCACTGTGGCCACACTCGGGGATGCACGTCCACCGCTCCCCTTTACAGGCCTCTCACTGCTTCAGACCCTGGGTGGGCTCCGCCGCCACTGGGACCCCTAATGGGCAGGCAGTGCCCCAGCTCCGTCTCACTCGGTCCCCGCAGTCAATCGCGGCCCGGTACCTGCTTCTCCTGCTGCGCAGGCCTTCCAGTGCGGAGCGACCGTGTTCGTCTCAGCCACAACGCAAGCTATCCGAGGCTCCTCCCTTCGGCATCGCCAGCACCAGGCCTCCCTTCCTCGGCTAACATAGCCGCGAGGACCGGGATCGTTCCCTCACCGCAGTCGGCCGGCAATCCTGCGTTCCGTGTCTCCTTCTCCGTCCGTCACTGCAGCCGCTCCCGGGGTCACGCTTCCTTCGTCGCTCCTCGTAGTCTTCTCTCTGCGGCTGCAAGATGGCCGTCGGAGCTTGCCCGCCGTCTCCCAAGCCTTGGTGATAGCAGTATCTTGCTGCAGCAGTGCCACGATTTTAGGCAACACCAGGGGAGGTGAGGCAGTCCCTTAGTCTCTGGTATGTTTTCTGATAAATTTTACGGCCCCAGGATGATTCCGGATAAATGGAGTTAACGGGAGCTCCGGGAAGCACGTCTACTCCGCCATCTTGCTAAGCCACGCCCCCGCAATAAAAACAATGTTGTGAAAAAAAAAGAAGTGCCTTACATCAGGAGCCTTTTGGGAAGTACAACCAACTGGCTCAATTTATAATCATCAGCGCGTTCCTATTGAGACAGGAGATCCTACCCAGCCTAAGTCTGACTGTGGTAGAGAAATGTAGGGTGAGCTACACAAGCTACCTCCTGCTGCTGAGTGCGATAAGGTCTCCAAAGAACGGAGAGTATGAGCCTCATTCACCTCACTCTTCTTTTTGGTGGACAAGTAATGGAGCCGGTCTGGGCTACTGGGCTCCAGTTGGCGCAACGGAAGTTGTTTATCTCTGGTGCCTGGGCCACAGTATTACTGGTTCCCAAAGTGGATGTTAAGGACTCCCCTTTATCAGACAGAACAGCTCATGGCGTAAGCATATTATGTAGGTTAAACTCCCAGAACACTGTAACATCAGTCAATACGTCTTCCACTTCAGCCTGGGATTCATTTTATAAAACAAAGACCAGCAAATAAAAACAGACGTTTCTAGCTTTGAATCTAGAGAACGACCCAAACACTGCTATAGTCTATATACATCAAACACTAAGCACTAAAAAAAGATTCAACATGTGAGCCCATTAGCTAGTGCTGCCCAGTGGAAAGTGTTTGTGAAGCCATAGCTCATGACTTCTGACCATCGGAGACAGTGATAGAAACGGCACACCCTTCGAAGCACAAGGGTTCATGTTGCTACACTTTAAAGGTGAATGTATCACTTTGTCTGGGCTGCAGAGGAAAGAATGAGTTTTCAGTGCTCGCTCCAGCATCTGCCAGCGGCAGCCTGCTCTGTACCATTGGACCCTTCCTGTAATGGCTACCGTAGGCGTATATTTCATGCTCGTCTGCAAGATCACAGTGTGTAAAGTTGCTGGTTTCTTGCCATAAACTACCTCTTTGCTGACTCCCAGCTACTAACAAGAAAGGGCCTGAAGATGTCATCTGGAAGGCTCTGGGTGAAGTACTGCAGTTTACAAATGGACTCTAGCCCTTGCTAGCTGTTAATTAACATAAAGAATCACATAGAAATTCACAATGAATTGTTGGTCAGTTTGTAGAAACCTTCTGCTAACCTGCATTGTGCAGCTTCTATGGTCAATATTAGGCGGCTACCTAGGGCACCAGGAGTCTACATGAGCCCCCGATGCAGAGGGAGGCTGCGGCTACATATCATTCACCTTCAGTGGCTTAAAACAAAACCCCTCCCAAGAGGTGAGTCCTCCTCCCCCTCCCTCAACCAAGTCCAACTGCGTCCATCTTACCCTTTAAAAAACACCACTGACAACGTTCTTTGATGCCTTACAAGGTCGCAGTTTATTTAAACATCACATGGTTATACATATCGCAATTTTCATGGTTATTCATAACATCTATGTTAGCACATTTACTGTCTGCAATTATCTCAGTCCATTCTTGGTCATCATATCCTCTCAGACAAACCAATTTCTGGGAGGGGCCCAAATGTCTGGGCCTCTGTTTCAGCGGTGCTAGGCTTCAACTTGCTACCGACTTGGTGGGTGTCCGTCAGGACCTGCCCGGGCTGCAAGTGCCGTCCCGCTTGCCTTCGACCCCTTCTTGGCCCCTCCCTGCTCCTCCGGGTCCCTGCCGTGTGGCATCCCAAGGACCCTGTGTGAGCATTTCATCTATCCAGCCTGAGGCTGAGTTCTGACATCTCGCTCCCTCTGTACCCCTGCCGTGAGGCATCCCAAGGGCCCTGCGGGAGCATCACATCTACTCTGTCTGTGGCTGTGTGCCGTCCTTAGCTCCCTCGGTGCCCCTGCCATGAGGCATCCCAAGGACACTGTGTGAGCCTTCCATCTACCTCTAGTAATTTCTCTCTTTTGTCTATCTTTCTAGGGTTTCTTCCGCTTCACCTCTACCCTTGCGGCTGCGACGCCCGCCTCTTTCTGGAGTGGGTGGGTGGGATTTCTCTGCGTTTTCCATGAGGGGGGAGTGTGTGATCAGTGGGCCTTGTGCCCCTTTTTATCCCCCCTCGCCGCTCAACAGCTCACCTCCGGATTGGGGGGGCTGTAGCTTGCCCTGGGGCGACCAATCCTGGTCGTCCCATTTCGCGGGCTTTTGCAACTAGGCTTCCTGCCTCCGGGCGGCGTTTGTCCCGGGCCCCCATTGGGTCCGGCTTCGCCTTCCCCGGCCCGGGCTCCAACCCCTCCCAAGAGGCGAGTCCTCCTCCCCCTCCCTCAACCAACTCCAACTGCGTCCATCTTACCCTTTAAAACACACCACTGACAATGTGCTTTGGTGCCATAAAAGGTCGCAGTTTATTTAAACATCACATGGTTATACATATCGCAATTTTCATGGTTATTCATAACATCCATGTTAACACATTTAGTGTCTTTGCAATTATCTCAGTCCGTTCTTGGTCATCATATGCTCTCAGACAAAGCAATTTCTGGGGAGGGGCCCAAATGTCTGGGCCTCTGTTTCAGCGGTGCTAGGCTTCAACTTGCTACCGACTTGGTGGGTGTCCATCAGGACCTGCCCGGGCTGCAAGAGCCATCCCGCTTGCCTTCGACCCCTTCTTGGCCGCTCCCTGCCCCTCCGGGTCCCTGCCGTGTGGCATCCCAAGGACCCTGTGTGAGCATTTCATCTATCCAGCCTGAGGCTGAGTTCTGACATCTCGCTCCCTCGGTATCCCTCCCGTGAGGCATCCCAAGGGCCCTGCGGGAGCATCACATCTACTCTGTGGCTGTGTGCCGTTCTTAGCTCCCTCAGTGCCCCTGCCGTGAAGCATCCCAAGGACACTGTGTGAGCCTTCCATCTACCTCTAGTAATTTATCTCTTTTGTCTATCTTTCTAGGGTTTCTTCCGCCACGCTATCTACGGTTTCACGATTGGAGGGAGCTCCCCCCTGTCCCGCTACCCCCTTCTATTTCCTATGCGAAACCCATCTGTCCTAGCACCCCCACGATGTTGAGCAGGAACATGTCCTTCCCCACCCCCGTCAGGTGCACCCCGTCCTCCAAGAGATAACCCGGGGATCTCAAGTATATGAGACCGTGTCTTATGACCCCAGCCATTGGCCCTACATATCTTTGCCATGGTGATATTCAGTTCACGTCTGTTGTCCAGCATCTTCTCTAACCCAGGTCCACCCATGCCCATGCCTCTTCTGGCACCGGGGACATCCTTTAGTCCACATTCAGGGCGAGCTCTCGAAATTTTGCCCACTGAAAACGAGAAATAGCATTTGCAATTGAGTTGTCTACCCCTGGTATGTGTCGTGCCCTAAGCGCAATGCTTGCCCTCAGCTGACAGTCGACTAGTCTTTGCAGCATGCTGACCACCGCCGGACATTTCGCTGTCCCCGTATTGATTGCCTGCACCACTGCATGGTTGTCAGACCATAGCATTATCTGTCTGTTTGCCAGCTGTTGTGACCAAATGTGGAATGCCACCACAATGGGGAACAACTCCAGTAAGGAGATGTTGGTGGTGACCCCTGCCTTTTGCCAGCTTGCTGGCCAGGCCCCTGTCGTCCATGCTGTCCCTAGGATGGCCTGAAGCCGAAGCCCCCGGCCGAGTCCGTGTAAAGCTCGAGCTGGTTTGCCTGCACCCAAGGCTCACGCCACATGAGGGTGCCGTTGAAATTGGTCAGGAAGTTTTCCCACTGCCCCAGGTCCTCTTTTACCCCTGGCGTCAGGCGGACCCTGTGGTGCCTCTGTGTCATGCCCCTGGTCATCCAAGCCAAACATCTTGCAAAGGCGCGCCCCGCAGGGATTATCCTCGTGGCGAAATTCAATTTTCCCAGCAGCTGCTGCATTTCGCCTAGCGTCGCCTTCTTTTGTTGCCTCAATCTACCAATAATCTCTCTTAGCTCCGCCACCTTTTCGGGCGGCAATTTGCATGTCCCGGCGACCGAGTCCAGCTCTATCCCGAGGAAAGACAGTTTTGTGGCCGGGCCCTCTGTCTTGTCTTGAGCCCTAGGGGGATTCCCAATTCCCGGGCTAGCTCTATGAAGCTTTGAAGGAGGTTGCTGCATTTCCCTGTACCTGCCCTGCCGATGAAGAGGAAGTCGTCTAAGTAATGGACCCGTCCTCCCACTGGGGCGCGTATTCCTAGTTCCCACTCCAGGAATCCGCTAAAGGCCTCAAAGTATGCACAGGATATTGAGCAACCCATTGGCAAGCATTTGTCATAGTAGTATTGTCAGTCTAGCTGAAAACCTAGCAAATGGTAGCTATCTGGGTGTACTGGCAAGAGGCGGAAGGCTGATTCTATGTCTGTCTTTGCCAATAGGGCCCCCCCTGCCTGCCTTATCAGGTCCACCATGTCGTCCACCGATGTGTAGGCTACTGAGCAACTCCCTGCTCCAGCCAGTCGTTGATGGAGTCACCGTGGGGGGGTGACAGATGATGTATTAACCTGAATTTGCCTGCCTCCTTTTTGGGCACCACCCCCAGAGGGGATACCACCAAGTCCTCTAGTGGGGGGGAAGTGAAAGGGCCGGCCACCCGCCCCAGCTGAACTTCCTTCCTTCTCTACCTTCTGTCGTGCCACCCCTGGGTTGTCTCTTATTGACTTCAGGTTCCGGATTTCCCGGGTGCCCTTGGGTCCCTTGTAAGGGATTGGTAAACATTGTGTGAAACCTTCTGCTAACTTTTGCTTGTCAGTCGCCTTGGGATAATGTCCTAATAGATATAATAGCCTGCTTGTTTTTATGGGGGTTGGTAGCGGCTGTCCCCCGCCCGTGCCCCAGTTGCCCCTGCCTGGGGGGGGCCTGCTCCTCACTTTTTAGTGCCTGCCTTCTCTTTGTTGGCCCCTGTTCCATGGACCTGCCTGCAGCGTATGGCGTGGTGGCTCCCCTGCAGGACCCGCATGCGTGCTTAAACCTGCATGCGGCCCCCAACTTACAATCGTCTTTGTCGAACTTCCAGCATGATTTTCCTGATTTGTTATTTCCCTGGTTCTCTTTTTTGAACCCCTGTCCCTGCCCTTCGTATTTACCTTTACTCACGTAGAGACGAAAATTGTGTTCTCTTGTGCTGATCCCTTCTCAGGCAGCCACCATGTGTGTCATGAACCCTTCCATGTCCTGACAGTCCCATTCAATCACTGGCCATGTATGCATCTTTTCCCTGAAGCCCTCATCGTACCTCAACCATGCATCCCCCTGATATTTTTGCTGTGCCTCGTGCACCTTTTACTCATATAAAATAAGTGCTGCGGCACTCTGGGGGAACATTTCGATGAAAACACAGGCCAGGGTCCTGAATGCTCTCAGCCAATTCTCCAGTGACCGCTCTACCCTGGGCTTGCGTCTTTCCCTCCTGTCATCGTCTTTTTTGTCTTGTGCTGTCAGGTCCATGCCTGCCTGGCGCACTTCTAGCAAGGAAAAAATTTCAATATATTCTTTCCTCCATATTCTTTCCTTTACTGTCAGTGGGATGAGATTGGCCAACCCCAGGAGTTTCGTTGTGGTGGGAGGGTCTCCCGGGGAGGGGCGCAGGTACTCGCTGGCCGGCTTCCCTTTTGGGTCCGGACCCTCTTCTGCTCCGGTTTCCCCTGTATTATTAACCCTGGGGGCTGCCACCCTTCCTTGCGCCGTCTCCTCAGGAATTGCTTTCTCACTCTGCTTTGCCTGTTGGGGGTTTTCTTTTCCCTTGCCTGTTGACCCTTTTGTGCCCCCCCTCGCTCTGGTCTTTGTTCTGGCTCCTGGCTTCCCCCATTCCTTTCGTTACTCCATGGGGGGCCTCCCCCGAAGGGGGAACCTGCCCCAGGCCATTGCCACCAAGGCATCCATGCCGCTGGGTGAGCCGGTCCCTGCTCCCATGCCTCCCCTTGGAAACCCTGCTGGTCCCTTCCATGCCCTGCCTGCCATGGAGGATGTATGGGCCAACGCCCCTGCATTGCTAGATTGCTTACCCCTAGCTGCGTACCCAAGTTCACCATTTGCCCTTGCCCCCTTTCAGCCGGGCCCGCGTGCTGCCCCCTTTTGCGCCCTCCCCTGTCGCTCTGCGCGCGTTGCTTACCAGCCTCATCGCCGACCTCGTTGCTCCGCCCTCTGCGTGATTCCTGGGGGGCCGCCATGCTGGCTACAGACCCCTCATCATCACTGCTCTCTTCTGTGTCTGAGCCGGACACAATCTCTGGGGTTGCCTCCCTCCTGTTCCTGGCTTGTGTGCTTTTTGCCCCCGCCGTGCTCTGCCCTCCTGGCAGCAGGAGTCTTTGCCCCTGCTTTGGTGATCTTTGCGGGGGCCGCCGTTTTGGCTGCATGCCCCCTCCCTCCTGGTTTCTTGGGAGGTGGTGCTGGAGGGGATGCCCACCGTTGTTTCTTCCCCTTCCTGTGGGCTCCCTCACTGATCTGCTGGTCCATCCAGGTTTTCCCTTTCAGGGCTACCAATGCCCTGGCCTTATCCAACATTGCCTGTAGATCGTCATCCAACTCAGACCCTGTGTCTCCTCTGTGCCTCTTTTGGCCCTTTTGGGGGGCCTCCGGATGCTCTTGTGCTTCTCTGAAGCGTGCTGGGAGCCGTGTCTCCCTCCCGGCTGCTCCACGCCTGTTGGCCATTTTGCAGGACCTTGTGTGCCTTTCATAGCTTGTGAGCTGGAAAACAGGGGGTGCAGAAATTCTTAGGTTCTTGTATCATTATTTGTCCCAAATATCCACTCAGGCAAGGTGAAGAGACTTTCAAGCTGAAATCCCACAATTTGCAGTGCTAAACAGTCTCCTTAGTGCCCCTCCCGGGACGTGAATCCAGCGTGAGGCTTACTTGATTATAAACCCCGATTTGCAGCAAGAAGTCCCCAGCCGGTCAGCAGAGCTCAGCCCGTCTCTCCTTTGGGCTTTGTTTGCCAAAAAAAAACGCTGCCACCGGCCAAAGACCAATGCCCCCAAGCCGCTTGTGCCCTTTTCCAAGTTCTCCTTGGGCGCGGCAGCAGCGTGCGGCCCTTTGCCGCTTTTGGGCTGCCTTCCTCCCTCGCCGCTCAAAAGCTCGAGGCCGAGAGAGCGCGAGGCAATCAAAGGGGTCCGTGTACCTTTAAGGGAGCCTTTAAAGCAGGTCCCGCCCTGCCCGCAGCCGCGTCTCGCTTCCTGGCTCCCGGCGCTGAAATTGAATGCGGAGCTGCTGCCACAGTGCTCCACAGCCGCGTCTCGCTCCCTGGCTCCCGGCGCTAAAACCGATCACGGAGCCGCTGCCACACTGCTCCAGGGGAGCCGAGGGACTGTCCACTGCTGCTCCTAGGCTGCTTCCTTCCTCGGGGTGAACGCAGGAAGGCCTAGCCGGCTCCTGTCCCCGCCTGTTCGCCGGTCTGCTCGCAGGTAGACCTGGCTATTCAGTCCTTCCCCGGACTGCTCCGACGCCGGATCTGGTCACCGCTGGTTCCTGCTGCCTTCTTCTGGACCGCTGCTACTGCTGCACTGCTCCTCGGCGAGGATACTATCAGCGAAGCTCCGTCATTTCTCTTCGTTTTCCACGAGGGGGGAGTGTGTGATCAGTGGGCCTTGAGCCCCTTTTTACCCCCCCTCGCCGCTCAACTACTCGCCCCCGGATTGGGGGGGCTGTAGCTTGCCCTGGGGCAACCAATCCTGGTCACCCCATTTTGTGGGCTTTTGCAACTAGGAGCGGGGGGCGGCGTTTGTCCCGGGCCCCCATTGGGTCCGGCTTCGCCTTCCCCGGCCCGGGCTCCCACATTGGCTTGATACTTTCTCAGCTACCTCTGAGTGCAAAACCTCCTTTTTCAAACGTCTGTATACCAACTGGTTTTCTGCACTCCTGCAGGAACGTTTCTGTTTCCACTCTTCCATTTTCAGCATTTTTTATTTTTAAATGGCATGTAAATACTTACTGTCATCAGAATGAAGTATTCCGGGTCTGGTGGCTGAGTGGACTAATGCGTCCACTGTAGGTGCCTGTGTTTGACCTCATGGTCACAGGTTCAAATCCCAGCAGGTCCATTCGGCCTTTCATCCTTCTGAGGTCGATAAAATGAGTACCATTGAGTTGGGTAGCAATAAACATCTGTTAATCAGTGCCAAGATACCTGTCGCGGTGAACGTGCGCTTTACAAATACACGTTATGGTGAGTTAATATTTTATATCATAAACGTACGCCACGCCTGAGAGAAAGGCCATATTAAGGCACAAATATGAGACTAGTTTGTTTTGCAATTACGTATTCCATGGAATTTGATTCAGATCTCAACTGCAGGTTTCCCAGACAATATTCTTGGCACTGTCTAAAATTAAAATCGAGTTCACGACCCCGTGAGGTCTAGATTAGCAATGGCCTTGGAGGAAGGAGCCTGGTAAAATAAACAACAACATATTGCCCTCAGGACATCTGGATGCCATATTAAACACCAGCCTGAAATAGAGCTGTAAGTGAGTGTTTATAATGCGTTTGGACATGTGTCACATGTGGCCCATTAATGCCAAATGGATTTGGACGTTTTTCTTGTCCTTGTCCGACCTCCAGTGACATCACCGGCCCCGATTTCGCATGTACAGAAACATTCTGCAATTAGGAAAAGTTAGATCATTACTTTGCTTTCCCAGTAACTAGTGAAAATTCAGCAGGACAAACGAAAAGCACAAGCTGCCAAGTAAGTCTTTTTTTTATTTCACGTTGAACTGTATCCTTTTAAAGTCAGATGATGATGGGATCATCGGACGCACCTGTTACACGAAGCAATCAGCGCAGAGAGGTGTGTCTGTTGCAAGAGGTACCATCTCAGGGGGGCCTGAAGAGAAATATACAAGATTTGCTTTAATCAATCTAAGTAGATATTTTGAGTTTATAATCAATTCAGCGTTTTTAGTTTAATATGACGTTAATGTCCAATACACAAACCAAAAGTAGGTGACACAACATAAGCAATACATCGGAGAAGGCTCAAAATACAACAAGCATTGGCATAGCCAATAGGTCTCGCCTTTGGGACCTTATAAGTGTTTAGTCAGAGCTATTGACTTTGCCAATGTCTTTAAGCTACGCTGTAGAGAAGTGTGGCTGCTGTGCAGCATGCTGAAAAGTTATAATAAAAAAGTGTCAGAAGCATTTTGTTACCTTATATATGACCAAGGAAGGCTTTATGTACAACTGAACGACCATATTAAAAAAAAGTATTTACAATAAAAAATGTCCTCAGTTTTCTTTTGTCCAACACACCCAGCCAGGCTCAGCAGCCATTACTGTAATGCAGACAAGTGACCTGGAAGGTCCCCTCATGGAATCACACACCGAGGCCTGATGGTGCAGATGGGCCTGCGGTCTGGACTTAATGGAATAATCGCCGCTTAAAGCCAGGGTGACCTCGCCTAAGCCCTCTGCTTCTGGAGCACCCCCATAATGATATTACACAGTCATTTATGTAAGGTGCGCCACAAATTGAATTGTGTCTTAGTACCTACAGAGTAGGTGCTATGTTATGTCTTTATTATGTTATATCGGACTTGTACAACGCGTCATTGTAACCAGGGAGGCCCTGTCAGGAGTGACTGCAGGCGGCTGCAGCTTTGGTTGCAAGGTGTGTGTTTGTAGGAAATAACTTCTATGGGAATAGTTTGGTGTGGTGCACGAAGTCCTGATACGTCATCTAGTCATGTCATGGTGAGCTCGAGGCTGTCGGTGTGCAGGAAGTGAGGGGAGAGTGAATTTCACCGGTATCCTGCAAGCTGAGTGACTGTGTGACCCAAGGGAGCAGGTAAAACAGTAAACACACCTCTCTGTCAATCAGCGGGCGCTTAGAAGCAAAAGAGAAGGCGCAGCCACACGAACACAATACCATTATACTAACATGCGATAAAGTCCTTTATCCATTAAGTGTGACATCACAACACACCAATGATGCTACATTCGGCGATAATGAAAATGAAGGGGAACTCGGGAGACAGCAAAGAAAGGGGAAGAACGGAGTAATAACAAGACGGGACAGAGTAAGAGAGACAAACAGAGTGAGAGGTAATTAGAGAGAGAGAGACGGGAGAGGAGAGAAACAGACGAAGAGCAAGATACAGGGGGAGAGGGCCAGAGGTGACCGGAGAGGCATGAAAGAAGGAGGGCGGAACAGGTACGGGGTGAGCACCGAGCCTGTAGCGTTTTCGTGTGAGACCTAAAAATGAAGGGGAACTCGGGAGACAGCAAAGAAAGGGGAAGAACGGAGTAATAACAAGACGGGGCAGAGTAAGAGAGACAAACAGAGTGAGAGGTAATTAGAGAGAGAGGGAGAGGAGAGAAACAGACGAAGAGCAAGATACAGGGGGAGAGGGCCAGAGGTGACCGAGAGGCATGAAAGAAGGAGGGCGGAACAGGGAACTAGACCAAGTTAGCTGGGGACCGTGGCAGCACCGAGCCTGTAGTCTAAAAACAAGGAGGCACTGCAGCTGCTCGCTCCCGCAGGCAAAACGCCGTGGGATGCGAGGAATGCAGCTGCAGCGTCCTGCGAGTGGTGCGCGCGCGCTCGTGTGAAATCTGACACATAACAGATGGCACACTGCGCGCCGCTGCTCGTAACCGTAAGCCGTAGGCCGTGGGCGGATACATTTCCTGGGAAAAGTGGGACATGCACCCGCCTTTGCCCAATTGCGTGCTGTCTTTTTACAAAGACGCACGCAAAGCCCAGTAGAAAAAATGCACACAAAAAAAACACACGCACGAGCGTGTGAAAAGTCCAGAGTGATTCCAAGAGGTCGTTTTCCTAGAGCAGCGCATGCGCGCTGCGCTAGGCTCGACCTAAAAAACATCTAGGGTGGAAGGCCAGAGGGCAGAGAGCTAGTCTTGCATTCAGTGGCGGCTGGTGGATTTTGAAAGTTGTGAGGTGTAAAGTTCAGAGAGTTGAATGCTTGACCGAACCTAAAATTAAAAATGTGTTGGCAGGGTAGGCAGATGTCACCAGGGCACCTTTTTCCTATTCCTGGACTTTGTTTTTACATATCAGTGCTTTCTGGGAGTTGTAGTCTTGACTCATTGTAATTGAGCCGACTGGACCTATACACTTGATAACAATGATACGTAAAAGCACAGTCCATGAATGGAAAGTGGTGTCCAGGTTACATGGAGACAACTGGCCACCCAGTGTGCAGTGAGATTGTCCCCTGAAGAGCATCCTGGGAAAAAATGGTTCAAATAGTGCATTTTACAGTGTACATTTAAAGAAACATGACTAGACACAAGCAAAACAATTTGCAATCAAAATACCTAATGGTCTTTTTTGAAAAAAAAACTCAAACTAGCACATATCCATATATACAGGCATCTCTGCCTCTTTAATGCTATAAGCTGGTAATGGAAGAAGGAAGACGAGGAAGATGGGGGCAGATGAGCATAGGAAGAAGAAGAGGACTGAAGAGAGGAGACGAGGAACAGACCACAAAGACCTAGAACAGAGAGTGAATACAAGGATGACAGGAAATGTGGAAAGAAGAGGTGAGGAAAGAATGGTACTACGTGCATGTAAGAACAGTGAGGAAACATTGAATGAAGACAGCAGATGACGCATGCAGGGAGAAAATTAGGGAGCTAAAGAAGCTCAGATTGCAGAGTGGAGACAAGGAAGGATAAAGGAAGAGAGGAGGCAGGGAAGAAATGGGGCAAATAGAGTGGAGGCATGCTCTAGAGAGGAGACAATGATGGGAAATGGAAAGCAAACAAATAGAGTGGAGGCATGCTCTAGAGAGGAGACAATGATGGGAAATGGAAAACAAACAAATAGAGTGGAGGCATGCTCTAGAGCATGGGTACTCACAAACTTTCTGTCGGGGGCCAAAATTACAGTATGGTTTGTGGCCGAGGGCCGCACCGGCAGGGGTGGGGTCAGTGGGAAATGGAGTCAGTGGGGGCAGGGATAGAGTAAAAAAAATCAAACCCGTTTCAAAACATTAGACAATGCTGTATTTCAAAAGCAGATATAACTACAAAGAGCACATTTTGATAATACATTTTTATTAGCAAACAATAGCAATCTTAAGAGACATTGCATAGCTTCATATACACTTTGACCCCAATTCCATCACAGGGTTATTTTCGGCCCACCCTTAACCCTGCAATAGCCTGCAATGTCTTTCAAACGGAATGGCAGAAAGGCAAGGACCAAAAACTGAAGAAAGTCAAGAGGACTTCAAGAGTTTACTTTTTATTCCTGAAGCAAACTCCATGACCGCTGAGGCCAGTCTGAGAGGGCCCCCCAGATTTTCTTCCCCTTCCGCCTGGCCTTCCTTCCTTTAAGCTCTTATAGTGCAGACTCTAAGAAATGCCCTTGCCATTGCTGGAAGGACGGGGGATGGCGGTCCAGCCATGCTGAAGCAATACAAATACGACAAACTGCCATGGTGATGAAGACCATCCCTTCTTTCACTGTTTACTTCATCCTTTCTCCCTGATATGTGTAAGGGTTTCGTTTTGTCAATAGTAATGCTGTATGTCAAATATTAATGTTACTTACTGCATCTTCATCTGTGATATGCTATCATATAAGAAAAGCTTTAAATACATAACAAATAATTGTTAGCATGCTTTGAAGTATTTTGTGCTTTAGGTTTTTAGAAATTAGCAAGATGACAGGTGACTTTTTTGTTGGCTGCAGTTCCAGTGCCATATCATCCTACAAGGCAGACACCTTCATATCCACGCTACCACACTGCCATCACACACCCTGGATCTACTACCCATAGGCACTATCAGTGTAGCTGACTGTTCTGATCATTTTTGTGGGCTCGCTATAGACAGCTTCAGAAGTCTTTCACAGCTTTGCATACAATATTACTTAGAGTGGGCTTTGGTTCAGCCCCCTGCTCGTGATTGCAAGGCTTTTTGTCCATTCCATTGCCAGATCCTGATTTTATGGTTTTTCTCTCTATTCTTGTGCTGTTCCACTCCAAGAGGAATTTGGCTTTACGCTGATTAAATTAGTTGTTTCCTTGAAATGCTGATATCAGCTAACAACTTTTCTTTAATTTCTTTACCATTTGTGTTTACTACTCCAGGGAAGTGCATGTCCTGCTCTCTCCTCTATAGTTCTCTCTTTATTTAGCTTTGCCCTTTTCTAGCTCATGCTCTTTCCCTTGCTTCTCCCCTACAGTAATCTTTTGTTGTTTCCTCCCTCTGGCACAAAGTACTCACTTCACAAAGTAATGACGTCCCTCTCTCTCTCTCTCTCTCTCTCTCTCTCTCTCTCTCTCTCTCTCTCAGTCTCTCTCTCTCTGTCAGTCAGTCTCTCTCTCTCTCTCTGTCAGTCTCTCTCTCGCTGTCAGTCAGTCTCTCTCTCTCTGTCAGTCTCTCTCTCTCTGTCAGTCAGTCTCTCTCTCTTAGTCAGTCTCTCTCTCTCTCATAGTCAGTCTCTCTCTGTCAGTCAGTCTCTCTCTCAGTCAGTCTCTCTCTCTCAGTCAGTCTCTCTCTCTCTGTCAGTCAGTCTCTCTCTCTCTCTCTCTTTCTCTGTCAGTCAGTCTCTCCCTCTCTCTGTCAGTCTCTTTCTGTCTCTTAGTCAGTCTTTCTCTCTCCTAGTCAGTCAGTCTCTCTCTCTGTCAGTCAGTCTCTCTCTGTCAGTCTCTCTCTGTCAGTCTCTCAGTCAGTCTCTCTCTCTCTCTCTCTCTCTCTCTCTCTCAGTCAGTCTCTCTCTCTCTCTCTGTCAGTCAGTCTCTCTCTCTCTGTCTCTCTCTGTCAGTCAGTCTCTCTCTGTCAGTCAGTCTCTCTCAGTCAGTCAGTCTCTCTCTCTCTCTGTCAGTCAGTCTGTCTCTCTCAGTCAGTCAGTCTGTCTCTCAGTCAGTTTCTCTCTCTCTCAGTCAGCCAGCCAGTCTCTCTCTCTGTCAGTCTCTCTCTCTGCCAGTCTCTCTCTCTCTGTCTCTCTCTTTCTCTCTCTCAGTCTCTCTCTCTCTCCCTCAGTCAGTCAGTCTCTCTCAGTCAGTCTCTCTCTCTGTCACTCTCTCTCAGCCAGTCAGTCTCTCTAAGTCAGTCAGACAGTCTCTCTGTCAGTCAGTCTCTCAGTCAATCTCTCTCTCTCTCTCTCCATGTCTCTCTCCACTCTCTCTCTCTCTACTCTCTCTCCACTCTCCCTCTCTCCACTCTCTCTCTCTCTCCACTCTCTCGCTCTCTCTCTCCACTCTCCCTCTCCACTGTCTCTCTCTCGACTCTGTCTCTCTCTCCACTCTCTCTCTCTCTCTCTCTCTCTCTCTCTCTCTCCTCTCTCTCTCTCTCTCTCCTCTCTCTCTCTCTCCACTCTCTTCTGTCACTTGTAATATTGGGTTTCCCAAGGCTGGATGTTTTCAAAATTGCACCGGCAAAGCAAATAGCAACGAGCGCCCCTTGCCTAATTTTGTGGTGAAATCGTGAATAGCTGGGGGCCATGGGTACATTACCTGCAAGGCCCGCGGGCCGCCAAGGAAGGCCTGCCGGGCCGCTGGCAGCCCGCGGGCCGTACTATGAGTACCATGGCTCTAGAGAGAAGACAATGATGGGAAATGGAAAGCAAGGAAGACAAGCAATGGCAGTGCCAATAGGTGTAGGTTAATGTGCTAACATAGTCAGCGATTGCATATTAGAGAGTGACACTCAGGAGGGAGTCACATGAGCAGACAGAGCGGAGAAGAGTTGTAAAGTAGCCACTTGAGCAGATTAATAAAAGTACTTGAGTGTGGGTGGAAGGATACACCCAAACAGCATTAGGCAAGACATAATTGAAAAGGTCTCAATGCAATGGGTGAAACAGGTTGATCAAATGATCAAAAAAAGTCAGTGGTTGAAACCGGAGAACACAAGCCCGCTCTATGTGTATTGTTAGTTGTCGTATGGCTTGTACCTCCCTGGTAAAACTGAGTTTGATGGACAACACAAACATCAAGATTTTGCCAGACTGATTCCGTACACTCCCTCAGGATATGTTGGCCTATATCCCTACCAGCCCACAGTGCACCATCTGCACCCCTAACCTTACAGGGTAACAAATGTGTGTGCAACCTCAGAACAGATCTGCCAAATCCCTGCCCGGGTGGTCTAACTCCCCATTACCTGTGGGTAAGTGTCATCAGGCTGTCCGTCTTGGTGTAGTGCTAGACATCCCTCGTGTTGGTTAGCAGGAATCAGCTGAGCTGCTTTTCCTGCATGCAACAACCTCGCAGTGTCAGCTGAGTGCTCCTCTACCTAAACAAGGAAGTGGTTCTGTATATATAATAAACCGCACCCATGTGGCTTTGTGGCCACCCCTGTCAGCCCACAATTGTTTATTCTAGTTGGATAGCGTCATCACCTACCTGACAATAATAATGGCATTTTTGCAGTGAACTTTATCCCTTGTAATAAATGTTCAAGGTGTCGTGATCGTGTGCCTACGAAGTAGAAATGTAAGCAATGCCGATTAAGAGAATGTTATCCTGCATTGTCACGCACGCAAATGTATGTCAAAGGTCATCATGTGTAAAAGAGAAGGCAACTTAAGAAACGTGAGTATGTAAATGGCAGTGTTTCTTACCAGACCTATCCTGGCCATGTGACACAGTAGCAGGCCTCCTTCACATATGTAGTGTCAAAACCCAGACCTAAGAAAATGAGGTGGCAGGCAGGAAAAGAGGAGACGAGGAAGACAGGGACGGCAGAGAGGTCATAAAGAATACCTTGACAAGAAATGGAAGGAGGGGAGAATGAGGGTTCAAAAGACAAGATGCAATGGATGGGAGATGCAAAGTTAAGGGGGGACATGTATACAAGGAAGTAGGCTAAGAAAGGATTGAAGAACCTAGGTAGGGAGAGAAAAGGCAAGGTAGGCTGAGAAGGCAGAGAGACACGAAAGACACAAAATAGACAAGGAAGGAGATGGAGGGGATGGGAAATGGAAGGATGGGCCTTAGGAGAGAGAGTGAACAAGAAAGCAATGCATAGTTGTGACAGGCTTCTAAACTAAAGGTCTAAAAAGGTCCTATCAGCAAGGGTATTAACCCACTAAGTCATTTTACACAGATTATCAACTGTGAAATACAGGCAATACACATTGCTTCACTGGGAGCATTCGCCTTCTGAGCTCTGTTACTGAGATTCTATGATGGCGTCAGATTCCACAGAGATGTACATCCGTTATTAGACTGCCACTCATTAGGAGGAAGTTTCTCTGGAATTTGCCATTTTTTCCATGTAATATAGCAACCGTATAGATTGGTTCCAAGATGAGTGAGGCCATTCTAATAATAGCCAGTAGATACATATGACAGTTTGTAGGTAAAATACAGAGAATCTTGTAATCCAAAAATAATGGTCTGTGTTTTACTGTTTGCAATATAAGGGCGACACTTCCATCAGAAAGCGTAAATTTGAACTTGGGCCATGAATGCGAGCAGCAGAAGAGAATATAAAATATCCAAAGGGTGCTGCAGCTAAATATTCATAATATTCAATGAGAAATAACCGTTGAGAAATAAATTTTAATTTCTTTATGTTGAAAGTACCCTGGATACAGCAGCAGAGAGCTATGGAAGTAACTCATGGGACAGAAGCTGTAAGGGGCACGCGTCCTTAGCAAAACAGAGAACTCTACACCTCCTTCTACTTTTGCTTTCTAAAGGGAGGGAGATCTCGGTTGACAACACTATCCGGGAAAAGCATTGCTGGATGCCTGGGAAAGTGCCAGCCGTTACAGAGTATTAGGCTGTCGAGTTTACTACACTTCAAGCGAGGCTCAAAGAACGCCTTTAGAGGAGAGTCCCCGTATGAGACATGTTTCTAACAAATTGGAAGTATCTCCTTTACCTTGTTTACAATTCACAAACATAAAAGTATCATTTAAGAGGAATAGGGCTCTAATTCATTTCAAGATTTTGGCTGTATTTGACATATCCAGATGTGGATGACTTCTCATTTCAGTCTTGCTGCGTTTCCATGGGCTATAATGGGTATATATGGTGGCAGGTTTCATTTTAACGCATTAAAATGCTTTACATTGCTAGTTTAATAAAAATTTAGGAGGCTGATTTAGAGTGTGTTGGACGGGTACATAAGAAAGATATCCTATTTGTCATATTATAGGTGCATTATATCCTAATGCACTTGTAATAAGGTGAATAGGGTATTAGTCATGTTTGTGACTGAGTCCCCGTCTACAAACTTTAAATCAGGCCCTCAGTCTATTCTTGAAAAAGAAAAAAAGTGATATTTTATCCTAAATTTTTATGGGCTTACATCATGTTGAAAAAGTCAAAACATGAGCGTCATTTCATTTTACGCCCTGCAAGCTAATTGTGGGAAACTAGAATTCTTCTCCTTCAAAATGCCCATCAGATTAGTGGTGCTATGAGATGGGATATAGCCAGCTGTATTGACTGGCTTAGTCTCTTATCCCTTCCTTGGCATCTGTGTTCCTATCTAGACCAAGAGCCTTCATGGCCAGAAAGTGAGACTTGAGACACTAAAATTGTAGCACAGAATCTCCTTTGAAAATTTACAGACATAGCCCGTCATCATATTGCTTATAAAAATGATGATCTGAAAGCATGCAGACTGCATAAAAGGTGCTAGCATGCCTGCAAATATGTACTAACTCATAGGCCTAATATATAAGGTGCACCCCACCAGCAAATTGCAGCTGCTGAATTCTCCAAAAGAAATAGTTATCTAGATAACATTACAAAAGGTAATGAGAGGATGCTTGCAATAAGTTTAACCACTGGCGATATCACGGGGTAGCATTCCAGGCCATCATTCTTTTGCCCACCATGCCACCTCTGTTTGGACCCAGCCATATGCAAATCAGTATAAACCCTGCTCCAATTGGAACAGTCCAGCCCTAACTGCCAGGCCAGGTCCTCCCTGAACCGCAACACAAAAAGGCCATATTCGCTCTGATCGGGATTGTCAGTCAGGTGGAGCTTGGTTCCAGTTGCACAGTGAGCGGGGGGGCCCACGTCTGGGCATACCCTTGGCCACTTAGGGCGTTACATGAAACATACAAAACGTGATGGGAGGATGCTCTCAATAATTCTAACCAGTTGCAGTTGCTCAGGGTAGCATTCCAGCCCATTGTTGTAAGGGGGAGTGGGAGCAGTTTGGGGAGCAACAAATGAGTTGAATGGGGAAGGGTTTACATAAAAAAATTCCAAGTGGGGAGGTGTGGGTGAAGCAACAGATGAGCAGTGAGCAGTTGGGAAGCAATGAAGGAGCTGGGTAGGCGAGGGTTTACAATTGTGTGGGATATGGAGGGGTGGTGAAGAAACGAATGAGCTGGGAGCAAGAGCAATATGTAAAGGACAGGGATATGAGAGGGCAGGCAGCGCATGAGGGAGAGAGCAAGAGAACACATGCACTCAGATGGAGTTCTAAAAAGAAAAAAATAGTCCCCTGAAAGTAAGCAGTGGAAGATACAAGTCATCCATTCAAATAGATGGTAAAGTTTTTGTGCTACATGAGAGGGACAGATACAAGAAGGGGAAGGAAAGGCACTGAAAAAAAAGCAAGCAAATGAAAGCAAGAGGAAAGCCATCCAATTGTAAGCAGTGAATTGGCCCAAAGCACACTGTACGTTTTTGGTAAGATCCCTAAGAGATCTTTCGACAACATCTAAACGAGATGTAAGCGAGTACTGCATCACTGATAGCAGCATCAGCTTCCATCAGGCACTTAAGAAGGACACATATTAGTCCATACCAGGGGTTCCAACCTTTTATGTAATAGAGCAGCTTATGTTCAATGAAAACCCTCCTGGGCTACTAGTATTGTTAGAGATGTAGTAGTAACACCATCAGACAACGCCTCTATGGCACGGGACAAGGCTTCGGGAGGTTAGTGGGTTACGGGGATTCCGAGCGTGGGATCTCATTGGGATCTCCCAGCTCGGGGATGTGTGGGCAGGCAGCCACATGAGCTCCTTCGCGGATCTACAATCCAGATACTCTCTGCACTCATCACAACACTACAAATATCTACAGGTGCGGCACGCCCTCCGCGTACACATTCCTGCCGATACCAGGATTCCCGAATATAGCCCACCTGAGGCTCAAACTATGCTAGGCGACTTGGGAAAGGGGGGTATTTCCCGTATTTACAGGACGCTTATCAACAATACTCCGACCTCACTAGACGGACTCAGGGGCCAATGGGAGGAGCGGGTGGGCCCGCTGGACGAAGAGGACTGGCGCGACGCCCTAATGTCACCCGGGACGGTTACTTCATCTGCTAAACTCCGCCTAATTCAGTTATATTACCTACACATGGCCTACCTCACTCCGCAATGCCTACACAGAGCCGGCTTTTCCCCAAATGCCTCGTGTACGAGGTGCGGTCTTGACCCGGCCGATTTCTTTCACATGGTGTGGGCATGCCCCCGACTGGCTCAATTCTGGAGAGAGATCGAAGGCGAACTGACCGAGGTCTTAGGGTGGGAGGTGCCCCACGATCCGCGTCATTCCCTTCTCGGGATCACGGTTGGGCTGGATGGGACCAGGAATGAGAAGTTACTTTATAATACAGCCATGGCCGTGGCCAAGCGGGACATCGCTGCATCCTGGAAACAGCCCATGCCACCCAGTTCAGGGAAATGGCGAAAGGGGGTGGATTGGTGTGCGGCTCAAGAGAAGCCTATGTACGAGGCAAGGGGGTGCCCTAAGAAATACCGGAGGGTTTGGGGCAAATGGCTGGGTGCCGTGGTTTAGTTTGCTCTTTAACACACGTGGGTTGGGGTCATCGCTGGGTGGGGGGGTCTCTTAGTTACGTCTGTGCCCCCTAAATTATATTGTCTCCATATCATGCTGAACTATGTCGTGTCATGAGTGATTATATTTTGTTAAAAACTAATAAAATTGTTTATAAAAAAAAAACACCATCAGACAAGATTACATTAGTGGCCACCATGTGCAAGATTACTAGCAGTGATCACCTCTGTGCATCAGACGTGGTTTCCAGCTGTAATGTGAAAAATGCTTTGTCAATGTGGAATTCCTCTACATGGGTAATACACAGCAGGCATAGCTGCAGTGCCCCAGCATCATCTTAATAAGATTAGTAATGTCTCAACAACACTGTATGCTTTTTGTCTCTCAAATATCAGCTTTAAATATATTTTGGAAACTCAACCGTTTTTCTCCAAACATTAGCTTATGAAATCTGAAAATACACACATTTTTGTTTCAAATACACACTTTTCAATTTTGGTATACATATATTAATTTAACCAAGCAAAAACTTCGAATTTAGTTCACTGGGCTGCACACAGGAGAGCTGCTTACAGGTATCTGGAGAGGTAACAGTAGCTCACAAGCTATTTGTTAGAGAAGCCAGGTCCAGATAGTGGCAGTGTCCGCTTCATTCAAACCCACAGAACAAGTATGGTAGGGGAAAGCAGTGAGAACCTCTCTTGCAGAGGGAAAAGTGAATGTGCAACTCTCTGTTGGCAGCAGTAGTTCAAGTTTCAATCACATGCAGCACAAGGGGAACATTCACCAGAGCTAGGCATGACACATACACGAGCACACACACTCTCTCTTTCTCACTTTGCAGGCACCTCCCACTGACAACGAAACGGACAACATGAAGAAAAGCAGCGCAAGCCTCCTCCCCCATGTATGGATCAGGAGCACGTTTGGCAGCAGCAGCTTAAGCATCTATCACATATGCACAGCCATAATCATCAGAGCAAGACCTCCCTCAGGCACAGAATAGGTACAATAGGGTGTCATCACAGAAAAGCTCCACATAGTGTGCACACAACAGATGCAACACAGGCAGCAGCTATACAGCTTTATATTTTTGCTTAAAATATGGAACGTTGTAGTTTGTGGAATTGGATTCTAATGTTCTGATGTCACCCTGTAATTGAACAATATAACAGAAGTGTACTGAGAAAGCGATAACAGAGTTTTTAATTGCCACAACATATTTTAAGGGGTGTGCAGCAAAAATTGAAGCAAAGTGTATAAGGTGTGGGTCACACAAGGGACACATACAAGTAGGGTGGCAAAAATCTTGACACGGCTACGCTGTGAAGTATAATTCCTGAGATCTGCTCATCAGTCTTCACCACATCCTGTAAATTTCCAGTGGATGTGTTTGATCTTCTTGGAGAGCCATTGATAAATCTACGATAGAGGTTTTTGTGGCTCGGGGTCTGGAATAAGGTGACCAAGGCATGCTTCAGATTGATCAGGCAATGCAATCAATCCCTAGGTTATGTCAACTTTGAGGGTGTTCCTCAGTGCTTGGCTGAAGGCGAGGTGATATTTTATAATGGGAAGTAACAGTGTAGAGCAACATTGCACAAGTAAATAAGAACACATACACAAATGATTATGTACTCATAGTGACATCGTTGATATTGGTAATGGTAAGTTGGTGGTACATGTCACCAGTGATGTCATTGACAGTGTTATCAGCGAGGTCTTCTGTAACATCATATATGAGGGCATGAAGGCACAGGCAAATTTTAAATTGCTACAGCTTAATTTCAGGAATTTTGCATTACGTTGTTACGCAAAATTCCCAAAAATATGCTGTTACACCACATCGTGAAATTCCACGCCTTTTGCAGTAAAGTAAAAATTTTACTGCAAGCGTGTGGGAATAATATGAATGACAAGAATGCTAGCGGCTGTGTCTCCCGCCACTTGTGTTTTTCTCGTTATTTTTTTAAACAGCAGAATGCATCCTTATGTCAAAAATTGACTCGAGGGCACATTTCATGCTAATATAGTGTCAAATGACAGATTTGTCTTCCACATAATTACGTGTAATTTTGCGTAATTTCCCCCAAAAATGTGCCTATTTACGGGAAGGAAAATTATGAGAATTTCTCATACCCCTTGTGGGTATGTTATGGTTTGTGCAGCTCACCATACCTGGCCAATTTTGGCGTTTTCTTAGGTTTTGTTTTGTAACCACAATGCCATTTCAACGGCGAAGGTTGTGTTGTTTTTAAATGTCACCAGATCGCCAAAATGCTAATATAGGACCATATTATACGTTTGGTTTGTTAAAAAAATAAATCTCGTCTTTCGAAAGGAGAACTTGTAGAAGCTGTTCTCTGCAAGGTTCATCTAACAATGGGCACCGTCTGAAATTAGAATATTCAGATTTTTTTACCTTTTATTAATCAAGTGTTGCTTAAACAATGGACAATGGTAAAGCTGTGCAGAGCGGTTTGGGTATGTCTTTCTGATGATGGAACACATAGTTCACAGTGACACGTGAAATATTTTGGTATTTCACAGGGACTCATGACATGTTTTCCATAGTTCAAAAGTCCCCGCGAAATAGGCGTATTTTTTAACGTCATTTTGTGAAATAAAAGCACCTAAATATGGAATATATTTTGGATTCGTGGTACTCTTTGCTGAATAATGTCTCTTTTCTTTTCTGTATTCTCTTTTTATTCTAGATTTTTAGTTTTGTGGACTTAATTGATCTAGCAAGGTGCGCTCAAGTTTGTCGATCATGGAAGATGATAACCCAAACCAGTTCCCTTTGGAGCAGTGTAAGTTGATATATTGTGTCCATTTAAGCATAGCAAGAGTTACTGGAATGGTCTAGTTTTATCTCACGAAGCAGTTCCTGAACCTCTTAATACCGGTTTGGTATAATCCCATACAAGACTGCAAAGCCTCTGCTTTCTCATACACCAATCTGATCGATGCCCACTTTGAGGTCACCAAAAGGCTAAAGATGCTCTGCCAAAATCTCTGCCCTCTGAACCAGGGCCGGTCCTAGGATATGTGGGGCCCCGGGCAGAATAGGAACATGTGAGGCCCCTAAGCAGATACGACGCGGGATCGGATCGGGCCGGCTAAGAAAGTTATTTTTTTTTCCTTTAAATTAAAATTACCCCCCGCCCCCACAGTTAACAGCTAACAACCATTGACAAAACGCAGCCGCGGCCAACTCATGCCGGCCGCGACTGGGTTTTGTCAATGGTTGTTAGCAGTTTAAGCTAAATGAGTAACTACAATAAATGATTTTACTTTCACCTTGTTGTTTTGACCAATAAGTAGCTCCTTCACACACACTTGCATAGAATCACAACTGCAATGCAGGACCATTGCTCTTTGTGCTCTGCAGAGAGGCCATATTTTGAATGGTCATGTAATCTGAACACCTTTTTGACCCACAGACAGGCACAGTGTGAAAGTTGTACTGCCTGCAGCCTCAACTCCAACGTGCTCAACTGTAGCCTGTTATAAACACCTGGAGGCGACTCAGTACAAAGGGTGCATCATCCAAGAGTAATATGCTGTGAAATAAAATACACAAACACACATGCTGGAAATAGCTAGCACTCTTGGGGAATGCAAGATTCAGTAAAGCATGAGAAATATAAACAGGAACAAAATTACTGCCATGGATTACCCTAACAGCAGGACCACTGGAATTATGTGGCAGGAGAGGGTTAAATTATGTGGCAGGGTGAGTAAATTATGTGGCAAGAAAAGGCAAATTATGCGGCATAACCCGGCACATTTTGAAATAGTATTACTTCATGTTTTTTGCCATTTTTAAACTTGGTAACACTGTTTGGGCACTGGTTGCACCCCATTAGTAACAATTTAACACCCAAATTTAGTAGTGGGAAACAGAAAGTTGACTATTCCAGCTTTTCTAAGGGCCTTCCCACATGCGGCAAGACGTGTCGCTGCATTTTTAGTAACTTTTGAACTGCTTGAGATAGAAAGCAATTTTGTTGTTAAAATCTGTAGATTATGCAGCAGCTGATGGATTATGTGGCAAATGCGTTAAATGCATAATTATGCAGAAATCGCCGTCACCGCACAATCGCATAATTCCAGTGGCCCTGCCTAACATGCAGCATCAGACTGGGACAGAAAATAGGCCTCTGTACCAAAATAAAAGGGGCCCCCATTAGGGAGTTAGTTAGCTAGAAAAGTGTCCCATGTTTGCAAACTAGCGCAGTTTTCAACTTGTAAGCACATGCTGTATAAGTTTTTTGTAAGGTATGGAAGGACTGCACTGATTTGAGTTTGCTGCAGGCAATGTTTGCTTTATTATAAAAATCAACAGTAAAAACTGGCTCACTTGACCATAAAGCAGGTCAACAACTAGCCAAACAAATGGCCTACATACTGACCTGAGAGCAGGGCTTTAAGTGGTTGAAAAAACCTGTAATTGCCTCCAGATAAATATTACAACAAGTAAAATTACACCTAGAACAAGCCAGTACTATTGGATTTGTCAGTGGTTATTAGTTGCATAAGATGAATAAGCAGCATCTACAGCTTCCTTGTATATAATATTGAAAATGCTCCAGTTCTGACATGATGAGACTGTGAAAGAACTATACCGAGTCTCACTGAAGTTGCATTAAAGGTAGCGAAGGGTGGCACTGATGCAGAGTTAAGATTTGTTTTTCCCTCTGAGGGTGAGGGCAAAAATGGAGAGCGGGCCCGTCTCATCACCTGTTTTTCAGAACTTTCATTCATTGTGCAGACACCGCCACTCTATCCTTTGCTGTGCCCCTGCAGGATATTCTGTCTTTTATTCATACAGGGGCGGGCCACTTCACAGGCAAGGGCACTCAAATTACCTGTCTGATTGCTGTCATCAACATGCTGATGCAGCCATTGGGCCAGCAGGGGAGATTGACATAAAAAAGAAAAATATAAACTCTCAGGGGGCCCCCTGGGCCTCCGAACTTCTGATGTCTTTAAAGGTGCGAGGCCCCATGGCTGCGAGCAGGCGCGGGGCCCTGGGCAGCTGCCCACGCTGCCCATGCCTAGCGCCGGCCCTGCTCTAAACTATCTTTCTCAACACCACAGAGATAACCTACTCCTCCTCTTCTTTCAGAAATGTAAAGCACTTCCTGTTCTCCTTTGTTTTCAACTCGTGATGTGCTCCCTGCTCCTTGTCTCCAGCAATCTTCAGTCATGGCAATCCTCCTTTTTGATGTAAGAGCCCTTCGTTTGTGAGGATCTGAAACAGATCCCCATGGCTGCCAAGTTTTCAGACTGCTTATGTGTGACATTTCCATGTTTTCAGAGTGGAGAGGTGTGAGTTTTCATCCCTATGTGTGACACTTGGAGTGACACTTTATTACTACCAGGACTTGCAAAACATAAATAGAATGATCCAAATCTCAGCATGCACAAAACAGCAAAGCTATTAGAAAGCTATTAAACTTTCAGGCTAAGCAGCAGTGGGCAGGATTATAGGAGGGTGCAGCAGTTGCTGACATCTTGGACTGATAACCGTGCCACATCTGAGCGGAGATATTACCTTTGCATTACTAAACACTAGTTGATTATTTTGTAAATTTACTAATTAACTTTTTGTCTCCACTCACATTATGTAACATTTGGAATTTGATTGGGGTTAAAACACAGTACAAATCACCATGAACAATGTAATAGCTGGCTTACATGATTAAACAGTTAAGATTTTTTCCATGTTCTGCTCGAGCTCCATTACACATTTAATTGACATTGGGATTCAGTCACACTATCAGAATGCCCCCCTCCCCCAGTTCAAGCACTAAGTGGACTTAAACATGTAATGAACTCCATTGCTTTTGATTTGATTTGACCTTGCCATCACCCACAGGCCTTCCAAAAAAGGCAAAGAGAAAAGGAAGGTGAGCCTTACAATTTTGCTCATGGTATGCCAGACATCATGTCGCCCTGACACTATGTGTGCTTTTAGGCACCTAAAGTAACAGCGCTAGTTGAGCAAGGAAAGTCAGTCAAAGCTACAAGCATGACGTGGGGCACTGACTAGCTTTCTCCAGTCCATATCAAAGGTTTATGCACCTGATCCCTTGGCTGGGACTTCCCTGCCTCTCGGCCTTCCCCCTCATACGCAAAGGAGTGAATCCAGCTGCTGCTCTGACACTCCTGTGTTGAGTATGTAGCCACCTACTCCTTCAACTGCGTTGCAGGTATGCAGTTAGTTTCCTCCTACGTTTCTCCCAGGGAATGAGGGCAGCTTCCTTCCAGGTAGATGATATGGACTGTGGGCACCTCTTCCTGCAAAGCTATGCAATCCTAAACCCTGCAGCCACCACATCGGTGTACAGAAAAAGAGCATTCAGCCCGATGCAATAAATTGCTCATGAAAGGATGGCACGTTCTTTTTGCAGTGTGTCGAAATACCGAGCTACAGCATTTCAACATTTTGTGCTGTATTTCTTGGGAGCTGGGGAACGGGATAATACATTAAAATGAAACTGATGTTTCAACATTTTGTGCTGTATTTCTTGGGAGCTGGGGAACGGGATAATGCATTAAAATGAAACTGATATCTGATAGAGACTACGCATTAAAATGAAACTGATATCTGATAGAGACTACTAGCCGCAGATTCCTTAACGTAGAATTATCCCCAGGTGTGAGACTGGACCCGGAAAACTTTCTTTGCCCCAGCATCTCTGCGCGCCGGGGGGCGGTATCACGCGTCTCCGCCCTGACGTCGTCCGCGGGCGTGACGTCAGCGAGGTCACATAAGCCCCACCCCGGCGTGCTGACATCAGTTTCCTTCTTTTCCGCGTGCAACGCGGATCCGGAATCGTCCTGACCTGTTTTCAGGTTTTCTTTTCAACGCTTTTGCGTTGTGGAACAGTGTGCGAATGCCTTCGGGCTTCAAGACTTGTTCTTCTTGTGCGCGTCAAATGTCGGCGACGGACCCTCACCCTATTTGCATGTGGTGTTTGGGCGAGCACCATGATTCTGCGGACTGCGACGCTTGCCAGCATCTGAAGCCGAAGTCCCGGCGGGAGCGCCGGTTGAAACTCCTTTCGGCCCGCTTGTCCAGATCGGTGTCGTCACCGCGTCCGTCCCCCGCGGAAGGGCCCAAGAACCGCCGATTCCGCCTCCGACATCGTCCTTCACCGAGGCCCCAGGGGCGTCGCTCGCCCGCTGGTAAGTCTTATAGCTTGTCCCCGAGGCCTGGTCCCCGTTCTGCGGAGGGCGCGGGTTCTCCTCGGGACATGCGGCCTCGTTCGTCGCCGCCCTACCCGCCGTTTCCTGGCGTTGGGGCAACGAGGACCCAAATGGAGGCCTATGCTGCGGCTCTGCAGGCTTCCTTGGCCCCTCCTCCTCTTCCTGAGACGTCCACGGATCCCTTGCCACATGCGGGGCCTTCCGCGGCGTCGCCGGTGGCTCCGGCCCCGGCGCCAACGGGTTCGGCTCCAGGTTTTGGGGGTGTGGTGTCGTCGAGGTGCGGCCCTACGAGGATCCCCTCTTTGGCCCATGGCGCCTCTGCCTTGCCGCAAACCCCCAAGGGGGTCCCTGTGGTGTTGCAGGAGGTCGCCGGGACTCGCGGTTTGTCCCCGAGTCCCCCTCGGTCCTCTGGGCAGGCGGCGGCCTTGCTGGAGGCCGAGCCGACGCCGCTCAGGCGCCGACGGCTGTTGGCCCTGGCGGCGCCGCGGGTGCTGGCTAGGGGCCGGGGCGCTTCCCCGGGTCCCTCTCGGCCCTCCGCGCAGGCGGCTGCCTCGTCGGAGGTCGAGTCGGTGCCTTTTCGGTGCCGTTCTTTAGCCGCCCCGGCTCCGACCCCGCCCCATTCTCCTGGGGCGCAAGTGGTGGTGGGGGTCGACTCGGCGTCCCCGGTGACAGCACCGGCGCCGGCGACTGTGGCAGACTCCACGGCGCCGTGCCGGCGTCGGGTCGTCGACTCGTCTCCAGAGGCCCCCTCCTCTCCGGATGTTTGTCAGCTTTTTGTCTCCTCTTCCCCGGAGACAGGACGCCGCATCGTTGCTTTTTCCCCGGCGTCTTCCAGGGAGGGCTCTTCGCCGTCCCCGCGACCTCGGCCTTCCCCGGAGGCACCTCAGGCCCCCCACTCGTCCGTGGATCTTCCGCCATTCAGGGGCTGGCCGTTTGTTCCTCCAGCTGGACTCGGGGATGGCCGGCTTAGTTTACAGCCATCGCCCACGGAGGAATTGCTCTCTCCCCCACGACGCCCTACGGAGGCGAGTGTAGCTTTTGTCCGGGCCATTTCCACGGCCGCTGGCATTTTGCGCATGGGCGACCCCGGCACCCCGTTCCCTACGGACCATTTGTTAGAGGTTCTCCATCGGGGCTCTGGTGGACGGGAGCTGTTTCTTCCATTCGAAGCTTCGCTCCATACTTCTCTTCTGGGGGCCTGGGGGCGTCCTGCCACGGGTGATCCGGTGCCTCAGCCGCTCCTACATCGCCATCGCCCTGCTCCGCACGATCCAGTCTGCCTTTCTTTCCACCCCTCTACCCAGGGCCCTCTTCTGCAGACTGCTTTTCCTTCCTTGCCCTTGGTGTTGTTTCCTCCGTCACGGGAGGCCCGGTGGTTGGATTCGTGGGGGCGTAACATCTTCGCTTCCTCTAGTGCTGCTTTGCGAGCGCTCAACACACTTTGTGTGTTGGCCAGGGCTACTTCCAGTCTGTGGAATTCCGAGGAGTCCCTTCTGTCTGGTGCCTCCCCCGAAGGTGTCCGCGCTGATCTGCGGCCCCATGTGTTGGATGGCCGGGAGTTGGCCGAGTTTATTCTTCGTTCGGCTTTAGATGCGTCTGATGCTCTTGGCCGCGCTATGGCAATTTCAGTAGCTCTCCGGCGCCATGCTTGGTTGAGGGATGGCGTTTTTCCAGAGAATATTAGGGAGCGTCTGGTTGACCTGCCTTTTGATGGGGTTCTTTTGTTTAACACCCATGCGGACTCCGCCATTCAGCGGCTTCTTGCGGGGCTCCGACCTCCTCCCCCTCCGTAAACTTGGCTTGTCTGTCTTCGGGTGCTTTATGGGAGGCGTTATCCCACCCTTTTTTCTGGGGTCTAGTGCTTCGATTGGCCCATTTGTGTGTTCCGGGTGGTTTGGCGTGCCTTCGGGGTCCCTAGGTTGGGCCCTCTGTCTTGTTGGCTGCTGGTACAGCCCCCCTTTTGGCTTCTGTGTCTTTTTTGGCTGATTGGCAAGCCGTCTGTGGTTTTACCTGCAGGTCCTTTATGTTCTTGTCCTCTGCTGTGGACTTTTTTCCTAAGAAGTGTTCCCATGTTTTCCTTGGGACGTGTCTTGCCCAAAGTGGGGTACTTGTAGCTATTACATAGCTCTGTCCTGCGCTGGGGAGGTGTGGATGCCCTTTTTCGGGTTCCTTGCCTTTCCTGGCATCACTGTATACCGCTGGTGCGGTCTCTATTGCCCTTGTCTGGGTGCAGCTTGCGCTGCTCCAGCGTCTGTCATTCTCAGTGTTCGCTACATCGCTAGTCCAGCCTGGCATGCTGTCTACGGCATCGTGTTGTGGCGTTTCCGCCTTCCTGTCCGGCGTTTCGGCCTGGTCCTCTGTCTGGTGTCCAGGGGGGCTAGGTTTCTTCTAGCTTTCCTGTGTTCTGGTTGCCGGCTGGTCCGTCCTCCGTGTCTCTCCTCTTTCTCTTCTGGCTGGTCCCACTTCTTTTCGTGGGCCGGTGTGTGTCTCTGGCACGGCCCCCCTTTGGGGATTGTTCTGGATTTCCCTGGCCGCTGTCCTCGGCTTGCGCCTGGCTTGTTCTGGGTGCACTGCTCCATGGTGTTGCCAACCGCCGGCGGCGCATGTCTGCTCGTTCTGGTCCACCGCCGTGGCCCTTGGTGTGTTCCCTTGTGCCCCTGCCTCTTGTTCTGCTGGGGCTTTGCGCACCTGTGCCTTTCTTCTTCGCCTGCGCTTTTTGGCTGTGGAGCCGCTCCTGCCTTGTCCGCTGCCTTGAAGCTGCTGCCAGTTCAGCTGCTCCCTATCGCTGTGTCTGTGTTTTCCTACAGCGGGCTCTGCCTCCGGTTCTACCTCTTCTCCCTGGAGTTTGGGGTGGTTCTTTTCTTCCTTGGTGCTCCTCTGGCGCTGTCTGCCCCTACGGGGTTTTCTGGCGGTTGTACCTTGGATGGGATTGGGTTCTCCTGGCCTTCCCTTCGCCTCGTTCTTGCTTACTTCTGCTTGGTGAGGGCTGGGCCGCCCTTCTTGTCCCTGTGACACATCCCCTGCTGGAGCCCTGTGTTTCTTCCTACTGGGGAGGTTCTCTCGCAGGCCCTCTTCCCCTCTGGGTATGGCTAGGGTATCTATTCTACGTTAAGGAATCTGCGGCTAGTAGTCTCTATCAGATGTACAAGTTACTTACCTTCGGTAACGATCTATCTGGTAGAGACGATTGTAGCCGCAGATTCCTTCACGACCCGCCCTTCCTCCCCGTTCTGCGAGGACCTTCAGTTTGGTTTTCTGCACTCGCCTCCCTCCGGATGGCTTGTCTTCTATGGGTGTCTGCTTCGTCTCCTCCCGGACAGGATGCCTCGTTCTGCTTGATTGTTCCACCCCTTCCTTTATAATACAAGGTCGGTTGGTTCATGTGTGCTTCTGCATCCCTCCACTCTGGTTTTTTCTCCATTGTAGGGGCCTACTTTTACTCTTCTCCCTTTTACTTGCAGTTCTCTGCGTTGTTTTTTTTTTTGCTTGTACCTCGGGCCTTACGTTCCTTTCAGGGGATACGGTCCCCCCTTGATGGTGTCGTCTGGGGGTGTATTGCTGTTACTCCTCTGTTCCGGGCCTGTTGCCCCTTCACTGTTATGGATTGTGATTGCAGATTCTCTCTCTCTCTCTCTCTCTCTTCTGCTATAGCGTTTTTCACATGTGTTCTGCCTCCAGGGGGGATGTCGCCCTAGCTTGCGAGGTTGTTCCTCAGAGCGGTGCTCTGCTCTTTCCCTGCTTGGCTTTCGCTGCTATGGCTTTTTGGCGCCTTAGTGCTTGGCACTTTTCCAATTGGTGCTGTTCCTCACCTTTCGTTTCTCTCTTCTTTTCACTGCTTTTTCGCACACTGTTCCCATAATCTCCACAGTTTTGTTTGTGATGGCTCCGCGTTGTGGCGCGGAAAAGTTCTCAGAAGAAAACTGATGTCAGCGCGCCAGGGTGGGGCTTATGTGACCTCGCTGAAGTCACGCCCACGGACGACGTCAGGGCGGAGTCGCGTGGTACCGCCCCCCGGCGCGCAGAGATGCTGGGGCAAAGAAAGTTTTCCGGGTCCAGTCTCATGCCTGGGGATAATTCTACGTTAAGGAATCTGCGGCTAGAATCGTCTCTACCAGATACATCGTTACCGAAGGTAAGTAACTTGTACGTTTCAATATTTTGTGATGTATTCCTTGGGAGCTGGGGAACGGGATAATACATTAGGATAATACATTAAAATGAAACTGATGTTTCAACATTTTGTGCTATATTTCTTGGGCGCTGGGGAACGGGATAATACATTAAAATGAATCTGATGTTTCAACATTTTGTGCTATATTTCTTAGGAGTCGGGGGAAGGGATAATACCTTAAAATACAACTGATGTTTCAACGATCGTTTTACTCTGTCTCACCATCAACCCTTGTACGGGGGTAGCTTTCATTGGCTGAAGTTGCCTTTGAGCGCGTATGGCAATCACAGAATTCTGTCGGATTGGAAGTTCGAACTGCTTGCGCATCGTTGTCTCCCTAACCTCTCGTTTCTGCTGTCCCGAAATTGTAACTTAGTGGAGGTGGGGGACGCAGAGCAGACCTAATTTATGCAGAGTGCAATGGAAACATCTCCCCAGTGTACTCGGGGGCACCTGTTACGTTGTGTTTGTGTTGGATTTTCCTGTTCATTTTTGTGCTTGTTCCTTGTGCCTACGCTTGGTGACTTCAGTCTCGTCTTGAACTCAGCAGCGTTAACCAAGAGACCAGGATGCTCATCTCTGCGGGTAAGGAAGATGCGCCCCATGTATATTGCGGCCCACGGTGAGCAGCATTAGCATGAGCAGAAGAACATGACAGTTATGAGTTAATATAGTCCAGCATCAATTTTTAATCTTACCTTATGGAGGTGGACATTCTCTGTATAAGGATAGGTGATAATTAGCTCCCTCAAATTTAGATCACGGGGTCTGAAAACAATTTGATGGTGATTGTATAATACTTATGGTTCATTTTTCTTGTTCTTGCAAATTACCTCTCTTTTTTGTGCGCTGTCTATTCTTTGCATTTCACGGGGTTGCTTCCAGCATTACTGTTCACGCCATACATGGATCCAGGGATTTCTTTAAATCACGCTAAAATCATAGGTTCCATCTTTTAACTATGGAATTATGTACCAGATAACTTAAGAGAGGTATATGTGAAATGAGTGAAAATGTTACCTCTGTTGTGGGGCATTATTGCTGAAGAATATCCTGCCGTTATTAGCAACCTTCACCTTCACCCCTGCCTCTACCACTCAAGAAATAATCACCCCTGATGTAGGCATCGTGCGGATTTGTGGACCATGTATAATCAATCATGTGTGATTGGGCTAACAAGATTGTAAATACCAGTTACACCTAAATCCCCTTTGCAAATATTTCTGGTCTAGGCCTTTTCTATAACGCATGGTTTCTAGTCTGCCATTCTTATTTGGTAAATATGCATCGACCAGAGTGAACACATCTACTTTCTTGACCTTTCGTGATTAGATTAATTGTAGTTTATAATTATTTTATTTATTACGATGCTTACTCCTTTATTCTAATAATGAGAATTCTGAATCTCTAAACAGTCCAACCTCTTTCTAACTTTCATGCCATCTTCTTGTCCGAATGAGTTTCCTGGAGGATTGGCATATGATCTTTGCCCAGACAGTATTACCATGTGTAAAAATTCAAAAATAATGAAGAATTACTATTAAAAAAGGGCCCCATTATGCCACATAATTTGCCTTTTCTTGCCACATGATGAAGTCAGCCCTGCCAGATAATTTGGTGCTCCATTGCCGTATAATTCCAGTGACCCTTCTAATAATACTTTTATTGTACTCTTCATGACACTTTGCCAGACGCATTCTATGACATAATTGTCAAGTTGATTTCCATTTCGACAAACAGTGTGTTCTGGATTCTTAACAATGTAATGTTGGTTAGTATTTCATAGGAACATCTCAACTTCTGCTTCCCTGACTAAATCCTCAGCAGCCATTCCTTTGTAAACATCAATTAAGAATTCTAAAGGCTATGTTTGCTGATATTGTATTCTAACCAAACCTATACCGGAAAGCTTGTGAGAGGACTCAAACCTTTTTGTGATAGTCTTCTAATAAAGAGAAAATCTCACCCTCATCATTGAGAACAAGGCAGCCTTTTTAGGTCCAAGGTGGCCACTTTCATATTCAATCAGAAATGAGTGATCTGACCGCGTGATGATAAAGCTGGATATTGTTTTGGAAGGGGATGGGGCATTCCACCCAGAGCCATATTACTGACCTACCTCAGGCAAACCTGTCTTTATTCCTGTAGAGTCCTCCAGAAACGGTGGTGTTGGAGTGATATGATTGGAGTCTGCTCTTCTGTAGTGTAGTGGCAGATTGTGACATCCTCTCACATCACGCTGTGCCCTTTTCTGATCCATTCATTGATTATTACATATTCTTGTTTCCAACGAACTGAGTCTGTCAAGCTTCCCTCCTCTCAACTTAATAGAAAGTTTCTCTTAATTATTCACATGCACCATTAATCAACTGTGGAAACACTTATGTGGCCTGCTCCCCTCTCCTCCCTCTTGCTCTGCTGTTTGTGCTCCTGGACAGACTATGAAACCAGTAAATGAAATCAATCCTGTCTTTTCCCTCTCCTCTCAACTTGCAGTTCTGCGGTTAACCATAAGCAAACACATATTGATTCTGTCACTTTCCACCGCATAACAACAGTCTAGCTATACAAAGAATTAACAGCTTGATGTAATTTTCATTTTTGTCGCAAAAGTACAAGCTTTGTAGCTGCAAAACTGCAGGTTGCACTGTACAAAAGGCACATTGGGAGTCAGAAATGTTTATCCAACTCACAAAGTGCACTTTGCTTGCCAAAACGAATCACAAGGAAAGGAGGTGAAAACATGTGTTAGAAATAGTGTCTCTAGTTGGCAGAGGTATGTACTCTGTCCAAGTAGGGACCCACACTCTAGTCAGGGTAAGTGCAGTACACACCAAAGGTTTACCTGTGCTCACCCTCTGGAAGCTTGGAAAAGAGCAGTCAGGCTAAACTAAAGAGGCAATGTGTAAAGTATTAGTACACACACACACACACACCACACCCCACACACCACACACCCCACACCCCACACTCCACACACACACTCCACACACACACTCCACACACACACACTACACACACACACACACACACACACTCCACACACACACACATTCTCCACACACACATTCTCCACACACACACACACATTCTCCACACCAGTATAGAAAAATAGCCAATATTTATCTGTGTTAAACAAGACCAAAACAACAAACATACACAAGTCCAGATATGAATTTTTAAAAATTAAATTAAAATGCAGTGCTTAGAAGTCAATAGCTCCAACTGGGGCTATCTGGTCGTGCTTATCAGGGACAAATCCAAAAGTTCAGTCTGACGCGATGGAGCGCAGGCCAGATACAGGAGTCATACAGACCCCATTACAGAACCTTGGATGTGTCCGAAATCGAAGATAATAAGAGGCATATAGGAGGTGAGACATCGTGGATGCAGGTGATGCATTGGTTCCTGAAGGCGGCGCAAGGTCGTTGAAGCTTTAACACTCGGACGATGCTTTGCGCAGAGGAGGTGATGCGTCGGTTGCTGGTGCAAGGCCCCAGTTCCTAAAGGTGACGCGGCGTCGATGATGCGTCGATGTCAACAGCATGATGCGTCGATACTACAGCGTCGGAGTGGAACTGCTGGGCTGAAGGCGATGCTTTGGTCAAAAGCCACGCAGGGCCCGGGCAGTGTCGGAATCTGAGCGGTGCGTCGCAGACCTTGGTGAGGCGGTGCTAGAGACTCACGCAGTGGCGGTTATTCAGAGGGGCTGCGGCAAAGTCGGGGCTGTGTTGTAAGGCTCGGTTGATGCATCATGCTCTTGGCGAGCGGGGGCCATGGCTTCGGTGCAGGCAGTGGCAATGTGGCAATTTCGCAGGGATGCACCAGTTCTGAACTGACGCTTTGGAGTCAATGCATCAATTTCTTGGTTGCAGCACCAAATTCACCTTCAAGGTCCCAGGACTGGATTTGGCACCGCTTGGTAGGGCAGGATTCACAGCAGAGGAGCCCAGATGCTGGTAGCAAGATGCAGGTGAAGTCTTTGATATCCCTGAGACTTCAGCAACAGGAGGCAAGCTCAGTCAAGTCCTTGAAGAACCTTAGAAAACAAGATGCACAGATTAAAGTCCAGTCCTCTCACTCCTGGGCAAGAAGCAGCAGGTAGCAGGCCAACACAGCAAAGCAGGCAGCAAAATGGCAGACCCTCTTGTCGGGGACGATGCGTTGCAGACGGCGATGCGGTGTCTGAGACTTGTGCAGCAGTGGTGATGCGGAGGCGCTGCGTCAACAAAGTCGGGGCTGCATTGTAAGTCGAGGTAGTTGTGTCGCGCAGTAGGCGAGCAATGGCCACCACTTCAGTGCAGGCAGTGGCGATGCAGCAATATCGCAGGGAAATGCGCTGGTTCTGATTGATACGTTGGTTTCTTGGGCTACAGCTCCAAACACTCACTTCCAAGGGCCCAGGACTGGATTTGGCACCACGTTGCAGAGCAGGACTCCCAGCACAGGAGCCCAGGTGCTGGTAGCAACATGCAGGTGAAGTCTTTGATATCCCTGAGACTTCAGAAACAGGAGGCAAGCCCAAACAAGCCCTTGGAGAACTTTTAGAGATGCAGGATGTAGAGACTGGCAGCATAACAGCTCTTCTTCCTGGTAGAATGTCCTCAGTTCCATAAGCGTTCTGAGTATATGATGTCAGAGGTTCAGTACTTATACCCATTTTAGCCTTTTAAGTAGGGAGACTTCAAACAAAGGTCTTTGTAGTTCACAAGACCCTGCCCTTCCTGGCTCCAGACACACTACAGGGGGGTATGCAGCTCTTTGTGTGGGGATAGGCACAGCCCTCTTCAGGTGCAAGTGTCAACTCATCCCTCTGCTCTACCTAAGGAAGGCTCATCAGACTGGTGATGTGCCATCAGGCTGTGCAGGGCACACCTCAGCTCCCTTTGTGTGTGACTGTCTAGAGTGAATTCACAAAGCCCATCTGTCATCCAACTGAACGTGTATTCTAGGGACAGGCAGAGGCACAATATGGTTTAAGTAAGAAAATGCCAACTTTCTAAAAGTAAGAAACCAAGTGCGTCGCGGAATGCACTCCTTCCCTTAAGTTTAGTCATTGTGTAACAACAAATTTCTATTAGTGCGTGCGTTAACAGGTGCTGGGAACCGTCCCAAGTCCCAGCTTGTCATAATGTCACCATAAGGGCTCACCGCTAGTGAGCCCACCTGAAGCACTGCTAAATGCGGAATATTTCCTATCATTAAACCGCTTCCTCCTAAATTCTCCCATATTTCAACCGTTGTATACCAATCATTTATTCTAGTCCATTTTCCATCTGTCTTTTATTTCAATTGCATCACTCCGGAGACAGCTCGATTGCACCTTAGTTCTTTATTCAAAATTTCACATGTCCCCTGCATGCCCGTCCAGGCCTTCAACAGTGACAAGTAAAGGAACAAATGTATTGCAGAATGAGCTCATTTCATTACACCCAATGCATTTCGAGTCGATTGACTCTTCGTCAGGGGTTACTGAAAACAAATAGAATAAAAAAAGGCGAATTCAATGGACTGCTCGATAATGCCTTACAATAAAATAATAAAAAATAACTTAAACACTCCATGTCCCCTACCTCCCTCAAATGCCACCTACAAGCCCACTGTAAATTAACTCAAAACTAATCATAACCTCTGCTTACTCACCCCCACCTGACTGTGAAATTTATAACTCCATATCCCGCCTCAAAACAACACTTGTACTCCAAAACTACTCCACATCGTAATCCCCCACTCTCACCTGAACCAGTGTTAAAACTAAACAAAATACATCATCCTCCTGTTCTTCCTACCTCATCAACCCACTACCTATCACTGTTGAATCACCGAACCACTTAACTTAAATCGTGTCCAGAACCAATCTCACTGTTTACTCAATGCCACCCGCCCTAAAAGTACATCTATAACCATAAACATGTAATCTCACCCGACCTACCCATGTTCCCCACCTTCCATTCAGTTTCACTTTCTTCATTACCCTTTCCCCGTTTCCCCTCCATCAAATACCTGTAAACGCTTAAACCAACAGCCTAATGTTCCCATTTCCTTCCATCTCCTCTGAATCTTATTCCTCTTGCTCTGCCGATCGGACCGTTACTTAAATAAGCTCAGCCACATGTGACCAATCACCTCTACTCGCACACTAAAATAACTCAAACCACGTGCTTTAATTATCCAATAGCTGTGCTTCTTAAAAGAAAAAGAGTGTAAACTCTAATCCCCACAATCCACTACCCTGATGCCGGAAAGAAAAAGAAAAAGAAAAAACACGAAAGAAAGATCATGTTCACTTAATATACCCCACACCTATCGTGTCAAATTCAAAATGTTATCCGTGAAAAAAGAACTACATAACTGTGATAAAACAGTGTTTTCCCCAAATGTTCAAAAACTCATGTAGTCATCTGAACCATAATAGTGCCTGTGCATAAAATACAACTTACATAACCCCCGATATTAAATGAAAATCCGTAAATTAGCCTGCTGTAAATATAATGCATGAAATAAACCATTTAAAGCAATCACAAATTCAACTGTCTCTTTTTATCTGATGATGCTATTTTCATCAAAAATGTTCCTCCGTAACTCCATGAGCAGCGCTCCAAGTCTTCCTTTTTGCTCTGTCTCCGAAGTGGTGAAATATTCTTTAACCTTTTTAGTAAAATCCAAATCCAAGACTCCATGGGGTGCAAACTCGCATTTGGGACGATAGTTGCGAAGCAAGAAACCAAGTGCGTCGCGGAATGCACTCCTTCCCTTAAGTTTAGTCATTGTGTAACAACAAATTTCTATTAGTGCGTGCGTTAACAGGTGCTGGGAACCGTCCCAAGTCCCAGCTTGTCATAATGTCACCATAAGGGCTCACCGCTAGTGAGCCCACCTGAAGCACTGCTAAATGCGGAATATTTCCTATCATTAAACCGCTTCCTCCTAAATTCTCCCATATTTCAACCGTTGTATACCAATCATTTATTCTAGTCCATTTTCCATCTGTCTTTTATTTCAATTGCATCACTCCGGAGACAGCTCGATTGCACCTTAGTTCTTTATTCAAAATTTCACATGTCCCCTGCATGCCCTTCCAGGCCTTCAACAGTGACAAGTAAAGGAACAAATGTATTGCAGAATGAGCTCATTTCATTACACCCAATGCATTTCGAGTCGATTGACTCTTCGTCAGGGGTTACTGAAAACAAATAGAATAAAAAAAGGCGAATTCAATGGACTGCTCGATAATGCCTTACAATAAAATAATAAAAAATAACTTAAACACTCCATGTCCCCTACCTCCCTCAAATGCCACCTACAAGCCCACTGTAAATTAACTCAAAACTAATCATAACCTCTGCTTACTCACCCCCACCTGACTGTGAAATTTATAACTCCATATCCCGCCTCAAAACAACACTTGTACTCCAAAACTACTCCACATCGTAATCCCCCACTCTCACCTGAACCAGTGTTAAAACTAAACAAAATACATCATCCTCCTGTTCTTCCTACCTCATCAACCCACTACCTATCACTGTTGAATCACCGAACCACTTAACTTAAATCGTGTCCAGAACCAATCTCACTGTTTACTCAACGCCACCCGCCCTAAAAGTACATCTATAACCATAAACATGTAATCTCACCCGACCTACCCATGTTCCCCACCTTCCATTCAGTTTCACTTTCTTCATTACCCTTTCCCCGTTTCCCTCCATCAAATACCTGTAAACGCTTAAACCAACAGCCTAATGTTCCCATTTCCTTCCATCTCCTCTGAATCTTATTCCTCTTGCTCTGCCGATCGGACCGTTACTTAAATAAGCTCAGCCACATGTGACCAATCACCTCTACTCACACACTAAAATAACTCAAACCACGTGCTTTAATTATCCAATAGCTGTGCTTCTTAAAAGAAAAAGAGTGTAAACTCTAATCCCCACAATCCACTACCCTGATGCCGAAAAGAAAAAGAAAAAGAAAAAACACGAAAGAAAGATCATGTTCACTTAATATACCCCACACCTATCGTGTCAAATTCAAAATGTTATCCGTGAAAAAAGAACTACATAACTGTGATAAAACAGTGTTTTCCCCAAATGTTCAAAAACTCATGTAGTCATCTGAACCATAATAGTGCCTGTGCATAAAATACAACTTACATAACCCCCGATATTAAATGAAAATCCGTAAATTAGCCTGCTGTAAATATAATGCATGAAATAAACCATTTAAAGCAATCACAAATTCAACTGTCTCTTTTTATCTGATGATGCTATTTTCATCAAAAATGTTCCTCCGTAACTCCATGAGCAGCGCTCCAAGTCTTCCTTTTTGCTCTGTCTCCGAAGTGGTGAAATATTCTTTAACCTTTTTAGTAAAATCCAAATCCAAGACTCCATGGGGTGCAAACTCGCATTTGGGACGATAGTTGCGAAGCAAGAAACCAAGTGCGTCGCGGAATGCACTCCTTCCCTTAAGTTTAGTCATTGTGTAACAACAAATTTCTATTAGTGCGTGCGTTAACAGGTGCTGGGAACCGTCCCAAGTCCCAGCTTGTCATAATGTCACCATAAGGGCTCACCGCTAGTGAGCCCACCTGAAGCACTGCTAAATGCGGAATATTTCCTATCATTAAACCGCTTCCTCCTAAATTCTCCCATATTTCAACCGTTGTATACCAATCATTTATTCTAGTCCATTTTCCATCTGTCTTTTATTTCAATTTCATCACTCCGGAGACAGCTCGATTGCACCTTAGTTCTTTATTCAAAATTTCACATGTCCCCTGCATGCCCGTCCAGGCCTTCAACAGTGACAAGTAAAGGAACAAATGTATTGCAGAATGAGCTCATTTCATTACACCCAATGCATTTCGAGTCGATTGACTCTTCGTCAGGGGTTACTGAAAACAAATAGAATAAAAAAGGCGAATTCAATGGACTGCTCGATAATGCCTTACAATAAAATAATAAAAAATAACTTAAACACTCCATGTCCCCTACCTCCCTCAAATGCCACCTACAAGCCCACTGTAAATTAACTCAAAACTAATCATAACCTCTGCTTACTCACCCCCACCTGACTGTGAAATTTATAACTCCATATCCCGCCTCAAAACAACACTTGTACTCCAAAACTACTCCACATCGTAATCCCCCACTCTCACCTGAACCAGTGTTAAAACTAAACAAAATACATCATCCTCCTGTTCTTCCTACCTCATCAACCCACTACCTATCACTGTTGAATCACCGAACCACTTAACTTAAATCGTGTCCAGAACCAATCTCACTGTTTACTCAACGCCACCCGCCCTAAAAGTACATCTATAACCATAAACATGTAATCTCACCCGACCTACCCATGTTCCCCACCTTCCATTCAGTTTCACTTTCTTCATTACCCTTTCCCCGTTTCCCCTCCATCAAATACCTGTAAACGCTTAAACCAACAGCCTAATGTTCCCATTTCCTTCCATCTCCTCTGAATCTTATTCCTCTTGCTCTGCCGATCGGACCGTTACTTAAATAAGCTCAGCCACATGTGACCAATCACCTCTACTCACACACTAAAATAACTCAAACCACGTGCTTTAATTATCCAATAGCTGTGCTTCTTAAAAGAAAAAGAGTGTAAACTCTAATCCCCACAATCCACTACCCTGATGCCGAAAAGAAAAAGAAAAAGAAAAAACACGAAAGAAAGATCATGTTCACTTAATATACCCCACACCTATCGTGTCAAATTCAAAATGTTATCCGTGAAAAAAGAACTACATAACTGTGATAAAACAGTGTTTTCCCCAAATGTTCAAAAACTCATGTAGTCATCTGAACCATAATAGTGCCTGTGCATAAAATACAACTTACATAACCCCCGATATTAAATGAAAATCCGTAAATTAGCCTGCTGTAAATATAATGCATGAAATAAACCATTTAAAGCAATCACAAATTCAACTGTCTCTTTTTATCTGATGATGCTATTTTCATCAAAAATGTTCCTCCGTAACTCCATGAGCAGCGCTCCAAGTCTTCCTTTTTGCTCTGTCTCCGAAGTGGTGAAATATTCTTTAACCTTTTTAGTAAAATCCAAATCCAAGACTCCATGGGGTGCAAACTCGCATTTGGGTCGATAGTTGCGAAGCAAGAAACCAAGTGCGTCGCGGAATGCACTCCTTCCCTTAAGTTTAGTCATTGTGTAACAACAAATTTCTATTAGTGCGTGCGTTAACAGGTGCTGGGAACCGTCCCAAGTCCCAGCTTGTCATAATGTCACCATAAGGGCTCACCGCTAGTGAGCCCACCTGAAGCACTGCTAAATGCGGAATATTTCCTATCATTAAACCGCTTCCTCCTAAATTCTCCCATATTTCAACCGTTGTATACCAATCATTTATTCTAGTCCATTTTCCATCTGTCTTTTATTTCAATTGCATCACTCCGGAGACAGCTCGATTGCACCTTAGTTCTTTATTCAAAATTTCACATGTCCCCTGCATGCCCGTCCAGGCCTTCAACAGTGACAAGTAAAGGAACAAATGTATTGCAGAATGAGCTCATTTCATTACACCCAATGCATTTCGAGTCGATTGACTCTTCGTCAGGGGTTACTGAAAACAAATAGAATAAAAAAAGGCGAATTCAATGGACTGCTCGATAATGCCTTACAATAAAATAATAAAAAATAACTTAAACACTCCATGTCCCCTACCTCCCTCAAATGCCACCTACAAGCCCACTGTAAATTAACTCAAAACTAATCATAACCTCTGCTTACTCACCCCCACCTGACTGTGAAATTTATAACTCCATATCCCGCCTCAAAACAACACTTGTACTCCAAAACTACTCCACATCGTAATCCCCCCACTCTCACCTGAACCAGTGTTAAAACTAAACAAAATACATCATCCTCCTGTTCTTCCTACCTCATCAACCCACTACCTATCACTGTTGAATCACCGAACCACTTAACTTAAATCGTGTCCAGAACCAATCTCACTGTTTACTCAACGCCACCCGCCCTAAAAGTACATCTATAACCATAAACATGTAATCTCACCCGACCTACCCATGTTCCCCACCTTCCATTCAGTTTCACTTTCTTCATTACCCTTTCCCCGTTTCCCCTCCATCAAATACCTGTAAACGCTTAAACCAACAGCCTAATGTTCCCATTTCCTTCCATCTCCTCTGAATCTTATTCCTCTTGCTCTGCCGATCGGACCGTTACTTAAATAAGCTCAGCCACATGTGACCAATCACCTCTACTCACACACTAAAATAACTCAAACCACGTGCTTTAATTATCCAATAGCTGTGCTTCTTAAAAGAAAAAGAGTGTAAACTCTAATCCCCACAATCCACTACCCTGATGCCGGAAAGAAAAAGAAAAAACACGAAAGAAAGATCATGTTCACTTAATATACCCCACACCTATCGTGTCAAATTCAAAATGTTATCCGTGAAAAAAGAACTACATAACTGTGATAAAACAGTGTTTTCCCCACACGTTCAAAAACTATTTGTTTTCAGTAACCCCTGACGAAGAGTCAATCGACTCGAAATGCATTGGGTGTAATGAAAGAGCTCATTCTGCAATACATTTGTTCCTTTACTTGTCACTGTTGAAGGCCTGGACGGGCATGCAGGGGACATGTGAAATTTTGAATAAAGAACTAAGGTGCAATCGAGCTGTCTCCGGAGTGATGCAATTGAAATAAAAGACAGATGGAAAATGGACTAGAATAAATGATTGGTATACAACGGTTGAAATATGGGAGAATTTAGGAGGAAGCGGTTTAATGATAGGAAATATTCCGCATTTAGCAGTGCTTCAGGTGGGCTCACTAGCGGTGAGCCCTTATGGTGACAACTTTCTAAAAGTGGCATTTGTCAGACTTGCTATTTAAAAAACAACTTCACTAAAAGATGTGTTTTTAACTTGTTAGTCCGGAGACACCAAACTCCAATTTTCTATCTGCTCTCAATTTGAAGTTACACTTGTACAGTGTTACAAGGCAGCTTCAATGCTAACCTGTGGGAGAGATGCACTTTGCTGTAGTGAAAAACGAATTTGGCAGTTTTTCACTATCAGGACATGTAAAACTGAAAGGTACATGTCCTACCTTTTAACTGCATTGCACCCTGCCCTTGAGGCTACCTAAGGCCTACCTTAGGATTGCCTTACATGTAATAAAGGGGAAGGTTTGGGGCCTGGCAAGTAGGTGAGCTTGCCACGTCGACATGGCAGTTTAAACTGCCCACACAGGCTCTGCAGTGGCAGGCCTTGCGACAGGTTTGAAGGGCTACTCAGGTGGTTGGCACAATCAGTGCTGCAGGTTCACTAGTAGCATTTGAGTTATAGGCCCTGGGCACAAGTAGTGCACTGAATTAGGGACTTACCATTTAATCAAATATGTCAATCATGGAGAAACCAAATACCATTACATTTTAGACACAGAGCACATGCAATTTAGCACTGATCAGCAGTGGTACAGTGCCAAGAGTCCTAAAACCAGCAAAAAACGAAGTGATGCCAGGTCTAACAACATGTGTTCCCATCTCCTCTACAATTTGTTGTACAATGTTTCAAACCTGTGCTGGATTTGAGGCAGTAGTATCCTGTGCTCGGCATCGACACTTAATTGTCAACACCAGCACTTATGATGGTCTGCCACATGCTGGTGCTGTTTGTCTACTTTCGAGAGGAGCAGAACAACAGTTGTTTGTTAATTCAATATACATTAAAAGTGACTAATACCTGCAGCCCGAGCAATTCTTATAGATTTGAGAGCCTGGAACAGTCTGAATTGTCACACTTGTAGGAGTGTGATGATTAGAAGTTATGTTGGTGCTATCATTGGCAGCGTTGTCAGGGGCAATGGACAGTGTAAGCTTCAGTGGCCTCCTAGCGAGGGCCCTGACACTTATTTTTTTTTATTTTTTTTTACAAATTAAGCACTGTTTTAAACCTTTGCAACTATAGTGTTTCAGTGCTTTGCTATTGAAATTGCGGTTGTTACCATTGATCTGTTACCAACCCACAAAATAGGGTGGGCCCCTAGATGCCTGTAGAGAGTGTGCACTCCTGCCTCGTTAATCAAAGCAAGCTGTAGATTTTTTGAGGGAGTTACAAAAGGAATCCCGGCTCCTCAATATAAATAAGGTAGGACTTTTTGTGACTCCCTGCGAATGGGCATTTTACATTGTGGCTGATTAGTACATCAAAACAGCGCAAAATGAAGGTGGGATCGCAAAGCAATCCAAGTGCAAAAAAAACCTCGATCTGTATTGCAACACCACTTTAGTACATCAGGCCCTTGTGTCCTAGTGTAGTGAAAGATTATGTGGAGAATGACACTCAGCTATGCATCTCATTGTATTGTATTTGTTGCCCATATTGTATCTTGTAAAATCATTACGCTTTTATACAAAATTGAATGACATAAATAGGTCCTCAATTTGGAGCACCAATGAATGACAGACACCGTCAGCGGGGGACAATGTGGATGCAGGTGTCACGGGGCTGTAGGGTGGGCCTAGGGAAGCTTGTGGGGTGGTTGTGGCCTACATCATTGAGGCACTGAGATATTGAGGCAGTGATTATTTCCAACAGAAGCACTCTTGCAGATCTTGCAGATCCCACATAGCTCCGTGTTCTGCATTTGCTGTTCCTGCCTTGCTCTGCCACATTTCGCTGTAGCTTGCCATATATCTATGTCATTCCCCTTTCTCCACATTTTATTTCGTACCCTCTTGTGTATTCCGTGCATGTTGGTACAGTCAGTCTGTCTAACCTGCATTTGTAGTGCACCGCTACCCATTAAAAGTTTGCTAATATAACCAAAGTGTGAGGGAAGGTACAATATGCTAGGAGACCGGGTGGTGCTGTAATGTCCTGTCTACCACTGTTGTCCCTGTCCCATGAACCAGTTACCCATGGCCAGACCTAGATCTCTAAGCTGTTTTCAGCACAAGATACTAAGGGAAAATTACAAAGTGGGCCCAGGACTATTACACCTCCATTTGTGCTCTCCAGCACCCACATCACAAGTTCAAAAACGCAAACATACCTAGAGTTTCAATACCTACGTGTTGGGCCATTCCCAGTGTGCCACAAGGTGCATCACAAAAATTAATGCATAAGCCACTAATGAGCTCTATGCCCCAAGCCTGAAGGCAGGATGAAAGAGAAGAACCAAAGGGAAAACTGAAAGGAGATGAAATGTGGACCAGAACGGTGCAGTTGACTGTAAACAGATATTGCCCCCCCCCCATGCATGTCTTCCCAGCTTGGAAAAGAGTCATCATAGAAGAGAGTGCTGCAGTTACACAGCTACAGCATCAAGAAGTGGAAGATTTTACTGGTAACATGGTCCTACCGGATTCCATTGGAAAGCACACCTAACACTGATGCACCCGGAAAACCGGTCAGCGGAAAAGCTGACCCCCCCAAAAAAAGAGATAACTTGAGTGGGGCAGGTGAACCTTTGCTTAGTGCAGTGACAGCTACATCTGCTGTGTTCAGCAAGCAGCCAGTCATTAATTGCAGTATAGGGAGGCTTCCCTTGCCACAAGCTCGCTATCTGGTCCAGGTATGAGTAAACCGAACCAGGAGCAGAACCAGCAAGTTTACCCAAGCAGCGCTGTGCCAAGGAGTAAACCTTAATCTAGTCACAAATGTGAATCATAAGGGGTCTAGAAATGGAGACTTTTGAGAAAGTAATTCAACTGCTAACAGATCAGACTCTAGTCTCCAAACTGCTCTTTATAGGGAGCGTGCTAAATTAGCTAATTTGGAGTCTCCAGATAGAAATCTTGGGAATGACAAGAATTCCAGATGAAGCAAGTGAAAAGTTGCATATAGACGACCAGTATAGACTCTCCTCAGACAAAATCTAATAGCAATGTAACCCAAATACAGCTTGCTAGCATTTCAAGCAACACAGATTTGTTTGTACTGCTAACGAGTAAGTCAGTTGTGACACACACTTACATGTCACCCAAACAGATCCCACCGAAATAATCAAACAAAGAATCTAAGAAAGAAAGGGGGTTTGCCCTGTGGTGTGGTAATGATAGGGGGCACGGTCAAAAAGGAGAATGTTGAGTGAAGCATACATTTTTGGCTATGCCAGAGGACTACATTGTAAAGCTCAAGATAGCAATGCCCCCGATTATGCACATTAGAGCATTTTGCATGGTTGAGGACGAGAGGAACTCAATAATCGTAAATGTTATAAAGATCAAACCGAGGGATGCTCTTTGAGCAAGAGTTTGTTGTGGCTTAGGACAAAGTTGGGCATACCCAAGTGTGGAGAGCTCAAATTTGTGAAAAGGCTGGGCCTTACTCAACAGGGCTAGTACATCGACTGTATTATCTTAGGGTGTGGTCATAACAATCAACATGCTTTTCTTGCCAAAGATTGCACCATTGAAAAGCATGCTTTCACTTTTTACATTGAATCAATAATCATAAAAAAGTTCAGAGACAGTTACTAGTTTATTTAAGATCGACCTTAGGATCCTACACATGCTTTTGCTTGAGTGAAGTCAGGCATAGACAGTTTGACCCCCTCTCTGGGTGTTTATAATCCAGCCTTTTTCGCTTTAGACATCAATCACCTGTTAATAAATGGCCATCTGCAAGAGGATGTACATATCAATAAAATTTACAGAGCATTGTCACCTTCGGTCTAACTATACTCAAATGGCTAACTTTTGTGTTCATATTGAGGTCTTAGCACTTACTACCCCTGACGAGGCATTGAAGCGCTTTTCGGCAAGTACCACGCTACTCTGGAACCCAGAATGGATTAGTGGTGGATTAGTATAGGAAAGTATAAGTTGTTGATTGGGGGCAGTGGACATGTAAGTCTGTTAGTTGGATTGAATAGGATAAAGTAGGGATAGAGGAGGGAAGAGTCTAGCAAGGGATATTTGGGAGATCATAGTAAAATAAGGTTTGAGATGAGTCAAAGGAGGGATAGAGGAGGGAAGAGTTCAGAAAGGGTTATTTGGGAGATCATAGTAGTAAAATGAGGTTTGGGATGAGTCAGAGAATGGAAGTAGAGGATATATTGAAAGAGGACTCAGGACGAGAAAGAGTAGTGAATTTGAGAGAGTTGATTACTTTTTTTTCTACAGGTGCAGTAAAGTAATAAATATATAGATACATAACTACATAAAAGGGTATACATGTGTATATAAAATAATAAAGAGATATGAAATTGTATTATATAAAGTCCCATATGTACATGCATGGATAAATATTTAGAAACTCAGACTTTCTAGTACTGCTGTACATAAAGCTAATTTATTTATTTTTATTAATTTGTTAGTTAATTTTTTTTAAATGTATTTGTTCATTTATATTTATTTTGTTTTTTCCTTGAATATTTTGATAGCGAAGCACTTATAGATACAATTGTTATGACAAAATTTACACATTGTGAATAGATAAAATAAAATAATACAGATACCAATCAGCATATTATTAAATAACTTATATGCACACTATGCAGTGACCTATATACATGTGAAGCATAAAATTATATATATATATATATATATATATATATATATATATATATATATATATATATATATATATATATATATAAAAGACTTCGCCACCGCAATCCTGCGGTTTACCAACAGACGAAAACAGACCCAGTTCTTGGTACGAAAGATTTTTTATTTTAGACGCCTTTTCAGTCCGCCATGACGCGTTTCGGCCTTCAGGAGGCCTTGATCACGTGACGCTAATAGAGGAGTGTGGGATTTTTAAAGTGACAAGTGCATAAAAACTCAATTAACAGAAAGCACATGACAATAGACATAGAGGAAACATTTGCGAATAAAAAGCTAGTGCCTTTTTTAACAAATTATACCACAATTAAAAAGGAGCGCTGAAAACACCAAACGCAATTGTTAAAAACAGTGTTTTAGACTAAACAATGAAATCAACGGTATTATTCCTTAAATGCAAAAGATTATAAACCTGATTTCAACAGATGCCAAAAATTGGAACAGTATCATGACCCAAGTGGGTAGCAACTCCCTGTAGAACATCCATAATACATGATGGTAGACAACTAGGTCATACCGCGCTCCATTGCATAAATATTAAAAATTGTCATAATTAACTGACAACACAGTATATATCAAAAGCAATAAATATACTCATGGTAACCTTAAAAACATAAATCAAGTCTACCATTTATAAAATTGCTGATACACAAAGATATACAAGCTTGAATGCAGGTTTAAAAATCATGGTATAAAAAGAATTCATGTAACGCGATTCCGCCCAAATGGGCCCCTAATTCAAACCTCTATGTAAATGTGGTAAAGTGCAAGTGCTATAAACTGCAATACAATGTGCCTGTGTAAACTGGAAAGCTAAAAAAGTAGAAAAAATTGATTAAATATGAAGTTAAAAACATAGTCAGAGAGGCTACAAATATGCAAAATTGGCTAATTAAGTACCAGAATGCCATAGAATGGCTATCTTCCAGGCATGTATAAAAATCTTCACTGGCATTGAGCCCATTGGGCATCTTAGTGTCGAGCTCCAAGATATATTTAGTTTCTAAAGCTCGAAGAAAAGCTTCACGGTTGCCTCCTCTTCTGAGGGGCAATATTGAGTCAATCACAAAAAATGTCATTAACTCTGGGTCATTGCTGTGAGACTCTTTGAAATGGCGTGCCAACCGGGTAGGAGGCGTCGCTGGTGCGAATCGCTCTGATGTGCTGGAGTATCTGCTTGTGAACCTGCAACTTGGTGCTCTCAACATATTGCAGTCCACAGGGACACTCCAGCACATAGACCGCAAACTCGGTCTTGCATGTCAGAAATTTGTGAATGGCAACCGGTGTGTCATGAAAGGGAACTCTATAAAATGTTTTGTTTATGCCATGTCTGCAGGCCTTACAGGAGGCACATTTGATGAATCCCTTTCTAGTGTTAAGCCAAGAATTCGACACAACCAGTTCTGGGCTACTTCTAACGAAAGTGTCGCTCATAGACCTGGCTTTCCTGAATGTAATGTTAGGCGTCCGTGTCATCCAGTCTCCAATGACTGGATCATTGCGAACCAAATTCCAATTGCTCTTAAAAATCCTGCGTAGCGCTAGATGTTGTCGATTGTAGGTCAATATTAATCTTGTAGGAGCATCACCCTGACTAGAAGTAGTGTCGATTTTTGGAGTTTTGTCAGACAAGGCATCTAATCTAGAGATACGATTAGCTTTGTTAATAGCCTTGTTAACCATCTGAGTGGTATAACCCCTGGCCAAAAATCTGTCACCGCTTGCATACTGAGCCTTCCTGCATTCCTCAGGTGTACTGCAGATCCGCCTGATACGCAACATTTCCCCAAAAGGAATGCCGCGTATCAAGTGACCTGGATGGTGGCTAGCAGCATGCAGCACAGTATTGCCGGCTGTTGTCTTCCTAAACAGTCTAGTCTCAATTACCATGTTACTAATGACTACCTCTACATCCAAGAAACATACTTTCTCATTACTAATGTTCCCTGAAAAATGTAGATTTAGAGTGTTAGTATTGATCATAGTAACAAAGTTGAGAGCCTGTTGTTTTGAACCCTTCCAAATCAGGAATATATCATCGATATATCTATACCAATGAACCACACAATTGTCAACGATCTCAGCGTGCTGCCCATGGAGGACCTGCTCCTCCCACAGCCCCATATGCAAACAAGCATAACTGGGGGAAAAGCAGGCCCCCATCGCAACACCCCTGATCTGCTGGTACACCTGATTAGAAAACATGAAAAAATTGTTATTAAGACAAGTGGAGATCATAGATAGCAGCATTTTGTTATGATTATACATTTGGATGGGCCTAGTACACAAATAATGGTTGATCGCCTTAATACCGTCCTGATGGTTTATACATGTGTACAGGGAAGTAACATCCAAAGTGATTAACCAATAATCATCCTGCCATGTGACATTCATTATTTTCCTCAAAAAATCGCTGGTGTCCTGGATAAAGGAAGGCAATGCCCTAACATGCTCCTGAAGAAGTGCATCCACATACTTGGAGGCATTTTCTAGCAGGCTATTGTGGCCAGAAATAATAGGTCTGCCAGGTGGTTTTCGGAGATCTTTGTGGACCTTGGGAATGAAATACAGGGTCGGAATAACAGGGTGATAATTTTTTTAAAATTTAAATTCATCATGGCTCAACAACCCCGCACTCTTCCAACCAACAAGTTTAATGTAGAATTCATTCCATGACTGTTTAACAGTCCCAATGTCACTCCTTTTGTAGCATTGCCTGTCATTCAAATGGTTGGCAGCTTCCTCCAGGTACATATCCGGGGCCACAGCACCACATTGCCCCCTTTGTCAGCTTGGCGTACTATAATATTGCCTTCTGCCTGTAACTTTTTCATCAATTGAATATAACAATAGTTTTGCGGCGTTTGTTTGTACTGTGCTTGCATCGTAGTAGTGCAAAGTCGTTTTAATTCAACAGTAGCCAATTCATGAAAAACATCAATATTATCATGTACCATTATCGGGGTAAAAGTTGACTTGGGTTTAAAACCAGTATTACCCGCCTTGTTCAACAAAACATTTGGATCATTAAACTCAGTATTAGGATCTTCATTTTGTAATTGTTGCAAATCCTGTAAGAGCGCCAAGTCATTGACCGTCAAGATTGATGCACTACTGACGGTAGGAATTGCATCGGTATTGACATTACTGCTGTCTTTTTTCTTTAGTGCATGGAATTTGCGCAGTTTTAACTTTCTAGTAAATTTATAAAGATCAATGCGTGTCTGCGCATAATTAAAATTACTAGTCGGGCAGTAAGACAAACCTAAAGCTAGAACTTGTAATTCGGCTTGGCTCAAAGAAATACTGGTCAGGTGAATCACAGATTGTGAATCAGATGTTGGCCCCTTATTGCATGCAAATACCTTCATTTGCGGTTCCATCTTCTGTTGGTGTTGGCTTTCCTGTTGCTGTTTGGCTTGTCGCTTGATGTTACTTTGCCGTCTTTCCCGGCGTTGTTTGTTTTTCCTTTCGCACCCGTTTCTCGAGGTCGTAGAGTGCCCCTTCGATCCTGGCGCAAACAATCTACCTCCTGCGCCAGGGAGAACCTGGTAAACCCCAACCCCGCTGTCTGACGACTCATCTCGTTGTCTGATTCACTGTCAGGCACGGAGCTCACATCAGAAAGGGACGATACTGATGGAAGAGCAGAGCTAGTACTCGCTTCTGGATTGGCAGGTCTTGCAGGTTTTTTGGATGCCTTCATTACATCAAACTTCCTGGCAAATGTGAAAACCTGCCCCTGTTCGTAATCAGTTTTGTCCCTTTGACATTTGTAAGCCTTACGTTTTTTGATGATATCTTCTTCTTTCTGTAGTCGGCTTGTCATATCCTCACGTAGTGTTTTGGTGCTATCTGAAGTTGCCATTTTGCAGATGTCGTTATTCAGTTCAGGAGATCATAGTAAAAAGAGGTTTGGGATGAGTCAAAGGAGGGATAGAGGAGGGAAGAGTCCAGAAAGGGTTATTTGGGAGACCATAGTAGTAAAATGAGGTTTGGGATGAGTCAGAGAATGGAAGTAGAGGATATATTGAAAGAGGACACAGGACGAGAAAGAGTAGTGAATTTGAGAGAGTTGATTACTTTTTTTTCTACAGGTGCAGTAAAGTAATAAATATATAGATACATAACTACATAAAAGGGTATACATGTGTATATAAAATAATAAAGAGATATGAAATTGTATTATATAAAGTCCCATATGTACATGCATGGATAAATATTTAGAAACTCAGACTTTCTAGTACTGCTGTACATAAAGCTAATTTATTTATTTTTATTAATTTGTTAGTTAATTTTTTTTAAATGTATTTGTTCATTTATATTTATTTAGTTTTTTCCTTGAATATTTTGATAGCGAAGCACTATAGATACAATTGTTATGACAAAATTTACACATTGTGAATAGATAAAATAAAATAATACAGATACCAATCAGCATATTATATTATTAAATAACGTATATGTACACTATGCAGTGACCTATATACATGTGAAGCATAAAAGTATATATATATATATATATATATATATATACACTACTTTATTTTTTTTAACCGTAAGTAATACATACATTTGTTAAGCAGACCTCTAAGAATGTCTATAGATTTTTAAACTCTAAGTAGTGTGTACATTTGTACAAAGATATGCACACATCTAAATACATACAGATAATCAAATTATACATGTTTACATGCACAAGCACATGCTGAACATTTGTGTTTTGATATGACGGTTATGTAGGAAAGAGCCTACTCTTGAGTAGTCCTCTGAAGATAAGATAGTTATCCATGTATCATATGTTTGGGGGTAATGATTACCATAGTTTAGCTGCTCGAACAGAGAAAGATGTCCCACCCATGGTTTTGTTTCCTGTATGCTAGAGTTTTGAGGTGGGGTGCCAATTTGGAGCATAGGTTCCATTCTTGTATGTGTTTCGTTATTTTATTCCTTATGAATAGTGTCCCTGTTCCATGGATTGCATGTATCTTCATGTAAATTGCTTGGAACTCATGGTGAGCTTGTTCACGATCAGGTCCTTGATGAAGGACTGGGTGGTCAGTTGTGTGTTTCTGAATTTGAACAATGTGTCAGCAATAAGGTTTATCAACCTCCTGGGTGGCAGAACTGGCCAAGAAATCTGGCTTTTCTTGCCTGGTGACATGGTATGCCATTGGAAATTGAATGTCCAGGTGGTTCAGAGGCTGATGGACCACTGGGGGTTTTGCCCAATGAACTAGTTTGCTTTGAGAACTTTCAGCTGCCCATTTTTTTAAGTCAGAGGACGAACCTGGAAGGGACGGCAGTCGATGCTTCTTACAGGAACTGAAGATTACTGTTAATTATGCCTTCACTCCTTTTGCAACAATAGCCTGAGTAATGGTGCAGGAATGGGGGAAGAAGGCACCATTTAATCTTTTTGGTGGCCCCCACTTCGGGAGAACTCAAGGATGGTATCCAGTTTTGGACTTTCCTGGGATACTCCAATCATTCTTCCCCTGTTTCCAGCGTTATCAGCACTGGTGCAAGGCAGAATGAAGTAGAGAATAATTAACAGGAGTATGCCCTTTCCTTGGGGTGTCTCTGCCACCAGATGTCCACCAAACCTAATCCTGTCAGTGTGACCCTCAGGGCCCCGGCCATTGCTGGCTTCGTGTGGAGCCTATGCGGATCGTGGTCCAGAGCACCGTTTAAGACACAGTTGCAGTCACCTGCCAACACCAGATCTGCCATAAGATACTCAGTCGCCTCTGCTATCATTCTACCATAAAGCTATGAGCAATAAGAATTTGGTGCATAACCATTTATCAGATACAGGTCCCTGCCCTCCAGGACTCCGAACAAAACCACATACCTGTTCTTCACATCATATTTATGGTCCATGTAGCTGAATGGGACCCCCGGGCCACCCGGATCAGTGCACCCCTCACAAAACCAGAATAGGAGGTGGAGTAAAGGTGACCCCTCCATCTCTTTCGCAATGCCTGTATGCACTCCACCCATATATGTGTTTCCTGCAGACTCTATAGTGCTTCATATAGGCATAGACTCTTCATCTTTTTTCCCCCTGACCTAGTCCTCTGACATTCCATGTCAGTATATTTGTAGTGTTACCAGTCATTACTTTGCTTATCCCCGTCAGCTATATTCCCACTGCTGACTCCTGCGTGACTCCCCCACACCCCATCATTATAAGGTATAACAGCAACAATTGTGCAATCGTATACGAGCAAGGCAAAGTCCCCTTAAACAAAACTCTGAAACGATACTGAATTCACCCCAACTCACCCCCTCCCTCAGGCAGTACATGCAACAAACCCACCCCTGCAACTAGCCCTATGTGGCAAGTCATCCACCGCCCCATCCTCTCCCTCCGAGAACAGATGCACTCTTCCCCAACTAGTGCTTGTGCTTAGCTAGTGGTCCACTGACCAGTGGGAGTGGCATGGCCCGTGGCTCTCAAGCCCCTCACCCCTGGCAGCAGGGTTCAATTTTGCTCCCGCTGGCAGAGCTATCAGTCCTCAGCTGATTTACATTGGCTTTTACACATTTTACACAGATCTTTCATGTCCTTACCATTTCATACTGTCTTACTACTGGCTTCAGTTTCGACCGGTTCAGCATCCACAATCTGTCCACCCCAGGTGCCCCACGGCGCACACTCCTTCGCCCCAGAGTCTCGACTACTGCAACGGACTGCTACTTGGCGTAAATAAAACTGTCACGAAGAGACTTCAAAGGGCACAGAATGCGGCTGCCCGCATTCTTTTTGCCCTCCCTAAGCACTGTCATACCTCCCATCTCCTGTACCGTTTACACTGGCTGCCTATCGAACAGAGAATTCAATTCAAAACTCTCTGCACTATCCATAAGATCTTACACGGCCAGGGCCCCCAGATACTGCAGGGGCTCTGTACACTACGTTCCAGCGCGAGCACTGCGCTCCGCAGACCTGCATCTGGCCTGCACTCCCAGGGTGCGCAGGAGCAGAGCTGGGGGGCGCTCTTTTAGGTCCTTGGCCCCGGCCCTATGAAACTCTATTCCACTCACGGCGCGCAGCACACAAGTTCACTGGGCATTTAGAAAACAGATCAAAACCTGGCTGTTTTCATCCATCTAGCGCACCTGGTGTGTGCATGCTGCGCTCATGATCCCTGGGCTTTTAAAAACAGACTATACCTGGCTGTCTTTCCATCTGGCTAGCATCACTTTCCCTGGTCACCCGTCCGCTAGCGCTGGGACGCCCCGATGTTGGGGCAGCCATGCGCTATACAAGTACATTTAACATAACATAAAATGCAGTCCCGGAAGTTCAAGTCAGGCCTGTGTATGTGCTATTGCTGCCTGACCCAGTGTCTCCTCTGTGTCTTGGGAATGAGTCTCCAGTGTCTGGCACTGCCTCCGTATCTGTGAGGGTTTCATCAAGGCAGAGCACGATTCGTCCCATCAGTCTTATGGAGTTCTGGCTAGCCATTGACATGGTCCATCCTCTCAGTCTTGCCTACTGTCGCACTGCGTGGCAATGGGTCTGTCCTCGTGGGGCCTCTCCCTCAGTTGCGTCCCCAGTCAGTGTGTCCAGTGAGTCACTTGCCTCTTCTGGTGTATAGAAGAACACTGCATTCCCTTTGTGCACAATTCGTAGTTGTGCAGGGAACATCAGGCTTTATTTCAGGCCGTGATTCCGGAACCGCTTTTGGACTGTCATATAGTTCTTGTGCATATCTTTAAATTTTTGTTTGTGTAGTCTGGAAAGATGGAGATATTGCTCCCTTCGAACTGTGACAGACCCTGCACCCGAACATGCTGCAAAATGATGTCACGGTCGGGAAAATTAAAAATGCAGCATATGATAGCCCTGGGGGCGCCCCCGGCTGTGGCGGTGGGGCCAACACCCTATGTGCATGTCCTATGTTGAAGAATTTAGACAGCCTTTTGGGTCGCAGCACTTTCACAATCCATTCCTCCAAGAATAGCTCGGCTGATTGTCCCTCTGCTTTCTCGGGAACCAATAAAGCGCAAATTGTTACTTCTTGACCTGCCTTCTGCACCCTCCAACCTGTCCTCCTGTATTGCAGATGCTTTGGACAACATAGATACTGTCTCTTTTATCTCCTTTACTTCACATTGGAGTTCTGAGACTGAGCCTTCCGTCTCTGTGACTCTCTCTGCAACCTTCCTGAGATCTGTGCGCAGGAGGTCCACGTTGATGGTCATAGTCTATCCTGCCCACCAATTCTTCTTGTGAGCTGTTAATTGCTGCCATCAGGCCCGCCAGAAACTGGCACGATCCCTTTGCTCTACACTCCTGTCCCCTGGATCAGTTTCTGCCCTCTCCAGATGGATCACATGTATATTATTCACAATTTTGTTCGTCTGTGATAGCTTGGCTGGGTTATCTTTCTTCTTTACAGGTGCCAGCTATTTCGGGTCCTTTGCACCCAACCAGTTTGGGTGGCGCTAGTGTTGTGTCCCCCTGCTGGGCAGCCAGGGCAGTCGTCCGGCCCTCCGTGGTCGTTTTTCTCGGGGTGGGGGGGGGGAGGCACTCCTTGGCTCCCCCTACTGGTATGTCCCACCTCTGTGTTACGGAAAGGGGGCACGCCCAGGGTCATATGGTTTGCTTAGGCTTGTTATACTGCTGTTCCGGGTGTAGGGCGTTTCCCCCACCCCCCCCCCCCTTGTTCTCTCTGGGGCCCCCTCCTGTTCCTCAAAGACTCTAAATCCACTTTGCTGGCCTCCCTTTCATGGGCCCCCACCGCCGATCTCCACCACTCCACCGGCTTCTCAATTGTTGTGTTCCCGGGCCTGTTGCAGTTAATACATTGCCCCAGTCATGTTCCTCATGGCCTGCAAGGCCTCACAGAGCACCACAGTGTTTTTCCTGCATGCCATGTGTGTACGGTGCTTTTTTTGTGCTCCCCCCACTTGTTGGCATTTAGGCCATTGCTTCTTGTCGCGGGGACTCCAATGACGTCACGCACTTGTATAATGGTCGACTGTGCCAACCGGCAGCCACTCTAACTACACTCGCCTTTCAGTTTTGGAGGCCGTCCTGAGGCCCCAGGGTCTCTATTTCCTGCTGATGTTTCACACGCGTCCAGGCCGTCGCAACACTACTCACAGCCTTGGCAGCCTAGTCTCACCCCTCCTCGGAGATGCTGGTGTGCGCAGGGGGCTGCCATGCACAGAGCACTCCCTGTGCGCTGATTTGGGTCCTAGCACTTCCTAACGATTCACCAGGCACCCGGCTGGCGCAGCCTCCGAAATTCAGTATGGCCGCGCCATCACTGCGTCTCTAGTAGCACCGTCCCTGGCCACCGATTTCGCCCCCACACACTCTTATCGATCTGGGTGCCTTTCAAGATATTTTTGTGGCATCAGTGAGCCAGATGCCGCAGGATTTTGTCCAGGATTACTGTATGCCAGCAGGAGCTTTGCAAGAAGTGTCTAGTCGGCCATGTTCCCAGGCCACACCCCACTTATATTTTAGTTGCAGGCTGCTAGGTTTGTAGGGGGTCTAGAGTGGGAAGTTAATTAAGTATTAATTTATTAATAATTTGTAATTAGTTATTCAATTAATGTTTAATTATATAAAATAGGGAATGCTGATTTATTTTACTGATATTTTAGTTGTGGGATGCTAAGTTTGTAGGGGTATGGGGCGGGAAGCTAATACATTAATAATTATTGATCTAGTATTTGTAAATTAATTTAATTGATTTAAAATATTTAAATAATGGATTACTTATTTTAATTATATTTTAGTTGTAGGTGGCTAGATTTGTAGCGGTCTAGGCTGAGAAGATAATTAAGTAATAATTAGCAATTAATAATTGTTAATTAGTTATTTAATTGATTTTAAATATGTAAATTATGGAGTAGTTTTTTTTAAAGTTATGTTTTCGGTGTGGGTTGCTAAGTTTGCAGGGGCACAGGGGGACAGTTAGTTAATAATTGAATATTAATTATTAATTGATAATTATTTATTGAATAGTAATTATGTAAATTGATTAATTGTTTTTAATTTTTTTATTACACATATATTTATGTTAATTAATGTTTTATATTAAAAGTTTGATATTTTTTCTACATTCATGGGGTTGATTATATATGTAATGTGCTTGAGGTGACGTACTTTCCCTACTCTTGTTTAGACTGCAGTAGGCATAGTAAATTGACCTCTTTTCTGATTCAACACTTTCCCTACTGTCCCGCTGTTTGGAGTGGAAATAGAAAATCTCACCCATCCAAAATCCAATGCTCTCCCAACTGTTTCACAGACTGGAGTGGGAATAATCAATTTTACCCCACTGGAATTCAACACTTTCCCTACTGTTGTGCAGACTGTAGTGGGAATAGTACATTTTACCCCTCCGAAGCCCTACACTTCCCCTACAGTTGCACTTCTTAGAGTGGGAATAGTAAATTGTATCCCTCCAAAATCCAACACTTTTCCTACTGTTGCACAGACTGGAGTGGAAATAGTAAATGTTACCCCTCTGAAGTCCAACACTTTCCTTACTGTTGAAAAAAAGTACAGTGGGAATAGTATATTTAATATTCTTAGACTACAATAGTTTTTATAATGTTGGTTAAATAGAGTTTTATAGCATTAATTGTTCTTTTAAAAAAAAATGTACATTATTTTTTCATTTTTTTTATTTAACGTTGATAGTATTTTTTGTAAATATGTTTCTTGGATTTTTCAATTTTTAATATTTTATTTATTGTATTGTTTACATTAATATATTTCTTCTTATTCACTTTTATATATTCATGGTTATATTGTGTATGTATGTTTGAATCTTCACGAAATTCTCAAAAAATAGTTTGCAAGTCAAGTCAAGTCAAGTCAATAGAAAACTTTATTCGGTCTTTTACAACCATAAAAGTACAAATAGGCAACATAGCAATCAATAAAATAAGTATATAAGAATTTTAAAATAATCTATTCACATTCTTAAAGCCAGTAACCCTCAGGTCTTTTTAAAATTATTTTAAAATTTCTAAAACACACATTTTCATTTTCGTCTCATATAACATCGTATATTTCTTACCACATATCTTTTACCCTTTCATGGCTCATTCTCCTCATAAGCTTAACACCTAATCACTCAATACTCATTACATTTAAGGAACTCTTTAACTTTTTTCATATATTTTCCCATGGCGCAAGCTATGTCTAAATTAATCATTTCCACTAAAAGGTTTACTGCTTGCGTCCTATTTTTAATATCATACTTTTCAAAAATCGGGCATAAAAACTCTCTTCGAATTTCTAAAACCTTCTGGCAATCCAATAAAATATGTATGATATCACATGTAGTTCCTAAGGTGCAGGTGCATTTTCCTTTTTTATTTATCATGGAACTTTTTACCCCTTTGTTCGCATAGCATGGATTTACCCCGATTCTTAACCTTAACACTTCTCGCCTTAGCGGGCAGCTTGGTAGCCTGTCAATATAGGGGAAGTGTAGTTCCTTTTTCCACGCTATGGCCATATGGAGAACTGAGCTTTTCCTCGAGAGGTAAGCTTGATCCTGTACTCGAGAGGTTTCTTTTCCCAGGATCCTAAGTTCCCTTTTATGAATCCTGAGTTGAAGGGACTGGGGGCACAGCTTAAGCTTTAACATACAACATGCCTTGTTGACAGTGGCTCTGGTCTCTTTTGCCCAGGTTAGCTCACTACTTACAATTTCGTTCCTACACCATTGTGAGATTTTATGTTCAACACCAGATCCCAAACGCTGCCAAAAGCGTAGTAGTGCCATACAAGCTGTTATACCCCAAGAGGTGATTCCCAATTTTAGTCTCGCTGCCTGTACCATTGACGATTTAGGCAGAGAGAATAGATTTTTCAAACAGTTTCCCTCCTCCACGTCCCACCTATTTTTACCACTCAAATAAAGTATTTCTGCGCCATACAAAAATTGGGGGGAAACCATTGCTGAATAAGCTTTTAAAACCGGTCTATCAGACATTTCACATATACACTATTAAATCTTTTTAATCCCTTCACTGAAGCCGATGTCCTCAGTTTTAGTGCATCGAGATGGGTATGCCATTGCAGGCTTCTCTCGAACCACATCCCCAGGTATCTATATTCTGTTACTTTTGCCACTCAATTCAGCTGCTGTTTTGAAAGTTTCAGCTTGCTTCGTCAGCTGCAGCTGAGAAAAAGGGGGGGGCACAAAAACGCGTTTTCCCCATGCAATTTCCCATAGGGATTTTGAACAGGACTACAACCCGAACTGCTGAACGGAATTAACAAATTTGGCAGAAAGCTAGATCTTAGGGCCAGATGTACGACCATCCAAATTGCGACTCGCAATTTGCGCTCAATTGCGAGTCGCAATTTGGAATGTACAACAGTGTCAGAGACACTGATTGCGATTCCCAACGGGGTCGCAAAATGCGAGGCTCATGAATATTAATGAGCCGCTTGCAATTTGCGACCCCATTGGAAATGGCTGGCCCTCCCAGGGATGGTGGCCTGCTGGGCTCAGCAGACCTCCATGTCTGGGACTGCTTTCATTAAAGCAGTTTTTTTTTTAAATGCAGCCCTTTTCCTTAAAGGAAAATGGATGCATTTAAAAAAATAAAATAAAACGTTTTCGGTTAGTTTTTTAAGGGCAGGTAATGGTCCCTGGGACCACTGCCTGCCCTTAAAAAATATTTTTGGAACCAGTCACAAAGGGGAAGGGGTCCCGTGGGGACCCTTCCCATTTGCGACTCCATTACCACCCTCTTGAAGAGGGCGGTAATTCGCGAGTGTTTTGCAACCGCAATTGCGCTTGCAAAACATTCATACATGGCTTTGCGGTCGCTATTAGGAAGGGAACGCCCCTTCCTAATAGCGAGTCACAAAACCTATTTAGCGAGTCGCAAATAAATTTGCGACTCGTTAAATAGGCTTTATACATGCCCTTGTAGGGTTCTGCATGCGCAAAAGGGTCGCAAACCCGTTTGCGCATGCAAAAACGGGTCGTACATCTGGCCCTTAGTCCAGAAAGAGTGCTTTTTGCAATTTGGCTTAAATCTGTTCAGTAGTTTTGGAGTTATCAAGGAAAAAATATGTATGTATTATAGGGATGCAGAGCCTCCCCGGATCCGACAGATCTCATGATGAGTTCTGATTGGCCTCCTCCACCTAAACCAGGAAGTGGAGGCAGCCATCTTAGGATCCTGGACTAAGCCCAAGTCCCCCAAAAAATGCAAAAAAACCCAGAAGGGGGTAATGTAAGAATACCCGGACACCCTAGGCCTGTTAGTGGGGGTCTCACAGGGACATCGCTTGGAGGAAAAACATTACTATTTAAAATTTTGCCTAAAATTCGCGGAGGATCCGCGACTTTGCTGCAAAATTTATTATAAAAAAACAAGGTTTTTTTTTCCTGCCCCCCAGGTGGACCAGGGAACCCCATCCCCAGGGCTCTCTCCTGCTATGTCCCGAGGTGCCCACCTCTGCGACTAAGCTGTTTACCTGCCTGCAGTGGGCGGAAAGGGAAACCTGTTTTTATTTTTGCTTGGCCGAAGCAATTTCAAAGCAAGAGCAAACACAAAGGGGCCGATTCCGATTCGGGCAGGAAATCTCTCCGACCGAGCCGGACCCGGAGAGATTTCCGACCGAATCGGACCCTAGCAGTCCGACCGAACGAGTACGATGCGTTCGCATGCTATCGGACTTGATTCGGTCGGACTCCCATTGAAGTCAATGGGAGCCGGTCGTACAACGCGTACGCGGGCTCCCATTGACTCAATGGGTGCGAGGCGAACAAGGGCGCCCCCTATAGCGGGTACGCGTCGAAGCGGGTCGCGCCGTACACGCACAGGTAGGGGGGACCCATGGGTCCCCCCTGTGTGCGACTCGCGCGGCTAGTCGTACAGGGGGGTCCGACACGGACCCCCAAAGTGCGGCTCCGACTGCTCTCTCGAGCCGGACGGCGCGAGTCGGTCAGACTGCTTGCGGCGCGCATCGTACTTACCCGTCCGGGGAACGTCTCCATTGCGCGGTGCGAGTCGTGTCCGTGCGAGTCGGTCGGAGCGGATGGGTCCCGCGAACGAGTCGGTCGGCAATTTCGCGTACGTTCGCATCGTACTCGCTCGCCCGGACGCACGTCCGACTCGGTCGGAAACAGGGCATCCGAATCGGATCCGGTAAAGCCGAATCCGATTCGGAGCCCTACCGGCCGAGATCGGAATCGACCCCAAAGTCTGTTCCCAGCCGGTGGGAGATTGAAAAATGCTCCTGCCTGCTGGGAGCGGACTTTAGATCGAAACAGATCTGAATATTATTTCTTCTCGCAGGGAGCAGCATTTTTAGCTTCTCCCTGTGGGCAGGAGCAATGCTGGCTCCCGCTGGATGCGGGGAGCTGGCTGGCGCTGCCTGGCTCCCCTCACAGCCCCCAATGAGGATATGGTGGATGTCCTGGGTGGGCACCAGGGCACCCACCCTTAGTTGGCTGGTCCCCAGGGGATGAGGTCCCGTGGCCAGTATTGGCCTGGGAAGGGGGGTATGTGCTCCCCTCCCTTTTATTAACTTTGGCCGTGCCTCTGGGGATGGGGTCCACGGGGCCAAAATCGGCCCCGGATGTGGGTCGCGTGCCCTCCTCCCACATTTTCATAAGGCCGGGCTCCAGGGGATGGGGTCCCCGAGGCCAAAATCTGCCCCGGGCGGGGGGATGCATGCCCCCCTCTCCCATAAATATAATGGTGGGCCTCAGGGGATAAGATCCCCGGGGTCAAAAATAGCCTGGGAAGGGGGGCCACGTACCTCCCTCCCCAATAAAACATGCACCGGGGATGGGGTCCCTGGGTACAAAATCGGCCCAGGGAGAGAGACATGTGCCCCCCCCCACAAAATGTGCCCAGCCCCAGAGGATGGGTTCCCCTGGGCTGAAATTGGCCCAGGGAGATGGACCTGTGCCCCCTCCCCCTAACAAATTCGCTGGGCCCCAGAGGACAGGGTTCCTGGGGCCAATAGTGGCCTAGGGAGGGGTCCCGCAGGTTGGCTGCCTTTAGGGGATTGGGGTGCACGGCGTCGGGTTGGCTGCAGGGTCTGACCGCAGGACAGGCCTTGCGGCCAACCTTCCTGTGCGTGGCGGCGGTTGGATTATCGCATGATAATTAAATATTTCTTTATGTTAAATAAACCTTAGAAATTCACTGAAAAAAACGAAGGGACGTTCTAGTTAGGAAATAGCATTAAAAAACTCATAGAAATTCACTGAAAAAAAACTAATGTTACAGACACGTTATAGTTGGGAAATAGAATTAAAAAACCTCAGAAATAAAAAAATAAAAAGTAAATTTAAAGGTACATTATAGTTAGGTTCCGATTTTACACACATACCATACGTTAATCCAACTGCCACGCACAGGGGGTTGGCTGCAGGGCCTGGCCTGTGGTCAGGCCCTGCGGGCAACCTCCCCCCCGCATGCAGTCAATGCCACGCCGTGCACAGCCGGGGGGTGAGCTATAGTTACCTTAGGACATGAGTTATAGTTACTTGAGATAACTGTAACTATAACTGCTGAATTGCTATGGTATGTGTGTGTGTGTGTGCAAAATCTGAACCTAACTCTAACATCCCTGTAACCTTTGTTTTTTAAATGAATATGTATAGATCTATATTTTCTTAGTAATGCATTTACAATCTAAAAAAAATTAAGTAATGTAAAATAAATATTTTTATTATGTTACACTAGGTGTGTGTGTGTATATATATTTATGTATATGTTCCAAAATTTGCTTCAGCAAATGAGGCCGCACTCCGATGGAGGTAAGAAACATCTTTATTTATGAAAACAGGCAGCTTCCCCTCCCTTGGAATTGGGCGTTGGAGGCTATTGAGTAAACAGACAGAGTCTCCTCCAGAGGCTCAATACGGGCTGCAGAATGGGTCCTTAATTGAATCGTGAGCAAGTAACCCACTGGAGGGTGCAAGTGGTGCAATATTCAAACTACGCTGCCCAGCATGCAATAGTAATGATAATAATCGGCACACCGGAGGTCAATCAAAGGTATTTAATGAGCATGCAGGGGCGGCGGGTTACGCAAGAAATAATACCTGCTCACGATGGCCTCTGAAGAGATGGGAAAATCCATTGAGACCCGTCAGGCCAAAGGACATTAATACTGGAGGGGAAGCTGCCTGTTTTCATAAATAAAGATGTTTCTTACCTCCATCGGAGTGCGGCCTCATTTGCTGAAGCAAATTTTGGAACATATTTATGTATATGTATATATATATATATATTGTTTGTATAAATTAAAACACGTTTGTATTTATATAAGTATATATTTAAATATAGTATTAAATATTAGTAGAATATATTTACATTATGTTAACATATTTAACATTTACTACTTTAAACTCTAGTTATATTAAAAAATTGATATTTTTGTCACTTTTTGGGCGATATTAGTGTCAACTATATTTTTTCCGATATTTTCTTACTTACTATTTATAAGTATAGGATCATGATATTGTGATAAATTATATTATTGACACAACATTTTTGACGCAATGTTTTAGTCAACGATATTGTTTACCACAACATTGTGCCAGTGATTCGCCAAAGGCCTATTGACTGGTGCATATTAAACTTAAATCTTGAAACCTTCCTTTGGGTGCCCTACCACTCCTTTCAAAAGTGGAATCCTGGTGATTTCCTTGCAGATGCCACACATATATTCCGAATAAGAACACATGAATCAACTTTTCCAACAATCTAATGAACATTAGTATCTGCAGCTTTTGTTGATGAGGACAGCCATAACGCTGCTTCAATTTATGAAAGAATGGAAGCCACACCCATTTAAAGCATGCTACATCACAATACAGTAACAGTACACTTCTGTTGCCAGCATACAGCTACTTCTCTTATCACTTATTGACTGTATGCTTGACTTTGACCCTGCATGGAACTCCGCTGCTTTTTGGTTAGGTTTCTGCTGTACAAATACCACATACTTACATACAGAAATACAGAGAGTAAAGCTGTATGTGCCAGCGACCAAGCTTTAAACCAGAGACCTCCTTTCTTAGGTATGAAATCCATCTCTAGGATGGGTCACATACTCTTTCTACAATCTCCCTTATTAAACACTGCTTTATGGATATTGGATCAGACGTTAACCCAAAAGGTGTTGGCCTGTAGCACTTTAAGTTCAACTCCATGTTACCTATTTCTGAGCCTGTTGCTTTAGTCCCTACTTCTAGAAACACAGTGTCTCTGCTTTGTATGGTCCTGTTCTAGACTTAATGTTGTATGTCTTTCAATACACTTACCACTAATTACTTGAGCCAGATCCTTTCTTTTCCCTTTTGGATTTTTAAGTGCATTTCCATTTTTTTAGTGAAGAATATGCCAAAAGGACTATTGAATTGAGAAAGTCTATATTTAGATTGCTAAGGAGTCTCATTTAGAGAGTAAAAGCCAAAACTTTATGCACTCTAAACCAAATGTTAAAATTTTGTTCTCACCTTTCTAATAGTGTCTCCTGTGAGGATCATAGGGACACTAGGTGTATGGACAAATCCAGAGCAACTTCTGGGCAGTGGGGAGCAAGATATTGGAGTGACTTTGCTGGGCACGTTATGTGTTTGTTAAATTACAAAATCTCATATAACATACAATTTAGAGTATACAGACAAGAATTTATTTTTCCCTGGTCAAACACCAAAAAGTGATGTAGGCAAATAACTGAGATGCAGCACATAGACTGATGCTTTATATCTTTTGGCTAGGGAGATATGTTTTGGGGGGAAAGCCACTGGCTAGAGGTGGGATTCTTGGTTCTGATGGACATGATCAACATTTTTTGGGAGTATTTCTGGGAATCAGATTTTTTAATTTCAAAAACATTTTATTGAGTTTTCAAATAAAACATGCATAGAATAACGATAATGGGCGGATGATGAAATACCAGTGTACACATATAAAGAAGTGGAGCATGGTTACATAATGTTGAAATACAATGTAGATAATAAATGAATCCCTATGACTAAGTATTCCTTTTTTTAATTTTTTTATTAAAGTTAGTAATGATGTGACAACTAGAAAGTAATAGGAATTTTAGACTTGGTTTTATACAGGGATTTCAAGCCTGCAAGCATTTTCAATGAAGGCCATTTCTATAGTGGGATTTATTTAATCCCTCTATGTAACATAGTTTGTATTTTTATTTTATTTAAAAAAAAATTAATACTTTTATTAAACAAATGCTAAGCAGCACTGAAATGTTTGTATATTGAGACTGTTCGACATTAATCATGAGAGATCCCAGGGGGCGTGGTTTCGCCAGCGGCAAGATGGCTGCGCCTTGAGCGAGCTCCGCCGGCCGAACGCGAAAATCTGCCAACATCCGTTAGCAGCGAGGAGATCTAATTGCACGGAAAAGAAGGCTTATGCTGCGTATTGATCCGAGAGCCAGCACTGCTGTTTTTTGACGGTCCCGGAACACCGTGAACGCTGAGGCCTGCCGACTGGAGGAGAGCGCCACTGTGACTGCATGGTGACTGTGGCCTGCGGAGGAAACGGCAGGCGTACTGACCCGTGATGAGAACTGCAGGCCCTGGGGCTCGATGCCCGTCTGGACTGGTGCTGGCGCCCCTGCCTAGCTTTGGGCGGCGCCGCTGTCTGTGGTGAGGCGCGTGCCGCGCTGGGCCGGGCTGGTGAATTGGCCTCCGACGGTGCAGCCTGACTGCACGCATAGACCTGGGAGCCCGGCCTGAACTGAAGCAGAGAAATCGCGGACAGGTCGGCTGCCGAGTGGCTGGACTGAAGAGAAGCTGTGGCACGGCGCGGGAGGCTCCCGAACACTAATCAAGTAAGGTGCTGGTGCAGGGAGGGGGCACATTGCCAAGACCCAACAGCACCCTGATGCAGCCCAGGACTCGAGGGGTGCGCGAGCCACCGGGGGAGAGGAGCCTAAGATGGTTGGGCCCTGAAGACCATGAGCGCTGAGGCGCTGCAGAATCTGTGCCGCGGGGTCTCCCACATGACCCTGATGCTACCCTAACCAGGCGATGTGACACACACCTGGAAGCAACCCTACAATAGCACGCCTGCTCCCCTTGCATGGCCGCTAGTACTCTGCATCTTGACGCGCGGGGTGAATTCCCCCCCCCACTTGTACTCCTGAACTGCACTAGCACGCCGGGCCAAAGACCGCAAACCTACACAGCGCCACTGGCTCCCATCTGGCTGACATTGAGCGAGTAGCACAACCGCGCTGAGTTCAACTTTGAGCGGGGAGAGGCCTACGGGGCAGAACCCCACACCAGCCCGAAACAAGGATCACCAAGGTAGGGCTGCCCCGCCTCCTCTTGCTACTTGCACTTACGGTGTGACCGCCAACGGCCGGATCGCCCGGGGAGGTCGATGAGCCCGGACAGCTGACGGGCCGTGGTAAAACACGTGGCCTGCTGGGTGGACCCTGCCAACTCACTTCCCGCCTTGAGACCGCTGTGCACTGCCACTGTCGACGCTCCCTTTGTCGGGTTGGGCCTCCTAGTCGCTGCCATAATGGGGAAAGTTGATGCCAAACAACCCAAGCTTACCTTTGAAGGCCGCAGGACCGGCAGAGGCAGAGATTCACCCCAGGAGGCCGGCGAGCAGGCCACGCAGACGGATACAACTGAAGTGCAAGACAACAGTATACGCTCCCTACTACTCGAGGTCAAATCCAGCCTAAAGACCATTGACTCTAAGATAGACCACTTGACATCCCGCCTTGACCAGGGCAAACAATGGGTGGATTCACATGATACCCGCATCACGCAGCTGGAAGCCAGGGTCTCAGACGCAGATGATACCAGCTTGGAAAATCGGCAACTCCTGAAAATGGATAAAGTCCTAGAGATCATCTGCGCAAAGAATGAAGATCTCGAATCCCGCTCCCGCAGGAATAATATCCGCATCACGGGGATCCCCGAGTCCACTGCAATCGTGAAAATGGAGACTTATCTAGAACCTTTGCTGCGTGAACTCTCTGGCACAGCCCTATCCGATCTCTTTATCGTCGAACGGGCACACAGATCTCTTGGCCCGCGGCCACCACCAGGGGCCCCCACGCGGCCAATAATAGCACGCCTGTTAAATTACTGCAACTGCAACTCCATTCTTGGGAAGGCGAGAGAAATGGGAGAAGTCAGACATCAAGGCAACACACTTTCATTTTACCCGGATTTCACACTGACTGTGCAAGCTGCCCGAAGGGACTTCCTTCCTACCAAATGACTACAACAACTGCACATCACATACGCCCTCCTGTACCCCGCCAAGCCCCACATCGACTCTGTAGACAAACCCCGATTCTTTATGGACCCGAAAGCCGCTTTGACCTTTGTTAAGCAACTGCAAAAGTCTCTCCCCCGAGATTGACCTGCGTCGTCCGAAGATGGCCGCACAAGCGACAATGATTGACTCTGCCAAACAAAAAAAACAACGAGCCAAGCGTTGTCCTACCTGCGGTAGGCCTCGAAATTGATATGTAACAATGCCATTACTCTATATCATTATCCTGCTTCTGTTTAAATCATTGTCAATTAACACTGTACACATCACTCCTCACTGCGAGCTATAACGTTTGGCCACCCTGCCTCACAGGCAAGGGAAAGTCTGGCTGAGCCCACGTCCCCTATAGGGATAATTCCTGTGTTATGTTGGTACCTACCAAGTTGGGGCTCCTTGGGTGGGCGGCCGCATGATTCTTAACCTAGTTGAGGGGTTGGAGTGGGAGGGGGGAGAGAGGGACTGTTCTTAGGGGGTATGGTGTAGTAAACTCATGCCCCTGGACTTTGTTCAACTGTTGCACCTGTTCGATTTTGAATGACACCGATTGCATTCAATGACACCCATACTATGCTCTATGACATACTTTCCCCCGACACCAGGACGGACAACAGACGGCACGATTCCACACCCCTACTGAATTCTGCGCATGACTGAGGTGACCTTTTTGACGTGGAACATGAACGACCACCTAAAAGCATGTCTCATACATACATATCTCACTAGACATAAGACGGATGTCTGCTTTCGCCAAGAGACACACCTTACAGCCGCTAGCGCAGCCAAACTGTGCTCGAGACACTGGGGAGATTCCTATTCCTCATTCTATTTTAACCTGCAAGGGGAGTTACCATCCTATTTAGAAAAGGCCTACCTTGGCGCACTACACAAACCCACATAGACGCTGAAGGCAGATACGTGATTCTGACAGGGACTCTATACGCCCAGCCCATAATCCTGGCAGCTGTTTATGGCCCGAATACAGATGACTCAGATTTCTACACCCATATGTGGAAACTAATCTCCTCAATTGGCCCTCTTCCGTTAATATGGGGCGGCGATTTTAACATTGCACCACAAGGCACACTGGACCGCTCGGGCACACGTTTGCACCAACCCCCAGGCTACCGCTACATTGCACACCCTCATGCAAGACAATATTTTAGTCGACGCCTGGCGACACACTCACCCTGACAGGCGCGAAGGCACTTGCGTCTCCAACAATTACGGCTCTTGGTCCCGCATTGATTTGTGGCTGGTCACTCGAGATGTTACATGCTGGGCTCCATCGGCTGAGCATTTGGCGCGCACCCTATCGGACCATTCCCCGGTGTGCTTGACCGTGCGAATCCCGCTGACCCCCCAACGCATGTTTGCATGGCGCCTACCCCACCCACGCGCTTTGCGATGCTGCATTCAGGGAAGAACTGCGCAGCGCCATTACTGAATTTTTTTAATTGAACACTGAATCGGTGGACTTGCCCTCTACCCTCTGGGAGACCTTTAAGGTGGTGGTCAAGGGAGAATGCATTGCTAGGCAATCCGGAGTGCTCAGGTCCATTAGAGGCACCCTGGAGAAAGAAATTAAACTACTAGACCAAAGTTACATTATTGACCCCTCCCCTGCTAAACTGGCAGACATAAGACTAAAGATGACGGAATACCACACTGAAGCTGAGCGCGAGGTGACATGCCTCGGCCGCGAGGCACAGCCCCTCAGATATGGAGAGGGTAACCAACCTGGGAAAACCTTGGCGAACCTACTGAGAAAGCCACATGCTTCCACATACATAACAGAACTGCTGGACGACACTGCGGGACGAACTATGTCCCCCAGTGAAATAATCACTAGAATCTCGTCATTCTATTCCCAACTTTACACCGCTGGAGCTTAGATACCCCAGGAGGTCATAGAGCAGTATTTTGACTCTATTGAGCTGCTATGGCTCAGTGACGAGCACCGCAAATACCTAGACGAACCATTCACTACTGAGGCGATAGCAAAGGTTATCGCTGGCCTTCCGGGGGATAAGGCACCGGGATCGGATGGACTGACGCCCGCGTTCTATGAAGAATATGCGCCTATCCTTATTCCCCACCTTGCCAAAATGTACAATGAATCCGTCACGCTTGGCCAATTTCCTACCACTCTCCGCGAGGCACTGATCACTCTCATCCTTAAGCCCTACAAAGTACCAGAATGCTGCGATTCGTATCGCCCATTATCATTAATAAACACCGATAATAAGATATATGCGAAACTGCTGGCCAACCGACTTCTCCCTCTTATGCCTTTAATAGCTCGCCCAGATCAGTCAGGCTTTATTCCGGGCCGCGCCACGTCCCACAACCTGCGTATCATCTTTTCTATAATGCACCAAATCAACCCCGATTTGCCCGCAGTGGTGGCCTTGTTGGACGACTTTAAGGCATTTGATTAATTAGAATGGCCCTTCCTCTTCTCTCTTCTTGGCCGCTTAGGCCTCAGCCCAGCCTTCAGTCACAAAATCAAGCTACTATGCACACTGCCATTGGCGCACATCAAAATTAACGGACAAATTACGGATCCCATACATATCACCAGAGGCACGAGGCAAGGCTGCTTGTTATCGCCTATGCTATTCGCCATTGCGATGGAGCCACTCGCAGCTCGGCTGCGGCAGCAACATACACAGCGTGGCATTGGATTCTCAACCCGCAGAATGGTGACCTCTATGTACGCGGACGATGTCACATTGTATATCCGCGAGCCCCAGGAAAACCTGGCACCAATGACTAGAGAGGTAATACGGTTTGGTGGTTATTCTGGGGTACAAATAAATTGGAGTAAATCCATTCTTTTTCCCTTAACAGATGCGACCCTGCCCTTCCCCACGGAGTACCCGATAAAATGGGCCATGCGACCGACTAAATATCTCGGCATATGGCTGAGTAGAGACACGGAAGAGCTCTGGAAAGCAAATTACGGCAAAACTATGAAATGGCTAGAAACCAAAATCCTCGTGTGGAAAAATCTCCCACTATCCCTGGCGGGCCGCATTGCAATAGCCAAAATGGTGGTGCTGCCCAAGCTCCTTTATTTGTTTTTAAATATATTGCTGCCACTCACTTCCCACTTCTTTAAAAGGCTATGCTCCAACATGATCACTCTAATATGGGCCAGTCGACAGCCTCGCATTGCCTACGAAACCTTGACGCTGCCCTTCTCGTGCGGCGGGATGGGCGCTCCAAACTTTAAACTCTATGCACACTGCGCACAGGCCAGCTTCCCTCATTTTTGGCTACACCCAACGCCCTTCCAGCCGCACGTTGTGGTGGAGACGGATCTCGCCTTCCCCTGGCTGCTTCAAACAGCATTGTTCCTGCCATGCACGGCCCCCAGAAGTGAAATTAACACAGTTGAATGTATGCGCTGGGCATGGGAAGGAATCCGCAGACACATAGGGGACAAAACCCTGCATGCGCCGGCGATGCAACTAGCAAACAATCCCTCCTTCCCCCACTACAGACCAGCGGTATGGCGCGCTGGGCTGCGACACTAGGTATACGCACTAACGCTGACCTCTACCCCAATATACAGTTTCTCCCTCTCCCCGAAAACAGAAATCCGCTAGACAACCTACTATACTATCAAATAAGAGCAACTTGTAGGAACATCAATGACGCATTCCCAGACCCCCCACCACCAAACACAACACTCGAATATATCCACACTGCAACGTCGCCACACAGACTTGTCACTAGGCTGTACCCTTGCAGCCTCTCCAGCAGACACTGAACGCGCGCGCTGCGCATGGGTGCAGATCTAGCTGAAGGACCCTCACCAGAACAATGGCAATACTGTTGTAATCAGTGTAAAAAACTCTACCCCAACTATGACTGCACCTGATACACTTTAAATTTATGCACAGGCTGTATCGCACCCCAATAGCACTGCACAAAATGGGTCTGGTGACAGACACGAGATGCGTCCGAAGCTCTGCACCCTACGCAATATTTACACACCTGGTCTGGACATGCCCGAAAGTAGAGAACTACTGGCAGGACGTGTGCAGAACTATCAGCGCAATCACCTCCGAAACCCTCACACCTGACCCCCTCACATGCCTACTGGGACATGTCAAAGACGTCTTGGACGCCAGCCGCAGACTGGTTGCAATGTTGCTGGTGCTGGCCAGGCGCAGGGTGGCAATCCACTGGGGCCGCAAGCCGGCACCACTGTCCAAACACTGGCTGAGAGATGCAGCACACTGCCAGACATACCTGAGCGAATACTGGAACCTAATGCCCTTGGCGAGTAGGCCGCACGATATCTGGACCTCCTTGGTGACATACCTCCGACAATTAGATGATACTGAGGACTCCCCTGACCAAACCCCAGCCCCGCGGCCATGAACGAAGGTGCAATCCCAGACTGTGACAGGCCCGCAACCCTATGACGGGGAAATATTATGACTGATACACATGCCAGCCTAAAAAGATGTTTGCATGCCCGGATATTTATTAAGTTGCCATGTCTCCCTGACGTGCTGTTATCATGATGATGCTTAGAGCTAAATACCAAACTGGGTAACTGAATGCACAAAATGTAACATGCTATATTCTCAATAAAGTTTTTAAAAAATAAAAAAATAAAAAATTATGAGAGATCCCATCTCTTCATGCTCACCCAGTACAATAATTTCAGGTACAAAAGCAGTGTAGTTATTTCCGGCATCAGTGTCATTACCTAGCATGGTTAGTCCCCTGGGTCCCAACCCACCCATGATTAAGTATTCTTGAATCCAGAAAAATAAAACTATAATATAAGGAAGGAAAAGAAGAGGAACGAGGGAGAGGGAACGTCAGTATACAGAATGAGTGAGAAGTATAGGACTGAGGGGAGAGGGCATTGTTGTATAATTAAATGGGAGGGGAGGGTTGTGGTGAAAACTAAGGTCTAACCGAGGTAGCCATGATCAAAATCAAAGTGGTTTCTGAATGGAGATATATTTGTCGAGTTTCTCCCATATTTTATAGTTTGATGACTTATTAATGTATTTTTGACCATCTTCCTTGCCCAGTCTGGCTGGCGCCTGGGAGATTTCAACATGTGAGGAATCTCCAGGTTGACAGAATATCCACCAGAAAGATTGTCAGCAAAGATAAGTAACTTTTATCATTTGGATTGGCTGTATAAAGGAGCCTCTTGTATCACACCTAGAATGTGACCATATACATTGTAATAACTGGACAAAACTATAAGGTAAAACTATACCTGCTCCAGAGCTTCAGAAATGTAATTCATGGTCTCAGTATCTGCAAAAAGAACCTGATTCAAATGGGAGAGCTTTGCAATAGTATGTCTTGTTTAGCAGTGTGAATATAAGCCTTGGGAGGGGTGGAGGTGAAGTGGACCTCATCCACTGGATAACGGTGCAAACGGCATAGATTGTAATATGTTCTATTCTGTTCTCCTGTCCCATTGGATTATGTTATAAGTGGTTTGCCAAACCATTCAAAAATGGAGCACCCTTTCGGGAGACCATTACAACCCCACTTTCAACACAGATGATGAGCAAATCATGTTCCCTAAGCAAATCCCTATCAAGTCTGCTATCCAGATCAGGAAGGTGTCGACGCTCACAGGCAAAATCTCAATTCGATAATTCTTGTGTTTAAAATTGTAATATATATATATATATTTTTTAAAAGAGTTTTATATAGCGCGAACTAGACCCGAGAAATCGGGTATCAGAGCGCTTTACATGAGCACCAGTTTCGTTACAGAAGGACACATTCATTTTTGTTAGGCACGGGGAGATTAAGGGGCCGATTCCGATCTCGGTCGGAGGCGCACCCAATACCATTCGGTCGGGAAAAAAGCCATGCGAAAGCCTGTTTCCCGACCGATCCGTACAGCACACCGAACGAGTAAGTACGATGCGCACAACAGCACAGAATCCGGCCGAGCCGTACTCACCCAATCCAGGTCCTGTTCTCCGACCGAGGCGAATCCGGAAACGCTGAATCGAGTCGCACGGAAGGGAAAATGCAGCTCCGTCCGGCCGAACAAGTACGATGCGCTTCCCGTACGCGCCGAACCCGTCGCTACGCACGGCATGTCAAAGCATCCGGGAGAGGCGCAGATAAGCTCCGATTCGCGCCACAACACAATCCACGGCTACGAGACGAACACGCCAGCGACGAGGACGACGCGAAGCGACGAGGACGACGCGAAGCAACGAGAAGGACGAACGAAACGAACCAACCATGAATCCCTTCGTCCCGATCATACCAATATTCTACATTTACTACCGGAACAGGCACGGACGCGTACGGCGCAGAAGGTAAGTCAGACACCAACCACAAAACACATACAACACGTACACGACACATCACACACACACAGAGGGATGCAGAATATACTTACACCAGCAACAGCAGCACCATAGGGGCGGGATGCCCATCACCAATGCCACATATGCACACAGGGGCCTGAATGCGCACCACCACCCCTACCCAGGGGGGCAGGATGCCTACCACTACTACCACCCTCACCCAGGGGGCTGGATGCCTACCACCACTACCACCCTCACCCAGGGGGCTGGATGCCTACCACCACTACCACCCTGAGCCAGGGGGCTGGATGCCTACCACTACTACCACCCTTAGCCAGGGGGGCTGGATGCCTACCACTACTACCACCCTTAGCCAGGGGGCTGGATGCCCACCACCACCCTTAGCCAGGGGGGCTGGATGCCCACCACTACTACCACCCTGAGCCAGGGGGCTGGATGCCTACCACTACTACCACCCTTAGCCAGGGGGGCTGGATGCCTACCACTACTACCACCCTGAGCCAGGGGGGCTGGATGCCTACCACTACTACCACCCTCACCCAGGGGGCTGGATGCCTACCACCACCCCTACCCAGGGGGGCTGGATGCCTACCACTACTACCACCCTCACCCAGGGGGGCTGGATGCCTACCACCACCCCTACCCAGGGGGGGCTGGATGCCTACCACTACTACCACCCTTAGCCAGGGGGGGCTGGATGCCTACCACCACCCTTAGCCAGGGGGGGCTGAATGCCTACCACTACTACCACCCTGAGCCAGGGGGCTGGATGCCTACCACTACTACCACCCTTAGCCAGGGGGCTGGATGCCTACCACTACTACCACCCTGAGCCAGGGGGGCTGGATGCCTACCACTACTACCACCCTGAGCCAGGGGGGCTGGATGCCTACCACTACTACCACCCTCACCCAGGGGGGCTGGATGCCTACCACTACTACCACCCTTAGCCAGGGGGGCTGGATGCCTACCACTACTACCACCCTCACCCAGGGGGGCTGGATGCCTACCACCACCCCTACCCAGGGGGGCTGGATGCCTACCACTACTACCACCCTCACCCAGGGGGGCTGGATGCCTACCACCACCCCTACCCAGGGGGGCTGGATGCCTACCACTACTACCACCCTTAGCCAGGGGGCTGGATGCCTACCACCACCCTTAGCCAGGGGGGCTGGATGCCTACCACTACTACCACCCTGAGCCGGGGGGCTGGATGCCTACCACTACTACCACCCTTAGCCAGGGGGGGCTGGATGTCTACCACCACCCTTAGCCAGGGGAGGCTGGATGCCTACCACTACTACCACCCTGAGCCAGGGGGGGGCTGCATGCCTACCACTACTACCACCCTTAGCCAGGGGGGGCTGGATGCCCACCACCACCCTTAGCCAGGGGGGCTGGATGCCTACCACTACTACCACCCTTAGCCAGGGGTGCTGGATGCCTACCACCACCCTTAGCCAGGGGGGGCTGGATGCCTACCACTACTACCACCCTGAGCCAGGGGGGGCTGGATGCCTACCACTACTACCACCCTTAGCCAGGGGGGGCTGGATGCCCACCACCATCCTCAGCCAGGGGGGGCTGGATGCCTACCACTACTACCACCCTGAGCCAGGGGGGGCTGGATGCCTACCACAACTACCACCCTGAGCCAGGGGGGGCTGGATGCCTACCACTACTACCACCCCCACTCATAGGATGGACAATGCATGACACAACCAGCACACCACAACCTAGGGAATGCAAGAAAAAGACATCCCCCCAACACCATGACAAGCGTGTGTAGACTGTGTCAAATGCCTACAACACCGAACATGACTTTGCACATACAATGTGACCCCCTAGCACATGTGCCACACATATATGTGTGTGGCACCCACAATGCAAGCAGGCCATGACCATTGTGGCAATGGGGTCCAAACCCCCATCATCACAGTGACCAAAAGGTAAGTGTGGGGTCCATAGCTGAAGCACATTTTGAACAGTGTGGCAATGGGGTCCAAACCCCCATCATCACAGTGAGCAAAATGTAAGTGTGGGGTCCATAGCTGAAGCACATTTTGAACATTGTGGCAATGGGGTCTAAACCCCCATCATCACAGTGAGCAAAATGTAAGTGTGGGGTCCATAGCTGAAGCACATTTTGAACATTGTGGCAATGGGGTCTAAACCCCCATCATCACAGTGAGCAAAATGTAAGTGTGGGGTCCATAGCTGAAGCACATTTTGAACATTGTGGCAATGGGGTCTAAACCCCCATCATCACAGTGAGCAAAATGTAAGTGTGGGGTCCATAGCTGAAGCACATTTTGAACATTGTGGCAATGGGGTCTAAACCCCCATCATCACAGTGACCAAAAGGTAAGTGTTGACAAAGAAAGAGCTGCAACTGCCAAACTGCATGGATGATTCCTGGTCACAGAACAAAAAACACATCAGTGGCAAAGTAGTGTATGTGTCCCATTGCAACATAAATTGGGTGAGCCAAATACTGCAGTGCAAATAAGACATACCTTTGGCCATGTGCAGACAAACAACACCCATGGGGGCTGACACTGTCAACATTCATCAATGACACAATGACAGAAGTGACCATCAGAATGCAGACCCACATATTTGCACCAATGGGCACACAAATGCAGATACCCTGTGGAGACTGCAGATGTGAGGTGAACAGATACCATACCATGGCAGCAATGGGACACACAAACCATGATCATTGTGCTGACCGATGACCTAGGAGACCCAGGGACAGCAGGGGAAACCCACCAAACTACATACAGCCAATGGCACACCCAAGATATGCCAATGCAGTGGTGCAGATGCACAAACACAAACAGGCAGACCCACACTGCACATCATACACAACAGGTGAGGGGGGTGCCAGTGTCCCCAGGCAACCACACAACACATGAGGAGACCTGAATACCAATCATACAGATGTGCATACAGTGCCACACAAAGGTAACTCATGGATCCAAATCCCCTATGTGGGCAAGCAGGCATTGTCAGATGAGAGGGAGCACAAATCGCACATGTCACACAGGCACGTAGGAACAGCAACTGACACAGCAAGACACAGACACACCACAGCACCACCCCCAGGGCCCCCACAATGTGGTGACCCTGGGCTGCATTACAATCCCACTGTGATGACAAAGCTAAATGTCGTTCACACTGTGAACCACAGTCATGTGTCCTGAGCAACAAACTACCATCACACCTACACAAGCACAAATCAATCAGCATGGCCAGTAAGCCAAGGCCAACATGGAGGCAGGGGCCTAGCCGGGCAACAACTCTCATCTGCACACACTCAACACCACACCCCTCGACCTCCAACAATGTGCAGCAGTGAAGTACACATGCACTGGTGACATTGCACATGCACCCATGACTATTCCAGGGTGGTGGGTGGGAACCAAGGTGCAGAAACACATCACACATGGCCACTCAACAAGACTCCTGAATGTCTGACACACTGCACACTACGCTGTACATGGACATGACGGCAATACCACACCAACCAATGGGATCCCAGCCACAGTCACACACCAATGAAGAAGCCAAGGTCACCCACAAAGAACACACATAGACAACAACCAACATTGCAGCCCGGAGCCTGAGGAGTGCCAGCAGTCACACACACAACGTGTCACAATCACTGAAAGATAACACAAACTGGAAATCACATGACAGGGGCAAACAACAAGTGCCAAGGGGAAACCTGACTGTGACCCATCTGCGTCTGCACACAAACTCAGCCCTGACAGCAAACACACCTATGGGTGACACCCTGATGACCAGTAATGTGCCATGCACCCACATCACAGAGAACCCAGGGAGAAGACTTTGGGGGAACATAGGTCAACTCAGCAAGCATCACAAACAGGTACAACACTAGGGATCACAGCATGCACAGCTAAACGGAAGTGAACACACAGACATGCACATACAACACACACCTTGGGCGCAGGCAATGTCACAGGTGTACACACTGCCATGAGGGGACTCCACTCCTGTGTGAGGAAAGCTGTGCCATATGTTGCCTCAGTAGGGCCCCATCATGTCAGCTGAGCACTTGGTCACACAATCAACAATTAGCACCAAATGAGGGCTCCCGTCACATCAGCCTGGTCATGGAAGTGCCAACGGAATCATCAGCACAGATCCAACACACTTGTATAGCAATGTTGCACTGACTACACGGATGAGTCCTTCCCCATTGATGCCCAAACCTGCATGTCCAGTGGAGATGGCCACACGGTCAGGGAAGTAGACGAATTGAACAATGGCAGGCACAACAGATGTGCAGGGGTGGAAGCCACAGATGTGAAATAGCTAATCTAAGTAGGAAATCCCATTGCCAAATACTGAACACATGACACCCTCAGATGCTGCTATGGATGACATGGATACACCTCAGGATAGGACACATTCCCCCTGGACCACATGGGTTCCTGCACAGTAACACTTCATTATCATGAGACCAAATATCACCATCACTGGAGCAAGGGCATGGTTAGCATCATCAACAACATGTACATCAGAAGCATAAGCACTAGAGAACAGAAAGTTGCTTTATTCAGCATATGTGTGGAATGAAAACAAAGTCCAGAAAAAACACAAAGGCCAATGGCCATTCCATTGTCAAAGTCCAAACTTGGTGACAGTGGCAGATGTCACCCTACGCATGCCTGCACAAAACCAGGGACAATCCACTAGGAGGGGCAACCGGGGGGGCAGGCCAGGCACCGCAGGGACAGGATCAGGGCTCACCAGGAGGAAGCAGGGAAGGGGTGGTGGGTGCTGGAGAGCCACTGACAACTGCAGTGGAGGTGTCTGACATGGTGTGTGCCGGCACAACTGAGGGCATGACTCAGATGTTGTGGGTGCCGGCACGACTGCAGTGGACCCTGCAGATGGAGTGGACAGGTCCGCCACTGCAGTGCCCAAGTCAGACAGGGTGGTAGTGGACTCCACTGCAGTGCCTACCACCAGGGGAGGAGAATGGGGAACAGGCAAGGTGGGCTGGACAGAGGGGGAGGACACCCTCACCACATCAGTGGCACAGACAAGCGCAGCGGGGGTGTGGTGCCGGGAGAGCAAGTGCCAGGGGGAGAAGGCCGGATCCTCTTGGGGATGGTATATCTGTGGGTGGGGGAACCTGGGGCAGGGTGTGGTGGGGGCACCTGTGGAGTGGGGGCCTGAGGGATGGAGGAAGGAGACCTGGTGCCTGAGCTGCAGGGCGGCGGCGGGGTCTTGCTCTTACGACTCTGGGGGATTTGCGGGTGGGGGCCTCAGACTGTCTGCGCCTGGGGAGGGTGTCCGGGGGCGAGGGGCACTCTGCTCCGTGTGGGTGGGCTTCCTCTTCCCCCTGGATGCTGGAGCAGCTGGATCGGAGGGGAAGAGGCCGAGGTCACTGAGGAAGAGGCGCTGGGTCTTTGGGGTTGCAGGTGAGGCAAGGGAGGGTGTTTTGGAGGGAGAGGCAACTGAGGACTGCGCAGTGCTCGTGGATGCGTGTGTGTGTTCCAGGGCCCCATCCCCTGTGAGTCTGGTTTCAGTCCCCTGACTGTGCGTGCGTGTGCGTTTTGTTTGTGGCGTGTGTGTTTGTGTGCTGGATGTGTGTGTGCTGGTGTGTGCCTGTGCCGGTGTGTGTGTGCTTGGGACGGGTAAGGTGCTGGGGAGTGTGGATGGAGCAGAGGCAGGAGGGGTGAGGGACTGTCTGAGGAGGGACACTGCTGCCGTCAGGGAGGAGTCCATGGACCTATTGCCCCTCTGTAGGTCAGACATGCCCGATGAGATGCCCTACATGAACGACACCAGCTGAGTCAACAGAGCGGTGTGCGCATGGAGGACACTCAGCATGGCTGTCTGCCCTACATAGAGCTGGCGAAGGAGGTACACAGACTCCTCACTCAGGGCAGCAGGGGACACAGGGGCAGGGGGTGCGGTGCCTGGCCCAAAGGAGACACGCTCCCGAACATGGGAGCCTCCACGGACCTGGGGAATGGGAGCCGATGGGAGGGCGGTGGTGGTGGTGGTGCTGGTGGTGGCGGGGACAGCAACACTAGCTGGGGTGTGGTGGCTGCTGACACCCGCCTCCATAAGGGAGTCATCCTCCGAGTTGCTCTGGTCCTCAGCTGAGGTGGATGGTGCTGAGGACTCCTCGGTGTGGCTCCCCTCGCCCTCCGTGCCACTGGGTCCCTCCGACCACTCCTCGGCTGCTGACCCAGTCTGGCTCTCTGGCTCCTCCTGGTCCGTGGAGCTGTCCCCTTCCGTGGCCATGGATGTATCTGCAAACAATGGGGAAACAGACAGACATCAGTCACCTGCACCAAACGCACACACCACTGTGAGCACAGCACATTACAGAGCAAGCCCTGGCATCATTAGTTGTACATTGCTAAAAGTGCCCTAACTGAACAGGAGCAGCCAATTGTCAGTCTGATGCCAACCATGGCACTCACATCCCACATGGCCTTGCACCCATCTGTCTGGTGTCTGTTGGATTGCAACACCCCAGTGTGGACACATGCACCAACTACACAGTAGTTGGACAGTGCAGAGGACACGGTGTAGCATGTGGACATGCACACATCACAGCTCTTGCCACTGAGTCAGTACAGGTTTCCGGATGAAAGGATGCCCAGAGTCAAATAGGAAATGCATGTGATGCATACCAGCGACAGACACCATGATGCACCCATGTCCTGATAGCCATCGCCACAATGGTATGCATGTAGCACATGTCACTCCCCTGCAGGATCACCAATAAGTAGACACATGCCATGGCGGAGGCATGACTGCTAAGTCATACATCACTGTCTCAGTGATGTATGACTTGGCAGCCAGACAACAACACTCTGCACTGTGTCACAATAGTAGGTCATGGGGAATGCAAGTCCTGGAGCTGCACAAGTGCACATGTACATCCCCCACAACACATCATCTTAACCCTCATCTGTCCAGGTCATACCTATTGGACATATGGGAGACCTGTGACACTACCCTCTGAACCTGAGCCCCTCACAATCTGCTGTGAATGGGGAACAGCTGCCTGAACTTCACATTCGCATACCCCAGTCTGCACGGGCAGCTGATCAAACACCTATGTGACACACAAGTATCGTCTCCTATGGTCACATCTCCAGTGACATGCTGAGCCCCTAACAAGAAACACCCCAGCAGTCCTGGCAACTAATCCACAGCACACTGACACAGAGGCAGACACCTGAGGGGTCAAATCACTGCGCACAATGTGTCAGCTGATACACGGGAGTGGAAGTACAGAGTGCATTGCATGGCCTGGAGTAGGCATGACTGTCCTGCCCCACATGAATGAGGGATGAGCCCTGGACAGTGGATAGCTGGCTATGTATGTGTGACACACGTAATCTGCACACTCCTGGGGCCCAAACATTGTTCCCACCCGCTGCATGGGTGTGTGCCACATACCCCAGGCACATGTGGTGGCTCAGCTCAGCAAGTGGACCGCATATCAAAGCAACACGCAGATTAAATGTCCGAACACAGGCGTTGTGTGAACAATGGACCCACCCATGATGCTCACAACAGAGTTAGGGAAACAGATGCTGTCCCCCACCTTTAGTAAAGCAAACTGCAAGGACACAGTCCCCAGTGACACAATTCCCTGAATGTAAGGGCCACACCTGGGTATCAGATGAGGAGTGGGCAGTGCACAATAGAGGGACATGGCTCCTGGACAACATGACTGCTGCACTGTGGCAGTTGAACCAGGCCAGAGGAGGGCACAAAGCATATAATACAGAGTTCACAGTGCAGTCTTTGACTCACCCCCTCCTTGCTGCTGTCTGGCCTTCAGCTGCCCATCCAGGTCTGGAAACACCACCGCCAGGATCTGGAGCATGTGGGGGGTCAGGGTCCGTGTTCCGCCCCTCCTGCGAGGAGGCGACAGCTTCAGCTGGACCCGTGCAATCCTCCGGGTCCAGCCCCGAAGGTCCTGCCACCTCTTCTGGCAGTTGCGGATCCGGCGCTTGTAGACCCCCACAGACCAGACAGCCCGGACGATGTCCTTCCAGATCTCCTGCTTCCGATGGGCATTAACCTGTCAGGATGACAAAGTGAAAAGGCCATTACTACACATGCAACATATCCGTGCATGACACAGTTGTAGATACATGTCTCAATCACAGGGGCACATGATGTACACAGGCAGTGCAAAGCTGCCCATGGACAGTTTGCCAGACGTCACTACATGGTATCATTGCATGGGAAGTAAAACCTTGTTCAAATGCACTGTCACTGCACCATACCTGTCCAGTGCATGTCACTACACACTATGGGGGGTGACAACTACTCAGTGAGCCTGCTAGCCAGTGGCGTGCAGACTTTCAGCCTTGCTAGTCAGACAATATGCACATTCAGAAAGGCAGTGCACAGAACACTCACCTGCTCCCCTGGTGTCCCATACAGCTTGCTGTACTGTGGAAGTAGGCTGTCCAGCAGGGCCTGGTTCTCCTCAAGGCTGAAGGCTGGGGCTCTCTCCACAGTACGTGCCATTGCAGGGTCCAGAGGGGCAGAGACAGCAGCAGTGCAGTGGCAGATGTCGTCCTGGAGCATGTAGTGCAGGCAAGTGAGCTCTCAGGGGAACAGCCAGCAATATATATGTGCTGGAGAGGCAGATACTGTCCCTTGTGTCCAAAGTGATAGGTCCAAGTCGTTTGCATCTTCTGAATCTGGCCAATCCATGGAATAGCAGCACCAATACACGCCCACAGCATCCTTCAAATCTTCAACTTCATGACATACATGATTTTGCAACATTGTTGTGGGTGACCAACTGAATTTCCAGCAACCGACTCGTTCAAAATTCGAAAACGCGTCCGTTGCCAGGCAAGGCCATTGTCAATGGGTGCGCACCGATCGGTCCATTGCGGTACAACGCGTACAGGGGTACAACGCGTACCCGCACACATTGAATGCAATGGGCCGGCCGGGGGCACCGATCGGTCCATTGCTGATCAACGCGTACAGGGGTACAACGCGTACCCGCACACATTGAATGCAATGGGCCGGCCGGGGCACCGATCGGTCCATTGCGGTACAACGCGTACAGGGTACAACGCGTACCCGCACACATTGAATGCAATGGGCCGGCCGAGGGCACCGATCGGTCCATTGCAGTACAACGCGTACAGGGGTACAACGCGTACCCGCACACATTGAATGCAATGGGCCGGCCGGGGCACCGATCGGTCCATTGCAGTACAACGCGTACAGGGGTACAACGCGTACCCGCACATTGAATGCAATGGGCCGGCCGGGGGCACCGATCGGTCCATTGCAGTACAACGCGTACAGGGGTACAACGCGTACCCGCACACATTGAATGCAATGGGCCGGCCGGGGCACCGATCGGTCCATTGCTGATCAACGCGTACAGGGGTACAACGCGTACCCGCACACATTGAATGCAATGGGCCGGCCGGGGGCACCGATCGGTCCATTGCGGTACAACGCGTACAGGGGTACAACGCGTACCCGCACACATTGAATGCAATGGGCCGGCCGGGGGCACCGATCAGTCCATTGCAGTACAACGCGTACAGGGGTACAACGCGTACCCGCACACATTGAATGCAATGGGCCGGCCGGGGGCACCGATCGGTCCATTGCAGTACAACGCGTACAGGGGTACAACGCGTACCCGCACACATTGAATGCAATGGGCCGGCCGGGGGCACCGATCGGGTCATTGCAGTACAACGCGTACAGGGGTACAACGCGTACCCGCACACATTGAATGCAATGGGCCGGCCGGGGGCACCGATCGGTCCATTGCTGTTCAACGCATCACTGTACAAGTGACTGGCATATGTCACCATGCCTGTCTCAGATGGACATATGCCAGCCACAGATAGCTCCCAGGGAGTGAGGGGCACACCTACAACACGACAGCCTGTCCAAACTTTATCATAAGGCATGTAAGGCTGCATTTCCTATTGTGTGTATGTTGGTGTACATGTTGTCCTGTGGGTGTCACCTGTGGGCAGCAACCCCCAGGCTGTGCACGTGTTCATGGGGACAGGATCCTGGGTGTTACGTGTACATGACCACTGTGATGTGCAACTGTTCATATCTGTGCATGTGCCATGGTCACATTTCACGGTGGTGTATGTGTATGTCATGTCACATACCCCTTGAGTCCCATGTGGGACGGTATGTTTGAGCCAGGGTGTCCCAGTGGCACAATAGTGATGGTCCTCCACAGTCTGTGTGCATGTAGTGTTTACAATGTCTCTGATTTCATGTGCACAATGGGAGGCAGTCTCCACATCCACGTTGTGTGTGCATGGACTTTGATGTTGTGCGTGTGTGTGTCACAGACGTCCATGTCTGTCCTGCCGTGCCAAGTGGGACCACTACCTGTGGGGGTCATGGTTGTTTTGCTGTGGTGTATACATGATACTCCATGTAATGCCAGTGTCCATGTGGCAATACAGGGTCCCTGGGAATGTACCTGTCGTTGAGCTGTGGTGCCTGGGGCACATCTGTCCTCACATGTCACTGTGGGGGGTGATTGTGACACGGCCTCATGATATCCAATGGGCCAACCTGGGACTAATTGATGCCACTTGTTGGACCGTGTTGACAGATGTTGGCCATGTATGTACCATACATGTCCTTACGGAACTGCACACTTCATGTAGTTGTGCCTCATAATGATGTATGTTGGGATATTGAGTGTGTTCAATGCCGCATATGTGGGGTGACTGACAATCTTGCTTACTTCTCCTCTGCACTGCAGGGCTCCTGCTGTCCATCGACCATTCCCAGACCTGGCAACGATGGTGGAACGGGACAGCATCCGACGGTATCGCTTCACCAGGCAGCTGATTGAGGATTTGGCAGTGCAGTTGTCCCCACATTTGCAGCCTGGCCGGCCGTATCCTACAGCGCTGACCCCCAAGGTGAAGGTGATGGCAGCCCTACACTTCTTTGCCACCGGTACCTTCCAACATACTGTGGCGACTGCTGGTGGGATGTCACAGACCATGTTGAGCCGTGTGCTCCGCGATGTTTTGGCGGCAATGTTGCTATTCCTGAACCGGTACATCTATTTCCCTAGACTGTGACGACTCACTGACGTGAAGAGTGACTTTTATGCCCTGGGGAGGATGCCGCATGTCATTGGCTCCATTGATGGGACACATGTGGCTTTGGTACCACCACAGGCCCAGGAGCAGGCCTACAGGAACCGCAAGCACTACCACTCGGTCAATGCACTGGTGGTGTGTCTTGCAGACATGACCATCACACACGTGTGTGCCCGTTTCCCTGGTTCAGCACACGATGCCTTTGTGATGAGGAGTAGTCGCATCCCCAGGATGATGGCACAGATGCAGAACCAGCGTGCCTGGCTTGTCGGTGTGTACTGACTTTGTGCCATTGTCTGTGATCTGATCTGTAGTATTCCGCCCACTTTTCCAAGTCAGCTAATGTGCACTTGTCTGTCCGTAGGTGACTCGGGATACCCCAACGTGCCGTGGTTGCTGACACCCCTCAGGAACCCTGTGACACCAGCCCAGATGCGCTACAATGAGGCACATGGTCAGACCAGGAGAGTGATTGAGCGGACATTTGGTCTCCTGAAGAGCCGCTTCCGCTGCCTGGACAAGACCGGAGGGTCCCTCCCATATGCCCCTGCGAAAGTGTGCAAGATTATCATCGTCTGCTGCATGCTCCACAACCTGGCAGTGCGGAAGGAGTTGCCTCTCATCCAGGATGACAATGACCAACATCCGCCACCTGTGGAGGATCCTGGCCTGGACCACGATGCCAGTGACGATGATGATGATGAGGGTGATGTCCGCACACAGCTCATCACCAACTTCTTTAGCTGAATGTGAGTATCCTGAGGTGTCATGTCAATGATGTGAGTTGGCATGATATGTGTAGGTGGTGCTCTGGTGCTGTTGGAGTGTGTCCATGGGCTACTTGACTGGATGTGTGTTGCGATGTGTGCTTACAGGTGGGCTGTACTCCCCAACAGTGTTGACATGCTAACTTGGTTCTGGGTGGGTATCTTGTAACATGTATTGTGCATGAGTTTTGCTGTTCTGTCCTGTACCCCATTGCTTTTGACTGTGTGTCATTTCTGTCCTTCACAGGGTACTTTCAGATTCGTTTGGTCAACTGTGTCCACCGACGACGTGATTGCACTTCCAGGGTGGTAGCTGTTGTGTCCCTACAGGTGATGTGCGCCACACCCATGGACTTCCTTCCGTCTACAGTTGTTGACTGTGTGCCCGCTGCCAGGTGGGATTACCTTGCATCTGTAGTGGTTACGACATGTTGCAACTGTGTAATAAACCTGTGCTTCACTTTGTGATGTGCGTTGTCTGTGGTCACACATTTGACTGCCATTTGCTTACTGCACCTGTGGGCTACTTGACTACAACTGGGAATGGGTGTGGTGTCTGTGCATTGCACCGTCTTCCCTGGCAACATCAGTGTAGGCAATGAGTCAGATGGCCTAGGTGTGTATGTGTTGTGTAGCCCTGGTGGTGTGTCTCCCTCATATGTGTCACGTTGCCTTTACTCACATGCCTGTGTTGTACTTGCTGTTGCAGTTTGCATACACAGTGTAATTTTGCAGTTCATCATCCCCATAACAGCACCCACGTTGGAATCACAACAGAGGCAAGTATGGTGTATTAGTGTGTTTATTGTGATTCATTTGTGTGAATAGTGCATAGGATGGGTAGTGCTGTACATAAATCTTGCAATCAGAAGTTCCTAGGTGAATTGAAAGTCCTGGTAGACAGAATCCCCAGTATCGGGGCCACAGTTGTCTGAGACATTGGTCCAACTTGTACTCCCCATGCAATGTGTGGGAGTAGTGTTGCCGTCAACAGGGTGAACAGTCTGTGCACAAAGGTGAACATCCAGAACAGGTTCAGGCTTCCTGGGAGTTGCGCTTGGCCATCGGCCTCTCACTTGCCCCTCTTCGGACGACCCCTCTTCTTGGGGGGGGCCCCTCAAGTACAGGCTGCTGCGGTGCAGGGGACTCTCCGCCAGAGTCATCCTCCCTCCCTGTGGCAGTTGCAGTTTGGGCAGCACCAGATGTTGTTGGCACACAGGGAGGTGTGGACTCGTTGCTGTTCATCTGGCGGAGGCATTGTAAAATGTCCCTGTGCACCGCCGTCATCTCATGCAGTGCATCCCACTTGGACTCCACGCGGGACATGTGTGAGTCCACGCGGGACATGTGTGACTCCACGTGGGACATGTGAGAGTCCAAGCGGGCATGATGGGCAGCCTGCTGCTGTTTCATGTCTCTGAGGAGCCCCACTACCTGGCTGAGGTCTCCGGTGCTGGACTGGTACGCATCAGCTATGCGTACCAGTTGTGGGTCATCATGCACACCAGCAACCTCTGCAAGCAGCGACCTCTGTCTCCCACCCCTCCCACCACCCCTGCTGACATGTGCAGTGCGTGCAGTGGCACGCACAGATGACCCTGGTCCACCTTGGAGGTTGGTGGTGGTGGTGGTGTCCATGGCCCCAGGTTGGTCCAGGGTCCCTGTGCTGGTGTTGCTCCTTGTTCTGTCCATGTCGGCAGGGATGGTATTTGTGTTGACAGTCGTTGGAGGGGTGGGTGCAGGGGGTGCAGCTGGTGGTCCTGCTGGTGCTGCAGCTGGTGGTCCTGCTGGTGCTGCATGTAGACTTGCACCGGATGTGCCAGGTTGGTCTTCTTCGTCCGAGGAGGGCAGAGGCTGTACGACACCAGTGAGCTCCGCATCCTCTTGAGCCTGGGACTGGGACTCCTCAGCGTCTGCTGCTGTGTCCCCATCATCACCTGTTTTTGGGAGACACACACAATGTATGTTATGTTTCTGCAGGCATCAATGGTTGACACACCTGACAGTTGCGACTGTGCCTCTGGGTGCGGGCCTGTACATTGCATTGTCCTAAGTCGTCACAGTCAGGGGTTGATATTGGTGTGGCACATTGTCCTGCATTATTTGGGCATTTCTATGTATTTGTTGGGGTGTGAACATGGTCTGCATTGGTTGTGTTTGGTTGACAGCCGGCCCTCCTTCCCACCCACCCAGCCAGTCAGTTATCCCACCATGGACTGTGCTTGCATTGCAGGGAGTGGAAGTTGTCTCTCAGGATGTCAGTCAGTGGTGTCCTGCTGTTTGTTGGTGCACAGTTCCCAGCAGGGCCTTGTGCTCCCCACAGCAGTAGCCAGTGTCAGCCATCTTGTGAGTCCTTCTCCACTCCCTGTGATGTGAGCATGGTTCAGGGTGGTGTTGATGGGACAGTTGTGGGGGTGACCAATATCTGTGACTGCCACTCCCATCATGCTATTGCCTCCACCCCACTTGCCAGCATTCCCATACTTACTTGCTTTTGTGGGGAGTTCAGTGTGTGTGGGTGTGAGGGCAATGGCAAGATGGCTGACAGTGGTGTCCTGCTGTTGGTTGGTGTGCAGTTCCCAGCAGGGCCTTGTGCTCCCCACAGCAGTAGCCAGTGTCAGCCATCTTGTGAGTCCTTCTCCACTCCCTGTGATCTGAGCATGGTTCAGGGTGGTGTTGATGGGCCAGTTGTGAGGCTGAGCAATATCTGTGCCTACTACTCCCATCATGCTATTGCCTCCACCCCCTTCCCAGCATGCCCATGCTTCCTTCCTTTTGACTCTGCTTCCCTGTGGGGTGGGCTGGCTGTGCTGACAGGATGGCTGGGAGTGTTGTCCTGGCAGTTGTTTGGCTAAAAGTCCCAAGAGTGTCCCTGTGCTTCACACAACATAACCCAGGGTGGTGGTTCTTTGTGGGATCTTGAGTTAGGATGGGAGGCATTGCATTCTACCAGGTGGGTTCTGTGGAGTTTGTGTTGAGGGGGGTGTGAGGGGAGGTGCTTGTGACTATGGTCAGTGCTGCAAGTCCTCCTTCCCACCCAGCCAGCCAGATATCCCACCATGGAACGTGCTTGCATTGCAGGGAGTGGAAGTTGTCTCTCAGGATGTCAGTCAGTGGTGTCCTGCTGTTTGTTGGTGCACAGTTCCCAGCAGGGCCTTGTGCTCCCCACAGCAGTAGCCAGTGTCAGCCATCTTGTGAGTCCTTCTCCACTCCCTGTGATGTGCGCATGGTTCATGGTGGTGTTGATGGGACAGTTGTGGGGGGGCAATATGTGTGACTGCGACTCCCATGATGCTATTGGCTACACTGACTTGGCCAGCATACACAGAATTCCTTCCTTTGAGTGGTCTTCACTGTGTGTTGGTGTTGTTGTGGTGGCTACATGTCTGGATGTGTTTGTTAGTTCTATTTGTAGTAGCTGTAGTTGTAGTTGTGTTTGTACATGTGATGGCACGGTTGGATGTAACTTTTTTGATGGCATGTGTTGTGTTTATCTGACTGACATACACATTTTGGGATGATTCTGTTCTGGTTGCTGTGTAATTGCTATGAGTGCATGGTTTGACTCTCCCCTTGACAGTGATGTGTGTGTGTTTTGTGGCAGAATATTGTGTACATTTGTTGTGTACTCACCAGGCTCTGGGATGTTCTCTAGTCCATATACGCTCACTGGCGGAAGGATGGCCCGCACCTTCTCCTCCCAGGGCCTGAGGTATACTGGCTTGGCAGGAGGGCCACTGCCGGTGTATTGGCTGATGAGGTAGTCTTTCTTGAGCAGCTCCCGGACCCTCCTGCGCACGTCATACCACCTGTTCTGGATGTCGGTCTTTGTGCGCAGACATGGTGATTGTGCGTTCACCCTGTTGATGATCCTCTCCCACATCTTGGTTTTCTGGGAGATGGGGGTCTGTTGGACCAGTGCGCCAAACAGCTGTGGCTCTACCCTGAGGATCTCGTCTACCAGGACTTCCAATTCACAATCTAGGAACTTGTGATTCTTCTTGGGGGGCATGGTGATGGGTGGTGATGGTGAGTGATGTGTGTGTTGGTGTGCAGGTGAGGGTGTGTGAGTGTGTGTTTTGCTGGGTGTATGTGAGGTAGGTATTTGTTGGTGTGCTGATGGTGTGTGGCTTGTGTGAGGGATGAGCTGTGGGTGTGTGGTTGCTGTCTCTTGGGTGCTGGCAGTGGAATGGCATTTGCAAAGGATCATGGTTGTGATTTGTGTCCTTTATATGGGTGGAGTTGTGGGTGTGTCTTTGTTCTCTGTCCCCACCCCCCAGTATTTATTGGCTTTGTAATTGCTTGTTTGGCCTTTTTTTGTGTGATTTTTCCTTTGTACTGTCTGTGCATGTTGGAAACGTTCTTGTGACCGAGTCGGACCCTGCATTTGTCTCGTACGGTGTTCTCCGTTTCGTTCATGCTGTGTTTGTGTAGTTTTCTATGCTGCGTACGCGTCGGTCGCGGTGTTTTGTGTTGCTTCGGCTCGGTTTTGTATGCGTGTCGGTCGTACGGCTTGTCCTCCGTCCGAATCGGTCGTGGTTTTCGCGCCTTGCATCGTACTTTGCGGTTTGGAGTTCGCGTGTACGTTTCGGTCGGATTTGTTCCGGGTGCGTGTCGGTCGCTTCGATTCGCGTGTTTTTCCGGCCGGATTGCTGTTTTCCGTGCGGCTCGGTCGTTCGGCTTGGGTTCGGTACGTGTCGGTCGGATTTTGCACGCCTTGCATCGTACTTGGCGTGTCGGGCGCCACAGGTACGTGTCGGTCGGTATAATTTCCGGCTCCGAGTCGGTCGGTGCTTTTTCCGGCCCGAATCGGAATCGACCCCTTAGTGTTTTGCCCAGAATCACAGGATGTTTAAGCGTCGTTGCCGAGACTCGAACCTGGTTCCCCAGCTTCAGGGTTGACCGCTCTAGCCGTAAGGATACATCCTCTCCCCATCCTCTTTTGTTCTGTTTATCCACTCACCCATAATTCCATTCATTTCTCATTCACTTTTCCATCAATTCTTCCTTATATGTTTGGATCTGTCAATCCTTCACCCTTCCACCATCCCTCTTTTCCCCTTCTTGTCTTCTTTTTTAATCCTTCTTTATTTTACTCTTCCTTTCTTTCACCTTTTCTCCCTTCCACTTCCCTTAGTTTTCTTCTTTCCGTCCTTTTAACATTCCTTGTTTTGATCGTAGCTTCCTCCAAACCTTTCCTCCCATCATCTCTCTTCCCCTTCCGATACTAACCTGTATTCTTTTCTACCCATCTTACTTTTTCTTTCTTAATATTTCTCTGGCCTTTGGCCTCCTGCTCTGTTCCTCTGCCCCATTTTTATCATTTCTGATTCTCTCTTTCCTTCACTGTATTAGGCTAAGTTGACAGCCCTTGAGCCACAATCCCTAGCAGTCATGGTAACCCTTTACAGTATTATTTTTGAGATTTTCTCTGGATGTACAGACAGAAGAGGCTCACTGAGTACTAAAACGGGATCCAACTTACCAGTCTAATGGCAACACACTCCCACCCCCCCACACACACTTTAGATGCTATAGTTGGGGTTTCACACACCACTGTTTGGTGCTTCGAGAGGGAGAGTTGTCTTTTGGTGCTCTAACTATCAAAGCGGTTTATGAAATGTGCCTGCTTCCTGATCATTGGGAGGAGTCAAGTAGTTCTCTGATAAAAGAGCAGGAGAGCCTCTGACATCATGCCATGACCCATGTCCTAGAGGTGACCCGCTTTCCCTTAGACAAACCAACCAGTAGAAGCTTTCATCATTTTTTTACAAAAAATAATAATTTCATAGCTTTTTGTACTGAGCTAAGTCAGAGCTTTCTAGCAGTAAAAGCTGATTGAGTTCTATCTAAATGTATAAGGTCTTACCAAACAATCGCATCAAGAGGCGGTATGAACCTTGCATATTCCAGTATTTCCGTCTGAGACTATTAGTGCTTTTGAGCGTGACTGTTAAATGTGCTGTTATGTTGTGTTGCTTGGGTCTTTCGTTTTCACTTTAGTTATCACTTATACTTTAAAGCAAATTGAAAAAAAAACATAGCCAGAGCCTTAGGCCTTGCTGTTAGTCCTTGCTGTTAGCCCAGATTTAGGCACAAACACATTTGTAGCTAAATCTTAATGAAACATCTTTAAGAGCCCATTATAACTATGGGGCCGATTCCGATTCGGGCCGGAAATCTCTCCGACCGAGCCGGACCCGGAGAGATTTCCGACCGAATCGGACCCGTGCAGCCCGACCGAACGAGTACGATGCGTCCGTATGCTATCGTACTCGAGTCGGTCAGACTCCCATTGAAGTCAATGGGAGCCGGTCGTACAACGCGTACACGGGCTCCCATTGCCTCAATGGGTGCGAGGCGAACAAGGGCGCCCCCTACAGCGGGTACGCGGCGAAGCGACTCGCGCCGTACACGCATAGGTAGGGGGGACCCATGGGTCCCCCCTGTGTGCGACTCGCGCGGCTACGCGTACAGGGGGGTCCGACACGGACCCCCAAAGTACGGCTCCGACTGCTCTTTCGAGCCGGACGGCGCGGGTCGGTCGGACTGCTCGCGGCGCGCATCGTACTTACCCGGCCGGGGAACGTCTCCATTGCGCGGTGCGAGTCGTGTCCAAGCGAGTCGGTCGGTGAGGTTAGACCCGGGAACGAGTCGGTCGGAGCGGTTGGGACGCCCGAATGAGTCGGTCGTCGATTTCGCATCGTACTCGCTCGTCCGGACGCGCGTACGAATCGGTCGGGAAATAGGGCTCCGAATCGGATCCGGTTATGCCGAATCCGATTCGGAGCCCTACCGGCCGAGATCGGAATCGGCCCCCATGTCTCCCAATACCAACTATAAGACACCCAAGGAGCACAATGTTTTTTACTGTTCACCACTATATTCAGTCAGTTGTGTTTTACACTTCTCTTGATCAATTTCCTTCCTTGTGGAAGAGGTGTGGCGCAGCAGCCAGGGTGCCTGACTCCGGACCACGGGGTTCACGGTTTGATCCAGGGTGCCTGTGGCAGGTTAGCCCAGCACCATGTGACTCTGGGCAATAGCTCGCTTAATCTTCCCGAGGGCCCCCAGCGCCGAGACACCTCTCTGGAGGTAGCTGTGCGCTTTACAAATGCTGGTATTATTATTATTCCTTTAGCTCCCCCTCTGTAAGGGAAAATATAAGAAAGAGGATTAAATACCAACCAGAAGGAGTTTGGAGATCTAGTCCCCTAACAGCCCAATCCTATTCTGGTTACGATACAACATGCATGTGAGATGAAATGTATAGATAAGCAGAACTGTTTTGGCAGCATTCCATAGATGAAACTTGTATTATTTAGCTGGTTCAGAGTACACTATCACTTTAATATCCAGGTATGTTGATGCACATGGTTAATTGTTGACAGTTTAACATAGGCTTAATAAATGAGGTTGCCATATTTAATTGTGCGAATGCATAATTGTGATATATATATAATTGACATTGTCTGAGAAATTTCTTTAATTATGTTTCTATTTTTAGATTGATTTTACAGCTGCAAGGCACAAGATCAATGATAAAATCGTAGTAAATATATTACAAAAATGCCGTCCCTACGTAATTCGTTTGAATCTTCGAGGCTGTTCTGTTTTACGTTGGTCAAGCTTCAAAAGCATTAGTAAGTTCCCTACTTATCAAATGGCTTCTTTTCAATGATATTCTTCTCCTTTTTTATGGATTCCTCTTTATTTAATACTGGTGTTTAAAATAATATGAAAAGTATTTGAAAACATGTATTCAATGTTATTCACAAGAGAATTTTCTGCATTTGTTGTGGCAGATTTTTTGCCATTACTCTATTGTTTTTGTGTAAATATACATTACTAATAATGAAAACACAGGAATGTATTTTCTAAATTAGAAATGTTGAGGTGAAAATGCATGGATCTGTTATGCTCTCAAAAATACAATAAATTGAGCATGATATCTATGTGCACACGCCTTCTACAGTTTCTTTATGATACTCATGCATTCATTTGCTGTATCTTATAACAACATAGCGCATTCATAGATATTTTTCAAGAAGTAGAGGTTGTTCTGTTAGTGAGAGAATGGTGTGTATCCATTCTAAAATATGAGGGTTTTAAATGTTGTATGATTCTTAGACATGTCTAGGCACCCCTTGTCTATGGTCACTTAGCATCCTTTACATTTTCTGATGCAATTATAATTTTCACAGAGCAGTACAGCTTTGAGTTAGACTGCCAAGTGCTTTAGCTTATTTGAATCAGGCTTTTTTTATTTTACCTTACCCCCTTTCAGAGCCTAACCTTTTGGGTATATTTAGTGCAATATTTAGGATGCACAGTAACCATTTTCAGCCAAATTCACAGAAATATTGGTAGCCTATTCTCAGTTTTTGCTTGCCAAGAACCTATGTGGAAAGCTCAGCTGCTGTAAAACAGGTCTCCCCTTGAAGACATGGGGCCATGGATCTGCTAGAGATTACATGCCATTTTTACCTTTCAAATAGTGTCATCTGCACATGTCATGCACAAAGCACTGGAGAAGTGAATGAGCTGTACCATATATTTCCAATAAGCGAAATTAACACAAAGGGGCCTATTCTGATCTCGGCCGGTAGGGCACCGAATCGGATTCGGCTTTACCGGATCCGATTCGGACGCCCTGTTTCCGACCGATTCGAACACCCGTCCGCGCGAGCAAGTACGATGCGAGCGTACGCGAAATCCCCGACCGACTCGTTCCCGGCTCCGAACCGCTCCGACCGACTCGTACGGACTCGACTCGCACCACGCAATGGAGACGTTCCCCGACCGGGCAAGTACGATGCGCGCCTCGAACAGTCTGACCGACTCGCGCCGTCCAGCTCGAAAGAGCAATCGGAGCCGGACTTCGGGGTCCGTGTCGGACCCCCCTGTACGCGTAGCCGCACGAGTCGCACACAGGGGGGACCCATAGGTCCCCCCTACACATGCATGTACGGCGCGAGTCGCACCGACGCGTACCCGCTGTAGGGGGCGCCCTTGTTCGCGACGCACCCATTGAGTCAATGGGAGCCCGTGTACGCGTCGTACGACCGGCTCCCATTGACTTCAATGGGAGTCCGACCGAATCGAGTCCGATAGCATGCGTCCGCATCCTACTCGTTCGGTCAGACTGCTAGAGTCCGGTTCGGTCGGATATCTCTCCGAATCCGACTCGGTCGGAGGGATTTCCGGCCCGAATCGGAATCGGCCCCAAAGTGTGAAGGCAAATGATATTAATTACTTGGAGCAGGGCCACATCCACTGACATGGGTCCATTTTTGGAAATTATTTTAAAGAGAGTGAGCTGGTCTCAATCTGTTGGTGCTGATTTCCTTTTATGTAACCAAGAGTAGCAAGATGCTGCTTGTATACATTTCCCTCAAACATTGACAGATGCATTGTCCTACTCCATTTGGATAACTATGTCTACAAGGATGTCCAAAGACATTATTAGTCTTTTATGGCAAGTGAACCAGGATCTTGATAGCATATATAATTGATGAGTTTTCTTTGAAGCATGCAACACTTGGATTGCCCTCCAGGATTATTAGGATTTAAACAAAAACCATTCATTGATGTCTCCTTCACATCCTCAAACTTTAGAAATCTTTAAGTGTGGAAACATGAGCCAGGAATGATCCTTTACAGTGGTAGATACAGGGACCAAGCAAGTGCTTGTGCGGCCCGGAGCAAGATTCAGGAGCTGCTGCAAGGAAATAATGATCCCGGGTGCTCTGACAACCCCCAAATTAACAATGCATCACATTGTCCCATTCTTTCCACAATTTGCTTTTGGGGAACCTCACTGCAAACACAATTGCAGACGTTGGGTCTGAACCTACTTGGTGTAATTTGAGGCAGGTAAAAAAAGGATATCCTGGCTGCTTTTTGTTCTCAGTGGGGCAGCCAAGCCCTGTTCTTATCCTCCGTCCTACCTCTGGTACCTGCATTTATTCTCTGTTTTTTTACTTGTGCCTGAGTGGGATTTATATTGTCTATACATCTGAATTTCCATTGTATGAATGGCCTCCGGGCTCTAGCTTGATGTATTTATGTGATATTTGTATAGCGCAAACATAGGCAAAAGGCAGAGAAGCGCCGTACAGTGTCAAGGCAAAGATAGTCAATGAATGATTGAAGATGTAGCTCGTTCCTGAAGAGGTAGCTGGGTTCTGGGAACAAAAGTGGACTTATTACATAGTGGTGTAATGTTCTTTAAAGAGGTGTGTCTTCATCTCTTTCCTAAATTGGTTTGTCAGAGATAGTTCTGCTGTCTCTTATTTAGTGGCTGACCACTCTATAAGGCTAAAACATGTTCTGTAATGTTAGTTTGCTTACACCCGAGACAGGTGTAGTTTCTTAAGTAATCGAGTTCCCAAGAGGAAAATAGTCATAGTGTTTCGCAGTTACTCTGTTTATTAGGAAAGTCCTAGGTATTAGTGGTAGATTCCAGGGTGCACAGACAAAATATCGAGTTGTTTATTTCGACCTACATTAATATCCAGTTTTAAATATCGTAGGGACAGAATATCGACATCAAGAATATCGGTGACCAGAATATCGACCTGAATGTAAGAAATATCGTTTTTTAAATATCGAAGTTAGTAATATCGATAGCAAACATATCGATGTTAATAATATCGATGTTTATGTTAGTGTTATGTATTTTAGTATGTATTTTATATGTGTGTTCCACATGTTTTGTTATGTTTTGTATTTTTAAAAAAATATATGTATTAATTGTTTAGAAGTTAGTAATTTTTTTTAAAGTAAATTTTGCGTTTTAGTACCGTAGCGTGTTGTGGGTTTATAGGGGAATAGGGTGGGAAGTAATTTAATTGTAATTAAGTAATTATTAATTGTTATTTATTGGTATTGATAATGAATTTATTTTTAATTAATTATTAATTGGGAATTAATTTGTATTAATAATGATATTTATTGTATGAATTTTTTATTGGAGCGGGTTGTGGGTTTATAGGGGAATAGGGTGGGAAGTAAATTAATTATAATAAATTGATTAATTTTATTTTTTGGTATTGATAATTAATGTATTGTTTATTAATTATTAATTGGTAATTAATTTTAATTAATTGATAAATATATTAATTGTGTTAATTTAGTTTAGGAGCGGGTTGTATGTTTATAGGGGAATAGGGTGGGAAGTAATTTATTATAATTAAGTCATTATTTATTAATATTTATTGGCATTGATAATTAATTTATTGTTAATTATTAATTGGTAATTATTTTTTATTAATTATTATTTATTGGTATTGATAATTAATTTATTGTTAATTAATTACTAATTGGTAATTAATTTTTATTAATTGATAATTATATTAATTGTGTTAAATTTTATGCCGAGTGGGTTGTGTGTTCATTGGCGAATAGGGTGGGAAGTAATTTAATGTTATTAAAGTAGTTATTAATTTTAATTTATTGGTATTTATAATTAATTTATTGTTAATTTATTAATAAATCATTATTTAATTAAAAAAATTATTTAATTGATAAGTATGTTATTTTTAACCCCTACACTATCCAACACTTTCCCTACTGTTGCACTCTCTGGAGTGGGAATAGCAATGTTTACCCCTACGCTATCCAACACTTTCCCTACTGTTGCACTCTCTGCAGTGGGAATAGTAATTGTTACCCCTACGCTATCCAACACTTTCCCTACTGTTGCACTCTCTGGAGTGGGAATAGTAATTTTTACCCCTACGCTATCCAACACTTTCTCTATTGTTGCACTCTCTGGAGTTGGAATAGTAATTTTTACCCCTACTCTATCCAACACTTTCCCTACTATTGCACTTTCTGGAGTTGGAATAGCAATTATAACCCCTACGCTATCCAACACTTTCCCTACTGTTGCACTCTCTGGAGTGGGAATAGTAATTTTTACCTCTACGCTATCCAACACTTTCCCTACTGTTGCACTCACTGGAGTGGGAATAGTAATTTTTACCCCTACGCTATCCAACACTTTCCCTACTGTTGCACTCACTGGAGTGGGAATAGTAATTTTTACCCTTTTGCTATCCAACACTTTCCCTACTGTTGCACTCTCTGGAGTGGGAATAGTCATTTTTACCCCTACGCTATCCAACACTTTCCCTACTGTTGCACTCTCTGGAGTGGGAATAGCAATTTTTACCCCTACGCTATCCAACACTTTCCCTACTGTTGCACTCTGGAGTTGGAATAGTAATTTTACCCCTACGCTATCCAACACTTTCCCTACTGTTGCACTCTTTGGAGTGGGAATAGTAATTTTCTTCTCTCCGCTATCCAATATTTTTCTGTATTGTTTTAGTTAATGTTGTGTATAATTTATTTTAAAAACATTAAAAATATTGTAGTTTTTTAATTTGTTATATATTTTTTAAATATTTGTATTTATATTATTTTTGTATGTGTATATATGTATTTATAATTTATAATTTTTTTAAACAATTTATAAGTTATTAAAATAAATATTTATGAATATTAAGTAAGTATATATATTATATTTTATATGTATGTTTAATTTATTTTAACATTATATGTATTAGTTATTATTTTTAAAAAAAATTAATATTTTTAACTGTTTCTTTTAATTATATGTATTATTTACTTTATTTTACATTATTTTTTAACATTAAAAAAAACCGATATTTTTTACAACGATATTTTTGACATCGATATTTTTTTCTCAATATTTTTGTACTTACCATGATGTAGATAGGATGTTGATATTCTTGACTTCGATATTTTTGTCACGATATTTTTGTGTCACGATATTTTTGTAATCGATATTTTGTCAGTGATTCAGATTCCAGTACCTCCATGAAACCCAGTGACATTTAGGTTCTTAACCTCTTTATATATTCTTCTAAAATGTACACCTGGCTCTTGTCATAGCCCCACAAACAGGTGTCACAGTTCATCCTTCTTAATGTTTGAGCCAAGGGGTAACTATGAGAATCCCCAAATCTCAGACGAGCCCAAGCAAGGCTGCACACATTGGGTTGGTTTAAGGCCTTGGCCATAGGCAGTCACCACCACTCTGGACCACTGAAGGCTGTGACCATCTGCTATGCAAGGGAAAAGGCTGGGTGCGGAAGGGTTGGGCTCCCTCTCTGGGTTGAGTTCAGGGGCAGCTGAAGGCCTATGTTTGTGCGCAGCATTAAATGGAATGAATTCACAGATTTTGGATGTAGCTTATCATCAAAAAGTCCCAATAATTCACAGAAAACTACATCTAAAGTGAGGTTAGGATGTGTTATTGCACCTTTACATAGGGCCCAACCACCGGCTGTGTGTAGAGAGGGATGGAATGCATTCAAAGTCATTGGATGTCGTATATCTTTAAAAAAAAAAAAAAAAAAAAACAGTGGAAATTACACTGAAGTTATGGTTAAGATTTGTTATAACACCTTAGCATTCATTTAAAAAACACAATTAATTGAGTTTGAGTCCCTACACACCAAGCTATCCAATGTCTCATTATTTGTTCTGTCTCTCGCCCGACACTGGATGCTGGGCAAAGCCAGTTATCTTTTAGCCCTCCTGGCCTTCTTGCAGTTGCCTTATCAGCCCTCTTTATTGAAATCACCTGTTGTGATGCGTTTTTTAAATGGCTGCAACATATGTTTCCCCATTCTCCTTTTGTGATTCCCCAATTGGAACTCAACCTCATCCTTACTTATGTGATGTGTACTCCATTTGAGCCGCTCCACAGTTGTCCCTTTTGGCTCCTCACCATGAAAACTGTTTCTTGTTGCCATTACCTCAGCATAGCATGTGTGTGAGCTTCACACTCTGTGTATTCATCAACCTTACACCACCTTCTTTCCCAACAAGCTAGGAAAAAGGTGTGACGCTGTTCCACGTGGGCCGAACTATCACCCTGCCAGCATTCTATGCTCTACCTCACCCCTCTCAGGACGAGGGGAGGCTTCATTGCTTGGAACCCAAAAGGGCACTCAGATTCTACATCTATTGCACCAAAGACCACCGGATGAACCATCAGCTCTTTGTGGGGGGGTTTGCCAACACGTAAAAAGGCAAGGCTATGCAGAAGCATACCATCTCACGCTGGATCCTGCTCTGCTTTAAGATCTGCTATGCCCTGGCAAAGAACCAGCGTCCAAAAGGGCTGCGTGCCCATTCCACCAGGGCCAAAGCTGCTACCACGGCATTGGCACACAGAGTCCCTGTCCTGGACATCTGCCAGACAGCTTTGTTGGCATCCCTCCATAAGTTCACGAAGCACTATTGTCTGAACAGCCAAGTCTGCAGAGAAGAGCACTTTGCCTGCTGGGTCTTGCAGGACTATCTGGTTTGAGTCCATCCACAGCCCTCCTCCCATTGGGTTCTGCTATGATATCTATTCAGAAGGCGAAGAATCTGTGGTTAGAATTCTCTATTAGAAGAACAAGTTACTTACCTTCGGTAACACTATTTCTGGTAGAGTCTCTGTCTAGCTGCAAATTCCTCAACGACCCTCTCTTCCTCCCTGTTCTGTGTTTGGATTCTACATTTAATAAAATCTCAAGTCTAGGAATCTGGACTCTGTCTACCAATTTGCTTTTGGGGCACCTCTTCTGAGGGCATGGACAGTCTTGAAAGCAACTGACATTAGCACTGAGGAGTGGCGCCTATACAAGCCCGCATGTCATTTCTGGAGCGGAACAGCGTCATTGTAGTGCCACAAACCTTCACCTTCTGGCATGCAAAGGTATTATGGAAAAGTTTCTGGATCCATTCTGACGCCTGGGGAATATTCAGATGGTAAGGAATCTGTGGCTAGATAGAGTCTTTAACAGAAAGAGCATTACCGAAAGTAAGTAACTTGTTCATCAGAAAGTAACAACATCTAAAAGCACAACGTCATTTAAATAACACATACTCAAGCAATAAATAACACTACTTTCTTAGTCGTCTCTTTCATTGTGTTAATGGTAAAATTATATGTAATCTCATCCGTGAAATTGTTTACAACATTTGTAATTGCATGTGTCCCATCAAAGGTGAGGTCATGAGCATTGCATTTGGTGTGCGAGTTTTGAGGCCAGGGGAGGTAGTGATAGCTCTAGAAGTCCCAAGGGCAAGCCACGGGCAGCGGTTGCTACTCCTAGCAATGCCTAAAGTCTTAGTGAGAACCCCAGAGTTCCCCTGTTTTTACCTTTAAGCGTTTGTTCTTTTATTCACCTGTAGCACTGTCCCTTTTTTCCAACACTTTCTTTTTGCATTATCCATTCTACAAAATAGCATGAATCTTTGTTTAAAAACAAAATGCAGGTTAATACAGTCTTTTTATAAAACCTCACTTATAAATAAAAAATGGCCTCAGAGTGCATGTCAACTGATCCAATGTGTTACAGAGATTCAAAGGCTGAGACCTACAGGACTCTACCATTACTTAAACGAGAATAGTTGGTGATGTTAATGCGCCTTGTGATTCTTAATGCAGCTCACTAGTTCACTGGACCATTACTGGAGTTCAATTAGATTTTGAGTCAAATCAGAAGATTATTCTCCCAGTTTCTTTTGCTCAATTCCTGAAAGCGTTGGGATTTTATATAGTGCTAACTTAGCTACAAAGTACTGGCGTGCACCTGCCTTACTTTGATCCAGTTGAGGAACCAATAGAAGTATAAAATAAGCTTGCGTATTAACAACTGATGCAAGAAAGTTGGAAATTCTGCTCTCCATATTTATTATTATGAGTTTTATATAGCGCTGGCTAGACCCAAAGGTATCAGAGCGCTTTATAGGTTATGCAAAGACCAAAAGAAAAACATACAAAACAGCATTGAGGTAGACAACAGTCAAGTAATAAGAGTGAATAACAATACAGTGCATAGGCAATCATCTTGCTCTTACAGGGAGCTATTAGCTGGGTGATCGGGAGTGGTGTGATGTGATCTCATCTTGAGGCACTAATATTGTGTCCTTAAGAAGGTGGAGTGAACCATTGCAAGCACCAGCGAAATGCTGCATCAACAGTTTTTTTCTCAATCAGAATTTTTTTTATATAAATAACCCAGTGGCGGTCGTCACTGGGTAGTTATAGTTAGGATTGCTTTTCCATAGGAAATGCGTTTTATGGTTTGCTAATAATTTTGGTGCCATTTGACGAATCTTCACTAAACTTTCCAAAAAAAAGCAATTCACTTCAGCTCGTTGCTGGAAAGTTTTGAGATGATCCGTCAAGCAGGAGCCGAGGAAAAAAAGGGGGCGGAGGCCCAAAATCAAATTTCCCCATGCGGGGAATACTCTCTGCAGACTTCTATAAGTCTCATGTACTGCACTGCTAGAACTTGTCTCTGACATCACTGACAAGCTATTCCATTTATATATTGGTCCATGCTGAATGCAACAGAGCTGAGGCAGCCTATGAAATTCCTTTGTAGCATGTCCGTATCTATCAAGAATATATGAATTGAATAGCTTGTCCTCTCCATGTTAATGTAAATGCTAACAGACATGGATTGAAATGGTATTTAATGTTGTAATGTTACTAGATTATTGGAATCTTATTGTTGCAGTTCACCTTGAAAGTGAGGTGGGGTTAGTAGATTTGCAAAGGGTTTTTAAAGTTTGACTTTGTTAATATGCACAGTTAATAGTTGATGTTGTGGAGGAATATCGAATAATTTTGAAGGGTTTTCAGGGGAGCCTATGGAGTCACTGTCTAGTGTTTGTGGAAATCTGGTTTCTAGGTTCTGTACTGTGGATGTCATCAGACTGGAGTAATTAACTGAAAAAAAATAACAGTGCCAATTGCGAGTGGGAAAAGATAGAGACTTGGAATATGAAATCTCAGAAGTTGTTATAAAGCTACAAATCGACACTGTAAAGAAAGCACCCATAAAATATACTGTACTTGAAATACTTTTTAGGATTAGCAGAAAAATTCTGTATTACTTTTCAGATATTATGAAGCTTATCAGAAATGTACTGAAGAAGAATGCTCCAGTTGAGTGTGGAATTGAATTTGAAGAGACATTTGCAAAGCTGAAATTGAATATACTGTTGGCTCCCACACTTGGATATCTTGTGTGAAAAGAACAAATATATATAGTGACAGATGTAAGTAAGGTAGGATTGGGTGTGGTATTAGAACACAAGATAGAGGTGTAAGAAAGAATCATGGGATTTATATGGACGTGATTAAGTGGACCAGAATCTTCCTGTTTTGTTGTAGAAAGAGAAGCGCTAGTATGCTGTTGGTGTATCACAGATTTCAGACTTTTTGTGTGGGGTTTACCTTTTATCTGTAGTATTGATCATACGTCTCCAGTGCATATTTTGATGTGTGGAAAAGGATTGGAAGAAAGGTTTTCACCAGCATTCCTAGGTGGTTGTTGATAGGTATGGCTTCTAATATTGAAAGTGAATCTGATAAAGGCCCTAAGAATATAGCTGCAGATTGCTTATCAAGACTTCAAGTATGTAACGAGGAAGAAGGACAAGTAAAAGAGGAAGAGAAAGAATCAGTGGTACTAATAGATGAGGAGCTGGCACCACAAGAAAGAGAGTTGAATGCAGGTGTGTGGCAGGATCAGGTCTAAGAGAAGGTAAAAGAACTAATTGTGAAGAGATATTGTTTTTAGTTGGCGTCAATCTATCACATATTAATGTGTGTAAAGGGGGAAGATGTTGTGGAGCTACTGTCTAGTGTTTGTGGAACTCTAGTGTCTAAGAGCCTTATTATGTGGCCGATTCCGATCTCGGTCGGTAGGGCACCGAATCGGGTTCGGCATTAGCGGATCCGATTCGGAGGCTGATTTTCCGTCCGATTCGTACACGGGTCCGGACGGCGAAGTACGATGCGAACAAGCGCGAATTCACCGTCCAAATCGTTTCCGGCTCCGGACCGCTCCGTACGACTCGGTCGCAAGCAAACCATGGCGCGCAATGGAGACGTTTCACGACCAAGCTAGTACGATGCTCGATTCGGACAGCCGGATTGCGTCGGAGCGTCCGGCTCGCAAAAGCTCCCGGAGTCGGACTTTGGGGGTCCGCGTCGGACCCCCCTGCACCCGTAGCCGTACGAGTCGAAAACAGGGGGGTCCCAAGGGTCCCCCCTAAACATGCATGTACGGTGCGAGTTGCACCGACGCGTACCCACTGTAGGGGGCGCACTTGTTTGCGACGTACCCATTGAGTCACTGGGAGCCCATGTACGCGTCGTACGACCGGCTCCCATTGACTTCAATGGGAGTCCGACCGAATCGAGTCCGGCAGCATGCAGCCGCATCGTACTCGCTCGGTCGGACTGCAGGAGTCCGGCACGGTCGGAAATCTCTCCGGATCCGGCTCGGTCGGAGAGTTTTCCGACCCAGATCGGAATCGGCCCCTTAGTGTTTCAAATATCCATTGATCCATCAAAACATGGCAGATTTCCCATCTGCTGTATTACAAGTGCCATAAGCTATAATGCACATGTAATGCGGCGCACTGGATATCTAGAATATTTATGAGAATTTTACCCCTTTTGCCAAATTCTAAGTCCCTACGTTCTATACTAATAATGTAATCGGGCTGGGGGTTCTAAGACTAGAGAAATACTACTAGGTGGAGATCGTGTGAATTGTCAGTAAATAAATCAATTTAAATTATGACAGTGATACGTGTTTATGTCATCAAGGCAAAGCCTTTTTGTATAAGTCTGGCAAGAGATAAGTTTTGCTGTCTGACAGGCCCTTTGTTGCTAATTCTTTAACATATACGTACTGTTTTGAGCTGATCAAAGTTGTGTCTTGGGTTGCATATTTGGAGTATAGGCTATTAGTATCCCTCATCTGAGAATGTGCTAATGGCTGTTCCTATTACATGTGCTCTATTCGTGTATTTACTTCTTTCTATAACATGGCAAAGTTAAGGCAAATAACAGTGTTAGTGAAGATGTAGTTGCGTGTTGCATGAGTCCACTTATTGAGTTTTTTCCTTGTGAGTGATCCATGCCAGCCAGCAGTGGCTGATAATTAACGAGGGAAAGACACTAATAACAAAAGGATGCCTCAAGAACGAGCATGTCCATAAAACAAATTGAAATGATCTGCAAATGTTCAAGGACTGCTCATGTCTAATGCTTGTGTTCTTACCTGAGCAAGCACATGAAATTCTCGTTTGTCCTCCGAGCATGCAGTCATGTTTCTATTGCATATGCTCTATAGTGTATTTAGCAATGAAAATAAAAGGTAATCACTGTTAGAAATGCATTTTCAGTGAACATGCGTTGACTAGAGAGACTACTGCAAAGATGTAATTCAATTCACAATAACCATGCACCAGTGCACATGCTCCGATTAGTGTTGGTTTACTGGAGAGGTTGGTTTTGATCAACATTGACTACACACCGCTGAGCTGGCAGAGATCAATGGCATAGTAGAGAGACTTATTTTGCTACACAGTGAGCATGCCTTAGTGGGCATTGGCCTTTATCTGATCAGTAAAGGCTTGTTTTTGTTGCTTTTTCCTAGCTCTTCTTTAGAACTGGCACAGCCAGAGCTTCTCGAATGGACATCATGAACAAAAACACACATTAGCAAAGCCAATAGGTCAGGCTTTTTAGGACTAAAAGTGATTGGTAATTGATGAGTGAGTTTGTGTGTGTTTCTCTTGGGGTTGTATCAATGGGTGCATATCTGAATGCGGGGATTATGTGAATGAGTGAATGTGGGTGATGGATAAATCGTGCGTGACGGAGCGCGAGGACAGATCAATCAATAGGTGACTGCTTGGGTGAGTGAGCAGCATCGGTAGGAGTGGAGAATATCCTCCTGCCACCACTATGATTGTAGCTGTCTGTGCACTCACCCGTTCACCCGGCCATAAACTAAGCTATTCATCCAGCCATCTGTTTGTATATTTGCTCACTCATTCATCCATCCATGTACTCACCCATTCAAAAGTGCACTCAATTATCCATCCACACACCCATCCTTTGACACATTTTTTGCATGGACAAATCAAATAATCTACACAAGACAAACAAAATCACAGGTCAATAAAGAAGCTCTTTCATTAGAAATAATAAAAGTAAGACTTATTTTCTTTGCCAGTGCATGTTTTACGTTAAAAGTAAAGTACACTAATGAAAAGTTAGATCCTAATAGTAAGTTTTGCATTTGCATAGGCTAATTTATTACCATACCTCTTGCTAACTAGGCTCAGCTCATTCAGGGTTAGCTCTTTGCTATTTTTTCAGGTCCGACCTTAGTTAAGACCTTTCGATTTTACTAACTTGTGTATAATATACTTACGTATAAGATCTTTCAGTTAAACCTTTTCATTCAATTCAGTCATTGTGTCATTCACATTTTTCTTCCCCCTAATGCAACATACAGCATGGGGCATTGACTCATCCCATTTCAGCCATAGGTTCACTTCACTGTGGGTGGCGGCATTCTTCCCTTTTACAGTGAGCACATCCACACGTAAAATAGTTTCCATAAGGCCCAGATACTACTATGGTAGTCCATGCTTTTGAAATATTTTTGCTTTTGGCCTATGTTTTTGTTTTTTCCGATTTATAAGGGCCCAGCAGTTTACCCAACAGCAATTGTTTTGCAAAAAACAAAACAACCATTGACAAAGCCAAAAGGCAGACTGACAACGCCAGACCTATTGGTTTTGCCAATGTTTGTTTATTTTTGTGGCCGATTTAATCCATTGGAATTGAGGGACTGGAGGATGAGCACCCATGAACCTACTGTGTTGCGACCCGGGCTGCTCGAGAATGCTCTGCAGACACGTGGCACTTTGCACCTGTTGCATCAAGCTGCACGAGACATTGGGTGGCCTTTCACCTTGCTCCTGTATGCCAGGGGTTGTTGTCGTGAGGGCGCCCATGGACCAAGGGTGTTATTCCACTAAAGAGCAATACTTCTTGAATAAGCACGAACTAATTGCAGTATACAAAGCGCAGTTGATAAGATGCCTGCAATTTGTGCCTTCTTCAAGGTTTAGAATATTGTGTGAAGACACATTTTGGCGTGGATGGAGTCGGAGTAAGTGATTCAATTCTCCTCTCCCATGCGAAACTGCAGGATTTATTTTCCAGGAAATGCCTTTTTGATTACCTTGTAGATTTATAAATCTTTCCGAATCAGTTTTTTTTTAAAGATGTTTGGCATTTCGTTTTCATTTTCAGCATCTGGTTTAACATTTCGGGTTACGTTGATAGTCAAAATGATTATTGTCCAGTCGGCCATGTGTTGTCTGGTTCATGAGAGTCGTATTACAACTAAGCCTTAAACGAGCAGATGGTTGTGTCCGGCAGGGTCTTCAACTGCCTTTTTTATTTTTAAACCTATGGTGTGTGTATGATTCCTGTATTTGGACGGGTCTGCATGTTACTTTAGAGGTGCTTTATGCTCATTGAGTGCTAACTATCGTCAGGACCAGAGCTGTAAATATAATCATCTAATTTCATACCTGTGCATTCCTTTTTACTTCTTTTATTCCATGATTTATTTTTGCTTCTTTGTTTTCCTCTGACGTGTCCTTTTTCCTGCCTTCAAGTATTTTTCTCTGTCTTTTTACTTTCCTTTTTTCCTTCTCTTCCTTACTTCGTACTCTTTCGTCCCTTCTTTTCTTCTTACTGGTTTCTCTTTAAACTTTCTTTATTATTTTTACTCAACTCAGGACAATTCTTGTTTCTTACTCAACATTTTTTTTTCTTGCTTTAACTCTCTTTTATTGTCCTTGTTCTTTCCTTTTGTTTTTCCTTCTCTTGACTTTACTCCTTTTCCTTTTTTGCTAGGTCTCGCCTAGGCAGCGCTTGCGCTGTCTCTTCGAGACGTGTTGTATTCAGAATATGTACTTTAAGCTCCACCCATGTTCCCCCCATCTTTTTAATTGGCTCCTTCGACTATCTATTGAAACACTTTTTTTCTTTGGCTAATTTCTTTACTAGTCCCTCCTTTTCTACTCTTGTAACCTCCCATAAGGACTGCCCCTGTTACGTGACAATACTCTGTAGTTTCATTTACAGTTTCTCAGCACTCTTTTGTTAATGATTTAGTCGTCATAGCTGCTGTTCCAGGCACAACAGCTACACACTTGCCCAACCGCACTTCCCTGACACGTTGGGCCTGTAATTAAAGTGGTGTTCTTCATTTGTTTGTGTTCCTTAGTGTGCGCTGTTTAGTAAGAGTGCTGCATTAAATCATTTATTATTTTTTTTTGTAGTGAGCCATGCCGCGCTTTTACTTTCACAATGGCAGCCATGCGCCTTTATTTTTGCGTTGCTCGCCATATTCCCATTAGAAAACATAAAGTGGTTATTTTTTAAAGCGCCTCATGCCATACTTTCACTTTAAAAATGGCGGCCGCATGCCTTTCCTTCTGCTTGGCTTGCCGTATTCACGTTGGAAAACATATAGTGGTTATTTTTTGAAGTGCGCAATGCAGCATGTTCACTTTAATAATGCCTCCCTTTAACTGGCAGTACATAGCATCCCATTGGGCCAAAGATCCCCTTCATCAGCACATGATCACCATAGTACAGACCACCTCACCATCACACAGCGTTCGTCGTGACAGCTTCTTTAACACCTCTCGTTCAGCCAACCAGGCGCAATCTCACTCCTTCATTGAAGCCCATTTATTCTTGTGTGTAAGTTGTGCTTTTGTGGCACTGGCATTTCAGCAAAACAGCACTTGGTTTAATAACATGCATTTGCAATGAAATAGGTCTCGCATTAGTGAAAGTTTGAACTATTGGCATTGCAAATAATATTGTTAGTTAGATTTTTTTTACATGAAACAATATCCCAGCAGTAGCATAGATTATACAATAAAATCCACGAAGCAAGAAAAAGGTGCAGTGCCACAGGCTGTTACTAGGTATCCCTGTGGAGTTGTAAAGGGACCTCTATTAGCCACATAAGGTCCTGCACCCTTAATGCAATTATAAAGAGAAAGATTGCAGCTGAGCATACGTTTCCATTTGTTTTTATTGGAAGTAAGAGTTTTGTTAGCTTGCGTTTTAAAAATGCACCATTCTTGTTTATTTAGCTATATAAACAGCTTTAGTGCATTTTGAAAATGCGAGCTAACAAAAATCACCAAAACTGTATTACACCCCACTGTGCGTCCAGCCTACAGAGACTGAACTAGCAGGGTTCCTTGACTCAATACAACTCCGATAGCTTAATAAGGCATATCGCCAATATCTTGATGTACCCTTTACAGTGGATGAAATTATGCAGATTATTCAGGGCATGCCGTGTGGTTAAGCTCCCACACTGGACGGATTGACTGTTTAATTCCCTAAGGAATATGCCCCCGTTCTGGTGCCGCACCTGTCATGTTGAGGAAGCGATGAGTGCAGGGATCCTGTCCCCCTCTATGCGGGAAGCGTTCATCTTGACCATCTTGAAATCAGATAAGCCACCTACCCAGTGAGACTCATGCGGTCCATTAGCTAGGATAAAGTCAACAATAAAATCCTGCCCCTCCTCCCTAACGTAGTGAGACCGAAACAATCAGGGTTTTTTTCGGGGCACTCTACAGCACTTAATTTGCAAACACTCTTTGTGGTGTTATACTCCCTGAACCCACTGATTAGTGGCGGTAGCTGTTCTCCTAGATGCCACTAAAGCTTTTGATTAATTGAACTGGACATATCTGTTCCCACTCCTGCCTCGAATTGGCCCCAGCCCTGCTTTTCTCCAGTGGATTTCACTCCTCTATGCTCAACCCACAGCCTGTATACATTTCAATTGGGTGATATTGCAAGATTTCCGGATTTGCCGTGGCACCCAACAGGCTATATTGTTTGCGAGTGCAATGGAGCACTTGGCAGCCAGATTGCGAAAGCACCATGCCCATTGTGGTCTCAACTACGCAACACAGAGGCTTGTGATCTCTATGTATGCTGACGATATACCCCGCTGACGATATAACCCTCTATGTCAGAAATCCTGTGGTTAATCTTCAACAGCTAATACACAAACTAATCAGATTTGGAGGTCTTTTGGGCATCACTATGAATTGGTCTCAGTCTGTTATCTTCCCCAAACATGTAATACACAGCTTTTGAATCAGACTACCCCTTACAGTGGGTGGACTCTGCGTAAGTAAGTACCTGGGTATTTAGATTAGTAGAGACCTGGGGGTACTAGTCGTGAGAACTAGGACAGAGCCATTGCATGGTTGGAGGAAAGAATGCCATGGTGGATGAAACTGCCTATTTCGTAGGCAGGTAGGATTTCCATTGCTAAGATGGTCATATTCCCCAGATCTCTTTACCTTTTTCTTAATATTCCCATGCTGCTGACGAAGGCTTTCTTTGGTTGAATTAGATCGTTACTTATAGGATTGACTTAGGCTGAGAAGCATCCCAGGGTTTCATGGGCGGTACTAACTCTCCGATTTGAATAGGGGGGTATTTGCGCACCTGACTTAGTCCTCTATTACTTTTGTGCACAAGCTCAGTTTGCGCATTACTATTTCTGTCTTAGGCTGCTCCACCGCACATGGTGGTTGAGACTGTGTCGCACACCCATGCCCATTGAATGCTGTTGTTTGTCCTAACCCAAGTAGCCCAACTGGTGAAATTGACTCAGTATCATGTAGGGTATGGGTCTGGGTTGGCAAGAGAAAATGAGCCACACTGGCCTGTTTCTATGCTAATGCGATACCTATTGCATAGAATCCGATGCTGAACTTCTCTATGGATGCACTGACTTGCCGCCAGTTGTGGCCCTTGTATCTGACTATGGTGGGCAACCTGTTCTCTGGGAACATCTTTGTAGCACTCCAAACGATACAAAAGGTGGCTAGCCATAGACCTCTGGACTGCTACTATCCTGGATAAAAGCCACATGCAAGGAGATACGCCACACCTACCAGTCGCTGCTACAACTGCATGCGCGGACCAAAATACTGACTTCCCCCTCCCTCAAGAGACTGATTATTCGACTATATACAGCTATGCAGGATAAAGCATCTCTTGTCCATGCTAGGGCCAGAGTTGAGTTGCAGGCTGACCTTGACATTAAATTGGCAGATGAGCACTGGTGCTATTGTTGTATGCCGACAGGAGCACTGTCGCCTGACTGCCCTCGATACACTTCCAATATCTGCATAAAATAAATCCCACCTCAGCTATGGAAGATGGGACTCCAGGTGGAGGAATGGTGCGCATGCTATGGAGTGGATGATGCAGGCTTTCTGCACCTAGCTTGGCAATGCGGAGCTGTGGCAGCATCTGGGAACAGGTGGGTGACTGCATCAATGAAGTGACTGCCACTAAAGTGCAGCGAACCCCACTGGTAGTGCTGTTAGGCTACGTTAGGGACGTACCCACAGAGGTGCGTAAGCTCACTGTGCTGATGCTACTTCTGGCCAGTGGCGTAACGAAAGTTGAGGGGGCCCCCCTGCCACGTACATGGAGGGGCCCCGCTCCGGATTTATTCCGGAGCTCTTGGGCCTGGTACTGGACTGAAGGGGCCCCCTGCAGCTCGGGGGCCCCCCCATTGCGGGGGCCTGTGTTACGCCCCTGCTTCTGGCTAAACGGACTGTGGCTATGCAGTGGGTGCGAAGGAATGCTCCGCGGAAAAACACCTGACTGGGAGATGCAAGGTACTGCCAGGAGCACCTAGAGGAGCACTGGTCCCTGGTGCCAGCCAGAGTCAGACCGAAAGATATCTGGGGCTCGCTAAGTACATGTCTGGCATTGCATGCAGATCTGACTGAGGTCGATGTGGGAGTTGGCTGATGTGGGAAGGAGCGGGATGGTGCTGGTGCCCAGAAAAGGCGCGACCTGATGATAAAATAAGCACGCTCGCCCACTGCTAGTAAATAAATGGGAGGTCGCCTAATGAGCTGAAGGGTAGATGCCCACGCAGAGGGCGGCACTCCAAGTTGTATGTACGGTTTACATCGCCCGCATTAGCCATGCAACATGATGCTAATGTCGCTCTGATCTCATTTTACTGTTGATGCTAGTAAGAGAGACCTACGACTGTAACTCGATCTTACTGAAAGAATAATGCAATGTACCTGCAAGAAACACCAGTTGTTGTAAGTTTTTGTAAAAAAAAAAAACAAATCATTTTGAAATTGCACTTTTTCTTTATTTCACCATTTTCTCTACCATAAAGGCATACATTTATGTATTTTGGGTTGCCACGCAAAAGAATATAAAATAAACAAGTACAGTAGAGATATTAGTATTTTTGTTGAACATCCTTATTCTTGAACATCATGGAAAATGGTCATGATAGATCTGTGTCAGCCAAAATGTGTTTTGCCCCCTAGGGCTGGATTGCCCGGGGCTTCCTCAAGGCTTAAAATATACAGGTAGGATCTTTTGTTAGGGGCTGTTTAGCCCAGTGAAACCATATGATTTCAAAATTGTGATACTGGTGGCTACACACATGAATGTGTCACCGCAGTCAGTGGCACAACACACGTCGCTGCTAGGGGAACAACAGTGAAAGTTGGTGACCATGTAGACACAACATCGCAATAGAAATTCTTAGAATGAACGTAGAAATGTAGTATAATATACCATGAAGGTTACATTTTGGTGGGAAGATTGATGAGATGACACAATAATTGTGACAACATTGTGGGAGGGCAGGTTAGATTAAATTACATCGTGGACAGCAGTAGTTGAGGATTGAGATTTACTTCATAGAAGGGGATACTTGCGCTCAACAGAAGATAATAATTGAGAAATAAGGGTATTTATTAAAGGGATTGAGAGCAGTGTGCTAAAAGCATAGAATCTGTAAAATACATAAAAAATAAATTGAAATGTTTGGAGTCTACATCAGGTGCAGACCACCGACGATTTTTTTTAAGAGACTCTACACTTGGAAAATGTTTTTCTGCTCAAAATGTTCCTCTTAGTCAGTTGGCACTTACTTGTTTTATTTGGGCATCTCTTAAACCCGAAAAGAGGACTGAAATAGCTGAAGCATGATGCCTATGTTAGGACCCATGCCTGATTATAATCTCAAAATAACGCTGGCATCAGGGACTAGAACTCGAGCCAAAAGTCTGTCTTCTTTTGCTATTTTTAATTTCCTGCAAAATATATGGTTTATGTGTATTCTGTAAATGAACACGCTGGTTTCTGGCAGTGTATACAGTGAAAAGCTGAAATACACAAAGCGCTCATTCAGCTAAATATGGCGCATATCTGTTTTCATTCACTCATACACTGTAGAGTTGTGAGAGACTTCATTTATAGATGACTAGAACCCACAGCTCGAGATTATGTATCGAAGGCAGCTGAAAGTTTGGCACAGCTCCTGCCAGCTGGGCATGATGCTTGCTTATGTTGCTCTTGCATAAAATAGCCGTGGCGTCAACAAGTCCTTGTCCACTCTTCTAGATGATAGGGCAAGGTAACTGCATTGCCACAAGGGCTAATAGATGTTCACAACGAATGTTAGGAAATTATCAATCTAGGGCTTTGTGCACGTAAGTCCTGTGTACCCCCACTCTGCAGTACTGTATCGGCTGCAAATCATCTGACCTGCATTTCTGTTCCTTCACTTCATTTTAATGTAATCTGTAGTCTCTACTCTGTTTGTTTTTAGGTTTTCATATGAAGGCTTGTGTTACTATCTTATCATAACTTGTGTTGTCATTAAGGGCCTGATGACGAGTTTGGCGGATGGGATACTCTGTCACAAACGTGGATAGCATATAATGGAATTGTAATACGGCGGACAGGATATCCGTCACGTTTGTGACGGAGTAACCCTGTCCGCCAAACTCATAATCAGGCCCTGAGTCTTCTGTTCAGATTTAGCTGCTGGTTTTTCCAATAGGCAACCTCGGTAATCGCTCACCTGTGGGTCTTTCTTGTGCCCTATTTGCTAATAGTTCACTGGTTGCTGTTTTCAAGAAGCTCTCACTGTTCTGTTACTGCTGGATTGGCACTGGCTGATACCTTGACCATTGTTTCCTTGTTTGAGCTTTATGGTTCAGGCACTGAGGTCTGCTCATTTCTAAGAGCTGATGCTGTGTCCCACAATAGAAACAAGTTGCTCAGAAGGTTATGGATTTCAGTTGCTCTGAAATCCTGAGACCGTTCTCTGTCTACCACCAATCTGCCGCAGTGTATCTATCTTAGTAGTATTTGCTGTCCCGTTTCAGTTAACGCCGTTTTTACCGCATGTTTGCTTATTGCCTATCCTGCTTTTGCTTGGTGTTCTCTTTGACTACAATCCATAGAATCCTCCAAATAAAGAACAGGAGATTTTTATTATTTCAGAAGCTTCTACTAACATCTGTCTTTAGTCCCTGTTCCTGTTTTCTTTCACTTTTCGTATGATTGTTAGAAAGTCGCTTCCATAATGAAGTAGGAAGAGAAACTAGACCATTAATGTGCTCTAGCCAGGCCTCCACAATACACAAATACAGCTGTTTGCAATCAAAGTTGGTCCAAAAGGGGAATAGGTGGTGGGTATGACCTGCCACAAGCAAAGATGGGCCCCTACCCTTTGAACTCAAAGGTGGGGATAACAATATCCTGAAAAAGAGCTGCTTTCTGTGACATGAAATAATCAACGTCGATGCCTAATGAGGGGGTTATCCTTGCTAATTGAGATAGAATTCTGGCTGTCTGCATTCTGAAAGAGTGTGCCTTTGACCAATGGAGACAATCATGCCCCTTCTCTGCTGCAGCGAGTGCCACGTGACTGCCGCGGTAAGTGCCCTGTGGATGAGTGAAGCATGCAGTGTGAGCTGCAGACCCAGGGGTAGAACACTGTTTCTAAATGGGGACATGGAGTGGCATCAGTTGAAGACTGTTGGAAATGCACAACGCAAGGAGCTCCTGTGTGGTCTGGGGCGACCGTAGCTAAGGAAGAAATAAGTGGTGCTACTCCTTAGGAGGTGGGCTGGTCCCAAAGACACAGGACTATCTAGGATGCCCTGTGATTTGGCACTAGGTGTGGCTCCTCTCTCGCCCTGCCAACCACCTCCATCCTGAAGAAGCTGTTATCAGGTGCCCAGGGGGTGTAGATGCCCCACTGCCTCCTGATTGCTTCCTGAAATTGGGAGATCCTGGTTCCCTCCATCCTTGCACATTCCCCTGAGATGGAATAAAGACATGCTAAAATGGACAGAGAAACATAATTCGCTGAATGTAACTGTGCTACCCAAAGTCTCTTCATGTCTCTCCTGTAAGATCACAAACAAAGGTGCAATGACTAAATATGGAAACAATAAACAATTGTGGGTGTTCCAGAACAGAATGAGAGGCTCTTGGTCGACATGTTTGTGGGAACTTGTATCATTAATACCCTTTAACCGAAGGAAATCTCCATGTACTTTTTGGTTGGAAGAGCACATTGAGCCGCCGTTGTCCCTCTAAGATCTGGTACAAAGCCCAGGGCAATTATTGCCCGCCTATTCAATGTTAGAGCCTGTCATGTTAGATTCCAGGCTGCTCGATGGTCTGGACTGCTGAGACTGGTCCAACACTCTATCCTGATTTTCGAGATTAGGATACATGCCAAAATCCTACCTACCCGGCACATCCTTCCTAACTAGTCGGACTAATACCTAGAAGAAATAGGAGACTTCTTAGACACTTATATGGTGTATGGCAGATTCAGAGAGGGTTGTGGAGCAAGTGCTGGTCCATTCTCTGGACTTGGCCAAAGCCTTTGACACAGTCGAATGGTCATATAGGCTTGAAGTCTTGTGCAAGATGGCTGTTGGGCCACTGTATTGGTTGTGGCTTAAGTTAATGTATAAGGAACCAATGGACGGGGTTAAGGTAACCAGAAATCTATCAGATCCCTTCAGATTAGCAAGAGGCACGAGACAGGGGTGGCCCCTGTCTCCTACATTATTTGGTCTGCTGCTGGAGCCTTTGACTTGCTGGTCAGAAAAGACGCCCTTGTTGAGGCCTGAAATGAGAGGATGCATGGGATGAACGTCTATCACTCTGCAGCTGAATATTTTGAATTAAAAAATAATTGGGACATTCTGTACTGGCTCCATTGACTGTCTGGTCTCCGATTTCAGGATGCCCAGATACTAGACCCAAAGGGTCTTTAGAAACCAATGGTAAAAATAAGTGTTCGATCTTAATTTGTACATGACTTTAGCCAGCTTGTAGCACAAGGCATAGTAGGCTTACGTAGCGTCCTATTACCCCATATGCGTTATTTTACTAACATCGACATTGGGGATTGTTAGAAATGGGATCTCTAGTTGGCAAGGGCTTGCACCTTTGTCCAAGTAGGGACCCTTCTTCCTAGTCAGGGTAAGGGTGTTACACTCGTGAAGTAACCCCTGCTCACCCTCGTGGTAGCTTGGCACGAGCAGTCAGGCTTAATTCAGAGGCAGTGTGTAAAGCATTTGCACATAACCAACAGTAATACAGTGTAAGCACTACAAACGGACACCACACCAGTTTAGAAAAATAACCAATTTTTATATACTCAAGACAAGACCAATTACGACAAAAATCCACAATACTATACTTTAAAAATGAATGCTTGATAAGGTAACTTCTTCTTTGCAGGAATAACACAAAAGCAAAGTTCGATACGAGTCGGTAGCTCCGTCCGAGTCTACCGCGATGCTGAAAACCACAGAGTCTAACAGTTCCAGCCGACCGCGTCGATACGGGCCAGCAGAGTCGTGAACAGACTCGGTCACAGTACCTTTCTCGTTGTGGCTGGTACGGAGTGTACGAGCCGGTCGGCGTTCGTCGCGGTTGCGGTGCAAGACGGAGCGATGCAAGGTGCGGTGTCCCTCGATGCGGTGCAGGCAGCGGCTCGATGAGCGTCGTGCAGACGGAGTCGGTGAGTCCAAGGCGTGCGATGCAGGGTGAGACGATGCTCGATGCGGTGCTGACAGGTTGCGATGCAGGCGACCAAGCCGAAGTGCGGGAGCTGGCGTCGGACAGCGGTGCGAGTCGGAGCGGTGCGTCGCAGACGTGCGAGCGGTGCCCCAAATGCGATGCGGTCACGACTCTTGAGCCAGTTGCAGAGTCCGCGTCGGTCGGGTCCGGCTGGTTCAGTGAAGCGATGCGATGCGAACTGCGGTGCCCACAGGTCACGGTGCAAGCAGCGGCTCGGTGTTGACGGCGTCGGACGTCGCCTACGATGAGACCAGGGTTGCGGTGCGAAGCAATGCCGTCTGCGGTGCAAACAGGTCACCGGTCAGGGATGGATTCGGTTGACTGAGTCGGTTGCAGTTCCCTTCCTCTGTGGCAACTGAAACAGCGTTCCAGAAGCGGTACCCAGAGGTTTGTGAAGTCTTTGTAGTCCCTGAGACTTCTTAACAGGAGGCCAGCTCAGTTCCAGGCCCTTGGAGATACTCAGCACAAGTTTGTAGAAAGTTCAGTCCTTTCACTGCCCAAGGCAGAAGCAGCAGCTGCAGGCCAACCCAACAAAGCAACAACACAGCAAAGGGGCAGTACTCCTCCTGGCAGCTCTTCCAGCTCTTCGTCTTGGCAGGTTCCTTGATTCCAGCGAGATCTAAATTCATGGGGTCAGGGCCCCAATATTTATATCCCAAATTCCTTTGTTCTCTGAAGGCAGAGAGGCCTTTGCCTAGTCCAAACCAGTTCTGGAGCACTTTGTTGACAAGTCTCCGTCCCTTCTTTCAGAGAGTAGGCCAGGGACATCAGACGCACCACAGGAGGTGGAGACAGCATTGTGGAGGGAAGGCACTGTCCTATTCAGGGCCCAGGTGCAACTCCTCCCACCCATCTACATGTAGATCTTGCTATTCAGCCCTGTGCTGACTCACCCTGTCTCCTGGCATCCCCCATCCCCTGTCACTCACACTCCAGACAAGGAATACACAACCTCGCAGAGGCAGGCTTGGATGGTTAGACAAGAAAATACCCACTTTCTAAAAGTGGTATTTTCAAACACAGAATGTTAAAACCAACTTCACTAAAAGATTCATTTTATCATTCTAAGCCCAGGCATACTAAACTCGAATTTCTACCATGTTCCCGGGGTCAGTTAGGATTATAAGCTGTAATAATCAAAACTGCCCGTCCTGGCCTATGGGGGAACAGGTAGCCTTGCAATAGTGAAAAACGAACGAGGCTGTAATTCACTATCAGGACATGCCACATACACCAGGGCATGTCCTACCTTTCGCATACAACGCACCCTGCCCACAGGGGTACCTTGGGCCTACCTTAGGGGTGACTAACATGTAGAAAAGGGAAGGTTTAGGGACTTGCAAGTGTGTGCACTTGCCAAGTCGACATGGCAGCGCCAGGCTGCGCACAGGCTCTGCAATGGCAGGCCCGAGTTACACTTTACGGGCTGTTTGCATGGGTGGCACAATCCAGTGCTGCAGCCCACCAACAGCATTTGGTCTATAGACCCTGGCATTCGCAGTGCACTTTACAAGGGACTGACACATAAACCAAATAGGCCAATCATGGAAACGCCAATCCGTAACACATTTTATACAGGAGCACTTGCACTTTCCCACTGGACAGCAGTGAGGAAAGTGCGCAGAATCATTACACCAGCAAAAACAGAGTCAAAACCGGGAGGTCAGAAAGCAAAAAGTCAGGGGAAACACGCCAAAAGATGCCAAGTCTAACACATGTCCCCTCCAGCTGAAAGTAGGGAGAACTACCCAACCCCATTGGAGTTCTCTTCACTAAGGCGGAAGAACCTGGACAGACCATCTGCGTTGGCGTGTTCTGTACCAGGACGGTGTTCCACCGTAAAGTCCATTCCCTGTAGGGAGATGGACCACCTCAGCAGTTTTGGATTCTCACCCCTCATTTGCATCAACCATCTGAGGGGCCTGTGGTCTGTCTGAACCCGGAAGTGAGTTCAAAACAGGTATGGTCTCAACTTCTTCAGCGCCCAGACCACAGCAAAAGCTTCCCTTTCTATGGCACTCCACCTCTGTTCCCTGGGGAGTAGTCTCCTGCTAAGGAAGACTACAGGCTGATCCAGGCCCTCTTCGTTCAATTGTGAGAGCACCGCTCCCACACCATGCTCTGAAGCGTCAGTCTGCACGACGAATTCCTTGGAGAAGTCAGGTGCCTTGAGCACGGGCGCCGTGCACATGGCTGCCTTCAGGGCATCAAAAGCTTTCTGGCAGGACTCAGTCCATATCACTTTCCTGGGCTGCTTCTTAGAAGTCAGCTCTGTTAAGGGGCAACGATGGTGCCATAGCCCTTAACAAATCTCCTATAGTAGCCGGTGAGACCTAAGAAGGCTCTCACCTCTGTCTGGGTCTTGGGGGCTCCCAAGCCAGAATGGTGTCAATCTTGGGTTGTAGGGGCGCCACCTGGCCGCTTCCTACCTGGTGTCCCAAGTACACCACAGAACCCTGCCCGATCTGGCACTTACTGGCCTTGATCGTGAGGCCTGCACCTTGCAGAGCCCTCAACACTTTCTCAAGGTGCTGTAAATGTTCTTCCCAGCTGGAACTGAACACAGCAATGTCATCCAGGTAGGCGGCACTGAAATCCTCCAGCCCAGCCAACACCTGATTGACCAACCTCTGAAAGGTGGCAGGGGCATTCTTCAACCCAAAGGGCATCACCCGGAATTGGTAATGACCTTCTGGGGTTGAGAAGGCTGATCTCTCCTTGGCCCCATCGGTTAAGGCAATCTGCCAGTACCCAGACGTCAAATCAAACGTGCTGAGGAACCGGGCAGCTCCCAACCGATCAATGAGCTCATCAGCTCTGGGGATGGGGTGCGCGTCAGTCCTGGTGACGGCATTGAGCCCACGGTAGTCCACACAAAACCGGAGTTCTGGAGTGGCACCGGACGCGGCAGCCTTTGGGACCAAGACCACTGGGCTGGCCCAAGGACTGTGGGAGGGCTCAATCACCCCTAACGCCAACATCTTAGAGACCTCCTCCTTGATGCTGGCTCTGACCCGGTCAGTCAACCTGTAAATCTTGTGCTTCACAGGAGGGCTGTCACCAGTGTCCACGTCATGGGTACACCAGTGAGTAACACCGGGGGTCAGAGAGAACAGTGGGGCGAACTGTCCCAACAACTGGTGACAGTCCCCCTGCTGCTCCTGAGTCAGTATAGGGGAGAGGATCACACCCTCTACTGACCCATCATGCTCCTTGGTAGACAGGAGGTCAGGGAGAGGCTCACTCTCCTCTTCCACCCCATCATCTGTCGCCAAGAGCATACTCACTTCGGACCTCTCGAAGTGGGGCTTGAGGCGGTTCACGTGAAGGACCCTCAAAGGGTTCCGCGGAGCCTGCAAATCCACCAGGTAGGTGACGTCACTTTTGCGCTCCTTTACCTCATATGGCCCAGTCCACTTGTCCTGCAAGGCACAAGGTGCCACTGGGGCCATGACCCACACTTTTTGCCCAGGTTTAAATTCGACCAGAGTGGCATTCTGGTCATACCATCTCTTCATTTCTTCCTGGCTTGCTTCTAGGTTCGCCTGAGCGAGTTTCCTGAAGCGGGCAGTTTGGTTTCTAAAGGCCAGCATGTAGCTAAATACATCCTGGGGAGTTTTCCTGGGAGCCGCCTCCCAGCCTTCCTTTACCAAACTCAGAGGTCCTCTGACAGGGTGGCCATACAGGAGCTCAAAGGGGCTGTACCCAAGAGACTTCTGAGGCACCTCCCTGTATGCAAAGAGTAGGCATGGCAAGAGGACGTCCCACTTACGCCTCATGGGTTCTGTTAGACCCTTGATCATGCCTTTCAAGGTCTGGTTGAATCTCTCCACCAGACCGTTTCCTTGTGGGTGGTAAGGAATGGTGAACTTGTAGGTTACACCACACTCCTTCCACAGGGATGTCATATACTTGGATATGAAATTGGTCCCCCTATCAGAAACCACCTCTCTGGGGAATCCCACACGGGAAAAGATCCCCATTAACGCCCGGCCCACCACTGGCGCCGTCGTTGTCCTGAGAGGGATTGCCTCCGGGTACCGGGTGGCATGGTCCACCAAGACCAGGATGTACCTGTTGCCCATGGCTGTCTTGGGATCCAGTGGCCCCACAATATCCATCCCTACCCTTTCAAAGGGTGTACCAACAACAGGAAAAGGTTGGAGAGGAGCTTTGACCTTCCTCCCACTCTTACCACTTGCCTGGCAAGTTTGGCAAGACCTACAGTGTGCATCTGACTGCCTTCGCATTTGGGGCCAAAAGAAGTGGGTGACAAGCCTGTCAAAGGTCTTGTCCTGCCCCAAATGTCCTGCCAAAGGCACGTCATGAGCCAGACCCAGTAGGAAGATCCTGAAGCGCTGGGGTACCACCAGCACACGGGCTGACCCAGGCTCAGCAACCTTAGGCTCACTGTATAGGAGACCACTCTCCCAGTAGATCAGATGTGACCCGGACTGATTACCAGCTGCCTGGTCTGCAGCCTGCCGCCGCAGACCCTCCAGAGTAGGGCACTCGTTCTGCTCCCTGCAGAACTCCTCCCTGGTGGGACCCCCTTCTTGCTGCCAATGGGTCAGCTCAGAGATGTCTCCCAGTTCGGCTACCTGTCCCCCAGTAGGCACCGGGGCGTCCCCCTCGAGGTCCGCCTCCTCCCGGTCCGTGGGAACTTCGGGGGCCGGTTTCCCGCGCCCCCTGCCCTTCCTCTTGGCAGGGACTTGGGCCAGTGTTCCAGGCTCCAAGTCCTCTTGATCACCCTTTCTGGCTGCCATTGACCGAGTAGACACGCATGCCCACTCTGGCAACCCAAGCATCTCCAAGTGAGACCTGAGCTCGACATCCTTCCATAAGGACTGCTCCAGGTCGTTACCTAGCAGACAATCTACAGGCATGGTAGGGCTCACAACCACCCTCAAGGGACCTGAGACCCCCCCATTCAAAGGGAACCTGCGCCACCATACACTGGCGCTCAGAGTTGTCTACAGCAACTACTTGGTGGAATGCTCCTGGGACTACTTGCTTCTCAGACACCAGGTGACACCGGACTGAGGTCACACTGGCTCCAGTGTCTCTGAGAGCCTCTACCCTATTCCCATTGATGGTCACCCAGGTGCTATATTTCTTTGTGTTAGGGGGCACCTGGTTTCCTGGGACCATCTCACTGTCCCCTAGTGAGACAAGGGTCATTTCTGCGGGATCCCCACCCTCCTGTGGGCACCCCTCCTCCCCAAGCGCTACACTAGCCAACACTTTGGACTGTCCACCGGTGGGTGGCTGTGTCCCCTTCGGGCACTTGGGGTCCCCCTTAAAGTGACCTACCTGGTCACATGCATAACACTTGCGGGGGCCGGTCTCAACAGGCTTCCCTGTAGAGACCCCTTTCTTCTTATCACCGGGGGCTGGGAACCTTTACCCTGGGTACTAGTTTGGGGCCCTTTAGAGAACTCCTGTGCTTTACCCTTGTCCCCCCACCTTTCTGCTGGGGACCCTGCCCACCTTTGGCTGAGTCTCCCCCAAACGCTTTCTTGTGGACCCTGGTACTCACCCAGCGGTCCGCTTCCATAGCAAGCTTCCTGGGGTCAGTTAGCTTACTATCCACTAGGTGCTGGCGCAGATCTGCAAAACATAGACTAGACAAGTGCTCCCATGCAATCAAGTTGTAGAGCCCCTGAAAATCTGTTACACTACTGCCCTTCACCCAACCATCCAGAGACCTGCAGAACACATCCACACATTCCAACCAAGTGCTGGCATCAGACTTCTTACTGGACCTGAACTGATCCCTGTACTTTTCAGGAGTAAGACCATACTTCGTGAGAAGGGCATCCTTCATGTCAGCATAGGTGAGGTGATACCCCTTACCCAAAGCTATCAGAGCATCCCTTGCTTCTTCAGGGAAAAGTGGCCACAATCCTGCTCCCCAATTCTCCTCAGGGGCCCCATTCATGTGTATGGCTGCCTCATAACCCTGAAACCACCTTTGTATGTCATCCCCCTTCTTGAACTCCTTGCCTACATTCTTGGGAATGTGCACAATCCTGTCTGCCTTTCTGGACGAATTGCTGCCACCATCTGAGCCTGACTTACTCCTAAGTTCTAGCTCCTTCAGTTCTCTCTCATGCTCTAAGAGCATCTTCTTCTCCTCCATGGCCAATCTCCTCTCCTCCCGCTCACCCTCCAGCCTGAGCTTCTGCAGCTCAAACTGCCTTGCCTCTCGCCTGTCCTCCAGCTCCTCTGGGGACAGACTGCTGCTGCCTGACCTGGCGGGTTCCCCCCCACCCAACAGCACATCCACCCTGGAAATAGGCTCCTCCACCTCCTCACTGAGATTACCAGGCTGCCCACTGGCATGTCTGGCTGCTACCCAGGCCCTCAGCGCCTTCTGTAGCTCCTCCTTCCTTATGAAGCCTTTAATTTGGACTTTCAGGTTTTTACAAATTGCTCGTAGTTCCTTTACGGCGTAGGTTTCCAACCTATCCTCCTCAAAGATAACTTCCAGAGATGCAACAGATGATGCAGCTGAGTCAGGCGTGACAAAAGTAGTGAGTTGAAAACTGGCAAGATCAAAAATAGGCCAAAAGAAAAAGAACCAGTATGTGGTACGTAATGGTCTGCGATATGGTAGTAGTGCACACCAATCACTGAAAGTCAAGTGCAAACACAAGTCCTATCCTCACCGCTGACAACCAATGTTAGAAATGGGATCTCTAGTTGGCAAGGGCTTGCACCTTTGTCCAAGTAGGGACCCTTCTTCCTAGTCAGGGTAAGGGTGTTACACTCGTGAAGTAACCCCTGCTCACCCTCGTGGTAGCTTGGCACGAGCAGTCAGGCTTAATTCAGAGGCAGTGTGTAAAGCATTTGCACATAACCAACAGTAATACAGTGTAAGCACTACAAACGGACACCACACCAGTTTAGAAAAATAACCAATTTTTATAAACTCAAAGCAAAACCAATTACGACAAAAATCCACAATACTATACTTTAAAAATGAATGCTTGATAAGGTAACTTCTTCTTTGCAGGAATAACACAAAAGCAAAGTTCGTACGAGTCGGTAGCTCCGTCCGAGTCTACCGCGTCTACCACAGAGTCTAACAGTTCCAGCCGACCGCGTCGATACGGGCCAGCAGAGTCGTGAATAGACTCGGTCACAGTACCTTTCTCGTTGTGGCTGGTACGGAGTGTACGAGCCGGTCGGCGTTCATCGCGGTTGCGGTGCAAGACGGAGCGATGCAAGGTGCGGTGTCCCTCGATGCGGTGCAGGCAGCGGCTCGATGAGCGTCGTGCAGACGGAGTCGGTGAGTCCAAGGCGTGCGATGCAGGGTGAGACGATGCTCGATGCGGTGCTGACAGGTTGCGATGCAAGCGACCAAGCCGGAGTGCGGGAGCTGGCGTCTGACAGCGGTGCGAGTCGGAGCGGTGCGTCGCAGACGTGCGAGCGGTGCCCCAAATGCGATTCGGTCACGACTCTTGAGCCAGTTGCAGCGTCCGCGTCGGTCGGGTCCGGCTGGTTCAGTGAAGCGATGCGATGCGAACTGCGGTGCCCACAGGTCACGGTGCAAGCAGCGGCTCGGTGTTGACGGCGTCGGACGTCGCCTACGATGAGACCAGGGTTGCGGTGCGAAGCGGGGCGATGCGGTCTGCGGTGCAAACAGGTCACCGGTCAGGGATGGATTCGGTTGACGGAGTCGGTTGCAGTTCCCTTCCTCTGTGGCAACTGAAACAGCGTTCCAGAAGCGGTACCCAGAGGTTTGTGAAGTCTTTGTAGTCCCTGAGACTTCTTAACAGGAGGCCAGCTCAGTTCCAGGCCCTTGGAGATACTCAGCACAAGTTTGTAGAAAGTTCAGTCCTTTCACTGCCCAAGGCAGAAGCAGCAGCTGCAGGCCAACCCAACAAAGCAACAACACAGCAAAGGGGCAGTACTCCTCCTGGCAGCTCTTCCAGCTCTTCGTCTTGGCAGGTTCCTTGATTCCAGCGAGATCTAAATTCATGGGGTCAGGGCCCCAATATTTATATCCCAAATTCCTTTGTTCTCTGAAGGCAGAGAGGCCTTTGCCTAGTCCAAACCAGTTCTGGAGCACTTTGTTGACAAGTCTCCGTCCCTTCTTTCAGAGAGTAGGCCAGGGACATCAGACGCACCACAGGAGGTGGAGCCAGCATTGTGGAGGGAAGGCACTGTCCTATTCAGGGCCCAGGTGCAACTCCTCCCACCCATCTACATGTAGATCTTGCTATTCAGCCCTGTGCTGACTCACCCTGTCTCCTGGCATCCCCCAGCCCCTGTCACTCACACTCCAGACAAGGAATACACAACCTCGCAGAGGCAGGCTTGGATGGTTAGACAAGAAAATACCCACTTTCTAAAAGTGGTATTTTCAAACACAGAATGTTAAAACCAACTTCACTAAAAGATGCATTTTATCATTCTGAGCCCAGGCATACTAAACTCGAATTTCTACCATGTTCCCGGGGTCAGTTAGGATTATAAGCTGTAATAATCAAAACTGCCCGTCCTGGCCTATGGGGAACAGGTAGCCTTGCAATAGTGAAAAACGAACTAGGCTGTAATTCACTATCAGGACATGCCACTCACACCAGGGCATGTCCTACCTTTCGCATACAACGCACCCTGCCCACAGGGGTACCTTGGGCCTACCTTAGGGGTGACTAACATGTAGAAAAGGGAAGGTTTAGGGACTTGCAAGTGTGTGCACTTGCCAAGTCGACATGGCAGCCCCAGGCTGCGCACAGGCTCTGCAATGGCAGGCCCGAGTTACACTTTACGGGCTGTTTGCGTGGGTGGCACAATCCAATGCTGCAGCCCACCAACAGCATTTGGTCTATAGGCCCTGGCACTCGCAGTGCACTTTACAAGGGACTGACACATAAACCAAATAGGCCAATCATGGAAACGCCAATCCGTAACACATTTTATACAGGAGCACTTGCACTTTCCCACTGGACAGCAGTGAGGAAAGTGCGCAGAATCATTACACCAGCAAAAACAGAGTCAAAACCGGGAGGTCAGAAAGCAAAAAGTCAGGGGAAACACGCCAAAAGATGCCAAGTCTAACAGGGATATTGCTATTTTTATGGCCCGTCTATTTAACCTTTTTTAACTACATATGAATTCTTACTCCTTTGAAGAATACCCGTTCAATAGGACCATCTTTACGGTGTTGGGTCTAGTAGGTTGTTTTACTTATTATTCACTCATTTTAATCATTGATGATTTTTAACCCAATGTAAATAGGATGTTGTGTGATGTTTTTATTGAAATTTATTTGAATTGTGTATTTTTGTGATTATAACTTTTTATGGCTTTTAGCCAAAATAAAAGGTTTGATTGATATACATGACATTAAATACATTTTGAGAGGATATATATTACTGTAGTAAGCGACCACTCTCTTTCCTAGACTCTATGACCCTTTGTTAGATGATAATACTTTCCAGATTCATCTCCCTTCTCTAAAGAATACCTATTGCATCCCAGATTCTTTTTTTTAAGCCCCTAGATGATAAATTATGCATTTTCTTCAGAATGGTGTCGCTTGAATCATTGCTATTCAGACACCAAGTCGGGGATATATGATGATGGTATAGCCCTGTCCGATATTCATAAATATTACTGGACATCTCCTTTGGAAGTCGTACGCAAGTGGGTCTTTTCACTTCTGGACGAACCCCCCCCTCACTGAGGACTGACATGCAATGAGACCATGGGGTTATTTGCTGGCTGTGTTTAATAAAAAGGAATTGAAGAGCAGAAGTTACCACAGTGGATAAATGTTCATCGAATATAGACTGGTGCATGAGGGCAGAGAAGATGGTTTACTGCACCAGGAGGTCCTTGCATAAGTTTGAGAAGATACGAGCCACATGGAAAGGGTCTGAAGATGTCTCAGACAGGCACGAGGCATAAGGGGCACCAGGGGGGTTCTGTAGGCATTACTGTAAAGATTAGTGGGGGAATCTCAAACAGAAGTTGGTAGAAAGCGATCTGGAACTGAAGCAGAACGTTGCATTGTGGAGGTGATGGCTGCAGGCTTGTGGGATCCGTCGGAGATGGAAAGGTTTACGAGCTGTATTGTAACTGCCTTAAGGTGTTACAGTTGTTATGAAACGCCATAAAAAGATATAAAAAATAAAAAAAGAAGGGACTGACGGGACTGTCTGAGCATACTCTGTCAGTGGTGAAGGCATTGAAGGCTGTGAATGCATGCCTGGGTTGGACTAACTAAAACTTTGATAAAATGCATCCTCTCCCCGTTGGGAAACAACACTCTTAAAGGACATATGCAATTGGAGGGGTTCAAAAGAAGGGACCTCATTACGTCTGGAAATAGGCTTGAATATTATCTTTTTAAAACCAATAATTTTTAAACAGACACTGAGATATTCTGCTACTTACAGCTTAACCTTGATCTGGCCTTCATGTCCCTTGAGACATCCAAATCAAGGGGAGTTCCATGCTAGGAAATAGGGTCTTGGCAGAGGCACTATATAAAAAGGCAATATCTTATAGATATTAAACTATAATCAATAACTCGCCTTAAGCATTAGGAAAACATGTTGAAAAATGGAACATGGATTTGGGGGAGTTGGAGGATTCATATTGAGGGGAAGTGTTTCAAAATCAAAGACTCGTAGCCCTCAGAGCGGGGTTCAGGTTGGTTCAAAACAAAATACTGCAGAGAATCCACTATCCAAGAAATTAGATGGTCAAATTCATGAGGATTGATTCCGACCTTTGCCTCAGAGGGTGTGGACAAGTGGGAAACTTCTTTCATACCCTGTCATTGTGTCCTCATCCACAACTCTTTTGGAGTGGGGTCAGATGTCATCTGTCACAGCCCATGAAAATGTACATGACAGAGGAGATCAGACTTCTATTGTTGGGCATCTGGAGTGATGATGCTTCTCCCAATACATGAGACTTCAGTGTGACTTAGGCTTGATGGTGGCGAGACGCAATTCTGCATGTCGGTGGGAGGCAGTGGACTCCACTGCGATAGATACATGGAAATCGGATACGGAATGGTGCATAGTTGCGGATAAATATGTCTATTATATTATGCACACAATACCCACTCCGTATAAAGGACAGTAATAATATGTATATATTTACTGCTTTTGAAAATCAATACAAATTATTTTAAAAGAAGTTGGCCCAAGTGATCTCAAAGGTAATAACTCTGTCCAAGTTCACTGCTGGGGTATGCAGGAATAATGAAGCACACCGTAATACATCATAGAGATAAAGAACTTGTAGCATAAGCAAACATGGCTATTACAACAGTAAAATGTAAACATTTGGCAAAGATTTTGTGAACCTCCTTTGCTGCCAATATCTCCCAAACTCTATATTTTCTGTATATGCAGGCTTTTTTTTTTTACTCCAGTTTTAGTAAGAGATTTAATACAATAATCTTTCATCTTGTTGATCATGTTCCTGCTATCTTAGTACTTTTAAACATATGGTGTGTTTGAATGTCATTTAGTTCAGCAATTTTGGAAACCTGTCTGGGAAATGGTTAATATTATGTTCCAAACTAATGCTCCCCTATCTGTGCAAAATATTTTTCTTGGAAGTATGGCTGATGGTTTTAATTTTGTCCCAATAAGAAGTAAATTATTAGAAATATTTATTGTAATTGCGTAACTACAATTCTCACTGAATTGGAAAGTTCGTACTAAATCTTCATATAAGGCAGGGTGGAATGGCACATGTTATGTGCCTAAAATTAACACTATTAGTTGTTCCGAACCAGATGTTTATAAAAAATAGCAAACTGTAGTTACCTGGGACAGAATATTTAACAAAATATCTTTGTTATGATTGTTGAACAATTGAAAATGGTAAAGTTGCTAAACCTCCTTGGAGATGTTAATTTCTGTAGACTCTATTCAGAATTAAGAAAGAATTTGAGATTTTGTATGATTACATTGCTATTTGTATATTGTTATGATACTCTATTGGCCCTGCTTTTTCCAGTGACATTCATTCTATAGTTCCTTCTCCTTTTCTTTTATGTCCTCTTTTTTTTGGTTGTCCTTACATACACTTATTACAGTTCTGAATTTTATTGTATTTTTTTAATTCTTTTTTCATGTAATAGGATTTCTGGTCGTCTATTGGATCATCATTATAGTTATGTTTATTTATTGCTATGTTTATTCCTAAGACATTAAAAATGTATGAAAAAAAAATGGACAGTTAAATGTATTATTTGTCGCAAAAGTACTGAGGATACAATCCATTGAGTGTAGACCATTAGGTTACCAATGTAAACAAAAGTGTATTATAATTGTAAACATGGAACCCAGTGCTATTGATATAAAAAAAAAAAATCTTTTTCTGAAACAGTTGAAAATATCAAAGGAAACTCATTTCGGGTCGATGGATGAGGCAAGATGGCATCTGAGTGACAAGCTCACCGCAATGCTCCGCCGATCGGACCCCTGAGAACCATGCCGAGACTCTTTCCGTGCAAACCCTGAGTGAAAACCGGAATAAGAAATCGCACCGCGGCTAATGAATCCGCCACGGCATCTGCAGATTCACCTTACCTTTCCTGCTGAAGCTTGGAACATCCTCGCATCTCATCCCAGCCTCGAGGGAGCTGGCGTGGGTCGGGCATCCCTGATTCTCCCTGCCCTGCGGCGCGAACGTCCCTCAACGTTGACAAGGCAAAGAAACTCTTCGATCAGCAGCGCTCGGTTGGCTGTGAGGAAAGCCTCCCTGACACTCCAGCAACTGGAACAGCACGCTGATCGCCTTGCAGTCGGATACATCATTGCGATATTTTGTGACAACAGGAGATCTGGCCAAAAACAAGTAAGGATGGCTGGCAGGGGGGCGAAGACAGTAAAGGGAAAAAATTTGCAACCGCTTAGCACATTAGCACAAATTACACCACAGCCCAGCTCCATGACGGCCGAGAATCGGCAAAAAAGATTGGATACACGAGGCTCAAAGAGTAAGACAGGCGAAAGGGGAGAAAAGGGGGAGAACACTGAGGCTGCAAGCCATGCAGAAAAAGTAGAAACCTCACGAAAAGCGCAAATTAAGGCTTGTAAAGATTCCAGCTACTGTCAACCATTGATTACGAGCAGCTTCGGGCCAACAGGGGGGTAGGGGGCTAAGACTCAAGGGGAGCTTGTGAAGGAGATGTGGCAAAGAAGAATGAAAAGACACTGATTAAACAGATGGATTCAAATGTGTTAAAAGAAACGGCGCACCTGAATGCTCCCTCTTTAAGAGCGCAGGAGGCTATAGCATGCTCTGATCCACACTCTGCCCCCCTGCACAGCCCTGAAACAGACCATGCAGCAGTCACTTGTCTAGCTCCTGGACAGGGGGCCCCCGTTAATCTACCAAATCACACGGATGGGGATTGCTCTGATGATAAATCAGAAGCAAGCAGCAGCAAACAAGTCAAAGGCCCTCAAGCTTCCATAGAACAAACGCTTGGCGGAAGTTGCAAACCCCCTTGTTTTTCACCCAAGACATCTGATAACTTTGAGAAGTTCTATTCGCTAACCGACGAATCAGAAATATCTGATATAAGTTTCTCCTCCTCTAGCGAGGAAGGTGGGTCAAAATGGTACAGCAGCTCAAATACAGACTCTTATAAAAAATAAACCTGGGCAGAAAAAACTCCCAAAAAAGAAAAAGGGGGACCGGCAAAGAAGCTGTGATACCCCTGACAGAGGAAGCGCTGCAGACCTGAGATGGGATTATTCTGCCACACAACTTACAGTCATGTCAGACACCATGGACGCCTCAGGAGGCAATCGCACAATCGTAGGCAACAGTGGCTGTAACAGAGAAGAGGAAGGAGGGACAAAGAACGAGTCTGCACTGGCAGCTGTATTACAGTCCATCAAGAGCTTCCAGGAGCAAGTGAAATCAGATAGTCGCAGATCACGTTTAGCCGCTAAAAAACTACAAGGGGCCGTCAGGAAGGTCGGCAGAACCTGTGCAGAGATTGCTGATCGAATGGCTTCCGTAGAGATACGGACGGAGAATCTGGAAAAAGACCTAGCCACACTGAAAGCCCAAGGAGACGAGCACGAGGGCATAGTTAAAGACCTCATATGGAAGATGGAGGAGCAAGAAAATAGGCAGCGGCGCAACAATCTACGCTTCCTAGGAATTCCTGAAGGTGTGGAAGGTAATGATCCCAGGGGCTATATGATCACGCTCCTCAAAGGGGCCTTCCCGGAATTACATACTTGGGACTGGGACAAGGAAATCCAGCGGGCGCACAGATTCCCGCTAACCCTCTCAAAACGTCCCTCAGCTACGCCTCAACATCCTCGCGCTAGACTTCTATACTTTGGGAACTTCCTCCTGCGCCAAGCTCTGTATGACATGGCCAGACCTACAAACAAGAGGGTTTTTGATGGAATCATCTTCTTCACTAGACCTGACTTTGCACACGCTACCGTTGAACGCAGATGGAGGCTGAGGCAGCTTTTTATACCTTTTCAGCAACTGGGAGCCGACGTGTACCTGCAGAATCCAGCTCGGCTAAAAATTGTGGACAAGGGGACTACACGCAGCTTTGTGTCCGAAATCCAGGCCGAAGCATATTTACAAGAAGTTTCTGATCAAACTGGGAATAAGTAGAAGCAGTAAAATGCTCTAAATTCAGTTAGCCTGAAAGCTAAGCCTTTATAATGCTACATCATCCCCCTCTGACTACTGCTGTCTACTCTTTCGTTTTTTTTTTTCTATACTCTCCTTCTTCTAGTTTTCTTCCTAAACACCACCAAGCAATAGTCAGTATTTAGAATTAATCGGGAGGGGGGGTAGGAAAGGGGGGGAAAGGACAAGATACTATAGCCACAGAGTGGCGTGGATGGAGCACCCTGGCCTGCTTTATTGAATTGGTTAGTTTGCGGATACAGACATGGAGATAAAGAAGCTGAACTTTTCGATCGCTAACTGTAAAATGTATGCACCTCTAACGTTTTTTATAGTCACGCAGGGTATCACAAGGGTGGGGGAAGATCGGGGGAGGCGCGGGGTCCGGATCCCTCAGATGCCATTTTCCTGGCTTGGCCTAGGCCAGGTAACCTCAATTGCAGGTGGTGGGAGGGGGTAGGGATGGGTGGTGGGGGAGGCAGGGTGGGCTCGGGGGGTTGGTCCTGCAAAAGGGAAAATAATTTTTTTTTAAACTCTTGTTTCGAATATGGCTCAAGCATCCATTTAAATACAATGAGTAAACTGCGCATTGCCACAATTATTTGTGGCCTCAACGACCCTAAAAAAAGACAGAACACGGCGGCAGGCTTGCGGTTATTAAAAGCAGATATAATTTGCATCCAGGAAACACACATCGAAAACACACAAAAACATTTATTAGGAACATTTGGGTATGCATTGGTGGGGGCCACAACGCAGAATTCTCGCACACGCGGGGTCGCAATATTGGCATCTAATTGCACCTTAAAATTTAGCCGCACACTAGCCGATCAGTATGGAAGCTGGGCAATCACTGTATGTCATCGGAATAATGGGGGCCCAATAACTATATGCTCCATCTATGGTAGCAATTTAGACGATTCAACTGTGTTTCATCACATTAATAATGAATTGGCTACCTGGCCACTCCCGCTAATAATTTGTGGGGACTTCAACATAAATCTACCTGCCGATAAGAATCTTAGACAGGATTCCGGTTGGATATATAATGGTCGCAAACCTAAGGTGTTTAGGGCTATAAAGGCGCTATGTCTGGAACACGCGCTCACTGACCTTTGGAACTGGCAAAACCCAACAAACCCTGGCTTTACCTGTTTCGCATCCACATAGTAAACATGTAAGAATATATTTGATCCTCGTATCACACTCCTTACTGCAGGATTGCAGAATCGAAAAAAACCCTCGTATTCTGGCAGACCATAACCCATTAATAGTAGAGATTAAGGGGGGAGGGCTCAAAAGGGGTGCCGCTTTTTCATGGAGCTTCGAGCGGGCGCTCCTTTTTAATGAAGAATATTGTGATCATATGAAGGGGTGGATACCTCAATTTCTTAATGAGAATTTAGGACGCACCAATATTGACGTTGTTTGGGACACACTCAAAGCAGGAATACGGGGGGAAACACTTACATTCTCTCTCTCTCTGAATAAAAAAAAACAGGCTGCAATGAATGATCAATTAGCTAAATTAGCAGCTGCAGAAGAAGAGCTGATCATAGCAGTACAAAGTGAAGGCGATCATACCGAAGCACAAGCAAAGGTCATGGCTGCCAAATCCGCAATTATGGAAATAATAGCCAAAGGGGCGGCTGACAAACTCGCCACTTGGCGAGAAGAAGCCTATGAGTGCAGCGAGCAAGTGGGTCATCATCTTGCCATAAGAGCCAGACAAAAAGCGACCCGGAACTTAATTGTAGAAATTAAAGACCCCGAGAAGGGACTAATTTCAGACTCAGCCGGTATTCGAAAGGTATTCTACTCTTATTATCAAATGCTCTACCATGAGGATGCACCATGAAATTCAGCTGATGTGGCGACATATCTCAATCAGATCCCCACAGAGCAATTTCCACAGGAAGATCAGATACAGCTGGAAGAGCTGCCCCAATGGTTAGAGATATTAATGTGTATCAATAGCCTCCCCGGCGGTAAGGCCACAGGCCTAGATAGTATACCCCTTGAATTTTATAAAAAAATTCAACTCAATTGAAAGAGTGTATGACGCAGCTGTTCACACATGTCTTTAAGGGGGAAACCACCAGACTCCTGGTCACAAGCCAAAATTATAGTTTTTCTTAAAAAAAATAAAACACCGACAGATTCTGGGTCGTTTCGACCCATAACACTAATTAATACTGACAGCAAGATTTACTCCAAATTGTTAGCAACACGCCTGGCCTCTGTAATCCATATGGTCATCTCTAAACAACAGCATGGATTTATACCTGGACGAGGGACAACCGATCATATCAGAAGGGCTATTACACTTCTCGATGCAAAAAACATCACTAAAGATCCAATAGCGCTAATATTATTGGACGCAGAGAAGGCCTTCGACAGGGTCTCCTGGCCCTTTTTATGGGAGACTCTGTCGAGGGTAGGAATTGGAAAGGGATTTCTGCAAGCCTTCAACATGCTTTATTTCCATCCCACCGCTAGGCTCTTGGTTAATGGAGAACTTACAGATACATTCAAAATAACCAGAGGTTCCCGGCAGGGCTGCCCAAGCTCGCCATTGCTATTTGCAATATACATTGATCCCTTCTTACGCCAGCTAGAACGTAACAATGCTATCAGGCCCATTGAAACTAACGGTTGGGAAACCAAAGTCCTGGCATACGCCGATGATATCGCTCTGGTGACCCCTGATCCTGAGGTAGCTATTGGCGAAATAGAGGTAGAGGCGGCAAGATTTGGCTCGCTCTCTGGGTATTCACTTAACCGCAATAAAACTCAAATCATTTGTAATGAGAATGTTTTGACTAATGATGACCGAGTAGTTAAAAAAGCAACATATTTGGGCATAGATATCACAGCAAACACCGACCATATTGTTAAGGATAATATTGAGCCACTAATTGCTCAAATTAAACCAGAATTGACGAGACTGCACAACTTACACTTATCCATTATCGGCAGATGCAATATTGTCAAAATGTTGTTCTTCCCGAAATTCTTATACTTGTTGCGCACAATCCCTTTAGAATTTGACACTAGGGGCCAGATGTATGAAGGAACATTTTTGCGAGTCCTTAATAGCGATTTTTAGAGAATCGCTATTAAGGACTCGCAAAATGCTATGTAGGTAGGAATCGCAATAATAATTGCGATTCCTAAACATTCCTTAATTGCGTATCGCAAATTGCGATTCGCAATTAAGGAATCCCTTCCCATTCATTCCTATGGGCCAGGAGGCACATAGGATTGAATGGGAATTGCATGCGCAATTTGTGAGTACCCAATAGGTACTCGCAAATTGCGCATGCAATTTCAAGGGTGAAAGGGTGTCAAAAGGACACCCTGTTGCACCCCTGAAATGTGCATGTGTGCACATGTGGCGCACATACATGCCCTAAGGGCACGTCTGTGCGCCACATGGCACTTTGAAAAATGCCAAAATATGCATTTTTCAAAGAAATCGCAAATTACCACCAACTTGAAGTTGGTGGTAATTTGCGCATTTCTTAAACCAGAAATCGGACAACTTGGGTGCTTCCTGCATTGCATTTAAGGCATCGCAATTTGCGATTCCTTAAATGCATTCGCAAAATAGGGAATCGCAAATTTTGCGATTCCTTATTTTGCGATTGGGATTTTTCTTCTCTACATTGCACAATGCTATTTTGCGGACGCAAACGCTGAAATTCTGCGAATTTCAGCATTTGCGATCGCAATTTAGCTTGCTACATCTGGCCCTAAATGTCTTAAAGGAATTGAAGACCTATTCTCCAGATTTATCTGGGGATATGCGAAGCCTAGAAGAGCATTTAAATTCCTTTCTTTACCCAGGGAAAGGGGCGGGCTCGCCCTACCAAACATTAGACTTTATTATTGGGCCACTACCATATTGTATAATTTAGTTCTTATCCAGGAAAAACCAAGAGAAAACAGGATAGAAGAGACACCATCTCCATTTGAGCTTGTCATGGGGATAGAAGCATGGGGATGGGTTTGGCGGCACCTGAATGACAACCATTTCAAGAAAGTGTGCTTCAAGACATTACAAGGCGGATGTAGGATTATGAAATCTGTTCAGAAACTCATTGGGTTGGGCCGTTTGAATTATTATACACCACTTTGCAATAATCCTATCCTGCCGGAGATTTTTAAAGGCTCTATAATAGAAAGATGGAGTGAAGCCGGTTTGACCAAACTTGGAGCTTTTTTTCTCCAACAGGGCTGGTCTCATTTGAGAACCTTCGAGAATGGTATGGGTTAGATAGGAGAGATTTTTATAAGTTTTTGCAAGTTTGAGATTTTTTGATCAAGAAAGGGGGGGGCCCGATAGGGTTCACTAACAATGAAACTATTGATAAACTTAGAAAGAATAGAGATTTATCTATAGGCGTTGTTTATGATTTTTTTAATTCATTAATGCCAGATGACATGGAAACACGAGCTTTAAAATGGAAAGCAGAGATTGGTACCCCAGAAAATCTATTTTTTCACTCAGCTAATCTAGCACAGAAGATTTTAGTACCAGCCCGACTACAGGCTCAATACTATAAATCATGCTTCTCGCTTTATTACACCCCCAAAAAAATTGCTAAATCGGGAGCGGGAAGAGGGACAGTCTGTCCTCGGTGCACTTTATACCAAGCAGATCTTAGTCACATTTTCGCTACCTTTGATGCTTTGGATAATTTAAAGCGAGAAATTACTAGCTTCTTTAATGAAGCGCTGGGGATTGACTGCTCCCTCTCTCCGACGTTAATTGGACTGGGGGTAGATCAGGATTTACAGGGGAAACCTGGAGAAAAACTAGTGTTTATTGACATGGCAGTTTTGCGTCTATGTTTAGCATCTGCCTGGTTGGATCCAAATCCACCAGGGTTTCAGCAATGGCTTTCCCGACTACTTGCGAATTATAACCTGGAAAAAGCTATTTATGCAAGGAGGGGACCACGCTCCCGAATTAAAGGTCGAGAAATCTGGGCGCCATTGACCAGATGGTTAGAGAACAATGAGTGAATGATTCAAAATAGCTCATAAATTTGGAAAGCTATTAGATGATGACCAACTCCCCGGGGGGGTGGGGGGGCTAGGGGTCGAGGGGGGGGCGTTATTCGGGGGCGGGGGTGGGGTGGAGGGGGAAAAAATAAATTACTAATGCAGTATTTTCTTGTTTTCTCTTGTTTCTGCCTTCTTCTCTTGATTTATTTGTCACATACATTTTACGGCACTGTGTTGCAGCCTGTTTATGTTCAATTATAGTGTTATCTTATTTTGTATTGCACGGCACTGTTGAATATATCAGTTCTATCACTGCATTAATAATAAAAAATTTTTTTTTAAAACAGTTGGAAATATCACAGAAAGGTACTCCCCAGAAAATAGTGTTTAACATGTAAAAGTTTCCTCTTTAGATCCCCACGTAGTCAGGGTCTTCAGGCTGGTCGTTTGGGCTGGCGCTAAGTCAGTCAGTAATATAGCATGACCCACTGCTGAAGTTATCTTGTCACGTAACTGGATTGGTCCACGATGTCCTCTCTCCTTCCGGAAGCTCTATAAGTACAGGTCCTCAGAGCAGTCACTTACCTGCCAGGGCTGGACTGTACTGAATACGCAAGCGCTTGCACCAAGATCAGAATATTCAACCTACGCTTTAAAGCAGCACCTGTGTCTCCAGGCTGCAGTGCTGGGTTCATTATCCATACAGGCAGCCCCATCATAGTGACCATCTCACTGGTCCCTTCTGGCTGCACCCCCAGCCTTTCCCCAATACTGGTTGATCAGTGAGGCACTAGTGACCGGAGGCGACCTGCAGGCGTGCGAGCCATCCTTTAAAGCCTCAGCAGGGCCCAGGCAAACCGGCCTCTCACACACACTGGCGCTAGCTGCAAGGAAACATAGCATTTGAAAATATGGATAGCAAAGCCAGACTCAAATGCAGACTGGAAACATAAACGCTGTGAAAAAAATATCCACCTACAAAAATACCAACATGCACCTATCCCATCATTAAGTACCGGCCTCCTGTTCTCGTAGAAGTGAGTTGGGCTAGATTTGGGAATTTTTAAGAGGCTGGAATTATTGTTGGTAGATATTCTTTTACGGTCATTTTTTGTATGCCATAGAATTGGAGCCTTTGTTTCCAGATGAACAAAATGTAAGGCGCCAGCCTTCACCTATATAATAAAGGTGGTGGTAACGTCCACTCTCCCTGGGGCTGACACAAGGGCGCCGCTCACGCACAAGAGTTGTAGAAGGTTCTTGAGGCAGCGTTGCGCCACAGTGCTACCGAAAACCGGCCTTCTGGCCCACCGGGAAAATGCCCGATGCCCGCTACGGCCAGTCCGGCCCTGCCCTGTGAGTGGCATGCAAAAGACTTCTCTAGAATCGCCTCAAAGACCATCCGTGCAGCACTGACAAAGCTGGTATCGTTTTTTTAGCATTAGGCGAGTCAAGTACGTAATTCATCTTTTACTTCATGCCAAGTTTCTTTGCTCGTTCTTTTTGGCTCCAGTCCTCCTCTTCCAAGCTCACTTGTCTCCCTGCATAGTTTATAGACCGCATACATCGGTGATGTCCGCTCTTGTAAATATTACCTTCACGCTTGCTCCCGCCCATCCAGAGATAAAGCAGGTATGAGTTTTGGAAAGACTACAGAGAAAGTGGTCAGTATTGCAGGCATTAAACTATTCTAAAGTAATACAGTGATAGGTTTTCTGAAAGCGTTTGGAAACATCAAATTCAATTTCCTTAATACATAGGACATTCTACAAACTATGAAAATATATTAGATTTCCAGGAGACACTTACACTGCGGAGAATGATTTATTAAAAAAACCATATATACATAGAGAAAATGAGACAGAAATGTTGACTTAAAAGTGAGGAGGAGTGACCCTGTCTCGCTGTCAACTTGTAAATTACAGAGCACCGGATACAGATAGAGCCGGACATGGGATAATTTACTCATGGTAGCACAAACATAAAAGAATAAAGCAAATGCCAGCTGGTTTCATTTAGATGTTAGTATAAAACAGAAGACACTGCAGATAAAACACAAAACATGGAAATCTTTTCTCTGAAAAGAAGTCGTTCAATAGCAATGCTATGCACTTCACAGAGTCCAACCTTTGGCTCAGGAGCCTTCGGTTGGCGCTACTGAATGTTCGTGTGCCAAACACCAAAGCTGTTTAGTCTTGAATGCACCTCATGATTCTTTAATCCAACACCAGACACTCCGTTTATCTCACTCTTGCGGGTTTCTGCTTTCCAGTGGCCGCCGGCACTGATCGGGGGTGGCAGGGCGGGGGGGGGGGGGGGGAGGGACGAGGGGAAGCAGGTGTAAAAAAAAAAAAGGAAATAAATAAAAAACTTACCTTCTCGCCGCTTCCTCACCACGTCTCTCCTCCGTAGTCCCTCGCTCCAGCTGTCACAGGAAGCACACCCAGGCTCCCCATAGCCAATCACAACGCTTCTATGCAGCGTTGTGATCGGTCTGAGCACTGTGGTTCAGCGCTCAGACAGGCAGTGGGAGCCTGGGCATGTTCTCCACCCAGGCTGCAATACAGCCTGGGTGGAGAACATGCAATATGCGCATGAATGTTTGGCTGTCCCGAGACGGCCGGCCAAATATTCATGCGCACCTACAGAGTGTGCCCACCACTCCTCCCCCTGCTCTGAGAGCAGAGCAGTCCCACTGCTTTTGCCTCGCAATGCTGCTGCAGCAGGAACAATAAAGTCGAGTTATCATTTTATTTTTCCTTTATTTCACTGCTGAAAAGCAGTGGGCAACGCTTCTCCGCCTTAGCGGAGGAGCCGCTACTGCTGCTTTCTCCCTTTGTCAGGTTTTTTCCGTCGTTCTCTTCCTCCGTCTTTCCTCCTTGTCTGTATTTTCCTCCTTTACCCTGGGACCAAGTCTAAAGAGGAAAAATAATGCTGGTCCCCAAAAATCAGTGGTGAACGGCTCCACCTGCAACCACCTGCTCAAATTAAGCGCTTACTCCACTAATGAAGATTTACTCTATGGTTTGTAAGCGTTTGCAATGAAAAACAGGGCTACCTCATACAGTTGAATGAGTCAGTCCTGCTGATATTAGATTACCCACTTTGTGTTGTGGAGCTTAGGTTTACAAATCCAACTTTAACACTGCGCGTTGACTTCATCGTGTTTTCAGTTTTATATTGAAATGTTGCAACCACTCATGAGTGTACATATTCATAACCCTAATTTGAGGCAAAACGTGACATCTTGAGGGAACTGCGAGATTGATGACCCAGAGCAAAACCAAGTACTTCTCTGTCCCTAATGGCACACATGTAAAATGTACCATTTCAAACCTGTATTAAAATAAGCAGTGGTACATTTTGGGCATTTTATGTTTTAGGCTACCAAGTCTCTTTCTAGTCAGATGCTATACAACTGTGCTCTTTATTGCTAGTAAATTGCTTTCCATTCTCCTGTCAGGATATTGGCTTTGTGCTCTGTGGATGTTATAAATCTTCCTATTGAAGTTTTGCTAGGTTTGAAGTTTGCCTGAAATTCCTCTCCGTGATGCTTTTGTGGCCCCTTTATGAATTTCATCTGGATCCTGTCAGGAGTCTGACAGGAAACTATTTTGAGGACAATGGGTCAGAAGTGTTGAAAACACTGGGTAGATTTACCACTTGTTACACAATAAGAGGAAGGTGCAGTGGTAGGGCAGTATGTGGTCGTATGGATGACCCTTTCATATGTAGTGCATAGGCTGCGGAACCCAGCCCCTGCATGTTCAGTGAGGTGCTGCTTGGACTAACCAGAAAAGGACTGGTGAAAGGGGAGGACTCAAGGGTTAGGCTCTCCTTAATAACAACTGGGCTGATAACCGGAGGTAGCAGCCGAATGAGGGGTACATGATCTCGGATCTTAATTTGTAGAAATAAAATAAGTTCCTGGGCCCTGGCCAGGAGGCAACTTATACTTGCACTGCCCATTGCCACTGGCAGTTCTGCCAATTACAGTAACAACCAAACTACTAACCATCACACTCATACAAGTGTGACAATTCTGACTATTCCAGGCCCCCAAATCTATACTAATAGCTTTGGCAGCAGGTATTAGTCATTGATAATGTATATAGAATTAATAAACAACAGTTTTTGTGCTGGTCTCCAAATTAGACAAACAGCGCCACCATGTGGCAGAATGTCATAAGTGTAGGTGCTGGCAATTAGTGCGTGTGCCAAACACCGGAAACTACTGGCTCAAATTATGCCCTGCATGATGAGCAGTAAAACTGCACTCCTGAAAACCTCCTCTTTCCCATATATGTCACTAGCAAAAACCTGTCAAAATTTCCAGGTGGGGAAGAGGCCAAATATGAGAAATTATATTAGAAATTTGATGTGCAAACACTAATTTCATTGGTAAGACCTCCTTTTCCAGGGAGCAGTTAGATTGCAACTCTGAATACTAAGATAATTCTGTACCTGGAGTTACTGATACCTATCGTCTCTATAATTGCAGGTGCTGGAATACAACATTAGTATTCTTGGGTCACCTAGAATGAGGGCCATAGTGGATCTCTCCGAGGACACCCCTATAATTTTACTGCAACCCAAAACGAGGAGGTCAAGAGTAACCTACTACTAATAGGCAGAAGGCATACATGCATTAGCCATCAGTGTATGAATTGGGCTGCACATTTATTCATACATGGGGCCACCTAGTCCTTGTGTAATTATACACATAACTTACTTCTATTTTTATATTAACATACTAGTATGCTGAGGGAGGTTTGCAGTTAGGCAATCATGAGAAATTTTCAGATTTTTATCAGAGTACATTTGGGTAATTCTTTAGTAACTCTCCAGGTCAGAAGATTAGACTCAGAAGATTATAACTCCCATTGGAAAGTAATCTTGAGAATCTATAGTTTGGTCATTCTCAAGAAATGATTTTGCCCAAAAGATTCGGTGTCTAGAACATGACATTTTAAGTTTAAGATTACCCATATGAAACCACTGTTGTGTTACGGGAAGCATTGCAAAGGAAATTACACTGTTGACTAGGAAGAGTTTGTGGAAAGATGCAAGCCAGATTCTGGGATAAAGCATGCTTGGAACAAGGCTTAAGCATTTCCAGGGCGAATGGGGCGAGGGAGTGTGTGATGCAGGATGATAACATTTATCCTCTCTGTTTTTTAACTTTGTTTTTGGGTGGTGACAGACTCCTGCACACAGCAGTACTCATACTTTACCCCTTCTAAGATATAATGTAAGAAACCAGTCAATTTGTAAGGAACCAGTCAATTTCCTGTGTTTGCAATGCATATAAATGTAACAGGTTGGGACTTAATATCCCCCCATAGTGTTAAAAAAAATCCCCTGCTTGAACAAAAAACAAATTTACTTTCAGATATGGTACGTATGTATGCTTTTGGAACAGGGATTCTGTGACCTAACAAAAAGGCCAATGTGGATGTTTAATAGTTTTGAAAAGAATCCCAGTATGTGGGTATATCTCTCTTGCATAACACTGCCTAGCATATACTGGAAAATCCTGTCTTTTCCGCTGGATCTCTCATGCTATGCAGATGTATAAGTGGGCCAGGCAAACAGTCGGTCTCCTATCTTGTTCTGTTAGGGCTCACATCACTACAGTGGCTGGATTTTGCTCATGGTTAGCATAAACCTGCTTAGTTGCTGAGTGGTTTTACATGTTTATGTGTAATTCACAGTGCTTAATTTGAGCCGGTGGTTTCTGGTGCTCGGCACCAGCACTTAATTATCAACACCGGCACTTATGACAGTCTGACACATGGTGGTGCTGTTTGTCTAATTTAGAAATAAGCACAACAACAGTAGTTTACTAATTTATTATACATTAAAAACAACAAATACCTGCCGCCAAAGCCACTCTTACAGCTTTGAGGGCCTAGAAAAGTCTGAACTGTCATACCTGTAGGAATGTGATGGTTAGTAGTTGTGTTGGTACTGTTATTTGCAGTTCTTGCAGAGACAATGAGTGGTGCAAGCTGCAGTGGCCCCAACAAGGGCCCTGGCACTTATTATTATTATTATTATTATTATTTTTAAACAAATTAAGCACTGGTAATTCAGAATGGGTACAACTGTGGAAGTGTCACTGAAATAGTTAAAGCAAAAAGTGTGCAGGCTCTCACAATCTCTAGGACATTGTACAGCGAAATCCTATGTGGTGCACAGCTGGTATGCTTTCGAAGTGTTTCTGGAACTCTGCAGAGACGGTGCAGCACATTACCTATTGACTAAAGAAATGCAGGGTCCTGTGCATCAGGGATCTTTAACATGGGATCTTTAACATGGGATCAGGAGGACCAGATCCATGCCAGATTTTAAAGCTATTCCCATAAAATAAACTTACATTTAGTGAATAAAGATGGAAATCATTTACACAATCACTAGTAAGACTGAAAATGTGGCATAGAACTAGCTCTCCTGGTACTATATTGACCACCACCATTTTACATATTCCTGCTTGTTGCAAGCTAATCATCTGCATATCTTTCGCTTGTATTAAACACAACTCACTTGCCAAATTTGAATTTCACATTCAGACAGGGGAGTATCAATCAATAGTCCAATTTGTGATGTGTCATCTCTGTTAATGCTAAAGTCACAACTGGTCCCTAGAAGTTAACAAGAGAATAAGGAAACTGCAACTGCTACATCACATTACTCACAGGTACTTGCAAAAGTCTTTCAAGGAAAGGTGTATGTTTAACCTTCAACGTGCTTGAGTTTACATCTGGCGGTCATATGGCAATGTTTTAATGGAAATTACTTCAAGATCAAATAACTTTTGATTTTGAAAGGCGTCACATACAGTATCTGTCCACTGCATTCTCTCGCTGTGTGCTTCTGATTGTAATCTGAATGGAATAGTCTTGAAGTTAACAGTAACACATTGACTTTTCATTGTTCGGTTCATGGTACTGTTAGTTGTCAAATAGTGCTCAATGTTGGACAGAACATCAAGAACATGTAAACAGTTTTCTTTATGACTTAAATAGGTGGCTCAACCAGGTACTAACCAATAATTCAACTTAACAGAGTTAGTATGACTCCTTGTTTTTGAGTCGTCGGGATATGCTTTGTATGTTCTTTGTGCCACTCCATCTCCTCTTCACCCATGTCCCGGTCAGGATAAGCCTGTAGTCTGTCCTTTGGGCACTCCTCATAATAGCTTTGAACATATTTTCCAACATACCAGCCTCTGTATTCCTCTGGCGTTCTGCATTCCAGCCCATTGTAGTTCACGGTGTAGTGGTGCTTCAGCCAGTAGAACAAGTAGTGGATGTGGTAGTCACACTTCCAGGGATTGTCGCGCAGCCACAACTGTCTCAAGAAGTACAGGTCTTCCAGCACTCCATATTGAAAGTTGTACAGGTTGTTGTTTGATAGATCTAACTCGTGCAGATTGACAAGACCTGAAAAGGCAACTGATCAAAAAGCATGAAAAAGGTCAGTGGTGGTAGTTGTTGAAAATAAGCATTTAAGTCAATTAAACATATCGCTTTGAGCTAGGCGACACTGCATTGTTGACTAAGATTATATACAATCAATCTATAGTCGGTGAAAATCTCACTACGTTAACGCCATCAATGAAGACATTGCAAATAATTTCGTTGATTTTTCTCTAAATGTATTGACATGGAGGCTCTTAAAAAAACTTTGTTTATTTGAGTGTTCCGGCAGGACATCAACTAGTTGAGGTTTTAAGGATGAATTTGTGAAAAAGGCAGGATTCTGACTCCTTTTACTTTGTTCTGCCTAACATTGGATCTGCGGATACCAGCACATGTGAACATTTAATGAAGAATAAAGCACAGCCCCAGTGTTTTAAATAGTGTCATCACAAACAGTCAAACAATGTGGTATAAATTAGAAGCAAGTGATCTAATCCATAGACTAAAAATAGTTTTGATTACATCGACTCTATTAGTGCAAATGCACTTTAATGAGAGGTAATAAGCGGTTATATCTAAAGTACTAGCCCTAGTGACTTCTATCATTAATCATTAGAAAACTTAGGACTGTATGATTTTATAAAGATTATCACATTGCTGGATAGTTATCTCATGATGCACTTTGGCTCGCTTTTGCAGTTTATGGGAACCTTCATCAGGATATGAGCACTGCCAATTATGAAATCAATTGCCAGTCTTTCTTCGCCTGCAGCATAGCCAGAAATTGGCTAGATTACACACAGCTGTAACGCAGACACTACAAGTCTGTAATTGTGAAAAGTCCCAAGACTAAATCTAGCGGGCTGTTTTGTGGTGTAAGCAGAATGAGTCTACAACGGTAACATGGTGCCAAGCTAGATTTCTCAGACTGAGAGACTCGTCCAATACGCATTAAGTTAGAGTTGCTTGCCCCAGAAACATGCATGCAGGAATGGAGAAAGTAGTCTAGAAGTACAAAACTGTAAAAAGTTGCCTTTAACAGAAACTACGGAGCAGCCTCCAGTGGTGGCTCCTCTACTAAGGTGGAGGAGCATCGCCCCACTGCTTTAAAGCAGTGCATTGGAAAGAATAAAATGATAATAACGTGAGTTATTATCATTTTATTTTTTGTATTCCAGTTGCTGCCAGGTTAGGGTGGGCGGGGCAGGGGTCCCGTGATGTCAGGGAGGAGGAGGGGTCTGCTGCACCTTAAGTGCACATGACTGTATGGCTGGCCTTCTCGGGCCGGCCAAACAGTCATGCGCACTTCGCATGTTCTCTACCTAGTCTGCATTACAGCCTGGGTGGAGAACATGCGCAGGCTCCCTTTCCCTCTCTGAGCGCTGAACCACGACGCTCAGACCAATTACAACGCTGCTATCAGCAGCTCCGTGATTGGTCAGGGAAGCCTGGGTGCTTCCTGTTCCTGCGAGGAGAGGCGGCGGCTGCCAAGGTGACCAGTAGGTAAGTTTTCTTTTTTTTGTCTCCTAACCTCCCCCCCACCCACCACCGTCCCCTACCAGCTGCCACTGGCAGCTTAAAAAACAATCTGCTGAGAGCCATCTGTTATAATGTTGAACAGGGAAGAGTCTAGTGGTCTGAACAGGAGTCTGACAGGATTTGAGAATATGAACAGCACAGTATAACTAGTGCGGTGGTCATGTTATTCTCGAGGTCGATCAACTCTATAATACGAGCCAGAGACTTTAATCTGGCGATGGATGGGACAGTTGATATATCTACCATGATGAGGGGTTCATCAGGAGATTTTAAGGGTGACATGAAGGACCTGGTTAAGGAGTTGGCCCTGGTAACCATATGGAGAGCAAATAACCAGAAGGAGAAGGACTTCTCCTTTTATTCAGACATGCACCACACATACTCCAGAATAAACATGATCCTATTTTCCAGTCATATTGTGCAGGGGATTAGGGAAGCAGAGCCTGGTAGGAACACTGTTTCTGACCATACCAAGGTGAATGTAAAGATCAAAGGATGGTTACCCCTGCACGGGTAGAAATGCTCAAAGTTGGGCAGATAAATATTGCAAGATGCTGTCTTTTGAGCAGAAATCTATCTAAAAAAAAACTATGGATGTCTACATATAATTCAATACACCTAGAGAGGTCAGAGTTTCCTCAGGAAGAGAATTTTTATTAATACCTTTGGTGCCGTTTGACGAATCTTCAAAAAGAATTCCAAAAATAGTTAATCCACCTTGGCTCCTTCCTGGTAAGTTCTGCGTTGAATCGTCAACCAGGAGCCAAGAAAAAAAGGGGAGAGGGTCCCAAAAGTGCGATTTCCCATGTTAATTCCCATAGGAAACTTTGATATCCAATACATAAAAACAGCTTAACGAATTTAACAAAATTTGGCAAAAATTTAGAACTTTACTCAAAAAGGATGCTTTTAGTGATTTGGTGTGAATCTGTTCAGCTGCTTTCAAGAAATTAGTGTTTAAAGAAGGGCTCTAGTTTATCGACTTGGCATTTATGCTGTTCAAGAAACAGATTGCAGTGTCTTGGAAATCCCCAGCAGCCCCTCATGTGTAGTGTTGGATCTGCATTTTGTTAAAGTGGGCGAAGGCAGAATATGCTGTCTTTGCAGAGACCTGTAGATGTGGTAGGACCAGAACTGGGGTAATGACTTGGTACCTCAACATTAGAAATCTGGAGGCAAAGAACGACATGCAACCCCCTTAGGCGTCCCTCTGTACATCCCCTGCTATGTACTTTCCTATGGCTCACTGCAGGGGCTGCTGGTAATGAGATGGTACGATCTGAAATGAATCCTGCTAGTGGCATTGCAGTATGCTGCACTGCCTTTAACAGTCTAGAATCGCTCACAGTGTCTTTGGCTCTCTCGCGCTGGATTACGGCCCTTCAACGCAAAATGCATGGCAAGGTACTCATGGTGGCGAAATATTTTCTGTACCCAAACACATGTTACAACAACTCCTCCATCGTCGGGAGGGACATAATAAGCTGGCGGTTGTAGAGTAGCTGTCCCCCCTGCTTTGGACGCACCTCATAAGACGTTTCCACTACATATATAGTGGCATCCGTTTGAGAGATGGTGATCTGTATCCTAACTGTACTGCTGAATATTTGGCTAAAGTCAGGAGTCAAATGGGCTAACTCCGCGGTGCATGTTTTGTGTGCCGGGGTGGGTCCTGGATGGTTCGTTGTTATTGTTTTATGTTGTACAACCAACAAAGAAATGGGGAAATAAGAGGGGCTCTGCTTGGGCATGACGGGGTTAAAGCTCAGAAAAAGTTAGGTGTTTCTGGACGGTTGGTGCAATAAGAGTTCTGCAGTACCAAAACAAAATCCAAAATGGCCACATGTGATTGGTGGAGGGAGATTTTCTCCTGTCGACCATGTTCTGAATGGCTGGCCCCACCAATGAGCAAAACATTGCGGCCACCATTACAGGACCAAGAGACATGGTCCCGGAGTCCTGAATTTCAAGAAAAAATGCCACATAAAGGGGCACACGCTCACCCCCAGGCACAACCCAGTAATTAAAATTAATAAGTCATCTACTGTTGATCTCAGCAGGCACTCCCATGTGATACTGCAATGCTGAAAATAATAATAAAAAAATGGTATGAGCAGTCAGGGCTTGGTATCCTGTGGGGGAATGGCGCATGTCCTGGGCCAAGCTCCGCTCGATCACCGACCTTGAGCAACAGGGATTGGCCATCCTGCGGTGGGTTGTACAAATCCCTGCTTTGCACGGTCGAGCTCACAGGAGATGACTGCAGAGCCTGTCTGAAGACTGTGCGCAACAATGTTCGTCCGCTCCCAGGCACTTTGTCGTTCATGCCAGGGAAGGGGCGCGGGAGGTTTGGGGGCGGGGGTGGATTGTGCTGATGTAATGTGTGGCACTACAGTACTCCCATGATACCGGGAAGAAGCTACCCCAGAAAATATGGGGCAAAATTGGTATTTGCCCGTACCTATAACAAAAAAAAAAAAAAGAAAACAATGTCTAATAGTGAGAAAGAGGTGGCTCGGACAAGAGCCTTTGTGTTAATAGTGCGCTGGGCGCACTTAGAGCTAGAACTAGATACATTCCTTTAAGTTGTTTAGGAAGATCCTGTTCCATTCTGCTGTGAAATGAACTCCATCTCGTCTGGAGATACAAGGCATGTCGACATGGATGTTATTGTAGTAGAAATTACTGAGATTTCTCAATTTGTGGACATACTTGGTAATGCCACTACCATTTCTCCCTTTTACATATGTTGGACTAGACAACGGCAGGTAAGAGAAAGTGATTCATCAGCTCTACCAAGGTTTCCTTCATTTGAATGATTGTGCCCAAATCATTTCATCCACAGTGCATCATCATGCTATAACAATTCTAAATGCTTTCAACCATAGGTAGTAGCTGATACCAGTTCATTCGTCTGTGGCACATCAAGTAATGTCCTCTTTGAGAAAGCCTTGATGTTTGTCAATGCTAAAGTTTTTCCCATAGTTACAAACCCCCAGCATTACCCCATAATCCAGATGCAAACAATGATGGTGGTATCCTAGTGTAAAGCACAGAAGGTGTCTACAGCAGAAAGACAAGTGTGCTGGAAGAGTATGTCATTTGAGGAGACAAACATTCAGTATATTTCTTAGCTTCCTCATTGGTTGCTCTTATTGTGGAACAACAGTCCTTTGGGTAGCAAGTTCTTTTCATAATTGTGATTGAAAAACAGGGACTGCGAACTATGGAGTTTGCTGTTATTTGTTTAAAGTCATTACCAGAACAAGATGGTGTCCAAAGACTGTAGTACTTAGAGCCTGCTGTGGAGCAGAGTATGCTTGATGAACCTTTAACCTGGAGCAAGCACTTGACATGTGCTTACTTGGTTGCCTAGGAAATTAGAATAAAGTAGTGGGGGAGGGTTCACTGTTAAGTGGATATGAAAGATTAACTGCAGTTTGACAAGTGATTTTGTATTAAAGTTCAATTAGAATATAAAGTGACAAAAGGCACCAAGTGTCTAGAAACGTGATAAGACAAGAAAATTCATCACAGTCAAACCAAAAGGCTCTTGTACAACTACCCAAACCCTTTTCCAAGTATAAGACACCTTGTGAGGTCACAGTATTTGGTGAATGTAGTACTGCAAAACGTCATCCTTACATGGTAGAAAAGTGCAGCAAGTATGGCTTTTTGTAGTGGAGTACTTGGACCTTGAGTATAACTGTAGCAGGTTAGGTTTAGGGACAGTTGTCTCTCTAAAAAGGGCAGATGAAATGATGATACAGCTTGAAACTGTAAAAAAATGTAGAGGCTTAACTTGTTGTATGCATGAATTATGACTGAAGAAAGTAGCCTAGCAAAAGGCAAAGACAAATGGAAGTAACTCGCCCTTGCTTCCTAACACCTCTATCTGAAAACTCATAACCAGTGTCCACCCACACAGGCCTTAAGGCAGTGAGGCAACTCTAAAATGTCACATCTGAAGGCATGTTCACTTTTCTCTTTTACACTGTGATAAAGAAACCTACATAGACCTTTAGAAACTCCTTTCACAAAGGGTCCGAAAAGTAGGCTGCAGCTAGGCTTGCCAGAGGGGTGAGAATCACCTCAATGTGGGTGAAAACTCCCTTACCGCCTTTATCTACTGCACATGACATGAGCAGAAACAGCAGTTTAACCCAGGGAAAAGTATGTGGAACACTCTATTAGTGACTCCTGAATACATGTGAAATTAACTCTGAAACTAGGCCTGAAAGCACTGAAAATGTGAATTTGACAGCTGGAGACATGTTCACTCTCATCTGTTATATCCTGGGAAAGAAACTGAAGCTCAACCCACATGGAACTCCTTGGAAACTCCTTTCACAAAGTGCCTGAAATGTAGACTGCAGCTAAGCACGCCAAAGGGATGACAATCACCTTTAGAAAGTTAAGTAAAAACGTACCACCTTTGTTATCTACTGCTCATGACTTCGCGGTACAAGTACTACATCTCAGCAAAAAGAAACAGCAGTTTAACACCGGGGAAAAGTACATAGAACATCCTGCAAGTGACCTCAAAAACCTGAGAATTGAAGTATGAAACTAGGTTTCAAACGTACTGAAAATCACAGTTTGCACCCAGCAGTTCTGCCAGCCGCTTTTATTAAATGAAGCCGAAATGACACTGATGGGTGCAACTTTTACGTACACTACTGAGATTAACAGCTAAGACCAGGAGGAAGCTGCACAAAGGCATTCTAATTTTACTCCTATTACAGGATACAGCGAAGAGTGAACGGGTAGACCTGTCATGAGACATGAAAATACAAGAGTCAAGGCAAAAGGCACACCTGTACAGATGGCTCAACCCTTTACCAAGCATAACCTACCCTGTCAGGTCACAGTTGTCTGTATGTACTCAAGGTGGCACTACACTGTACCTTCCTGACATGCGGGTGCAACAAGCCTTGCTATTAGTAGTGGAGTACTGGCACAAGTTATATAGATAGGTATAGGAGAGTAGATTTACTCTGAAAAGTGGCAATCAAGTGACCATTTAGCTACAGACTGTGGCTGTTTCCCAAAAGACAGAAGGTTTTAATCTATGAGCAGGTCTAGAGGCTTAATTACTTGTGTTCAACTTGATGACTGAAGTAAGTCTTCAAGCTAAATGTTAAAGCATTGTTATTGTACTAGAAGGGGGCCCTTTCACTACAAACTCTAATGCCATCAGAAAATGCACACACCTCTGCACTATGGTGCAAGGGTAACTGCATTAGTGTGTGGCAGTCAAATGTTGAGAAAAAGAGAACACCATATCTTGGTAGTTATACTATTTCCACTCTTTTTGATTTGACAGAATGCAGTGGATGTAGTGTAGTGTAGTTCCTATATAACCTATACAGGATCTGCGCGTTTGGATAACATAAACTGTGGGATTGGTGGCGGACTGATTCCGTGCACCCCCACCGGATACATTAGCCTGTCTGTATCAGCTAGCTCACAGTGCCACTATAATCTCCTCTTACCAGGGAGAGAATAGATTCTGGCAACCTCAGAACATGACAACCCTGATCCCTCAGAATCGTGGAAACAATATACTACCTTTCGCTCAGTCACTCGTGCTCAGTTAGTTTGTCTCAGAGAGATACACAGAATAAACAGGCTGGGCGTTTTCAATAAGAATTTATTAAACAGTTGTTATTCTAGTGTAGAATAGATGAGCTGCAACAACCATTAGATAGTAGCAGAGATATATGATTAGCAATACTACGAAAGTAAAGGGATGGTAAAGTTCTACCATCTTGCAGAAATCATGAATCTATACATGTACATAAAACACATGATAAAAAGTGCGTACTCCTACAATGCCTCCCTAACTAGATGTACCTAAATGTACCTAGCATCTGTGTAGGTGTTATGCCAAGAATCCCTCTAGGATCTAGTCAACCCCATTACCTTAGAATGAGAGAATATGGGACCCAGTCCTGGTCTCGAGTTGGACACCCCACGAGGGATGTTAGACCACTGCGAGCTGGAGTGTCTGCATGCAGGAACCTCAGCGTCTCTGGTCAGTGTGTCTGCCGGGAAGTCTCGGTCTCCTCTGTCCTTCTAAGCAAGATGTGATGTATATATACCCATAGGTCTCCCCAGGGGTCTTACCTTGCTGTGTCGGCCTAAAGGATGACGTCGGGCCTGAACTTTATAGAGATATTATACAGGAGATGTTCGTCCTGCTGTTAGTCCTGCTGTGCTTCCAAGAAGCCTCGTGCATAATGTATGAGATTCGAACTAGGGGAAAACCAGCGTTCTGAATGCAGTGTCGTATCTAGGTAAAAGGTCAGTCCCTAAGAACCGTTATGTATGTAATGTAGGGAAGAATATAGGTGAAAGGTTGCCATGTTACCTGCGCCTATATAGTGTGCCTTAATGGAATATAACACCCACTCCTCTTCCGACTGGACGACATATGTAACTTATTACCATACTACTAGAACTAGCCGAACTAGATATTGGTACGCACAAAGTTAAAACTTCTAAAAAATTTCTAAAAAACTTAAAACTGTCTAAAAGAATTTTTGCAAGCCATAGCTCTAAAGTGTCCTTAGTTATAGTCCGAAGCACTATAAGCATTAGAAAGCCATGTATGCTCAATAAGTGAAAGGAATGTCAATTTTTGTTTTGAGATCCAAATTTGAGCTTTGTTTTTAAAAAAGGGCGAATTTCTTCCAGCACACGACGAGCCAAAAAGAGTCAAATGTTTGTGTCCTGGCTGGTAGACGCAACATCTTTGTTGCTTGCTTTCGCAGTAGACGGCCCCTGTAGCACCTCGCAGAGTACGTCAATTGAGCACAGATGATGGTCCACACTGTCCGCAGCCGGTGCTGGGGCATATTGTGCACCGTCCAAAGCCTGGGTGTCAGAGGAGGAGCCGGTGTCCATACCAACAGATGCTGTTACTACCTGTGGGGGCTCAAGGAATGCCGCCATCAACATCGGAATACGCTGAGGACACTGCAGAACATGGGCCGTTATTGGGTCCAGTAAAGCATTCACGTCCGGTTGCGCACATGATGGGAGTGTCAAACAAAGGTCTAACACGCATTCTTCTCCGCAAAACAGGCATCGGAGGACAGGTAAGATGCAGTCCATCCAGACTGGTTGAAATGACAAGAACCAAGATGCACTTAGTTCTCTTAGGCGAGGCGTGCCTAGATGTTGTACCATGCGGTCACAGTATCTACGCTCCAGGAGTGCTCTTTCCATCTCCTTGGTGACTGGGACGTCCATTGCGTAGCAGATAGAAAACAATCAGGATACCTGCCATTAGAAACAGGATTAGCAGAAGTCCTCCAAAGATGCTTCCGAATACGGAGTGTATGAAGTTTGGTATAACTCCAAGTACCGTCTGAAAGGTGCTCAGAAGTCCAGAACCTATGGTCTTAAATAGGTGGACAATGCCTGTCTCATCAGACATGTTAAAGATACGATTTACCATTTCTGTGAAATGGAAAGGGCAGTTTGTATGAATAAGCGCCTGTATCTCTGCCGAAGACCTTGCGATCTGGAGATCAAAAGTCTCTCGAGTGGAGGTTAAGGGCACAGACTTCTGTAGAAGCATGGCTTTCATTCTGCTTAGAGTATCAAACCGTATTAAAGAAACATTCAGTGAAGGCCATAGCGGCGCCTCCCTGACTGTATGTGATGGTGGAAACAATACTTGCATACAACAAGTAACCCTGGAGCTCACGTTTACCAGATATGCGCTGCCCGGGAGCATTCCGCAGCAGCCTTGATTGTTCAGCATCAAGTAACTCCCATTTGAAAGTAGCCTGAATGCTGGAGTAATCACTGCAGCTGGGGCACCCCTCAAATGGCAGGAGAAGTTCGCTACAGAACCATTACAAGCCCCGTGCAGCATTATATCCTGGCATATGAGTGATCCACTTAAAGTGTTCTCACAGTTTGTACCGTTTAGAAACACTTCTCGATCCCCACTCCGGCATCGAAATCTGTATGGTAATACCCATGATTCCTTAATGTATTCCTTACCCATTTCTTCATATCTGCCTACCTGCTTTTGTTCAAGGCAATACTGAAACTGAAAAGTAGTGACCGGTAGAGTTATGTGGCCATGGATTAGCCATTCTGTGGACGGTGATTCTGCCACTGTGAATGCTAATCTATCCAGTTTTTCGATACGCAGCATTGTATATTTTGCTCCCCTTTGTGCCGTTTCTATCTGTTTATCTGTTAGATTGTATTCAGAAAACAGAGACGTACTGTTGATATAACGCCAAGGCACGTAGCCTGCATGCAAAGATTGCAGCGTCCAGCTTAATAACATAATAGAACGTAATTGAGATTGCCCGTGTTGTAATATGGCCAAATCTTGTTCTAGTATGTCTATCGCAGAAGATACAATGTTGCCTAAGGAATATATCCTGGAGGTCAATGTAGTTAACCCATTGTCTACCACTGCTAGAGATGTTTCTAGATTTATACGGTCTATTTCCCGTAATGTCTCTGCGGCCTCTTGTTGGGATATTTTCCATATTTCATTATAGACAGCATAATAGAAACCTTTCTGACGAGGCTTCCTGGGACCTAATAAAAAATCCCTGAGATCCACATCCTGTGATAGTAAGGATAAGTGTTGTTTCACCTTTGTGAGTGTTGAGGTTTTTAGCCAATCAAGGCACAACTTCCCAACACTGTAGGATGTCACTACCCGTGGATGTTCTCTCTGTACATAGCGTGGATCCGGCCTATGGATAGCGAAACCTTCGGTTTTACCCATGAATATCGCCTGTCAACTATTCGTGTCTGTGGGCCAAATCAACCATTTTTTCTAATTGGGTCTGATCTGTTGTATTGTATGATGCCATTCAACGTAATCTCTTCCTGTGATGTTATGTTACCCTCGGTGTGTGATGGAGTTGGCAGCCGAGGTGTATTCAAGTCTTTGTTCTTGGCAAGTCCAAGGCAAGACGTCTGTTGCACTGTCTCGTTCAAAAACATGATTTGTTGGGGGATAAGACATGCTCTAAACAAAGCTTCTGTTCCCTGAACTTGCCATTCTCTAGTACCCGAGACTGATTTTAAGTCTATGGTGTCTTTCCATAAGTCGAAACCTTGTTCAGACAACTGGGCAATAAAGGAAGCAGAGTAAATCTGTTTGGTGTTTGTTAACATATTTTTCTGTGCTGATGTTGGTGCAACCTTATAATAATATGAGGCTGGGTCAGACATATTAAACCCTGAAAAATATGGAAACTTTTGTGTAAATGTTTTTGAACTGCCTTTCGGCGGTGTTGGACAATGTTCCCACTGGTGGTAAGTGAACACATTTCTAGGATTAGCAGATTTATGTAAAAAGTGATGACCATAGTGTTGATAACAATACATTGTTTCGAAATCTGATGTGCTTTCCAATGTTTCACTATTAGAAAATGCAGCAGATTTTTCCAAATCAGACAACATGTTATTAACAGTTTCAAATTCCCAATCATCGGAACATGTACTTGAGGTAATGATGTCACTCAATGATATTTTAAATAAATGAGGAATTCTTAAAAGTTCGGTCGGACCAAATATATCGAAATCAACCTTGTCCCAAACTATACCATCAGGTATAGGAACTGCTGTAATGTTCACTGATGTTCTCTTTGTTCTAGATGAGATGATTGGTGTGGTTTTAAAATTAAGTTCACCTTTTGGGCTGCAGAGCTTTGTCGAAGGTACTTTCCATTAATAAGCATGCTAAAAACTATTACTAAGCCTACCCAGAAAAGAAAGAAAAGTATCCCGGTTATTACCCATAGTTCTACCCAAGGTGACACCAGGTAAGTCTTTTTAAGAAATTTCAGAAAGTCTTTAACTTGCTGCTTGCATGATTTTTGCACTGGCGTCGTTTCAGGTTCACTTGGATCCAAAGAAAACGTATCAAAGTTTATGAAGTAGCCAGAAGCAGTAAGAATCAATTGTTGGTATTGCATCAGGATTTGTAGAAATCGTAGTCTGCTCTTGTCGAGGCATGTTGATGTAGACATCTGTATTTGGTCGAATTGAAATTGGTCTTTCATTTTGATTCTGAATTTGAACTTCAGGTTCAAGGGGAACGGGTTCCATAGCATTATTGCATAGTCCCTCATTCCGTGCAGGAGGCTCTTCGAATGTGATGAGTCTTTCCGTTTGAACTTCTTGAATTGTAGCGAGAGGAGGGCGTCTGCTACTTTGGAGTCCACGTGGCCTACTACTCAGTATCGGCCACATAGTGTGGTTTGATTAGGTCGATTGGGACTAATCTTTTCTCCTTTTTTCCGGCAAGAGGCGGTAGAAATACAGTTCTTGTTCCTTCAACTGCTAGAACCTGTACTGGCTTTCTGTATGATGGTCCAAATTCTTTTTTGTCCGCTATTTTCTCTCTGACCAGATCCCCGATTTTTGGGATCCAGATAGGTCTTGCCGTGACTGATTTGACTTCCCCAGTGGCGGTCTGCTTCATATGGACATTACTTTGTTGTGTCCTGGAATCATTTAGATCCAGTAAAACAGCCAAACGATCATGGATGTCAAAAGGTTTTCCATCCGCCACTGCGCCTTCACAATCAAGATCAGGTACCCACATTCTTGTCCCAAATAGGACTTCATATGGAGTGACCCCCACAGAGAACTTCTTGGCATGATGCTCTCTGAACTCCATACAAATGTTTCACCCAACTTTCACCCGAGCATAATACTCTAGCTGTTAAAGACTGCTTTAAGTCTTGTTTTTTTCTCTCCACAACCGAATTTCCCTCGGGATGGTACGGAGAGGAGTACCGCAATGCTACACCCAATCCTCGCATGGCCTCCTTGTAATCCGGAGAGCTAAACGCAGGGCCCTGGTCAGAATGTAATGTGCCAATTGCGTATGTCCCTATAAAGACTCGCAAATCTTTTATAACAGTTCGAGCGTCAGCCGAGCGTTGGGGCCACACCCATAGGAATCTTGATCAGGAATCCACTGCAACCATGATATACCTGTAAGACCCATCTCTTTGTAAGGGGCCGCAGTGGTCCAAGTAAACATACGCTAGTGGTTTATCAGATATTAACAAAGGTGTCTGTGCTGGACGTGTTACGGTGGAACCTTTCATCTGCTGGCAGATGTCACATTTCAAGACATAGTCTTTAGTCTGCTTTGTTAATCCAGGCCACCAATAGCGTTGTTTCAATAAGGAAACAGTCGCCGTAACTCCTGCATGTGCAGAACCTATCCCTTCGTGTGCTGCTAGAATTAAACCTAACATACGATCCATGTTTGGAATTACTCTATCCCCTACTCCAGGAATCTGAGCAAATGGAATGTTATTGGCATCTAACTTGTAGGAGTACTTGAGTGGAAACCTTTTTGGTACTGCTCTGCTGTTTTTGCGACAAGCATTGACAGCTACCATAATCTCACCGTCTATTCTCGTTTTAGAACGAGTGATTGCAGCTACGGAAGCCGTGCGTACAGCCCCCTTTGCGGCTTCATCAGCCAATTAATTCCCTTCAACGTGAACGCCATCACGCTGATGACTCAGTGTATGTATCACGTGAGCTCTCTGTAGTTCGGTTTTCAACTCCACTACCTGTTCCCATAGCATTTTATGCTTAATTGTGCCACCTTTTGCATCTTTGAATCCGTTTTGAACCCAGTGCTGCAAATATTCATTATATGACTGCACACAGTAAAAGGAATCGCACACAATTAGTGTGGGGAATTCTGGATCTGTATTTACCAGTGCCAGTATCAAGGCTTTCAACTCTGCCAGTTGTGCCGTGCAGTCTCCTAGAGATTGCGTTTTTGTGCAACTTGGGGTGAACCTTCCATCCCGCATGCGACCTTTAACGATTGCGCATGCTGCGCTATATTGTTGCTTACTTCCTATGGCCGGTTGAGCTGATCCATCAGTGTAAATTATATATTCATACTGATCAAGAGGCATTATTTCATTTGGCAGAGGATATTCTTGTTCGTATTGCAGAAATGCTTGTGTCTTTAAATTTGGGTCATACCTGTATTCTACATCTGTTGCAGTGAGAGAATTAACCCATTGTATCCATCTCGGATGTAAGGCTTTAGCGTTAGAACGCTTGCCTTTGTCGCAGCCTCCAAGGCTGGAACCGGAGTTACTACTATTATTCATTTCCCCTGAGCCAGTGCTCTTTCTCTCACTACAGCAGTCTGTACTGCTGTTAGAATCTTTTCTGTAGATGCGAAGCGCATCTCTGCATTTGTGTACAAATGTGATTTGTATGCAATTGGTACTGTTTCACCTTCATTATATGTTAGATAGGTGTACCCAGATTGACCCGCAACTATACGGATCACCAGGTTGCGTACGTTTACGCGTGTCTGTAAGTGTTTGAAAGCTATCATGTCAGCTTGTAAGGAACGAAGTGTATCCGTGTGTTCCTGTGTCCATTGTTTTACTGAAAAATCAGGTTTTATTAAATCGTAGAAAGGTTTTACTTTTTCTGCGTAATCTAAAATGTATGCTCTACCAAATTTTAGGAGCCCCAGGATTGATTGTAAATTTTTTAATGATTTTGGAGGTTGGAGCAGCACGCATTTTTCAAAAAAATTGTTTGCCAGCTTTTCCCTTCACTTGAAAGCTCATATCCTAAAAACAGGACACTGAGATGGGCAATTTTTGATTTTTCAAAGTTGAATTTGTAGCCCTCAGATGCAAATCCCAAAATTATGGTATTCACTCTGTTCAAGTGCTCCTCTAGGTCATCGTCCGTTAGATAAATATCATCCACATAGGACAATGCCTCTTCATCCAAATTTTGAAGTAACTCAGTTACTCTAGCCGAAAACAACCCTGGGCTGTTTTTATACCCTTGGGGGAGTCGACAAAATTGACCCTGGGACCCTAGCGCTGAGAATGTTGTTAGATACCTGCTTTCAGGTGCTATATTTTGGCAGAAAAATCCATTTGAGATATCAAGTGTCGTTTTATATTTTTTCCGCACAACGTTATTCATTAATGCGGCACTGTGTGCATTTTGGAGTGCAAGTGTTTAAATGTCTATAATCTAAAACTAAACTATATGAATTGTCAGGTTTCATGACCGGGAACAAATGATTGTTCATCGATGAGGTGCAATTTTCGATCACCCCTTGGTGTTCAAGTTGATCTAAGATCTCCCTGACCTGTTTTTTAGCTTCTTGCTTTATTGGATACTGCCTCTGTGCAGTTGGAGTATTTTTAAAGGAATTATGTGGAGGGTTGAATCCTCATCCCATCCAACATGGTTTTTGTATAATGCAGGGGCTTGGGCTACCGCCCACTCCTGCGCATATGTGTGTTGTAGGTGCCTGGGAATATGGTCTGAGAATGCTGGTAAAATTACCGTTTCTCCTTTAGGGCAATCCATGACAAATGCTGGCGGCCAATCTTGTTCAGCTAACAAAATGTCATAGCCAAACGACAAGTTCTCCCAAAAGAGACCTCTAACTGTCCTACATTTGTCCCCCTCCATTTGGAGTGTTATTTCATATAACGTATGAGGGACACTTACCCTAGTATCAGGTGTTTCCACCGTGATATAATCATTCAAATCCGCTGTCACCAGAAATTTCATCAGGTTCTGGCGAGCTATTGTTACTTCTGCCGCACTGTCTAGCATCGTCAGAGCCCATTCCCCGTTCAGTAGTCGAGTCCTCAAAATTCTGGGCATGTCTGACCTTTAGACCTGCAACCTTCTTCTTTTTGAACTGTGGCTTTTACTTTGGTTTCTCTTCTTTTTTTAGAAGTGTAATCTTGAGCGTGCTGCTTGTCTCTGGACTTTGTACGCTCTTCTTGTCTGTCTGACCGTCCTTCCCTCTCTGAGTTTTTCGATGAACCCTGAAAGGAACGAGAGGAACGTGTATCAGTATCCTGATACCTGTCAGGTTTCCTAATATTATCCCTATTCCTAAGGTTATACCTCTTTTCGGAGGGCTCCTGTGGAGGAGATCTACCTCTGGATTGAGATCTGTTTCCTTTAAAGTTTTGTTGTTTTTTATTGTCCAACTTCTTCTTTGTTGAACCAGGTGTCTGCTTAGAAGTGTCCTTTTCAGGACTCCCCATCAGTTGTGGTTTTAAAGCTTTCCCACCCAAACTGTCTCTGCCTAATTCTGCATATGCAGTTTCAATTATTTTCGGTAGTTCGTGTTCCTGTTCTAAAGGACTGAACTCCCTTAGGCGTTGGCGGATAGCCACTGAAGCTGCTTCCCCTTTAATATTAGCTAGTATTATGGCTGATACCTGGGCATAGTTACCTAGTAACTTCACCCCTAAGTTCAGAGCAGGCTCTGCTCCATACTCGTTTTGTATCTGTCTCAATACATCTGGTACTACTGCTAATGACGGGATACCATGAGTTCTGGTATAAATTGCAGCAAAGACTGTACCTCAAGTGGTACAATCCTCTATTTGTGGTGTTATCCCCATGGGCAAGCAGATTGTTAGCATTCTGTGTTTTTCATACGGGGTAGTATTCTGGAATACTGCCTCTGGCTGTGTTATTTTCTGAGCTACCCAGAATGGCATTTGTTCACGTTTTGTGGACATTTTACCCATCACCGCGTGTAATGTTTGTGGTGTGATTTTAGTTGGTGTACTCTGAGTTTGAGTTCCATTTATTGCAATCATTGGTGGTTGGACTGTAAGTGTCCTCATGACAAATTGCGTCAAGTTTCTGTATATTTTTATTAATTCTTTGTGTTGTGTGAGTAAGTCTCCTGGTGGCATTGTTTCAATGTCAGGATGTGGTGTGTAGGCCGTTAATATTGGCCATGTTGCCCCTTCTCTTCCGAGCGGGCCGAGTCTCACTCTTCTTCTTATATGAGGTAGGGCGCCTTTAAATCAGTATAAGTGTTCCTGGTACTTGAGCGGAACCTCAATGTCCACAAACGGACAATATTCCGCTGGTGCATCTCCTTCTGTGTAGGAGTGAAATGTTTTTGTTCTTGCATTTGCTGCTGGGAATGTAACCCACGAATAAAATACCTCTGTTCTGTTTGATTCGTGCGCCTCAATCACGAATACTACAATACCACCCCTAGGTGTTAAACCATGCTCTAGCAGTCTCAGGGTGACCGTATTTCAAAAATTTGGTGCAATGTGTATTGCGTCCGCATCTTCCTCCTCTTCTGAGAGGGGCAGTGCTTGTTTCAGTGGGTCTAAGACCTGGTTAGTCATTGTTTTTAGAACACTAAATAGTTTTTCAAGTAAACCAAGATAAGGTGTTTTTGCACAATTTTAAGAACACTGTGTCCTTTAAGCTTGATTAACCAACAGCCAATAAATAGGATTTTTTAGCCTACTCAACTGTGGCGGAGTTTGTGCCCACCCACTCCAGACGTCTCTGGTGTTTTGTGAGTAGGGGTCTCTGAGAATAGCACGACTGAACTACTCAGATTCTACTGTTAAATAAGTACCCAACCAACGTTGGCGGCGCCATGTCGTGTAGTTCCTATATAACCTATACAGGATCTGCGCGTTTGGATAACATAAACTGTGGGATTGGTGGCGGACTGATTCCGTGCACCCCCACCGGATACGTTAGCCTGTCTGTATCAGCTAGCTCACAGTGCCACTATAATCTCCTCTTACCAGGGAGAGAATAGATTCTGGCAACCTCAGAACATGACAACCTTGATCCCTCAGAATCGTGGAAACAATATACTACCTTTCGCTCAGTCACTCGTGCTCAGATAGTTTGTCTCAGAGAGATGCACAGAATAAACAGGCTGGGCGTTTTCAATAAGAATTTATTGAACAGTTGTTATTCTAGTGTAGAATAGATGAGCTGCAACAACCATTAGATAGTAGCAGAGATATATGATTAGCAATACTACGAAAGTAAAGGGATGGTAAAGTTCTACCATCTTGCAGAAATCATGAATATATACATGTACATAAAACACATGATAAAAAGTGCGTACTCCTACGATGCCTCCCTAACTAGATGTACCTAAATGTACCTAGCATCTGTGTAGGTGTTATGCCAAGAATCCCTCTAGAATGAGAGAATATGGGACCCCGTCCTGGTCTCGAGTTGGACACCCCGCGAGGGATGTTAGACCACTGCGAGCTGGAGTGTCTGCATGCAGGAACCTCAGCGTCTCTGGTCAGAGTGTCAGCCGGGAAGTTTCGGTCTCCTTTGTCCTTCTAAGCAAGCTGTGATGTATATATACCCATAGGACTCCCCAGGGATCCTACCTTGCTGTGTTACTGTGTCGGCCTAAAGGATGACGTCGGGCCTGAACTTTATACAGAGATATTATACAGGAGATGTTCCTCCTACTGTTAGTCCTGCTGTGCTTCCAAGAAGCCACATGCATAATGTATGAGATTCGAACAAGGGGAAAACCCGCGTTCTGAATGCAGTGTCCTATCTAGGTAAAAGGTCAGTCCCTAAGAACCGTTATGTATGTAATGTAGGGAAGAATATAGGTGAAAGGCTGCCATGTTACCTGCGCCTATATAGGGTACCTATATGGAATATAACAGTAGGACAGACCACAGTGTCATGTCATCAATATCACCAATGATGTCATTTGAATATAATATAATGTGTATACATATGTAAATATAATATAGTCCTCCTGTTCAACATAGAGAATCCTCCCTGAACATTGTGGTGGGTGGTGCTTGACTCTTAATAAGCCACAGACAATTTTCCATGGATCATCAGATAGATCATGGCAGGGCTGTGGAGCAGGGGGAACCCACCTACACATCCACATATGATGTGCTTTCCCGAATATAGCTGCCTGTTGGAAAGAGGTGTTAGCCTCCTCAAAATCCATTACTGGGTTCACATTACAGGCCAATGCAGTCACTACTATCTTGGGGCAGTGTCCCCCAGGATGGGAAGAAGTAACCCTTAGTATGGAACCTGGTCTTTCAATTGTTATTAGTTGCTAAAGTGACTATTGCAAGACAGCGAAAAGTACTGTTCATCTCAACGTGGCAGCCGTGGTGCAGAAGAATCTGGAAAACATTGCTGGCATAGGGGATATCTGCACATGTCAAAAAGGACATGGCCAACTATCTGGCTGTGTGGCTGCTGGGTTTGCAGTACATTCAAGGCAAGAGCAGGGAGACAACCGGTCTGCTTAGATTGAGATCCTTGAGGATGTTTGAGTAACTGAAGTAGAGTCTACTCCATTATTAGGCAGGGGTTAGTGGATAGTCTCAGATGTGTACAAGCAATTTATGATACATAAATACCTTAACATTCTGGTCTGTGAAGTCCGTTGCTAGGGTTAGGGGTGTGGGGTGTTGTTATTCCAGGGTGCTCTCTATTCATTCAAGTGTGTGTCCTGTTCCTGTTCTTTTGCCATGTTAATTCTTTATCAGATGTTGCTCGGAAACTACTTGTGTGGTGACTCCGCTTTGGCTGATCAATATGAGCTCTTTCTTTTTTCAGCATATATTTTATCCGGTACAGATATTAAATTAAATTAAATAGTTTTTGCAACAAAAATAACAGAAAGAAGCTTTCCTTTAAGGGAAGTGGAAAGCAGTCACAGGACTAGTGGTCTGACCATTGCTGTGATTGTGAGCAATCTGAGTGAGTCACAATAAATAGGTTGGTCAGACTGTGACCCAGTCCAATTCCTTATAAGTACATACATAGGTCGGTTTGCAAAATACGTTTCAGGGTCTCAAAAAGTAGAGTTGCAGATTGCAAATGCTTTTGACAACAAGAACATCAATACATTTGACCGAATTTTCTTACTTGAGAGGTCCTTTTACCCATGGTTCAGTAGAAGACAGTGGACCTGGAATTCCAACCGAAGGCTGTCTTTTCTCAATCTTTCAGGCTAGTACCTTACTAAGAGCTGCAGCAAGAGCAATACAGTTTGGGCTGTGAATGAACTGGCTATGTGAAAATCAGGAATGATAGAGTTCTCTTCTAAACATTCCTGAACCCAAGACCTTCCACATCTCCCACAGTACCACAGCCCATTCCTTTCTGGTCCTAGGATGAAAGAAAACTGGCTATTCCTTATGGGCCTTCCTAACAGTCTCTTCCCTAGGATCTAACTCAGACCTCTTAAAGGGGATCTATTAATACAGTAGAAATTCTGCTGTCATGCAAATAAGTCACACAGTGAAAATCACAAGCGTATTTACTTTCAATGCACCACGTATCAAAAAAGCAATAGCTACATTGTGCTTTCATTGCCCTAGAGAGGGAAATGAAAAATATTATTCTAAAGTAAGCTATGTAAAGTTTAATTGATCATCGTATGGCCAAATCTAGATGTGGAACTTTTAGTTTTGACTCTTGCACAATGCAGTTTGACATTTGGCCAATTCTGGTGTGAGGTACTAGTGGAAATTTTGATTGGGAGAAAGGGGCCACAGATGTCACTTCGCTTTTTCTAGAGTATGGAAGGCAAATGCAGTAGTGCAGATGAGATCTCATTTCATGGCTGTCCCCCCCCCCCCCTCCCCTCAAGACTCATGACATATTCCTACTTCCCACTGAGCTTGCTACATAACATTTAAGGAAGGGATGCTTTGCAGAAAACTGGAATGTCTGCTCTAAAACTGTGGTGTTCTTGCTTTCACATCTTAAAATGCGTTGCTTATAAGAGAATCTCAAGTTTGTAGTTGACAACTGTTGCTACCTGTTGAAGATCTCGGTACTTAGCGGCAATGCCTATTGCGGTTGGAGCTTCAGCTGGTCATGCAGTTGCCCCAGCCCTACTGAGACTATATACATTTGTTGCCTCAGCACGATGAGAGGTCAGCTTGTGATCTGCATACTAGGACAGAACTACTAATGATTTCAAGCATCATGGTAGGGAAAGGAGGGGATGTAAATCATACAGTTGGCCAACAGGTGAGCTCCCAAAGCCTACCTTTAATAAGAGTGTTCTTGCACAGTCTTTTTGGGAAAGGCTGCTCCCCATAGAAAAGACTTTTGTCCAGTCTGCAGGTTTAAAACTTGTTGCAAACCTGTGCCTTGCAACCGCTTATGTACCAAAATTGCAACATGCAGTTTTGCGTAAAGAGACAATTCTGGCATTTTGCTTACAAATTTGCAAGATGCACCCTTACGTTGTCGCATCGAAGCATCATTTTCAAAAGTACATACTTTTGTGATGGGTACTTCTAACCGCAGATTCCTCCCTATTAGAATATTTCCCAGGCGCCAAACTGACCCAATTGATCTCACTCCTGATTTCCAATTGAGTAGCCAATTACGCAGTTGATCTTGATGTACCCGTGTTCTCCGGACTATCGGCAACATTGCAGTGGGTCGAGGCATTTAAGGCGGCCATACTGTGTATCTTTGGCACTCTTCCAGCTCCTTCTGGCGTGCCTCTGAGACCCACGCTGGTCTTTTCTTCATTGATGCCAGTGCAGATGCCACCAATACCGAAGGGTAATCCGATACTGACACTGATGTTCAACCTCAAAGTGGCATTGGCTGAAACTGACGGTGCGCAGGAGTGGCGCTTGTTTACAACTCCTCTCCTTTGCTCCCTGGGAGGAACAAAGCCTACGCAGATTCGCCCGGTGCCACCTATCGCCGCATGGGAGACATATAAAAAGTTACTGGATCAAGTATAGAACCTGGGGAATATCCTAAAGGTGAGGAATCTGTGGTTAGACAGAGTATCCAACGAAAAGTTGTACTTCTCAATAGGCAGGTAAACTGTTATTCGGTGATTCTGAAGCAGCAGCAAAAGTATCCCCTGCTCATGAACACTAGACAGAGTATCCACCAGAAAGAGTATTCCCAAACATAAGTAACTTGTTCTTCTTTCACTTTCCGTTTTTTCTGCTCTCAATTGTGGTCAAAGTAAACTAGAACTAAACAGACCTGAGTTCCTCTGCTTTTACTTTTTTTTCTGTTACATAGTGAATCTACTTTATTTTGAAGGCATGTTTATGTAAACATCAGCAGCTTAACCTATGCCCATAGCCTGATTTTATAAGCCTCAACACCTACCAGTTTAAGTAACTCTTAGTTAAACTTCAAACATATTTTTGGAAAACATCTTTTCTAAGAATATGACAAAATAGAAAATAATAAACTTTTCCAGAACAGATCTCAAGCTCATAATGTTAAATTTCAGTCAGTTGAGGATTACCCATATCTGGCTGTTAAAATTGCTTCTAACTTAAATTGGTATTGGCATCTAGTTTCTGTAAGGCAGTAAACCCTAGCTATAGTTGGAGGCTTAGAAATATTTGCAGTATTTTGCAGGGAGTTAATTATGGAACTTACAGGGTTTAAAGGGAAACTAATTTTGCTCTGTGGTTCGGTTGTTTAGTTGGTGAGCATTAATTGTAATTGGGTGTTTTTTCGGGACCATTTGAACCTCTTAATATTAAGATCTCTTGTCCCCCTAAGGTGTAGTAACTTTACTGTTAGCTGCACATTCTGCCTTGACCTGTCAAAACGATTTAATTAATGACCTGTGTAAAAGCTGAGGTGGTTTCTGTCAAAGCTGCAGTTTGGGCAATTGTACTCAATGGTTGCAAGACATCGATTAAAGGCAATCCCAATTAGTGTTTATTAAAAACATTACAGATTAGGGGCTTAGGAAGATTTATGTTAGCTGAGTAAATATCAGTCAGAAAACTGCTAAAAAAAATTAGTTAGAGAGGTCTCATTTTTAGGTCGAAGCCTACTAGACAGCGCAGCTGTCTAGTTTGCAAACACCATCTTGGGGAAATTCAGAAAGCTTCCCTGGAATGCATTCGGCCCGTTGTTTACCATTGACTTTATGGTTTGTAATTCACATGCTTGCTTTCTGTTTGCTGGCTCTATTTGTTTTAGGCTGTCCAGCTCGAGTTCGTCCCATTCCTTGCCCAAACCCTATTTAATGTATTTGCCCACCATTTCCTGATTGCTGTAAACAGGCCATTAAACCTTGTTCTTATCTTGTCTCATTTGCTGTGCAGTCAAAGACGGACCTCAAATGTAAGGTTCTCTGTCCCAGGGAAAGTGGTGTTTACTTTTCTTTCTCTTACTTAAAAATGAGAGGATTTATGCTACAATGACGCTGGCTGTGGGGAAGTGCTTCAGGAAGGCTGTACAATGTTATTTTTTTCTAGCACACAACAAATTTTAAATGTCTGTAAATGAACTGTGCAGATATTTCAGAATTACAAAAACCGAAATGAAGCACATTCTTTGGTAATTCTGAAGTGTGGTAGAAACAAATTTGTTTAAAACGATCAAAAAAGATCCATACACTAGGTCATGACATTTCCACACATTATCATTTGTGCGCTATATACTTTTATCAGTGAAACTGTGTCTGCAATGGTGATTTCAAATGAAGTTGTGTTTTCTGTAATGGAAGTGTGCTACAACACCATGCATATTCCACTCCACTCTACTCTGCACTACTCCACGCCACGCCACTGCACTCTACTCTGCACCACCCCACTTTACACCATGGCACTGCACTCTGTGCCACTGCACTCTAATCTAGACTACCCCACTCTACACCACTTCACTCTACGCCTCTCTACTCTGCATCACTCTACTCTATGCCAATGCAATCTACGCTACTCTACTCTACACCACTGCACTCTTCAGCACTGCACACTACACCACTCCAATCTAGGCCACTCCACTCACCTATGCACAACTCCGCTCTAAGCCACTCTGCAACACTTCACTCTACACCACCACACTCTATGCCAATACACGCTACTCTGTACCACTCCACTCATCTCCCCTGCACTCTATGCCAATCAACTGTATGCCACTCTAATCTACTCTGCACAACTGCACTCTATGCCACTGCACTCTTCACCTCTTTACGCCATTACTCTATGCCACTCTACTCTATGACACTGCACTCTATGACACTGCACTCTACCCTGCACCTCTCCCCTCCATACCACCTCACTCTACTCTGCTCCACTCTATGCCACCTCACTCTACTCTGAAACAGTCTACTCTATGCCAATGCACTCTACGCCACTGCACTCTACGCTACTCCGCGCCACTCCATGCCACTGCACTCTGTCACTGCACTCTACTCTGCACCACTGTGCACTCTACGACACTCTACTCTGCAACACTGCACTCTCCGCCACTGAACTCCACGCCACTCTACTCTGCACTGCTGCACTCTACGCCACTGCTCTCTGCAGCACTGCACTCTACACCACTCTACTCTGCACCAATCTACGCCACACCACAGCACTCTATGACACACTACGCCACTGCACTCTATACCACTCTACTCTGCACCACTGCACTCTACGCCACTATATTCTACACTACTGCACTCTATGCCACTCTACCCTGCACCCTACGCTCTACTATGCAGCATTCTAATCTATGCCACTGCATTCTACGACTCTGCATTGTACGCCAGTGAATTCAATGCGCTGCACTCTACGCCGCTATACCCTGCAACACTCTAAACCAATGCACTCGACGACACCAGCCTACTGTACTCTACGCCACTCCACTGTTACCCAGTATGCCATTGCACTCTACACCACTCTACTCCGCGCTACTCTACACTACTGCACTCTACGCGCCTGCATTCTACTCCCTACCACTCTACACCACACCACTCTACGCCACTGCACTCTACGCCACTCTACACCACTGCACTCTGTGACACTGCTCTGCAACACTGCACTCTAAACAGCAAAACTCTTAATCTACACCATTGCATTCTACGATGCTTAATTGTATACTGCTGAATTATATGCCACTGCACTCTACTCCACTTTACTCTGCAACACTCTTACGCCAATGTACTCTACACCAGTCCACTCTACTCCACTGTATGCCACGCTATGCGGCTCCACTCTATGCCACTCCAATACACAACAATTGATGCCACTCCACTCTGACACTCTACTCCACTCTTCGCCATTCCACTCTACAGCACTCCACGCCACTTTCCTCTACGTCACTAGCTTTTAACCATGCTAACCATGCTTTTAACCGTGCTGAACAGCACCCATGCTGGTATACATCATAGCTAGAACACATTGGCAAAGCCAGTAGCTCTTGCATAGTCGAGACCTATTGGCAAAGGTCGTAGGTCAACTTATTTATTGTGAAAAGCATTTGTTAATGTCAATAGGCATAGAGTGGATTGTTATTACACTGTGTTAAAGGCTATAGATAGGTGTTTTGTTACATGGAATCTCATGGATTACTGTAATCTGCAAGGGTTTTGGTGTTGGTTAGCCCGTCTCAAACCCCCCTGGTGGTAAGAGATATGCACTGTGATAATCGTTTTTAGGTGCTCCTAAGATGAACGTTTGCTCAAATGCTCCCTACTGTAGGCCTGAGTAGTTTATATTAACAAGCCAGTAATAAGGGCTTCAGGCCTAATTAGTTTACTGGGCAAAATTATGTCAATACCAGATTTGATCTCTGTATTATAAAATGTTATGACAAAGGCAGTAGTTCTGAGTTATGTATTGTGCAAAGCATTTGTTAAAGCCAATAGGCCTTTGTTTTTGCATTGTGTTAATGAATGTAGGGAGGTGTTCTGTTACTCGAAATCTCACAAACTGCTGTGCTACGCAAGGGATTTGTTATTGGTTACTCCCCTGACAAAATATGGGGCTGCATGCTTTTCTCCTTTTATGAGAGGATGTATGTTATTTTGTTTATTATGCCTGATAGTTGCTTTTGGGGAAAACTTATGCTCAATACAGTAGGCCTGAATTAGTTATGGTGACAATGATAAAGGTTATGGGCTTCATTGGTTCATTGAAAAAGGTATGGGAAATGTCATAGATCTGATTTTTCATTACAAAAAAGTTAGGACAAAAGCGGCAGGCCTGGCTTATTTATTGTTACAAGCATCTGTTAAAGCCAATGGGCCTTTAAGGGTCGATTGCTAATACACTGTAAACAGAGACATGTAATCAGTTACTTGAAATCTCCGAGATTACCTTAGTAGGCTGGGGGTTTGGTGTTGGTTATCAATTTTGACTTGAAGATTTGAACTGTGATAATCCTTCCTGTACTTTCAGAGGAGCTGCTGACTGTTTTAATTGTCTGCCAGGCTCTTGTAATAAAAATATCTTTAAAAAAACATACATACCTGTACATTCACACATGTATGGGGAGGCTTTGGATCAGCCCTCTTCTGCCATTGGTCTTTCAAGTGTCATTCACATTCTGCTCCCTCCCTTTGCAGCATACAGCATGGGTCAGTGGATCAGCCAACTTAAGCCATTAACTCTATAATGATGGCATTTTGCCTGATCACATTTGCAAATCATCCTAAAAGTGAGTGCACTTCATTGTCATTGCTGGTGGGCTAGTTCTTTAGTTTTTGGTGTTTTCCTTTTATAAGTCCCCTTTCTTTTCTATCCCTCACCTGTACCTTATTTGTTTTTTTTCTTTTAAGCGTCCTGCAGCTCCCCAGACAGGCAATAGGGTAACTCCCCAGCCACTCATTTAATCTGCAGTGCACTGCATCTTGTGTGGCCACTGCTTCTAAACCGCATGGTTATCTTGAAATAGTGTATCATTGTATTACCACTCCAAGATGGCCTCTACGTTGGTGCTCATGGAGCATTACAACAATGATACACTAACTGCAAAACCATTCCAAGAGGGCCACTTATTGTGATGCTTACTGAGCCAACATCTTGGAATGCAGAATGAATCATTGTTTTACCACTCCAAGAGGGCCTACACGTTATTCCTAAACAGGACACCCATGTTGGAACTTTAAAACAACCACACACTATCTGCAACATCATTGCAAACATGAAGATCACATTGTGATTAACCATGCAGATAGCACCAAAGTGGCAAAACAAGGTATTGCAAGTTCAGTTCTCAGGGAGATCGTAATGATGGACACATTGACAAAAGTACCTCTATGCCTCTGTGGTATAATTCATCATTCATGAGTAATTCATTCATTCATCAGTAATTTAGAGAACTGATGAATGAAGCTTCAATCATGAAGTTTGCAGCAGGCTAGTTCGAAGGCTGGCTCACAAATACCTGCAGCTTACCTTCACCACCTGCAGCATGGCTTGCTGTAGATGAAAAGGAAATGTTATAACAACATCCATGCCGGTGAAATGCTTTGCACCTTCAGAGACAGTAAGCAAACACTGTGGTGTTGTGGTGTTTTTAGCCTGATGCTAGCTTAGCATATTCCCCGTCGAATGTTATCCTAGTTTGGCTTAACTGAGTAAACCAGGAGTACACAGTGAATTACAGAAGAAATAATAAAAAATACACATGCCACTTGGCTCTCTGCATGTTGGAGCTTTCCAGGAATGAAATTATTTGAGGATGAAAACGAAAAAGCACTTTCAGCATGCTCGCTGCCATTTAACTTGCAAGTTATGGCAGCCTAGTTGTTTTCTCAAACAGTACTGTAAATTGGGTTGCTCTTTTACAACTGGTGACATTCAGTGCAGCAGGCAAACCTACGCATGGCCGATGTTTATCCGTAAAAAATGTTGATATTTGTGGATGGTCGAGGTTAAAGCAGGTCTAGAAGTTTTCTTAAGGTGAAATCACTCGATGAGAATCTAGACTCTAAGTGCACCTAAAAAATAAAACACAATACTGGGTTCCATTGAATTCATCCTTGTTAATGGTAGAACATGTTACTTCTTTCCTACCAAAGGATCCTGAAGACATCGCAGAGCAGACAATACTAGACACCTGAGATGCCACCAGTAAGGAGAGAGGATTGCTGCAATCATATTGACATTAACTAATAAAATCTCCCATACTAAACCCATGAGATCTCGGGATGTAGGCACAAGTCTGTGCTCTAAAATCTGAGAGGTGACTTGCTTGCAGTTGTTTTTGTCTGGGGAGCCCTGTTTTATGAAAACTTAACAAAATCATACAATTCTTGGGAGCATAAGTCGGGGTGACTTGTATAGTTTCCTTTCAGAGGGAACTGAACTCTTCAGTTATGGAGTACACGTTGTGATGAACTAATTTACCTTTAGGGACTAACAAGTGAGCTGTTTTGTTTGCCACACTTAGCCCCTACCCGTTACCGCCCCAAAATGGATAGAAGACACAGGATAACCTCATGAATGAGGAGAGGATGTAGCCTTACGGCTAGAGCGGTCGACCTCCGGTTCGAGTCTTGGCAACGACACTCAACATCCTGTGATTCTGGGCAAGTCACTTAATCTCCCGTGCCTAACAAAAAAATGAATGTGTCCATCTGTAACGAAACTGGTGCTCTGATACCCGATATCTAGGGTCTAGTATGCGCTATATAAAACTCTTAAAAAAAAAAAAAAAAAATGAATGTAGCACATCCTGCATAATATGTTGGAGATGGGGTGTGGAGGTAAGGTCCTGTGATTTAGCATCCTCACTTTCATCATCGCTCATTAATGAAGGGTATGGCCCATGTCTTGTGACTACCAAGGAATCAAAGCATTCAGAATCAAATGTTCATGTTTGGTTCTCCATTGGGAGATGAGAGCTGGCCTCTTGATTGCTCCATACAAAATACCGAATTACATTCCTGGAGGGTAATAAATCTTTTTTCCAGTGGGGCCTAATTAAAGAAACTCATGATTTAAAACCCATTAACCCTATTGTGGGTTAAGAATTGGCGCAGAACTCTAGCACCCGTGCTGATCGTAGTGCACTCTTTTATGGGGTGTAATAACGTGTGTAACTGGACTAGAGCGACTGACTGTTCACAGTTCTGTTGTGATTCACTGGCAGAAACAGACTGTGGGTATAGCTGGTTGGATATGAGAGCGTCTCAGATCGAAGCAGCGTCCTTCTTATAAAACTGAAGTAGCGATATGGCTGCAATGAGACATGCACTCCACCCCACTTCTATGAGGCGGTTTGATATTTTCCACAAGTAGAAGATTAGAGACCATAGCACTGCACAGGAGGTGCCTCCAAGTCTGAGCTGCCTTCCAGCATGGTGCCAGCAGCTGCTGCGGGGGAAATTCCCTGGGTCTGTAGCCTGCAATAGATGTTATGTGTGAGGTCACTCGAGAGTAATAGATTTCCTTTCAGGTTTTTCCAGAAATCTTTTTTCACTGTTGAGACCAGGGTTGTATTAGGGCACAGTAACGTGTTTTTATACATGTTCTTCTATATTTTCAATGTATCCTGTTAATCAGTAGCAGTTATCAGAGTTTTTCAATCTATAAATTGACTCAAGTATAGTTTAATAAATTAATCAGTCAGGGAATGATGCCAGCCAGGTTAAGAGTCCCATTAGTTAGTCAGTAGTGAATTGTGGGGGTACGTTGGTCGTGTAAGCTTATACTAAACATTTAGGTTTAAATCTTTTTTTATTGATTTTACTAATGATGTAGACAATCTCTCACTTACATCCACCAACCGGTGAGAAACTATATTTAGAAGGAGAAGGAGTTAGAAAGAGATAGGTAAGGAGGAAAGAGGTGTTAGAGGAAAGGCGATTAGGTAACCTATCTAGGTGCAATGATGACCTTCAAAGTGTAGAATTAAAAAGAGTGTAATGCCAATGCCTGGGGAAGTCAATCAACTGTTTGAGTAATTGGTGTGAGGTGCAGGATGTGTAAATAGGCTGGGCAGGTCAGCTATAGGAAGTCCTGCAACAAAAATCGTAGGCATGGTCCCCATGTTTTATCAAATAGGGGCATTTTGTGCTCTATGGATGCCGTTAGCTTTTCCATGCCAAGGAGATCCCAGATTTTGTAGAGCCAGTCTAGGTGAGTGGGTATTTTGGCAGTACCCCAACGGGATAGTAAAACTTGCTTGGCAGCGCATAAGGTGAGAGTGATGGCTCGTATCCTTGTTGATTTCAGGGGGTATGTCAGTGAATTCGGGAGGCCTAGTAATATGTAGTTTGGGAATTTGGGGAGTTGAGTGTCGTACATCTGTTCAATGCTATCCAGCTCTTCAGTCCAGTAGTGTTGAAGCTTCGGGCATTGCCAAAGAAGATGTGTTAATGATCCCTCCTGTCCACAGCCTCTCCAACACAGTGCGTCCCCATTACGTTTCTACTGGGCTGTTCATGCAGGGGTATAGTACCAGTAGTGGACTATTTTGAGAAGCGTTTCTTTACCTGACGCACTATGTGCAAAGGAGTCAGCACGCTTGTGAATGTCTAACCATTCCTTGGGCGTAAAGAACGCTCACACTCTTTTTCCCAGCGCAACTGTACCACAGATTTAGCGGTGGCCTGAGAAGCATTGAGAAAGGCATAGATATCAGAAAGAAGATGTTTGTCTGTGTTTCTAGTGAGAAGCCATTTCTCAAATGGCAATAAGGGCCGGCCCGCGTGTCGGCGAATGTCAGGTTTGGTGACCCATTGGCGGATGACCAGGTACTGCCAGTGGGCAGCAGATGGGATACCATAGTGATGCCGTAGTTGAGGAAAATTCAATGGCCCTGTGTGAGCAAAAAAGTTGCCTATTCACCTGCCTGTTGCCATTCTATGTAGCTGGATTCCTGAAACGCTGGTGGAAAGTCTGGATTGCCAATGAAGGGCGTTTGAGGGGATATGCGAGTGTGATGTTTGGGCAACCAAGGTACCTTCCAAACGTGGATGCCTGCAACCGCTTGATCGATGAAGCACCAATGCTTCTCCAAGCTGGGTCTGGTCCATTCCACTATGTATCGAAGCTGAGCAGCCAGGTAATAATGTGGAATCCTCAAACCGCCTTCCTCCGGGGATAGATGGGCCTGCTTTTTGGATATAATTGCTTTCTTGCTTGACCAGATATGAAGTCTTCTATATGGTGTTGTAGTTTGTTGAGGGCGTGTGGAGGCGGTTGCAGAGCAATGTCTGCATAACATATAAGATCTTAGGCATCAGGGTCATCTTAATGGCTGCCAGGCGTCCAAGCCAAGACAGCGCATAGCCCCTCCAGGTCTGTATATCAGAACGCGCTTTTGACAGAAAGATGCCATTACTGTTCTCTGTAATTTGAGTCAGTGTAGAATAAATGTGAAGGCCTAGGTATGTTACCCCATGTTTAGCCCAAGCGAAGGGGAAGAGGTGCTTGAGGATTGGCTGGTCGGCCTTTGGGGCCATTAAATTGAGAATCTGCGATGCCTGAAAATTTACTTTGAATCCAGAGGCTTTTCCAAAGTCTTCTAGTTCCGCCATTAAAGGGGGCAAGGATGTGGATGTGTCAGGGCTATCACGACGTCGTCGGCGTAGAGAGCCAGTTTATGATTCCTCCCTCCCATGGTGATCCCTGTTATGGTGGGGGTTGCTACAGATACATTCTGCTATGGGGCTCCATTGTAACAGTGACGGGGGCAACCCTGCCGGGTGCCTCGGGTGACGTCAAAGGAGGAAGAAGTCAAACCGTTTGCTCAAACTGCTGCCCGGGGCCCTGTGTAGCTACATCCAGCCCAGCGTCTAAACCGCTCACCAAGGCCCTCCTTCTGGAGTACTGAGAATAAGCAGGGCCAATCAGTGGCGTAGCGTGGGGGAGGCCACAGGGGCGGTTGCCCCAGGCACAAAATTCTTAGGGGGTGCAAAATTTCAAAGGAAAAAAAATCGTACTTCCAATTTCTTTTCTTTTAAAAATTTGCGCCAGGAAGTGCTAACGGTCCACGGGTTAGGTGGCGCAATACCTGCCTTGCCTCGGGTGCTGGCAACTGACGCTGCGCAGCTGGGACCAATGTACCTGGTCAAATGCCTTCACGGCATCTACTGCTAGTAGAAGTGCAGGGAACCTGGAGCATTGAGTTTTGTCCAAAAGGTGACACGTCGGTTTAATGTTATCGCTGCACTTACGTTCGGGGATAAATCCCGGTTGATCTTGGTCTACAAGACCTTGCATATATGGTGCCAATCTGTTCCCCAATATAGTGGTAAAAATCTTGGCGTCGACATTTAATAGAGAAATTGGCCGGTATCATGAGCAATGTACAGGGTCTTTGCATGGTTTAGGCAGTACCGTTATGGTAGCTAAATTCATGGTGTCTGTTACAGAGCCCATAGTAGTGAACGAGTTGTATAATCGAGTAAGTTTGGGAGCAAGGGAGGTAGCAAGCAGCTTATAAAAGTCAGAATTATAACCGTCTTGCCCCAGTGCTTTGTCTGATTGCAAATGAGAAATTGCTGCCAACACCTCATCCAGTTTAATGTCCTGATCTAGTTGAGAAGCGTCATGTGGGGATAAATGCTCCGTAATGGCTTGCGTTAAATATGAGGCGGAATCCTCTTCTGCCAAGTAGTCAGCAGAATAAAGAGAGGCATAAAAAAGTTCAAAGGACTGTGCAATTTGCTCGTCTTAAAGTAAGCGTTTGCCCTGTGGCCCCTCAACTTTGGTTACCTGCTGCCTAACCGCCTGTGACCATAGGCGGTCTGCCAAGATGCTCCCTGCTTTATTGCCCCCTACAAAGTACTTCTGTTTAGTGCATAGGAGGGCGTATTCTGCCCTGTCCATGTCTAAATCTGTAAGTTGTTTGCGGGCAACAGGGAGATGGTGGTGAACTCTATGTGAGCTTGATTGTTTATGTGCCTCTTCCAATTCCTTCACCTGCCCCTCTAGCGAAGTTCTCTTTTCTCTTCTGTCCCGATTTAGGCGGGCTGCCAACACAATCAATCAGCCGTGTAGCTCTGCCTTCAGTATATCCCAGAGGAGTGCTATAGAAGTGTTCGGATTATCATTAGTGTCTAGGAAATCATGATTTATTCTATTTATCTCTGTAATGTGGGCATCAGATGTGAGGAGTTTATGATTGAGGCACCAAGTACGATGTTTTGGAGTGGAAGTTGGCAACTTTAAGGCGATAGTAAGTGGGGCATGACCAGAGAGAGCAATTGTACTGATATCGACTGCAGTGGTGGATACCGAAAGGTATGGGGTTGTGAAGAAGAGGTCAATCCTGGCAAACGTCTGATGTGCGGCTGAAAAGAAAATGTAGGCCCTCTCTAGTGGATGATGCTTGCTCCAGGCCTCTGCCAGTTGGTCTAGACCCTGGGTAGAAATTGTGCCTGTATGTCCCACTCATTGAATGGACCAGTCTAGATTAGCATTGAGAGTTAAGTTGAAATCTCCCCCAATGAGGACATCGGTATCGGCAGTAGTCATCACCTGACCCAGTGCATCAAAAATAGAAGCCTCCTGATTATCATTCGGGGCATATAAGGTGGCTAATGTGAACGTGTATGTCTGTATGGTAATGCGGAGGGCTAGAAGTCGACCAGGGACTTCGGCTTGCATTTGAACAACTCTGCCGAGGAAATTGGTGGCCAAGAGAATTGCCACCCCGCACTTTTCCCCTTGCATGAAGAGAAATATTGGCGATCAAACCATCTGGATCACAAACGTATCCAATCTGTCTTAAGAAGGTGCGTCTCTTGGAGTAGACAGATGTCACACCTGGATTCCCTAAACATAGAAAGGAGCGCCAAGCGTTTTGCCGGTGCGTTGAGACCTCGAACATTGTCGCTAATAATTTGAATCATCAATCATTTTATAAAGAGGTGCAGCTAATGGGCCCACGCATGGCAAAGTAATTGTGACTCTAAGTTGCTGTCCGTCTAGTGTTAAAGTATGAAGGCTGTATCCCGTAGTGACCTAGAGATAGATAGGGAGAGTAGGAATAATAATAATAGTAAAAGAGTAAGATATAGTATTAAACAACAAGAAAAATGCAGTCTCACTCAGAGATCGCAACCAACAATTCAACTGGAGTCCATGTCGCAGCAGCCAGGATCGGTCGTACATCAATCTCCTCAGCAGGGATCCCCGCTGCCAGCACAAAATAGATCAGCTTTCTGGAGCTGGATCCCGGGCAATCCGCAAACTAATACAGGAAATTGTTCAATCTTATAGTTGCCAGCAATGGGGGAAGGGGAAGGGGTACATGGTTGCTGTGGCGTGGGAAGGTGACAATAAGTAAGTTTCCAGGTCAGATGCATATTCCTGGTGTTTGAGTTGACAGATAAGGGCCACTCTCTCCTGACAACTTTTATCCTTCGAAGGCTTGGTCGATTTTTTTTATCTTCGTTCGTGTGGAGTGTCTTGAGTTTGTTGAAGTGTGCGAGGGACTTTGCCGGTGGAGCGAGATGTCTCAGTCTCTTGTAGTTTATCCATGTTCAGTAGGGCTTTAGCTCCTTCTAAGGTGCACACACTATGCGTCTCATTGTTCCACACAAAGATGAGACAGAGCAGGTACCCCCATCTATAGTGGATTCCCTTCCCTCGCAGGAACTCTGTGCTAGGCCTCAGTAAACCACAACGGTGTAGGGTAGTAGCTGGAAGGTCCTGAGACAGCCATATCTTTTTACCCTCAAAGTCAATCGCATTGCGATCTCGTACAGCAGACATGATAGTCTCTTTCTGTTTGTAATAATGCAGACATGTTAATATACCTTGGGGCATAGCAGGAGATTTAGCCGGACGACCTGCTGTGTGTGTTCTATCCAGTACAATATCTTGCTGGTCTAGGTCTGGTGTGGCGTGATGAAAGAGCCTGCGGAAGTAATCTTCGAAGTCTCCTGCTGCAGCCTGAGATGGAGCCCTCTTTAATTGGTATATTCGCCCTCCGGAACCTGTTTTAAAGGTTTTCCACTTGGTATTGTAGCTCCTCTTTCTGGTCCCGCAGTTCAAGCAGCTCATGTTGATGGGTCTCCAGCTCCTCTCTATGCGAGTCATTCATTTTTTCCACGCCATCCAGTCTTTTGCCCAACTCACTCACTTCTCTTGCGAGATCCTTGATGTCTGCTGTCATGTCGCGCTTGAGGGTAGCGATATCTGCCCGGAGGACGCCAAAGAGAGTCTTCTAGAATGCACGGATGATCGGTTCATCTCCGCCCACTGCCCCTGAACCAGTATTGTCTGCTTTAGGTAATGTTATGGGGATGACTTCTCTGGTTGGATCTGATTTTTTGCTCCCCGGTTTGGTCAAGAGGTCCTAAATAGAGCCAATTTTCTTGGGATTTCGCTGGCCCGCCATGGTGTCACTGATACTGAGAGGGCGTGAGTTCAATGCTGTAGTAAACAGGCAGTCTGGCCCGGCAGGCGCATCCAACAACCACTTTACAATTAATAGTGATCAAACTGGGGCCATTCAAATCGTAAAATTTTCCAGATGGCATGCCTGGGGCAACCAGTGCCTGGGATTCGGTTGTCCAACCAGCCTCGTAGGAGAAGGCCCCGCACCACTAGGCCCCACCGATCTTAGTCAGGCGACCAGCCAAGGCAGCACGCACACAGCCCAGTTGGGCCCGAACAGTACTGCACAGTCCCCAGCACACGAGCACGCCGTGCAAGGGATGTCTTTTGTGCCTAGAAGCACCTCAAAAATACCCCAGTCTGAGAGGCCTGCTTTATGTTTGCGTGCAGTAGGGGTGGTAGAAATAATCACTTGAGGTGGGGCACGCCACCAAACAGTGCCATGCAGAAGAAGGGGTGGATGCCAGAGGGACCCCAGCTCACCTTTGGGTTTTGGGTGTTGGTGCTTGGTCCCACACCACGGGGTGCCACTGATCGGGCAGGGGCGCTGCTACAGAGATAAAAGGCAGCCTGGCCTTGTGCTGTTGCAATCCTCCCATCAGTAGTCCCTGCCTGGAACCTGTGCAGCGCTGATGACTGACCTGCACTGGCCTCTTCACCTTTTCTAGGGATCAAATCTCCAGTGGGGATCGGGCCCAGACGGGCCCAGCGGGTCCGTCAGGCCCCTCGCCGCCATCTTCCCCGATCGAGCGCCCCGCTCCCCTCCTCGTCAGTTGGCGGCGAGCATCAGTCTAGGACACCCCCCGGCATCCCCACCCGCGATGTCCAGGGTCAGTCGGGGAGAGCCACTGCTGATATAGGAGTGTCCAGCGCGACACCCGGCAGCAGAAATCCGGCCCGCTTGCAGTTATCTCCATGTGGCCACCATGATGAATGTAGGCGGGCCGGGTCGCGATGTGGCAACGCTCTGAACTTAGTGCGGGGACTGCCATGGTTAGATATGATACCCCTTGCGGTCCCGTTGGTCTCCTGAAACTGTGGGAGGGCTTTTCAGCATGCAGGATATTCAGCTTTCGCACAGAATCGCGGGGCAGGCGACGAAGCTCCGCAATTCTATTACTGCTCAGGTGCCATCTTTGACACACCCCCCACTAAACATTTAGAAGGAAGCTTAACGAGTAAGAGGTCTACTCAGTGCATCTTAAATGAGTTTTGACAGATAATTGGGAGCTCTTATCTAATCTCCCACATCAGTTGATTCCCTGAGTGAGAGTAGGGGAGTCATTCCATGAGGCACTGGTGACAAAAAGCCTTGGTGTAGTGTTTGCGTGCTAGAGGTGTATCCGGGGCCTTGGTGGTGCATACTGAGTCCAGAGGAAAGTCTGGTTGGTCCACGGCAAGCCAGAAGAGTGAACCGGCTCTCCAAGTTTGGCTGGTGCCCCATATACCACTTGGGCCCTATACTCAACCCACTCAAGTGCACTGGGGAATATCCCCCAAGAACAGCCCCCTGGGGCATAACGGTTGCCATTGTCCACTCTTGTCTAACCCAGGATATGTACTGTTGAGGCACATTTTGTCACCGGAGAGTGCTGATCTACTACCTGTGGATGCCGTGTGGATGCAGAATAAATATATCGGCAGAAGGAAGGGTTGGGAAGACTTTTTTTTAAACCAAAAGGGATTAGTGGTCCAATCCGCTAAAAGATGCTGCCATGACAAAAGGTGATAATATCTTGCTAAAATCTATCTACGTGCTGCATAATAATTTCAAAGAGGAGTCTAGCAGTGTAAAGATAGAACTAAAAGATAAGGAATCAGAATTGGAAGGGGCGTTAGTCAGGGTCGTAGCAGAGGAGCAGAATGTGGAGATGATGGAGAAAAAGATGCAAATTATTGAAGGACGGATGCAAAAAATGGAGGTCAGTGTAAGAGAATCTAAGTCCTTTGAATCAAGTGTGGTGGTGGGCCTTGCCCACCTAAGAGGAAAAAGTAAGGACATTAGATAATCTGAGAATGGGCTCCAGTGTTCAGGTTCCTCAAGTACCTGCAGAGGTGGACAGAGTCTCTTGTCAGTTGAATAAAAAAGTCTTGACTGAGCTGCTGGAAGAAAAGTTTCAATATACTGTGTTGAAAGCTTTTCTGCTCTCAAAGTTCGAGTCAGTCCATCATGAACTCCGGGCCTAAGGTAATGGTGATGGTTAAAGCAGCAGATTTGCAAAATGAAACCTGACAGCAGCGATGTGAGAGAAAGTTGCGAAATGGGGAGAGTCGAGGCAGGTACTTAGTGTGACTGAGGGTGGGTTGAAGACCAAGGGAAGATACTTCTCTTTTCCTAGGTTGACTCAGCAAAAGCACTTCTGGATAAGCTGAGCTCTGCACCCGGTTGACTGATCCTTGATGCAGACCTGCCAACTCACACGGAGTCACAGTGTGTCACACGATTTCCGCTCCCTTCACACGGTCACCCGGTGTGGAGCTGAAATCACACAATGGCAGGGAAGCTGGAAGCCACTGCACAAAGTGACTTTCCAGCTTGTCTTTGGAGGCTGTAAGCAGTTTAAGTCCATTATGGGGTGTGAAAACACCCAAGGACATCGGTGACAGCCTCAGTGACCCTTTGGTTTTTTTTGGGGTGGAGGAGGGGGGCAGATTGGAAGGATTGGTGGAGTGGCCCTGTGCCTCTTAGGTAGCTCTCGGCACAGGGCCCAGCCCCCTACTCACACTGTAAAATGTATTTATAAGTTGGCATGTATGTTGATGATATGGTGGAGATGGCTGTGGACTGGTGGTCCAGGGAATGGGGGAATTGAATTATTTCTTGAGGTAGAAGCCGGGGAGGGGTGTGACTAAGACTACGTTTTTGACTAAGACTACGTTTTTGTCTTATGACTGTTTCTCTTTTGTCACTCTGCTTTCCCTTTTCTGTCGCTCTCCCTGAGACTGTTTTGATTATATCCATCCTGTGAATGCCTATGCAGATGGTTGAAGTTCTATTTTGAGTTTCTGTTTACCCCAGCTAAATTTGCTTTCTCCAGTTTCGTGTTTATAAATGCTGAAGCATGCTTAAAGCATATTCATGGCGGGTTTGCCGACCCTCAGATACATAGCACTTAAACCTTACAACAAAATCTTGAGCAATTCTATCTGAACAGTATGATCTTGAAATCATTGGTTTGGCGGAAGGTCAACAGCCTCGACCGAAGCTGTGCAAAAATGAGTTGCAAACTGCTAATGCCGAGACACACAAAAAGCACAAGATACTGTTCATTTGGAGCATGGGTCAGCAGTCACAATGAAGGAAAAGGTGTGCGGAATAGTTTTATTAACAGTGTGTCTTGGAAAGGGCTGCATCTCCAACAATTTACAGGTCTTAGTGAGGAACTTTATTTTGGTTAGGAAAATAAAATTGATGGCTAAGTTAAAACGTGTATTCGGTGACAATGTATAAACACTGTGGGAATTCATGTTGTGAGATGGAAAAAAATGTTTCACTAAAAGGGGAGGAAGGGGAATTAAAGTGTAGTTGAATGTAAGGTTATTATTTGAACTATGCAGAGCCTCCACACCTGTCAGCACTTAAATTAGTGAGTCATGATTTCAAGATTTCGTTCTCCCTCATGCATCTCCCCATCACACATCCACTCAGCTTCTTTCCGTGGCTTGATGCCAGGGTACCTGCACTCTCATGCACATTTCATTGGGCCCTCCTTGCATGTTGGCACAACCAGCATCACATACAAGCTTGTTACATTCAACAATAAAGTAAAGAAATCACTGAGTGACTTGGGCTGGGTTACTTCACTTAAAAGACTTACTCTGCAAGTGCCCAATGCTCAGCCCAGCCCGTAACCTGATATTAAAACAGATGGGTAGCTCAGACAGTCCTTGCAATGTTCCTCGTCCATGTCACTGATTCCCTCTTTGGCCATTAGTCATTCCTCCTTTCTAGTGGATGTGTCTACATAATTTCTCTCGGTGTGTAAACTCGGGCAGATGTCGAAATTTCGGAGGTAATGTCCAAAATGTCCTCTGCCTGATTACTGATGCACTTTCATGCCTAAAATCGTGGCATGAATTTCTTTGTCATTAAAAAAACAAATAAAAAGTCTTTAATAAAAAGAAATCTGCTGAATGTTTGTTAAACCTCCTAATTCTGCGAACAACTAATAAATATGCATAAAATTGAGAAATCTGTTTATCAGAAAAAATATGCACCGTACATTTGGACTGCCCCTATTTCTTCCTTTTGTGTGTCCGTCTCCACTAATGAGAAAGTAAAAGTTAAACTTGTGCTTAACTAATAACCATTGTGCAAATGGTGCAGGATGATGCACCATCAGCCCCTACACTCACTGGGTGATGAAAGCAATGGGGAGCTCAATATTCAGGAATGATGATGACCGGTATCTGCCTGGCCTCTACAGACATCTGCTTCCCAGTAGTGGCATGTGCCACCAGCTCGGGAGTCATCAATTCCTGCCTTGAGCAGTGTAGGGGATTGGGGCAAGCACGCAGCTTGTTTCATTTGGGCCCGTGCACTCAGATGGCTGACATACTAGCAATCCTCTAAAGAGGTGTGATTTTGCCCAATTAAGATACACAGTGTCCGGGAAGGTGGGGTCTGAATATAAAAATAATGAGAAGATGCGCTGTAACTCCAATTTAGATTTTCTTGGCATCTTTCATAGATCCTAAAACCGTGCAATGGACTCTCCCACGTGCACCACTTTTCCACATTGTCAAGGTGATATTACCAGGTTTCATGTTTCACAGTCTTTGGGGGCATGTATGAGCACATCTTGTTTTAAGCTTTACACTCAGTGCAATGCACTACTCACTACTGTTTTTACAGAACGAACAACAGTGCTGGAAACAGTAGTTCATGTTGGAGGAGGAGCTGAACAATCAGAACTGGCACAAAGAGATCCCTCAAAGCTTGACCATTTTGACTAAACTCTGGTGTCATTTCCGCCTATGTATTCGTATTGCTATCCAGAACATGCTTGTTTCTCATTGAGGATGTCAGCTTCCGGTTGTTTCACTTTCCGAGTGTCTTGTTATATTTCTATGTGGTATTGTAGTTCGAATTCTTCTTTGACATACACAATCTCCACATAACAAGTGACAGAAGTTCCTACCTGGATCTATGGCGTCCAGTCCATTGTTGCTCAGGTTCAATATCTTCAGGCTGTGAAACTCTTCAAACTCTTTCGACTGTAGCTGTTTGATTACGTTGTTAGAGAGATCCAGTTTCACAATATCTGGTGGGATGTCATCGGGAACTCTTTGTAACTCTGTGATTAATTAACAGCACGTTGTTAAAAATATGAGAACGTGATCAATGTGTAAACGTGCAGCACACAATAAATCACCACACTATGAGCTGTAAAGGTTCTGTCTGGTGTATGTTGCAATATAGTAGAACATCTCATATGTTGACAATGAGCTCTGTAAGGGGGTCCACGTGGTACCCCTCCCATTTAAACTATATTTGCCCCTTGGGGTTGTGTTTCCCTAGGGCCACAATAGGCTCGGGGAGGGGGGCCACGCGCCCCTCTCCACTTTAATTTAAAAAAAAAAAAAAAAAAAAAAGGCTGAGGTGGATGGGGTCCCCAGGACCCGGCCCTATTGCCAGTCCTTCACCGTGCATGACTGAAGGCCATGTGCAACGTGGGGTTGGCTGCAAGCGGGGGGTTGGCCACAGGGCCTTGTGGCCATGCGCAGCTTGGGGTTGGCTGCATGCAGAGTGTTGGCTACAGGTTATAATTAGGTGAAATGTTCAGTAACAACGTAACGTTTTAAACTCTAAAAACCACTGAAATTCGCCATGAGAACCGAGGAAAGTATTTGTGTCTTTAGACAACTAATTGCGGATGAGTGGATAGACATACTGACACTTTAAACTGAGCAACAGGATATTGCTATACGGTAATAGATCACCAAAATTATTAGTAGATGGGGGAAAGAGCTGACGTCTTTCTGGGATATGCAGAGTAAAGATGTACAACTGTTGACACTGGGACACATCATCGGTACATGAGGACGAAGAGATTTGTTTGTCAAGAGATTGTACATAGCGATGGGCTGGGCATTACCCTTTTATTTGCAAGTTATGTTTCTGTTAATTAGTTCTACAGTTACTAAGTAATATCTGATGAATATTCGGTAGTAGCTAGTTTGATAATTATTGCCCTTAGTTTAGAATGCTACATATAATTGTTAAATAAGAGGCTGCCACCTACAAAAGTATTTCATGTGATTTTTTTCTAAAAGTCTATAAATAAGATAAACAAAGCTAGACATGTATACCTGTATAATCAATCAAAAATTAAATAAAAAGATATATTAAAGAAAAGATCAGTGGACCCCCAAGGTTGAGGTGCCATCAGGCTTTTATTTCAACCACATGCATCCCTCTCTGTGATTGACAGCATTCTGCTCTTACACAATGTGCACTTACACACACACAAATATTCCTCTTGTACGTTTTACAAAAAACATTCCCAAACATTGGTAAAGCCAAAAGTTGTCAGCCACCGCTAGACCTGTTCACTTTGCCAATACTTGTTTAAAAACATGAGTCTGGCAAAAAAGCTAAAGCTGTCTCTAAGCTATATCTAAAAATCCAGTCCCCTTTTTGATGGCAAGGAATCTCAAGACACATACTCTGCATTGTTCAATTAGTGTCCATTATTTGTTAAACAGTATGTTTCTGTCTTTTGCCCGTAGTATTATATTTTCATAAGTCATGTCGTGCTCTTATTCCTTTTCTTCAAAATCACTTTTTTCGGTTGCCACCGAAAGACTCTTTACCACTGTTGTGTTCAATTTATAAAAAGAGTTCTTGGAGCCCAGACATGTTCTTGAGTATTGTCTTCCTTTTTGTTTGTAAATATTGAATCAGATTTACCCAAAAATTTAAAAGTTGTTGCGGGGATTTACATATCTATCTGAGCGTACTATACATTTCTTTCTCAATTCATAAATCCTAAAAGAACGGACTAGAAAGCAATGGGAGGGGCAGGATTTCCAGGCGAAGTACTGAGAATGTTGTAATCTCATCTAGCCCCTCTTCCACAACAAGTGGAAATCGACACAAAATAGATTTAAGCACTGGGGAATGGAGACCGCTGTGCAAATGCATTAAAAATAAAATCCTCCAAGAAGAAATCATTTTTTTCCAGTGGAAATAGCCTTTCCCCTACAACTCCACCAAATATGGTGGTAATCCGTTCCTCTTCCTCCCTCTTTGGAATGGGAGTCACTCCAGTCCTTGGTTTTAGTACATTTTCAACAAAATTCAGTGCTGGAATGGGCTTGTAGCGGGTTTGTGAATGCCTACAACCATACATTTGTGGGTGTTCAAAAACCACACTCTATATTGTCCACTACCCACCCCTTGTGTGGGATTTGCTACTGCAGATTACTCCACCCTTGAGGTGGAGAAATCTGCTGTAGCAAATCCATTTAAGCCTGTAAACGGTCTTTTTGTGAATTTCTTGCTGGCGTAACTGGAGTTATTTTCTGCGGTAAATGTAAGTTCACAGACAAAAATAGCTTTGTGAAGGAGACCAACTAAGTTTAGTTGCTTTCAGCACTACCCATTCTGTCATCAAGTGAAAGTGTAAAAATACTGATGTTGCAAGAATACATTGACATTTCGCTTTTTACGAGCTAATTCTACTGATAGTGGGGATGATACTCTCTCTATTTCTTTGTTTATGATGGGATTTCTTTTGAGATAATAGCATAAATCACAGAAAGTGTCAGCAGGAGAACTTGTGGGAGATCGGGGTGGAAACCTGGCAGTCAGGTCTGGGTTGAAGCAGTCATGGTGGAGCTGGGTTCAGGCGTGCAATGGCTCGTGCTCGTGCCTGCAGGCCTTATAGCGGTTTCACTGTGTGCCAATATGCACCTGGTGAAACAATGCCCTGTGTATCCAGGCCTGGAATCACTGTGCCCAGAGACATTGGGCTACTAGTAATGACCTGAAGAGGTATCCAGAGGAGTTATCATAGTCAATGCCTTCGTATCTATTATATCTGTTTTCTTTAAGGACATTGATCCAAAGCCCAACTCAGCATCCTTCCTCACACCGAGGAAAAACAGCAATGAATCCTGACTTCTCAGAAACAGTGTGACCTTTCTGATTGCACAGGCTGGGCATGCACCATAGCACTTGCTTTAGGTCAGACTTTGAGATGTATATTCCAGTAGATGTATCACTTCCAGTGCCATTGTCTGAAGGAAGCTATCCAGCACCAGGAATTGTACATGTTCTGTTTAATGTGTGGATCCACTTCTAGGTCATGTTGATCATATTTTTTTAGGGAGATAGTATGTTGGTCTGAAAGATGTTCTGCAAATACCTTAATACCTTAGTAGGTGTGGCAATAAGAAAATCTTACCCTTGTTTTCTTTTGGCCAGGAACTGTTCTGGGAGCTCTCAAGCTACAAATATAGTTAGGTGTGTTTCTGTACTAACATTTAGCTACCACAGCTTTAGACTTCCTGAGTCTCTTGTCACTTTGTTGTTGCCAGGGTTGAAATAAAACAACTATTTAGGCAATTATCAGTTTTGGGACAACCTTGTTCTACACAAACAACGTTTTTCAGTGAAGGTGTAAAAAAGGATTTTGTGAGGGTGTAGGTGGGATTGATGTTTTTCTTTGATTCTCTGCATGTTTTTATATGACCACAGACACTCTTTACTCTTTCCTACACCTCCTGCTCACCCCCTTCCCTTGATCCTTTTTTAGGTCGAGCCTCGAGTAGCGAGCAAGCGCTGCGAGACTTTATGTGAGGGGCTTTTGAAAGCTGACCAGACGCTCGTGCGTCATGGCCTTTTCCCTGGGGTTACCCGCACGGGCGCCATCTGTTTGCAATTATCGTGCCCAGACGCGGGCGCGAAAATTGAAAACAGATCGCTCGCTGTGGCGCGCGCGCGCACCACTCGCGTCCTTGAATTCCTTTTATAGTTGTCACTGTTCATGGCTGAAGCTTTCTAGAGTGTGTCGCGGATTTGTAAGTAAAGGCACGTTTTTCCTATTCGCATTTCGTGGCCTTTGTGACGGGTAACGAGTGGAGTTTATACAGTACGTGCTTTCGCCAATTTGGAAAAAAGGCTTCACGGATGCGCGGCGTGGGGTGCATTCTGAGGTCATGAAGGGTTACGGCCGCTTTTTAGTTGGTTGTAAATTAATTCCCATTAAATATATATTAAGTGAAAGCGTTTCCTGGATGGTGCACCTGCCCCGCGGTGACGCTGCTAGGAGCAGAGAGGTGGGTGGTAGGGGTGTGCCCTCCCCTTAGATATCCCCGGCGTCTGCAGCAGCCACGGCTTGACCCCACGGGACCCCCCCTAGTCCCAACTCATATCAGAACTTTGCCTCCCCTGACGCGTCTCTGCCCTTGGCTTCACCCAGCCCTGAATACTTGAATCCACAGCGAGCCAGGCACCAGCTTCAAGCCGCTACAAGCATCAGCAAGGAGCACGTGGACTATGCAGGCCCCCCCACTAGTAGAGAAGGCCCCTGTGATGGTGCCAGCCCGCATTACCAAAGGAGAGCCTGTCTGTCATGGCGCCCGTCTGCGTAGGGTGAGCAGGTTTTCAGAAGCAAAAACCGGCACTGGCCAGAAATAAAAGGCTAAAGCCATCAGCCTTTTGGGAGGGGCTGGGTGGGGGTTATCTCCTTGTAAATGTGTCTGTAAATACACGTACCATTATCTATGACTGGACCTCCACCCGGTGCCCCCCTGCCCTCTACCCCGTGCCCCCCTGCCCTCTACCCCGTGCCCCCCTGCCCTCTACCCCACTCTGTCTCCGACCTCCTGCTGCTGTCAGGAACAAGCAGACGCATTACTTCAATTACTTAAGACTTTGGAGGCGCCCCAGGAAAGGGAAATGTAAGTCCAGGATGGCTTGAGCTTTGTCTCAAAAACCGGGACAGGTATTTACAATTTAAAAACAAGCATTGGCATAGACAATAGGTCTCGCCTTTGGGACCTTATAAGTTTTTAGCCATGCAACAGTTGATGTTGTTGCACCAAGGATATTGTGCTGCATAACTAAATACTTATAAGGTCCCAAAAGCGAGACCTATTGGCTATGCCAATGCTTGTTACTTGAATTGCTTTTCAATCTGCAATTCACTTGACTTCCCACTTTTTGAAATACATTTCCATGTTTTGCAAACAAATCCTAAAGCCAGACCTTCATTGATTCTTTTTTGTTTGTTTCACTTTTGCATTGTATTGTAGCATTTGCATAGCAATATTCCACATCTAACAAAGCTTTAAAGTGCATTCTGGATGGTTGACTATAAAGCTACTTAGTTTGTTGTGCAGATTGGTTGTATGTGTGTTTCATGGTGTGGTCTATGTGGGAGGTAATTTGATATCTTGCCTGAGGATCCTAAGTGTGATCCAAACATCTCATGGTGAACCTGTCATTGGGCTTAGGCATGGTGTGATGCAGAACGATGAGCTGCATTTGCATATACTTACTGAACTTTCTTTACCATGCTATTCATTTTTTTATTAATTTAACTTTGTGGGGAACTCCCCAGCAATTGTGCTTGGTGAGTAGGTGTGGGTTTGTAGTCTAGTTTTCGGTTAAGGAATGAAATTAAAAGACACCTTTCTTATATGGGTCTAAGGGATTCTCCCACGAGTGGAAATTTTACGTTCCAGGGAAATTAAGATACCATTTGTATGTTGTTTGTGGATATGTGAGTTGCAGCCAGGTACGGAGATTCCCACGCAAAAACAAGAGATTCTTTTTGTGGTCTCCACACAGGATCAGAGGTGCTATGTGCATTTGGATATGGGTCCCTAGGATCACCCTGCAGTAGAGTTGTAGCTGCCCTAAGAACTTGGGTGTCTGTAGGTCCATCCAAGAGCAGAAGATACTGTGTCATAAGGAAACACATAAGACCTCCATTCATGCGAGGGTCTAGGAGGACAAGAGCAGAGATCCTATGAACTAGGAAAATAAAGAGGCAACGTTATTAAATAGGTCTATGACTTCTAACAATAGTGAACAGATGAAAGCATAACTTGACATCCTCTTGGGCTGCATACATAGGCCATGATCCTAAGTGGGTGGTGAATTCAATCGCTGCACAAACAGCAGTTTGCGCAAAGATGACAAACCTGAGCGTGATGGAAGTCTGAAAAAAGGGGAGAAAAACGATGGTGGAACAGGCAAATGCCTTTAGGTCCTGTGGTTGACAGCATTGTAATTTTGGATGGAAGAGCGGAGCTGCTTTATAACTTAAACCAGTGTGCACACCTAGGGTGCTGGAGATCCCTACTGGAATTCTAAGGAATAACTGATTATTCAAATTGTGAAGGTGCTAGTGGCCTACAAGGAATGGGGCTAGACTTTGAAACAGCAGATGATGCCTTCAAGCAATCCCTGAAAACCGTGAGGAAGAATTTGGTGCGGGCAGTGCTTAATTTGAGCCAGTGACTGAAGGTGGAGCCCCGGGCAATCAGTTTTGGGGCACTTATTTTTCCTCAATCTGCTTTTATCCAGAGCAACAGAGACTAAATTCACAAAAAGCTGAAAATAAGGAAGCCAAAGAAAGAAAAAACTGTGACAAAGTGAGAAAACACGGATAAAAAAAGAATCTTCAAAAGTGAGATAAATTGGCAAGCACTGTTTGGTGGTGGATGACATGAGGTGTCGAAAATCTACTGTATTGGTATTCCCCACCCTGACATTCAGTAGCACCAGCCAGGAGATTCTGAGCACTTAATGTTTTACAAATTAAGCATTGAGTATCTGACGGCTTAGTGTTGGTGGTACTGGCATCAGCAAAGCAATGGACAAATTATTATGAGGGTGATACCAAAGAAAACAGTCTGATTCTTCTGGGGTCTGAAGCCACGATGCTCTGAACAGAAAGAGTGTGCTGCTGGATGTGAAAAAGGAAGTGAACGTGCACTGGACTGTGGCTTTGGTGGGCTTCTCCATAAAAGGAAACAAGAGGCAGGAAATATTCCTTTTTTCACCCAGAGGCCAAAATAACTTTCTTGGCCTATATGAATACGTAGATAGGGGTGATCTGTAACAAAAATATGGACTATGAGTTAAGCAGGGCATGGGTCATGAGGAGAGGGTGTGTGATATGTCCTGGTCCAGACAGCAAGGGAAATTATCCTCTGGTGGAACAGTGTGCGGAGTTTATACAGGGAGACCTTTTCCCTAAGATTGTCAGATTGCTGTTTCGTAAATGATTCTCTCTACATTCCTCTTCTTCCACTTTTGGGTCACTGTGTTTTGTTATATGTAGCTATGTAGCTATAGTGAAAGAAAAAAAAGGTCTGCTCCTGTGTTAGGCAACTCGTGGTCTGTCACCTGACTATGGTTATAAACAAGTAAGAGAGCTCGTTTTGTAGGTCTTGCCTAGCGTTGCAGCGCGCATGCGCTGCTCCCTCTGCGAGACATATTGTGGATGAGGAGATTTCAGAAGGGGACTTGAAGCCCCGCCCCTCATTTTCATTGGGTCGCGTCAGCATTTATGCTAAACGCTGGCTTCCCATTGAAAACGATGCTTTTTCGTTACCGCCCTTTCTCCTTTTCGTCCGGCCCATCCGGACTGGATAGTCTGCTTTTCGGCTGTCGCGAAGCAATTTCTTATCTCTTGGAGGCGTGTAGTGAGGGATCATGTTTCCGAAGTGTTGTTTTTTCAGACCGCACTTATTTTATTTTCACCACGGTCCGCTTCGGCCGCGCTTGTTCTTGTTCTTGCTTCCGTGTTGGCCTGCCCTGTGCCCAGGCTCTCGAACACCGGCGGCATTGGCTGTCTCGTGAACATGTGATAAAACCCCTCTGAGCTGCGCGGTGGTTTGGTGTGTGTGCTTTTATAAAGGGTTTCGTGTCGAAGCGCTAGAGGGTATACTTGTTTCTGAAATCACTGGCGGAGAAAGAAAGGCTTGTGCCCAATAACTGGTGCTTTCCTCTATTTTGATTTGTCTTGTTCTAACCTGTTTCTTTGGTTCTTAAAGAAGCTAGTGACACATGAAATCATCCAGCGTGTTCATTGGTATAGTGAACTTAGCATTTTTACCATTTCTGGATGCATCTGGGGCTTTGAGTCTGGGCACTACACAAACAGCTTTCAGTGGCTCGTTTTAACTTCTACTAGCAACAGGGATAGAGGGAATAAAACTTGAAGATGTTGAATGTGTTACTCTTCAAAACCTACAATGTAATGCTCTCTAGCTGGGATACAACATCCTGCTCTACAGAACTAATCATATACATCATTGACTTGATTGAAATATTTTATCCAAAAAAGCCATAGTTACTTGAGATAACTATAACTGGTGAATTTCAGTGGTTTTGTTAGTTTAAAGTGGTATGTTTTAACTGACATTTACACCTAACTATAATGTCCCTTAAGTGAATTATTAAGTTTAAAAAAAATGTAAAGTTACATATTATTACAATTCCTAACTATAACATCACTTTAACCTTTGTTTTATTTCAGTGAATTTCTATGTTTTTTTAAAAATAAAGTAAGATGTTGATCGCCGTGCGCAGCATGGGGTTGGATGCAGGGCCTGTGCCCAACCCTTTGCTGGCAACCAACCGCCTGCAGGTGCCCTGACCCCCCACTGTGTACGCCCTTTGACCAGTTATAGTTATCACTAGTAACTATAACCCGAGCCCTAAAGTAACTATAACTCGCGCCCGCCATGCATAGTCTTGTTATCAATAATGTAATTTCAAATGTTGCAGTAATGTTATCAATAATATTATAGAACATGTCGTGAGTGATGTAATATGTGTGGGGTAATTAGCTGTGCATGGGGAGGGCGTGAGTTATAGTTACCTTAGGGAATAAGTTATAGTTACTAAAGATAACTACACATGGTGAATTTCAGTGTTTTTTTTTGTTTGAAACGTTATATTGTCACTGAAATTTTCACCTAACTATGATATCATTTTAACCTTTTGTTTTTTTGTCAGTGAATTTCTAGGTCTTTTTTTTACTGTAAAGTAATATTTTATTACCATACATAAAGCCACCCCCCTGCCACACCTGCGGCCAGGCCCTGCGTCAAATGCCATGGCCAGCCAACCTCCGGCCATGCAGTTTTTGTGGTAGTGCTGTTAAAAAATACGTCTATAGAAAATGCATGGGGATTTTGTGTTTTGCCCCCCTCCCCCACCTCGCTTGTCAGATCACTCTGCAAATTTCCATGAAGTAACTAGTCAAAAAAGAGCACCTTTTTGGAAAGTTTCGTGAAGATTCGTCAAACAGTGCTAAAGTTATTAGCATAAACAAAAAAGGCATTTCCTGTGGAAACACTGACCGAACTATAACTTCCCAGTTGCAACACATATGTGGTACATATATATGGAGTTAGGAAAAGTTAATTAATTCTTCCCTGTATATACTTACCTTCACAATATTTTAGTAGTTGATATTCTACTTTATTTTGTAGCTTGATATAAATTAAAACTCAGTATTCTGGCTGTTTAAATTTCAGTAGAGGGCATGAAAATGTCCACCCCAACAGAGTTTGAACACTTGTTATAGCAGATTCATTGAAGGTTCTAATCTGAAAATGTAAAAAGCCAAAAAAAGCACACCCATTTTGGTATTAGGTATTTTTCACACTTAATCTACTGTTTTATTTGCAGCCTTTTGAAAGGTCAAACAGACTGTTCCTACCACTTGTGTGGTACTGGATAAAAACTTCGTGGCCTGGGAGTTCCAAGCTAAACTGTCTACCAGATGGCTTATCCGGTAGTTACACAAAAGAATGATACAGCATTTATGGCACGCTATAACATGTTCACTTGATATGAGATAAAAAAAAAAAGTACACTCAATTCTTCTGCCTGACTAAATAAAAAGAATTCTCATCTTGATGAATACTGGAAAGAAGGCTGACTTACAACAATGTCATATCATTAAAGACACTGCAGTTAGATCTATCGTTATGCTTGATTAAGAGCTACTTTGCTGCAGGAGGATATTCAAGAGTGTTTAGGTTAACTATTTAGGTGTATTTGTGCCTTTTACTGACACTGTGCTAAATCTCTTCTGTTGCTCATTTCGCTGGTTCCCATGCATTTGATGCTTTCCAAGCATTGAAGATGTCAAACCCCAATCACACTCAGTCCAGTAAAAGTTTTATCTCCTCCTGCTATTTTACTGTATTAAAGAAAAATAGAGATCTGCAAGCTAAACTGGATCTTTGAGCCTCAAAAGTTTCCCTCGGGAGGGTGTGGCCAGCACTGACGCAAGATGGTGACTTTGGGTGAGCTCCAACCGAATCAGCCCGTTTGGCTACCTGCTTTGGTCTCTGGGGTGGCATTCAGACCTCAAAGAATGGCCCGCTACCTAGCATAACGTAGGAACCCTGACAGGCAGGCTGAGCATTGCTACCGGCATCCCCATTCGGAGCTGGAACAAAATGAGGAAGCTGGCGCAGGGAGCAATGAAGCTTCCGTCATCTTGCGACCTCCCGGACCTTTGGGAATTATATTGAGGCCGCACTAAAGTTTAGGACCCACTGCCACATATAAATAAGAGAGTAACGCACCCTTCACAAATACCTGAGAAGGCGTTATGCTGCAATGTAAACTGCTACCATAGAGCTCACAGATCTGAGGAGTCTTTCCTGGCCCCTTGGTGGCAATAAAATGTTAAATAACAAATGAAAGATATACAATAATACCAGCAAACAGAGTGGTCAAGGGGGATGGGTGGTAGCATGTGAAAATGTCTCACTCAGGGAATCCCAGTCATAGGCATTGGGATATTTATGCAAACCTGCTCTCTCTTCTCAATGGAGATGAATGCTTTCGGAGGACAGCCAGGGGGCCGTCCCTTCTCTCCAGGACTGTATGGTTGATGGTACAGGATTCTTCCACCTCATTATAATGTAGCGCTTTGCCAACAGTAGAGCCAGGTCAATTAATTTAGTTGCAGCCCTGTCTGAATGTGGGTGAGAAAATAGGCCTAGTCATCTCCAAAGAGTTGTCCAGATGATGCCCAGTGTCTTGATAAAGTACTGCAATGACTCTGGCCAGTAAGCCGTTAACAGACCACCCAAACAAAACATGTGAGGAAGATCCGCATCCGGGAGACGACAGCAGGGACAAACTGATTAGGAATCTGAGTAAAGCCTAGAAATAAGACAAAGAGTGAGATAAACCCTATTCATAATATTGAATTGAATGTATTGAAAGCATGAATTACGAGAGAACTCATGGGGATGGGATAGGGCGCAGACTCGTGTAGCGGACGGCCTATGTCTCACTCCCAATTCTCCCGTAGGGGAGTTCTAGTCTGATCCCAGGTGGTGAGGTGAGCTTGGTAAAACCAGTGAACCAGGTGTATGGCACCCCCTAACGTGTCAAGTGTCTGAATAACTGAGTTGGTAGTGGGCTCCGTGTTGTGAATCAAGAATGCAGATCTCAGTACTTGTTTAAGTTGAGCATATGTGAGAAAATGTCCAGGAGAAATCATGTGATCTGTGCGGAGCACATCAAATCATAATAGTTTTCCATTAGAGAATAAATCAGAAAAGGTGAGAAGTCCCTGGTCAGCCCATTGAGTGAGGGGTATAGCGCTGTTAAACGCTACAGCTCCTGCCAGGGTGATCGCAGGGGCATTAGAAGATCTCTGTTTGTGGAGGACACACAAGCGTCGGAGACAAGATAAGGCCACAGATAGAATGGGAGGGGGCCTCAGAATGGGGACCTTCAATCAAAGGGTTAAGGTATGTATAAAGCCCGAGTCTCGTTCCCCGTCGGGAAGGCTAATCTCCGTGAGAGAGTGGCCCACTATCCAACGAGTCAGCCATTGAAGTTGAACCGCCACGTAGTACTGTTCAAAATCTGGGAGACCTAGGCCCCCATTATCGGTTGAGAGTTTAAGGGTGGCCAATGCCACTCATCTGCAACCCTTATGCCACGTGAACTCATTCAATATCACATCCAAGTCACGAAAAAAGGAGCAGGGGAGTGATAGTGGGTGGTTAATGAAAAAATATAAATGACGGGGTAGAGCTATCATTTTAATCATCTATTCATCCCATGACTGATAGCCGCAGCGTTGACCAAAAGGAAATTATTTCTTCAAAGATCTGACAGCCATGACTAGATTACCATCTTGTAGATCTCCTGGTTAATGGTATACACTAACACCAAGATATCGCAAGGTGATCAATTCACATGTGTGTTGGGGATCTATGGGGAGAGGAGCCGGGAAAACATAACCTGCGTTGAGGGGAAAAATGCAGGACTTGGACCAGTTGACTCTCCGGCTGTAGCAGTAAGATCTAATTGCACATCTCAAACATAAAGGAGTAGATTATCCATGTATAGAGGCGCTATATGGGTAGTGGTTCTGAGTGGAATACTCCAGTCGGTGCCCTGTAATTTCAATTGGATAGCCAATGGTTTCATGGCTATGGCAAAGCGCAATGGTGAAGGAGGACACCCCGGACTCCTACCTCTACCTTTGGGAAAGGATCGAGATATACAATGTCCTGTCTTAACCCTGGCAGTCGAGGCTGCATAGATGAGGCAGATACACTTATACCAATTAGGGCCTACACCAATTTTCCCCAAACCTTCTAACATATAATCCCATCTAAGAGAGTCGAAAGCCTTTTCCAAATCGAGGGCAACACTTGCCGCCCATAGATACCTAGCTGTAGAGTTTGCCATGAAATCGTACAGTCTGCAGAGATTATGCAACGTGCTATGACCTGGAATGAAGCTCGATTGATCAGGATGAATCAAAAAAGGAAGATGTGGAAGCAGGCGATTGGCCAGTAGTTTAGTGAGCATTTTAAAGTTGACATTGAGGATTGACAATGGACGGTAAGAGGCCAATTCTGTTGCGACCTTATGGGGTTTAAGCATTTTAGAGATAATGGCTTCATTCAGGTAGTCTAGGAAGTATACCCTCTCCAAGGAGGCGGTATAGAGCTGGAGTAGGTTTGGTGCTAGCTCAAAAGCAAAAAGATTATAGAATTCAGAAGGAAGGCCATCCGCGCCGGGGGACTTTTCTCGAGGCGGTTCATGTAATACCTCTTTGAGTTCCTGAAGCAAGAGTGTAAGGTGAAGTTCTTCCCTGGCTGTTGGGGACAGACAAGGCAATGGGAGCTGGTCCAAGAAAGCAGTTACAATGACGGGGAGGGAACCCAAAGGAGGTGTATAAAGAGTCTTGTAATAAACCTGAAATGCATCGTTAATGGCCGACTGGAGGATAGAATTTCACTAGACGGGAGAGACAATCTGAGTGGGGTAGAGCATTGCGAGCTAGATACGCTAAAAGTCTGCCCGTTCTATCGCCCTCATTGTGGGCCCTGATCCGATAAGTGTTGTAGTCAAAGCGAGAGAGAACTTTGAACAGGGATGTGGAATTCCTATAGCCCGACGCCCAGGACATATTGTTTGGGGTCAAGGGCAACAAGTTTTCATGTGCATTTTGTCCTTGAGACAAGTAGGCCCAACCCCTACAGCACAAACCCTTTGGCTGCCAGTTTACAGTAACACATTATGGATCAGGAAAGGGCATTGTCTGCAGTTAAGGTAATATTTGTATCCATGTGTTAATGCTGTTCAGACTTGTATTTATGGTTCATTAATGCAAAGCCTTTATTATTAGGATGAGCACTCTAAGTAAATGTTGTCAGCTTCGACTGCACTACTGAATGTTTCCATTATAAAAACGTGTACACAAAATTTAATGGTTTAGCAATATGAGGCTATGTATAATGCTCACAGAATGCTCTCTGATAAGATGCAAATATTTGCAGAAGCTTGAAAGCAAGATAGATGATTCTTTGCTTCAAAATAAAATGTTCACAGAAAAATCCAAGTAGGAAAAAAAAAAATGTAGCTAAAGTACTGTAAAAGTTTAGATACCATTTCTTTGCAGCATCATTTAGTAAAATGTGTTGATGTATGCTAGTATTCCCAAAAATAATTATAATGGAAAATAAGTGTAACCAGTTGCAATAAGATTATAGGAAACAAAAATAAACAAGCACTGGCAAATCAATAGGTCTCAAATTGGTGGTCAGCTTTTTGGTTTTGTCAGTGCGTGACTTGTTTTGACATGGTTTTTGTAAAGCATTTTTGGTGTGGGAGCTGCTGGGCCCTCACCATTATAACAAACATTGGCAAAAACAAAACAAAAATTCAGTCTCAAAAAGCACACATTGATACAGTAGTTTCTAGCACTGAACAAAACTACTTTGTGTGCCAGTATGCTTCTTGTGAAAGAGCAGAAGGCTGTCACTCACAGTGAAGCCAGCCGATAGACCGAGAGAGAGACAGAATTTTAATAAACACAAAAGGTCATGGTTAACGCCAGACCAAATAAGGGGCCCAATTATTAAAGAAAGTCTCAAAAGTGCACCCATGGTATATGTCCTTGTGTTAACTGCAGATATACGGCTTTCATGAATTCACAAGAATTTACAGAAGTAGGCCAAGAAATTGTACTCCTAGAAAATATTTGTGGACTGCATTTTTTAGCGTGAGCAAATATACATGTGCAGATTTGCTCATGCAAAAGTTCAAGCGGCAAGTTCACTTTCCTCCAACCACTTTTTCCCCAACCCTGGAAGATGTTTTAAGTCTACCATTGCCCGGAGTAAATTTCCAACCTTTCTCAGTATGGGGAAAAGATTAGAGAAGAGTTGGTGAAAACCCTTGAAACACGCAAGTTAGTAGGTTTGCACAGACTCAAAGTGGCATTCCTACCTTGGAACTATTGCTTACCACTACCTTCAGCCCCAGTATGTAGATCTGCAGAAACGCGGCAACATAAGGGAATTGCTAGTATTCAAACCCTACTATGATATGAGCCCTGGCATCATTAGTGAGTCTATATCAGAGCTCTCCTATATAATGAGATTGCTGCCATGATTTGTCGTCGCATTACATGGCACCAAAGGGACAAGTGGATTTTGTTACAGGACAAGAAGATTTATGAAGCAACTTGCCCCATGGACAAGTAGATATTTTATTAAATTCCACACCCCTGTTTGAATAAGTATGATATCTGTAGCTCTTTCGGAATGGGGCATTAGTTGCAGTTGAAAGGAGTGTAGAGAGGTCTCCAGGTGTGTGATCTCGCCAGACAGCACCCTACGCACCCCAACTACTGACTTGATACAGAAACCCCGGATGACCATTTTAAAGGCTTTCCACTCCGCCAAAGGGGACGAGGCGGTGCCATATTGACGTGAAATAAGCTTCAATTTGATAAGAGAGTGGTTGGCGAAACATCTTGTCATCCATCAAGGTTGGTTGTACACGCCATGTTGAGATCGGTGTCAAACGCCGTCCCCAGGTGAGTTCAATCAGTAAAGCGTTATGAACTGATAGTGACCTGGCAAGATAAGCGGTGGATGCCACTCATGGATGTCAGGGGTGCTTAAAAACCTTTTGATTCTGGAAAAGTTTCTGTGAACTGGGGAATAATATGAGTAGTCCCTCCGGGATGGGAACTTCACTCCTCAAATATCATCTAGTTGCCAGCCATTGAGCCACACCTGGAAGGCCTTCGATACTGGGATGGCCGAGGACTGCAGGAGCGGAAATACAGGAAGATCTAACGATGTATCTAATACACATTTGAAGTTTCCTCCCAAAACCCAGGAGATTCCAGCCCAGTCAAGTAAGTAGTCAGATAAAGTCGCCCAGAAACTGGATTGAACTACCTGTGGGGCATAAATGCCCCCAAGATCAAAGAGGAGCCATCAAGTCAACCCTGCAACAAGACGTAATGGCCATCCACATCTATTGTAATCTTCAACTTCAAACGGCACCTCCACTCCCCTGGCATAAGCAGAGAAGCTGGTACCATAAACCTGGTGCCGCCCAGTGTTGCAAAGTTTGGAGATGCCAGTGGTCGTTAAATGGACTTCTTGTAGAGTGGCTGTATGAACTCTTCATCTGAACAAGGAGAAATTAATTTTCTGACTTCTGTGAGGGGAGTTCATCCCCCTGACATTTCACGTTAATAATTTATACTAGTTTGCCAGTGGCATAGGTGATGGGGTCTAACAGCCCCATGATAAACATGGAGGCAATTGCAGCAGGGCGAGTCAGTCAAAACTGTTGGTGTTGTAAGAATAGAACTAATGCCCTAAATATGTAGACCATTGGTAGAACAAGACTCCCCAACGAAAACCAGGGACCAAGGCCCAACAAAGAACTCCACAAAGTTATGTCCCTCGGCTAATGCTAAGCAGAGGGGCAAATTGGAGAGGGCAAGGCCTCCCAGCCGAGATATTAGTGGGCCCGCAATATAAACAAAGAGAGGCGCAGAGGGAGAATTACGAATCATATCAAGAAAAGTCACAAGACGAGATACTGGGAGGCCCAGAAACATGGGGAGCAGGATCACTCAAGGCCCCAGCAGTCAGTGACTGCAAAGCAGCAGGGTCACAAGAATCACTGGGAGAGGGCTAACAGCACCGAGTTCCAGGCCCACATTGTGAAAATAAAAACACTGAAGAGCCACAACAGGGGGGTTAGAGTACATCGTCTGCTGTTTGCGATGTAATCACTGCGGCATTGAGCGCCTCCAAGTCAAGCGCCCCCTAAGAAGCATCATCGCAGGAAGTACTGGAGCCTAAAACAGAGAGGTGGGTGATGAAGACAGGTCCTGCACCAACGCTAGCGCTTCAATCGCACACTGTTGCTCCCACTGAGCCTGAGAGGGGCGGAGGGCCCCGTCGGTCCGGGGGCGCAGCCTCCTGACTGTTGCAGAGATAGCACTGGTGATGCTGGGTTTCTCAGATTCTGAAATAAGAGAAGGGGGTGGCAGAGGGCCCTCCCAGGCTTCCAGCCAGTCCCACACTAATTCCAAATCTGTAAAAAAAAAATAGATTGCTTGTCAACTGTAACACGCAGTTTTGCGGGAAAGTGTAATGCATAGTTGTACCCCAGAGAACGTAGCCTCTTTTTCACTTGCATAAAAGAGGAGCATTTGCGTTGAACGGGTGGAACATAGTCTGGAAAGAGCATAACTTTGACATTGTCCACTCTGATTGATCTTTCTTCTGGACTTCAGCCAGTATTAGATCTCGGTCTTTTGAAGTTGAGTAGGTGAGCCAGGAAGGGCTTTGGGGCTGCGCCCTATGGCGGGGGACGGGCCGAGACCATGTGCGCTCTCTCCACCACAAAACAGGAGGAAAAGGAAGCAAGGGTCACCAGTTGCTGCAGCCAGTCTTCCATAAACCCGGAGGGGGGTAATCACCTTCCGCTCACTCCGGGACCCAAAGGGCAAATATTATTGCAGCAAGACCTCCCCTCTGCATCCTCAATCTAATCCTTCAACCCCTTCAGGCAATCCATCATATATGAAGTGCGTTGTGAGAGGTTCTGCTGCTACTTTCTCTGCTTTACTGTGAGAATCAGACGAAATTGACAAAGTAAAGTCAATAGTTAAAGCATCCACCATGGCCTCCAGTGCCACTTGGGAATCAGTGATTGCTGCCAGAAGAGTCTCCATTGTCACCAGTGATGGCGAAGAGGCATTCCCACGGGAAGGATCTGAGGAGGCCATAGTGGCCATAATCCTTGTGGAGCGTGTACTAGTCAGAAGCTGCTTCAACCTCCTCCATGTGCTGTGAGTTCCGCCCATCCGAGGCAGTGGACATCGAGTTGTGAAACCTAGTACAGCAAAGTTCAAATTATGTGCAACAGCGACCCAGTAACCAACCCTTCTCATCCAGTGGCGATGATATAAAGTGCAACCGGGGGCATGAGCAGTCAGGGATGGGGGCTCATCAGGTGGAAGACAAAAGTAAAGCGCAGGAGAATGGCAGCCCAGTGTTGTAGGGTAGGAAGAGGTAAGGTCCAGCTGGCGAGGCAGTCAGCAAATTGGATCCAGAGGCCCCAGCGCAGACCGGATACTTACATCATGCATATGGTTTCCCAATGAGCCTGCCTTACCTTACCCCCAGGGCCAAAGAGGGGGGCACGAGCAGAACAAAGTATCCGCGGTGCGGCCGGCAAGGTGGTGGAGGGGAGGATGGCCGCCTTCTATAATCCGACAAAGCACCGCAGACCTAGGGCAGAGGAGAAGATGAGGGACCACTCCCTGGCGCTGCCACTGGCCCCTCCACTCAAGCCAAGGGTCTGATAAAGAAGACACCGGGTCTCTGAAGGCAAGAAGAGGCTCAGTGGGTCGCGTGATCGATGAGTGTGGCCGGCCAGATGCAAGACAGCCCATCCTGGGACCGCTGGGATCCCCTGACATCCCTGCGGGTCTCAGGAGCCACCTGCCTGAACGTTGTCGCAGAGCCAGCAGTCGAACCGCTACAGGCCGCTAAGCCGAGCAGCGCGGCACACCACCCCGGGTCCTAGGCCTGCCCAAGAGTGGAAACCAAAACTGGGTATGGGGCTCCTAGAGCCTCAGGACTCACCTCCGGAGGTGATCCGGCCACCTGAAAAAGTTGGCAGAGTCCCTCTGGTGAAAGTAGAGCAGTAGAATGAGGCCGCACCAGGAGCTCCGCTGGTCGACGGCGACCATGATCAGCGGCTCAACCACGCTCCCCCGACATAGTTGGGACATTAATGGTCTAAAGAGGCAAAGCCCTTCTATAATGAAAGTTTGAGAAGTGCCCATTACTGAGCAAAGCCATAAATAGGTTGCAAAGGGAAAAGGGACATGCCAGCAAAAGGATTTGAAGGACTGCTGAGGGGAACACAAAGGCATGTGCTCTGCCCAGAGAAAACACCTGAGCAACAGGTTTCGACACCCGCAATGCCAGCAAAAAAGTGTTACAACCACAGTGCTTACCAATAAGGACCTGAAAACATGCCTACTAGAAATTCACCAAAAGATCACTGATACAGTTACCTCCCAGCTGCAAGCTCTGAAAAAAGAGATGACCGCACCCTTAGTGGATCTCAACAAAGACTTACAGGCCATCTGTGAGAGGGTCTCAACAAATGAGGATGATATAGCCGACATGAGCCAGGAAGTGCTGATATCTCAATGGGCATTCATTCTCGTGAAGGAGGAACTGAAAGAAAAATGTGTGCAATTGGAAAGTCGGTCATGCAGGGACAGTATCAGGATCCGTAATGTGAAGGAGGCAGAAGAAGGCTCAGAGATTGAGATGAACTGTGCAGGTTTGTTCAGGGCCATCCTACACGAAGGACAACATTTTGAAGTTCCCAGTGGGTGCACCAAGGGAAGATCTGGAGTGTTGACCTCGAGATATTTTGGTGAAACTCAGCTCACCCAAATTGAAGGACAAAATCATTGTAGAAGCGAGAAGATTAGAAGAGTGCACTTTTAATAAAAGCATGATTTGCCTGTTTAAAGACGTCTCACAAACTATTCTCAATTAAAGGCAAGCATCATTCTCCATCACCAAGGAACTCCGCAACAGACTGATCTGCTACAAATGGTCTTTCTCTTTTGTATTGTGTTTCCAAATTGATTACTGACTTATCTTAACCGCGCGTGTCCTAGGGGATTTGAGAATAGGATGGAATCTGTGAGAGCACTGGGAAAATTTGTATCCATCACAGAAAACTGCACAGAAAACTTGAGGAGTGGGAGATTATGCATTAACTGACTAATTAGTTCTGCCAAGTTACAGGTCGTACAGTTGTCTCTTTCCAGAATGTTTAGCTCGCACACAGTTTTTGCAATGGCTTGTCACTTGGGGGGGCCATGGTGGGGTGTCCATGGAGTATGACTGGCCACAATGCGCTTCACTCATGTGCTAAGGATGTATCCAAACATTTCCCCGGAGAACTGTTTCATTATTAGTTATGTTCAGTTGTTCTTTGTTGGTTGAAGAGAGTTAGAGGGGAAGGGAAGACGTTCACTCACAGGCTTTGCGATGCATTGGAGGGGAACAGTCGGTCATACTTTGACAACACTCATCAAGACCCAGCCTGGTAGGGGTTAGTAGAGCTTCTTCTGTAGTACCCTTATGGTGGAGATGATATCATGGAATGTTAAGGGGTTAAACGTCCTTATCAAAAGACACAAAATCTTGAGAACTATGAAGGTGTGCATCCCGGAAACTCATTTCCTTAAAAGGGACATACCCAGAATGAGAAACAAGTTATACTCACACCAATTTTATGCCACAAGTGAAGCCAAGAGAGTTATGTTATAAATGGAGCAATGATAGACTCCGAAGAGGGTAGGCTTGTCTGTGTTCTGGGGTCTATGGGAAGGAAGGGAATAGCCATTCCGGCTACCTACACACCAGAAGCAGGCCACAAACATTTACTCTTGAAAATGCTCAACACTGACAGAGGACCGCGGGGGAGCTTCTATGGGTGGGAGGCTTTAATGTAGACCCGGAAGCCACACTTGACAGACAACCACAGGATAGATACCTTCAGGAGAAAAGTCCAGGGGAAGTTACAAGGCCAGGGTCTATTGGACATTTGGGAGGAACTGCACCCTTAAGAAAGGGACTATGTTTTTCTCACATGTTCACAATTCATAGTCCCGGATAGAATTAGCTTGAAGTTCCAATGAGTTTTGCAGGCCACATTCAGGATAGAGCTAAAGTGGTTTCGCTTTCGATCATACTAGGCCCACATGGGAGGTTGACATTGGAGGAAAGAACAACAAAAGGAACAATTGGAGATTTGATGAATCCCTCTTAAAAGATAAATTAGTAGCCCAAACTCAAACAAAGAGCATGATAGAATACTTTGAAAAAAGTATACTAGACAAGTCCAACCTAGAACCCTATGGGGCACCTTTAATACAGTGATAACAGGCCAACATATTACGTTGAGAGTTGAGCAAGAAAGAACGTGGGGCTTAACTAAAGAGAAACTAGAGAAGAACTTAAAAGCAAATTATTGGTCTCTCAACTCCCTGACAGCACTAGTAGCCTCCCTGATAAGCCAATTGAATCTCTTGACCAAGAAAAAATCAGAAAAGGCTTTCCTCTGTCTGAAGTAAAAATTCAATGAGAAAGTTAACAATGCTCACACACTATTAGCACAATGCCTTAAAACGGCAGCCACTATTTCTAGAATTCCTAATATCTGAGACATCTAGCAGCAGACTCCTTACCTTTGAATTTCTCAGGCGTCAGTCTGGATCTGGAAGATTTTTCTTCAAGCAATACCCCTGCGCACCGGTAGGTGGCATCGATCGGCTCCGCGTGACGTCCGTGCCGGAAGTGACGTCCGCGTCACCAATATGAGCGCCACCTCAGCGCGCTGACGTCAGTACTTTTGTTTCTGCGCTAGTCAAGCGCTGATCCGTGAAGAGAGCTACCCGCTGTCACTTTTTGACATTTCACGGGGTGCCATTTCACGGGGAGCGCGATGGCGCTCCCCGACTTTACTTCTCGGGGGCCCAGGATGGAGAGCCTGGGCCCCGTAGCCACCTTCAAGGGGGGCGCGACGGGGCTCCCCGGCATCTCCTTCATCTGGGGGCAGCACCCGGGACCTGACCCACCCCTGGGCCACAATAAAAGACCGCGGCAGAGCCCCACGCGCTTCGTCGTCGGTCTGTTCAGAGGTCAAAGGTCGTCTACCTTCTGGGGGGCATATCTCGGCCCCCATACGGCCGATTTTGACAATCTTGGCCTCTTCTCGCTCCTGGTGGCCAGCCATAGCCTTCTGGAGCACTTTTCACCACCCTCCTGGCCTCCAAGAGGGTGCCTCGGCAAGGAGCTGTCTTCACTGGCTCCCTGCGCCAGCCTTTCACCTGGCTCTCCTTCTGGGCCTCTCTACTCCTTGCGCAGAGGCCCAGGCTTCCTCTTACTGGCCCTGGACTCCCTCACAGGCGCCGTCCAGAGTCCTGGGACGGTCAGGGGGTTCCTCCTTCCAACTGCCCATGGCTCCAGGTTCCAGCTCCAGTCTTCCTCAGCAAGACCACACCCCAGAGAGAGCTCCTCTTCCTGTGCCAGACCTTTTAAGAGAAATGGGAGGGGGCTGGCAGGAAGGCACTTCTGCCCTATCCTGCAGCGGCACATCACCTCTCTGCCCCTGCTCCCTCCTTGCTGCACAGGCCTCTGGGATATTTCAAGATGGCTTCACCCAGGGGTCTCATGCCACATGGTCTCTCAAAAGCCCCCTTGCCCTCTTGCTGACTTCCGGGCCCGGAGCAGGCCTGATGCCTGCACCGGGTGACAGCTGCTGATTGATAATCTGCAGCTTCACCCATCCCTCCTGGAGAAAAGACCTTTGCCCTTGAGAATGCTTGCAGTGAAGGGCTAGGCCTCTGATGCTACAGCTTGGGGAGGAAGGTAATTAATCCAGCCTGGCAGGATCACACCCGGCCGGGCTATGGTTATGAGCTGAGTCAGAGGAATATGACATTTCTGGATGACCCATAAGAAGTACAGATATGGGTTTGGACTCAGAAGAATACTTATTTTTACACAACATACAGTGTACTTTGGTGTGTGTCTGGAATTTGTAGGCCCTAGGGAACTGAAACTACCCCATGTGGTCTCTGTCTCCATAGGAGAGTAATGGAGTGTTCCTACAGTGAAACAGTAAAGCACACTGACTTTCCCTTACATGCGTCTCCCCCACATTATAAAGCCAATTCCATGTCACCACCCAAGTCTGCATAATCTCTGCCACACCATTCTATCTGTACCTGCTGCTGGGCTGCGAACAACAGGAATCTCCCCCGTGCAGCCCTTACACGGGTGCACACATGTGTGCACACTTAGCCACATGTAACCAGTCCGGTGCACCTTACCCTGGCTGCAGCGCAGCAGCCTTTTCTCACAAGGCGGACACCGGTGAAATCCACATGCAGTCCATTTTTATCATGAGTTCACTGTGGGTGAGTCCCAGCTTATGAGGCTCTCCCACAGAAAAAGCTCAAAAATCAGGTTTTCAAAAAGCGAAAAATCCGGGTGGCTCGGATGGTCAGAACCACCTTCTCAAAGCCTCATTCTTCCGAACCTGCGCCTGAATCGGCTCCACACCTCCCTGATTTTCTGGGAGCCGGAGCAACCCCCACCCAACTCAGAGAATTTTATGAGGCCATGCGTCTCATTTCTTGTTGCCCTGACCCCTCCGGTGCGCCGTCGGTCCCAGCGGGGTCAGAAGGGGCTCCATCTTGTTCCACACTGGCGGCTCTGCCGCGGATGCCCCCCCTGGAATCCGGACTTGGATTCTGACCGGCGTCGGTCGTGCCACTGGGACCTTCCCCAGTGCTGCTCCCGACGCCGCTGGCGTCCACTGGCGACATCAGCTCCACTCTCATCCCCGAGGACCCGGGAGCCGGTACAGCATCACTCGTTGTCGATTCCGGCACAGACAGGGCCTCCAGGTCCTAGGTTGTTTCCTGGGCCTTACTCTGAAGGGCTAGGAGTAGGAGAAGATTGGGAGGGGTCGCTGGACCCTTTAGAAGACCAGCCAGAAGAGGAAACGGACTGGTATGAGGAATTGGGTGAGACCAGTGGACTGGATACTTCTCCAGATAGTGCCATGCTTTCTCCCCCTACCGTGACTACAGAGGAAGGAGTGTCTTATGCTATGGTTGTGCGAAAGGTGGCTCAGGTCCTTGGCCCTCAGCTTCCTTTGGTGGCAGTCAAGCCTAACATCTTGACAGAGGTGCTGCAGCTGAGAGTTTCGACCTCGGAACCTTTACTCCCGTTTAATGAAGCTCTCACGGATTTCCTACTTGGAACCTGGTCCAAGCACAGCACAGGGGCTCCTGTGAATAGGACGATTCCCCGCCTCCTCCGCCCTGCTCTGGGTGACTCAAATTTCCTCACTACCCACCCTACCCCAGAGAGCTTGGTAGTCCAGGCATCTACATCCCAAGGCCCGTTCCTTTCCACCCCACTGGATAGGGAATCCAAGAGGCTGGATAGTAGGGTAAAGAAAATGTCTTCTTCCCCCAGCCTTGCACTGCGGTTGGTGAACACCAGCTGCTTATTGGGAAGGAATGAAAGACATTGCATCCTGGATGAGCAGCAGCTGTCTGAAGCTCAACTCGGAGAAGACACAAGTCCTCGTCCTCGGACCCACCCCCTCAGCTTGGGACAACACGTGGTAGCCCACCGCCCTCGGTAACCCCCCCAACCCCACAGACTACTCCCAGAACCGCAGCATCCTACTCGACTCCTCCTTCACCATGACCCGTCAGATCAATGCCGTCGCCTCCACCTGCTTCAACACCCTCCGCATCCTTCGCAAGACCTTCAAATGGATCCCCCGAATCCAGAAAGACCATCACCCACGCACTCATAACAAGCAGACTGGACTACGGAAACGCCCTCTACTCTGGAATCAACAAATCCCTCCTACGCAAACTCCAGACCATCCAGAACAGCGCGGCCGGACTCTTCCTCTGCATCCCACGACATGGTCACATCACCTAACACCTGCGAGAACTCCACTGGCTCCCCGTCGAGAAGAGAGTAACTTTCAAGCTTCTCACCCACGCCTACAAATCCCTCCACAACACCGGACCCAAATACCTCAACGAAAGAGTCTCCTTCCACGTACCCAAGAGAAACCTTCGCTCCACCGACCTCGCCCTAGCAGAAACCCAGCACATCCACACAACCAGAGCAGGTGGAAGAGCCTTCTCCTACGTTGCAGAAAAGGCCTGGAACGAGCTCCCGATCAACATCAGACGCTCCCCCACTCTGCACACCTTCAGGAAGAGCCTCAAGACCTGGCTCTTCAGCTGACTCGGAGCTGCACCCCCCGCGCCTTGAGACCCTCACGGGTGAGTAGCGCGCTTCACAATTCCCTGGTTGATTAATTGATTGATTGTTTGATTGATTGGAAACTGTTGCACAAGTGCTGCCACAGGTCCCGGAGGAGGCCCGGGCCATCCTCTCCCAAGCACTGTCAGATGGCAGAGATGCAGCAAATTTTGCCATCCGGTGTTGCCTCAATATGACCAACTGGCTGGGCAGAGCGTATTCATCAACGGTGGCTGTCAGACACCGCGTCTGGCTGAGAACATTTGGCTTTTACGGGGGCTGTTCAGTCCTCTCTCATGGACATGCACTTTGATGGCACCCGTCTCTTTGGAGACAAGGCAGACACGGCTATGGAGCACTTTAAGGATTCACAGGCTACGACCAAGTCTTCTAAGTGGCTGCAAGTCCACATTCTGCCTTTCGCCCCTTTTGTTGCTACGGAATAGACTTTCAGCCACGCCAGGCATACCCTAGCCATACAGCCGCACAAATTCAGCAATCCCTGCCCTGCACGGGTGCGGTTCATTCCGACCAAGTGGGTCGGGCGGCCAGAGGTCGGTACAGTCCACCACCACTGCTGGCAGACCATCACTTCGGACAGAAGTGTCCTCCAGATAGTCCAAAGGGCTACTCCCTCCCCTTCAAAACCACCCCTCCCTCATGCCTACATCCTACGACCGGCTGACGGAGGATCATTTGATTTTACTCCGGTAGGAAGTCATGGCTCTCTTGGCCAAGGGAGCCATAGAGAGGGTTCTGGACCCAGAAGTAGGTTGTGATTGCTATTTCCGCTACTTTCTGGTCCTGAAAAAGGACAACAGCCTTCATCCTATCCTAGACGTGAGAGCCCTAAAACTACTTCCTCAAAAAGAAAAAATTCAAGATGCTCACTCTAGCTCAGGTCCTGTCTACCCTGGACCTAGAAGACTGGATGGTAGCTAGGTGATTGGATGGTAGCGTTGGACTTGCAGGACGCCTATTTCCACATTCCCGTGCTGCCTGCCCATTGACGCTATCTGCGGTTTACGGTAGGCCACAAGAATTGCCCCTCTGGTGTTCACCAAGGTGATGGTGGTGGTCGCAGCTCACATGCACAGATCAGGGGTACCAGTCTTCCCCTATCTCGACGACTGGCTGTTGAAGGCAGGCTCACCCTAAGCTGTCGTCTCTCACCTACAGTCTACGGCATACCTCCTGAATTTGCTGGGGTTCACTATCAATGTGTCAAAGTCACACCTGACTCCCTCTCAGACGCTCCCCTTCATCTGAGCCGTTCTAGATACAATGCATTTTCGGGTTTATGAATGCCGAGTCCAGGATATTCAGGCTATGATACCGATGTTTCAACCTCTATCCTGGAATTCGGTGAGAATGACTCAGAGGCGCGATTGGGTCAGAGGCAGGCCCTTCTCCATTCCCGAACCAGATCTCACAGTAGTGACAGGTACGTCACTCCTGGGATGGGGTGGTCAGAGGTGGAGATCAGAGGACTCAGTTCTGCAGCGGAATCCGGACTCCACATCAGCATGCTGGAGCTCCGTGCAATCTGACTGTCTCGAGTGAAGCTCAGGCCTCCTGTACACCTTTCTGCCCATACCACTCCTGCCCAGAGTTCTCAAGAAGATCAGGAACGACTAGGCCCAAGTCATCCTTGTGGCTCCATACTGAGCACGGAGAGTCTGGTATCCCGAGCTTCTCAGCATGAGCATTGATCCTCTGATCAGGCTGCCCCTTCGGGAGGATCCTCTGTCCCAGCAGCAGGGGAGAGTTTTCCACCGAACCTGTCAACTCTGCTCCTTCTTGCTTGGAGATTGAGCGGCGGCAGTTAATAGCTTTCGACCTTCCTCCCGAAGTCTGCAATGTTATTCTGGTAGCCAGGCATCCCTCCACTAAGACTGCATATGCCTGCCGGTGGAACAAATTTGTAAAATATTGTATAGAATAGTCTATTGACCCTCTTTCTGCTTCCCTTTCTGATATTTTGCTATTTATATTGTCCCTTGCCCAGCAGGGCTCTGCTCTGGGCACCTTGAAAGGGAATCTTTTGGCTTTGTCTGCCTTCCTGAGGCTGCCAGAACAACCCTCCCTATTTAAATCACCTATTGTACATAGATTCCTAAAAGGCCTTGTACATATGTTTCCCCCTGTCCCTTTCATTGTGCCTCAGTTGGACCTTAATTTGGTTCTCACTTTCCTAATGTGCGCTCCTTTGGAGCCTCTGCATAATTGCCCCCTCTGGCTGCTCACCATCAAAACAGCTTTCTTATTGGCAATTACATCTGCCAGGAGGGTGAGCGAGCCGCAGGCTGTATCGTCCAAGCCTCCCTTTCTCACGATATTCCCTGACAAATTGGTGCTTTGTACTAGGGCCTCTTTCCTTTCGAAAGTGGTGACGCCATTTCATGTGGGGCGATCTGTCACCTTTCCACTTTCTACTCTTCTCCGCATCCCTTCAAAGAAGAGAAGCGACTCCACTGCCTAGACCCAAAAAGAGCATCGCTGTTCTACCTTGACCGCACAAAAGAATTCGATGTGAAAGACCAATTCTTCGTAGGGTACGTTGGAGCGAAGAAAGGTTGTGCGGTGCAGAAGAAGACCTCTGTAATTTATTTTGCTCTGGCCAAGAAGCAGCCTTCTGGGGGCCTAAGGGCGCATTCCATCAGAGCTAAGGCTGCTACCACTGCTTTGCAAAGTGGAGTCCCAGTCCTGGACATCTGTCAGGCAGCAACATGGGCATCCCTACACACATTCACCAAACATTACTTCCTGGATAGTCAAGTCCGCAGGAACGGCCATTTTGGCCGCTCAATCCTAATGGACTTCCTAGTGTAAATTTGTCTGCAGTCCCTCCTCTGGGGATGCATTACTGGGTATCTATTCAAAGGTAAGGAATGTGCAGCTAGATGTCTCTATTAGATGGACAAGTTACTTAGATAATGCCTTATCTGGTGAAAACATGATCTAGCCGCAGGTAGCTCACCTTGTCCTCCCTGCCGGTGTAAGGAGAGCGTCTCTCCCCACCTTAGGTAAGTACCGCCATAAGTTACCCCCCCAGATTTCCTCTGGGACCCTGTGCACTGTTCTACTGTGATTGTCAGATGCAGCAGGTGCGCTGCCACCATTACAGCAGTTGGACCCTATTTGTAGGGTTCTAACATCCAACTCTCTGAGGCTAAGCTCATGGGCCATCTTTTTCTCTTCCATGGCTAGCCTCTTCTCAGCCATGGCTTGCTCAGTTTCCAATCTGGCAAGTGCTTGCTCTTTTTCTAATTTAGCAAGGGCTAGGGCCTGCTCCTTGTCCTGTCTGGCAATCTCTAACTTCAGCGTCCTTTCTTCCCTTCTGTCCTCCAGCTCTTAGGAGGACATGCCCCTGGAGAACATACTGCTACCTGTGGCCAAGAAGACTCCCCGGCCCGAAAGAAAAGGGTTCCCCTGTCCACAGGTAGTCCATCAGAAAACCCCTGTGTCAGCTATGATCCCTGCCCAAACTCAGGAAATCTCCCACCGTTCACTGACCCTTCTGGGTGGGCCTCTACCCATGCTTGCAGGGCTTTCTGAAGATCCCCCCTTGTGGCACTTCCCCGGTCAAGCACCCCCAGCTCCTGGCAGAATCCTTTGAGCTGCGTCACCGTATACAGGTCCAGATCAGTCAACTCAAACAAGTCCCCATTAGGTAGGACCCCAGGCACGGTGGCAAACTAGCGGGAGTAGAAATAGAGATCTATGAGGAACAAAAATCACTGACCCCAAGGTCAATCCATCCTTCAAGAACACCTTAGAAAACAAAGGAACACTTTGCTTATGTCAAGTCATGGCACGCAATTAGTTACTGTGCAATGCTGTGCAAATGCAAGTCCTATCCACACCGCTGACCAACAAATGTAGGAACTGGCATGTTCTGGTTGGCTGAGGCGAGGCCCTAGCCAGGTAAAACCTACCACTAGCGTCAGGGGTGGGTGATTACACTCATATAACCTGCGCTCACCCTTGGGTAGCTTGGCACTGAGCAGTCAGGCTTATCACAGAGGCAATGTGTAAAGCATTGGCACAGCACTCTCACACAATAAACACACTGAGCGTCACAAAAGAGACTTCACACGTGGTGTATGTAAATAAAGTTTGCATTCAACACACACATTATTTAACGCAACATGAACATCATGTATTTCTGAGCATAAATCACATTTGGAAATATCGCTAGCAGTACTAGGCTCAACCGTGTTAAAATGACATCAGTAATATGCACACTTGGGAAAGATCCTACTTTACCCTCCAGCCCCCTTATGCGGTGCATAACGTTGTCAGAACTAGGCTCACCCTGGCAATTATTATATTTCAATACCACACAGTTATAGGTTGCACCCCAGATTACAACAATATCAGAAATGTGTACACACAGACAATTACAACACTTTTAAACAGCACCGTGGGCCAAGGTCGCACAGGTATAAACCAATGTCAAACGCAGCATTGTTTTGACAAGAAATCAATGTGTAAAGCAACACCGCCGTGCGGTGTAATTAATAAGCAGCAGTCACTCCCACAAACTCACTCAGCACCGCTACGCGGTGCCACGGATATCAGGTAGGTCTGTATGGAGCGCACTCGCACACACATACACACAGCACCGTAATGCGGTGCAACTGATATCTGGCAGGTCAGTTGATAATGCACATGCAGACCCTGTGGCCCTAGTCCTCCTCCACTATTACTGCGACTAACCTACACCCATGGGCTGGAGATAAAGAAAACCTTCCCCCCCCTGATTCTAGGCTGGTTGCGGCCGGAGTCACACTTAGTCAGGGTCCCAGGAAAGAAGGTGGGCATATGCAGCAGGGCTAATTAGGCGGCAGTCGATAAATCAGGGGTGTAACACAGGCCCCCGCAGCCCCCGCGGTGCGGGGGGGCCCCCAACATCCAGGGGGCCCCCTCAACACCGCACTTCGACTGAAGAGCTCCAGATTGAGTCCGGAGGGGGCCCCTCCACGTACCCTGCAGGGGGGCCCCCTCAAGTTTCGTTACGCCACTGCGATAAATGGAGGTTTGGCCACTACTCGGGAAGTTCACCCACGGTATGGCGAGCAGAAACGGGCTGAGGGAGTTAGTTGTTCTATTAAAAAATTCCACACGGTGCCTTCCAGCACCAGCCCAGTCTGCGAAGCGCAGGGGGGGGTTGGGGGGCGGGATGATTGCTCTCAGAAGGGTTCCTTAGCCCAGTCAATTACTCTCACCACCCAGGCCCGGACCGGGCAATACTACCTGGCAACACGAAGTCGCTGGGGCCAGGTGAGGAGAGGGCAGTTGGTCCGCCGCACTGAGGGCACAAAAGGAACAATCAATGAATACAGGATGAAGCAGGGGAGCCTCTCGGAAGAAGGAGGCACCCCGTCAGACACACGTCGATCAAAGTAGCACCCAGGCAATCCGGGTAACACGGAACATGAATCCGCTGCTCTGCGCCTCTCTGGAAATGAGGCACAATGTCTGGTGCGTGTTGATATGAGTTGCACCAGACCATTTAGGTCACACACAATGAAGAGTCGCAAACTCAGTACCTCCCTAGAAATGAGGCACGTCGTCTGGTGCATGTCAATCTGAGTCACACCAGACACTTCTGGTCAGATACACAGGTACAAGTTCAGCAGTGCTGCACGAGGTAGAATGAGGCACTACTAAGTGTACGCCCTCACCGCTGAATCGGACACTGCACGCAATGAGCATGCAGTCAGCGTGTCACATGAGAGAGATGCTTCACGATCGACGAAGCGGGCCACGTGATGCCCCGCAACCAGTGAATCCGCTCACCACCAAGACACTTGTGTTTGTTGAGCGTCCACAATGCAGGGGCCACACTCCTTACATGTGGGCAGTACTTCTGGGGCTCTGCACAAGGCAATCCGATCTCCAGGCACAACAGATCCACACTCACGCCGCGCTACCAGTTGGGATTCAGCAGACGATGTGGGCACTTAAGAGGGCACCGCTCTCCAGGTGTCCCACGTAGACCGTTTGGGTCCTTAGCAGGAGGTCTTTGATGTCCCTGAGACTGCCACAAGAGAACAGGGGGAAAGCCATCAAGCGCTTGGAGAGCACACTTCAGGGTGCCACACAGCAACAGGTAGCCAGCCCACTCCAGCCACTATTCAGGAAAGGTACACGGTCCCTTCTGATGGCAGTAATCCTGCTTGTGCACAACAGATTCCTCTGACAGTGTGCACCACGCAGTTCCAGGATCTCCGGTCCCCACGTTCCCACAAGTGTATCTCTCTTCTGTTGAAGTATGGCACCAGTAGGTATACTGTAGTGTGCTCTTGAAGTCGGGGTGGTTCAGAGGGTTTCCCTTTGAACCACAGATGTCTCCCCTAAATTTCAGTTGTGTATGCTATGGGGCCGTGCAATGCAGATCTTAATCTTTAGTGGGGCCATGATCTGGCTTCCCAGAGGCAAAGTGTCAAAACCTCTCCCTCCAATCTATCCAGCCAGGGCCTCAAATGGCAGAGGTCTGTCGTTTCAGTTGCATGCCCAATGTTTATAGCTGTCTGAGGGGAATGCACAGATATGCTCCCCAAGTCTCCAGTGTAGACTGGAGTAGAATAAAAAGGCACACAAAGGGTTTTAGAGCAGAGAAATGCCCACTTTCTAGAAGTGGCATTTCTAAGCTATTAATGACAAGTCCCTCTTTACCACAGTAGAGGGTTTGTCATTGTGTATCCAATACTAGGAAACATTATGAGGCTGCTCCACTGTAAGCCACTATTGCAGCCTGAAGTAATTTCAACCATTCCCCCATGTTAATCTATGGGAAGAGCAAACCTCATAGGTAGTGAAAACACACATGGGTATTCTTCACTACCTGGGAAGGGAACACACATGTACCTGCCCTGTCTTTCACCTACCACTTGCTTCAACCCTTAAGATATACCCCAGGGGTGTCCTAGTGGTAGTAAAAGGTCCCTTCAGGATTGGCCAGTGGTTTAGAAAGGTCAGCCTGAGCATAAGTGTAGTCGTGCACACGGAGGCCTGCAATGGCAGGCTTGACACATGTTTAAAAACACCAAAGGTGCAAGTGCACACACACATGCCTGCAATGGCAGGCTTGAGACATGTTTTAAAAACATCATACGTGCACGTGCGCAAACACAGGCCTGCAATGGCAGGCTTGAAACATGTTTAAAAACATCAGGTAAGCACCATTTTCTAACGTGTGTAGGAAGGGCGCGCGCACTTTCACACTGCCTTTACAGTGGGAAAGTGCCTAGAGCCCTAAGGCCACAAAATCAGCAAAACCCTGGTGTTGTCGCATTGGAAGAGCAGACCTCCTAGGTAAGGAAAACCTACATGGGGATTCTTCACTACCTGGGCAGGGAACACCCATGTGTACCTGCCTTGTCGTTCGCCTACCACTTGCTCCACCTCTCATGGCGTACCCTAGGGGTGCTCTAGTGGTAGTGGAAGGCCCACTCAGTGTTGGCTAACGAGTTAGAAATGCCAATCTAAGCATAGGCGCAACTGCGCACCCACAGGCCTGCAATGGCAGGCTTGATACATGTTTGAAAGGCTATTCAGTTGGTTGGCACAATCAGTGCTGCGCCGCACCATTAGCCAGTGCAGTACCTGCCCTGGGTATGTGGTGTACCTTTTTCAGGTCACTCACACGTACAACACATAAACCAATCAAGTAAGCACCACTTCCTAGCATGGATGGGAAGGGCGCACGCGCTTTCACATTGCATTATAGTGGGAAAGCGCTCAGAGTCCTAAGGCCGCAAAAAGAGAATCAGCAAAAACAGGGAGGAGAAAAAGCAAAAGGTTTTTGGGAAATCCCCTAATAAGGGCCATGTCCAACTGACAAATATCACCTTTAAGCATTTTCATTCTGTAATCATCCCACAATTAGTACAACATTTCAGCTGATTTCTCCAAAATAAAATGGCCACGCGCACAATGAGGGAGATGAGGGATGCCAGATGCATAAATCTAAAGCTCCTCTTTAAAAAATGTGCCCTCCTCACCTCCTTCTTCTGTTGAATGACCTTTGGGAATAAGCTACCCAAAACAACGCTTCCTTTGCTGCAGCTCACTTTAAGGAAACAGAATACGCATAAATGCTCAAACTGTGCCATCAAAACCATGCTCCAAATGAGCAGCAATGAACTTTTCATTATTCCCAATGGATTTTTCTTTTTAGGAGTGCCCTCCAAATTAACCAAGTGAACACTGTATTCCTCTCAAATGCGGAACTCGCAGGGCTTCCTACTTTCCTGATCAGCAGCACCGTACTGTACTACACTCTTGACCTACCCGATGAACTGGTCAGAAAAGAACACCTGGGCCTCATGCCAGTGATCCAGAAGGCCTTAAAGAAGATCCACGACAGTGGTTTCTTCTCCCGTATTCTGCTTGCCAAAGTATACCATCGAGAGTGCTGGCAATCTGAACTATTTATATTTCGTTTTTCAGGTTTATCGGAGGGCTTTGCAAAAGATCTACTTATTGTAGCAACTGTATTTGATATATGAGGTGTTGCATGGAACTGTGTGGTATCAGGTAGAGACCTGGCGACAGCAGAAAGGATTTGATTAAGAGTGTGTGGGAGCTTTTTTTATTTATATGGCCTGCTGTGAGTGCATATTTTGTTGGAAATTCGTTACATCTTCCATGCTGTACCAAGACAACCTGGTCCCAGTTCAAATACTGTTTTGCATATTCAGGATCTACTCATCCACTTGTGTTTCCCTTCGACCATTTTTATGCATACTATTGAACACGCTCATTCCCATTTACAGCCAACTGTAATATTATTGTGCTATTTTAGAAAATTTAATAAGACGATTTAAATTTAAAAAAAGAGTGTGGTGGAGCATGTATTATGGACAGTGGGCTGTACACTACATTTTTAAATATTTACATTACGCATATTTACAAATTTGTGGCACACAGAGATAGTTACGTGCCCAGAATTACATGATTATTTAATGAGGTGTAAAAGCTGGGATTAGAATTCGGTCTTCAGGCTCGAAGATCACCCTTTCTTCTACATGTATGAGAAAACTGCTTTCCACACCATTCGCTAGATTGTCTTCCTCCAGAAAGAAATAATTCTCCATTCCTCCCTTCCATTACTAATCTTAAACGCTTGGTTCCTGAGAACCCATTTGCTTCTAAAATCAATCGTTCATGGGCTGACCTGTATATCCTGTGTGCCTCCAGAAAGGTCCAAGTAAATAACACAAAAGCCAATATGTGGTGTTCTGTCATTGAGTTTTAGACAGGAGAATAGTTCATCTTACTTCTTACCCCGAAAAGCTGTATCCTTTATTATCTACGTAGCAGGCACTGGTATTAAGGTTATCACTTGTAAACATTATTTATCTGCGTCCCTTAATATGCCTGAACACATTTTTTCATTTGAACACATTAAATGCCATCTTGATGAGCTGCTGTTTATTCTATTCTATTAGGGAAGCCACAAGCTTTAGTCTCCATCATGCCTAAGTCATTGTAACCAACGCCGCCCTGTCCCTTAAAACTGCTTTTCTTATGGCCATGACACCAGCAAGGAGTATCTGTAAACTCCATGCCTTGTCCTCCAAGAAAGCAGTCAGAGTTTATTTTCACAAAATAAAATTGTAGGCTGCGCTGTATTTCCTTCGGGGTGTTCTCAGCCTTGACCACCTTGTTGTTCCGCAAAGTGGTCTTAGATACAAGAAACACAAAACAGATACAGCTAACTAGAATATTTCTTGCTTTTACCAAACCTGTGGGTTCCTCTCACTTTCAGATTTCATGACCATTCCAACATCTACAAGACAGCATTTCTGACCTTTCAGAGGCTTGTGCCTGTGTTGAACACACACAGAGTTGACCTCTGGGCCACTCCTTGTGCCTTTTGCAGAGATTACGCCATGAATGTTTCAACCAAACATGATGCTTCTTTTGACCAGGAAACTGTTCGCAATTTGTATGTGTGGTCTTGGTTCTGCGTGTGCAGTCCCCTCCTATCTGTCTCATTCTGTGAAATCTGTCCTAACCAATCAGGGTAGAAGTGCAGGACAACTGATTGATATAAAATGGTCTCCATGGTGAGTCAGGTAATCCTCTCCTCTACACAACACCCACTCCGACCTCTCCACCTCTGCAATGTCATCACCAGGCCAGGGCTGATAAATCTAGCAGAACTGAGGTGAGTGGGGTAAATGTTCCAAAGCATGGTGAGACAAGGTCATGGGACCTTTGCCTATATGCAGCTTTGCACACACCTGACGATCTCGTCTTATGTCTATTTAAGTATACAACTATTGATTAATTGCTTAATGAATGGTCAGAATTATTCGTTATAATTTGCTACATTATTGTGTATTGGCCAATATTTCTCTCTCAAATGTGACACTCATAGAAAACACCTTGGCGCCAGCGGAGAAGCAAAATGCGGGAGTGAGCTGTGAAAGCATCCCCTTCCTAATATATATATATATATATATTATCTACTGGCGGTCGCCAGTAGATAGTTATAGTTACAACCTATTATCCATAGGAAATCCGCGACATTCTATTTGAAATAACTCTCTTGCCGGTTGACGTATCTTGCGAAATTTTCAAACTTCGTGGGCGCTCCGGTCCGCTCCTACCCTGAAAGTCTCGGGGTGATACGTCAAGCGGGGGCCGAGAAAAAGGGGGTCCCAAAGCGCGTTTTCCCCATGCATTTTCCCATAGGAAACTTTAGACACGGCTACAGCCCGAACTGCTGAACGGAATTACACCAAATTTGGCAAAGAGGTAGTTCTTGGTTCAGAAAGAACCCTTTTGTTAAATGGTGTAAATCCGTTCAGTAGTTGCTGAGAAAATCAAAAAGTAAAAGTACATATATATCTATGGGCACGGAGGATTCGCGCACCCTGAGCGCACCCTGCGCGCACCGTCCCGATCCACGAGCTGCATGTTAATTGGCTGTCAGCTGGCTGTCAACATTCCGATTCAGGAAATGTTGGCAGCCATTTATCCTCGGTAGAACCGAGGGACAGAAACTAAGTGCGCAAAGCGCACAAAGAGGAGGGTAGAAACACCCTTTTTTAAAAAATCGGCAGGATGCGCTCAGGGTGCGCGAATCCTGCCGAAAAATCAAAGCGCGGTCTCCGCGCCGATGTTAATTGGCCCCGGGTGGCCCAAGTCCCGGGGGCATGGTGGGAGGATAATTTAATGTGTGGGGGCCTCAAAGGGCCCCCAAGCCCGAGGACCGCCACCCCCGGGGCTTTTTAAAAAATGGTGCGGGAGGGCTCTGAGCCCTCCCGCAGCCCGAGACCACCACCTCCCGGGGCTTTTTAAAAATTATTAAACCTGTGTGGGGGGCTCCAGCCCCCACACGCCCGAGACCACCACCTCCCGGGGCACTAAACATTTTAATATGGGGGTCCGTTACGGACCCCAGAGCCCGAGGACCACCACCTCCCGGGGCTGTGTACTGAATGGGAGGGGGCCGCGCGGCCCCTCCTGGAGCCCTTGATGGCCCTGGGGACCACCACCCCCAGGGCCGGCTCCTGCAGTGTCCCGGGGTGCCTACCCCGGGACACTGCTGTTTGCAATGACAGGACGGGAGCCTCGCGGCTCCCGTCCTGTCATTACAAACTGCTTTGGATATTGGAAGAGAGAGCAGGAAACCTGCTCTCTCTTCCAATATCCAAAGCATTGCTTTACACATGGGGAGCAGCATGTTAGCTGCTCCCCATGTGTAATGCATGCCGGCACCCTAGGGACGCGGGAGCCGGCGGGACTGTGGGGGATTGGGGACCCCCACAGTCCCCAACGAGGCCAGGCCCGGGGGATGGGGTCCCGGGGCAAGTAGTGGCCCGGGAGGGGCCACGCGGCCCCCTCCCAAAAAATAAATAAATAAAAATAAAAAAAACGGAATGGCCGGCCCGAGGGATGGGGTCCCGGGGCCTTAAATGGCCAGAGGAGAGGCCACGCAGTCCCCCTCCAAAGAATATAAATAAAAACGAGGCCATGCCCCGGGGATGGGGTCCCGGGGCCAATACAGGCCCAGGGAAGGGGGCCACGCGGCCCCCTTCCCGTTTTTTAAAATTACAAATTAAAAAAAGGGGTAAGGCCCTGGGGGATGGGGTCCCCAGGGCATAAAAACAGGAAAAAGGAAGGGGGCCACACAGCCCCCTTCAGGACACAATTATTTTTTTTTTTAAACGATCGGCCCGCAGGCCCCGCCCCTTCCTTCACCACTCTGCAAACGCGCCCCTGGCGCGTTTGCAGAGAAGGACGAATTCCCCTTGAATACTGGGGGTCCCTGAGGGCCAACTAGCCCACCAGGAACCTCCAGTATGCGCCAGGAGGCTGCGTTGCAGAGAGGTGTAGAGAGGCCACAGCCCTTTTTACACCTCTCTGCAACGCAGCTCTGTGGCGCTTTTTGAAGGTATATGGTGGGCTAGTTGGACTCCGGGGACCCTCAGGATTCAAGGGGACTTAATCCCCCAACTTAAAACGCGCCACGGGCGCGTTTGCACAGTGGTGAAGGGAGGGGCGGGGCTTCAGGTGACATGTGTGCAAACAGGCCCCGTGGCGCGTTTTAAGATGGGGAATTAAATCCCCTTCAATCCTGAGGGTCCCTGGGGGCCAACTAGCCCAACAGGTACATCCAGAAAGCGCCACAGAGCTGCGTTGCAGAGAGGTGTAAAAGGGTGTGGCCTCTCTACACGTCTCTGCAACGCAGCCCTAGCGCATATTGGAGGTTCCTGGTGGTCTAGTTGGCCCCTAGGGACCCTCAGGATTCAAGGGAACTTAATCCCCCAACTTAAAACGCGCCATGGGGCGCGTTTGCAAAGATGTCACCTCAGGCCCCGCCCCTCCCTTCACCATTGTGCAAATATTCCTCTAAAATCAGCCGAAATAGGAATTCCGATTTACTCACCTGTTATAAGGAGAGACCTCAGTGCTGTATCTTTCAGCCCAGTACTGGTCCTGAAAAGTAATTTTAACCGTACTTACCGGTAACTTGAATTTCCTTCATAGGCTAACATTGACTGGTTTCACTTGGAAATTCTTCTAAGTGTGGAGTTTTGGAACTTTAAAATATTCCTCTAAAATCAGCCGAAATACGAATTCCGATTTACTCACCTGTTATCAGGAGAGACCTCAGTGCTGCATCTTTCAGCCCAGTACTGATCCTCAAAAGTAATTTTAACCGTACTTACCGGTAATTTGAATTTCCTTCATAGGCTAACATTGACTGGTTTCACTTGGAAATTCTTCTAAGTGTGGAGTTTTGGAACTTTAAAATATTCCTCTAAAATCAGCCGAAATACGAATTCCGATTTACTCACCTGTTATCAGGAGAGACCTCAGTGCTGCATCTTTCAGCCCAGTACTGATCCTGAAAAGTAATTTTAACCGTACTTACCGGTAACTTGAATTTCCTTCATAGGCTAACATTGACTGGTTTCACTTGGAAATTCTTCTAAGTGTGGAGTTTTGGAACTTTAAAATATTCCTCTAAAATCAGCCGAAATACGAATTCCGATTTACTCACCTGTTATCAGGAGAGACCTCAGTGCTGCATCTTTCAGCCCAGTACTGATCCTGAAAAGTAATTTTAACCGTACTTACCGGTAACTTGAATTTCCTTCATAGGCTAACATTGACTGGTTTCACTTGGAAATTCTTCTAAGTGTGGAGTTTTGAAACATACAAATATTCCTCTAAAATCAGCCGAAATCCGAATTCTGATTTACTCACCTGTTATCAGGAGAGACCTCAGTGCTGCATCTTTCAGCCCAGTACTGGTCCTGAAAAGTAATTTTAACCGTACTTACCAGTAACTTGAATTTCCTTCCATAGGCTAACATTGACTGGTTTCACTTGGAAATTCTTCTAAGTGTGGAGTTTTGGAACTTTAAAATATTCCTCTAAAATCAGCCGAAATACGAATTCCGATTTACTCACCTGTTATCAGGAGAGACCTCAGTGCTGCATGTTTCAGCCCAGTACTGATCCTCAAAAGTAATTTTAACCGTACTTACCGGTAACTTGAATTTCCTTCATAGGCTAACATTGACTGCTTTTCAGCAAAAAGTTTCAAAGTGTTGATTTTCACAAACTACAAATATTCCTTAAAAATCGCCTGTATGACTTAAACGCATTCTTTCAACTGTTTACAGGAGATGCACCAGTGCTGGATCCAGGATCCAACACTGAGTAAGAAAAAGTAACGATAACAGTTTTTACCTGCTAAGTGAATTTCCTTCCATAGGATAACATTGGTGATTCTATGAGAAAAAGTTTCAAAGTGTCAACTTTTAAAATACAATAATATTCCTTAAAAATCACGACTGTAACCAAAACGCTTTTACTCAACTGTTTACAGGAGATGTACCAGGACTGAATCTAGGATCCAGTCCTGTGGTTACAAAAGTAATCCATAAAGTAACTAATTGCATTTAACTAGAAATTCACATTGAGCTGAATGTTGCATTGTGTTTGAAAATGTGTTGCCCATTGCAACAACTGTAACTACTGTACTTAAAAGTCTATTGCCTATCTGCAAAGTATTTAAACTAAAGTAATTCATTCTGAGAAAGTATTTTTGTAATGTAATGTATAATGTAATTACAATGTAATTTGACAAATAAAATATGTAAAAAAAATTGTTTCTAAAAATGTAGTAAATCAGTATGAAAAAAATTAATATAACAATTAATACATTTAAAAATTGTCATTTACAAAACCTTTGAAATTCACTGAAAAAACCGTAGGTTTCAGGCACGTTATAGTTAGAAATTAGCATTTAAAAAACCTTTGAAATTCACTGAAAAAACCATAGGTTTCAGACACGTTATAGTTACAAATTAGCATTTAAAAAACCTTTGAAATTCACTGAAAAAACCATAGGTTTCAGACACGTTATAGTTACAAATTAGCATTTAAAAAACCTTTGAAATTCACTGAAAAAACCATAGGTTTTAGGGACAGTTATAGTTACTTGGACATTGCACTCGTACAAAACCCGTGAAATTCCCCGTTATAGTTAGTTCAGCTAACTATAACTCGCGCCCTCGCAATGCACTGCTGATGACGTCACATATTACATCACTCATGACATGGTCAGTGACATCACTGATGACATCACTGATGACATCTCAAATGACATCACTGATGACATCATCCACGTGATAATCTGATGCACCTCCTCACACCCTAATATAACCTTTGATACACCCACTCTAAATTACAGACTGCCATTCGCAAAACCATAGACACTCCAACACCAATAACTACATACCCACTCACTGATTCTTAGGTCTACACACACACATCCACTCACTCACCCGTACAGTCACTCATACTTACGGTCACTCAGTACAGGACTATCATATGCACTCTTACTCCTATATAGACACTCAAACAACGCCACTCATCCATAGAGATACTCACACACCTAGTCAGTCATGCAAATAATTAAACACACTGCCATTTACTCACCTATACAGTTATACACACACCAGCTCACTTACTCATACAAATAGTAGCACATTGTTACGCTCTTATACAATCACTGATACAAGCACACAATCATCCATACAGCCACTATCACAATCACTCACTCTTGCTTATAGCTATTTATATACTCCAACACACATATATACTGCCTTTCACATATGTAGTTACTCACACATGTACCACTGGGACATACATTCACTCACTAACACACTCTTACACACACTTACCCACCCATACAGTCTATCACAGATGCACTCTTGAAACCATCCACCCAGTGAATCACCCACTCACACATCTATGCACAGAGTTGCACACACCCTCCCACACAAACACTCAGGCACCCATACAGATACTCAGACAAGCATTCAATAACTCATATAGAAAATCATTTAGCTATTCACAAACACATGCAGCCACTTACACAGCAACAGACAGACGGATACAGACATACACCCAGTTTAGTCACTAACCCATGCATTCAGTAAGATACGTTAAATCACTCACTTATAGAGTCAGTCACGCACCTACTAAATCATCCATACAGACACTTACACACCCACTCATTCTTCAATACGTCTTTTCCTATATATTTTAAAAATATTTAAACTTTACAGAAACACACAGTCACTGGATGATGTCATCAGTGATGTCATTTGAGATGTCATCAGTGATGTCATCAGTGATGTCACTGACCATGTCATGAGTGATGTAATATGTGACGTCATCAGCAGTGCATTGCGGGGCGCGAGTTATAGTTAGCTGAACTAACTATAACGGGGAATTTCACGGGTTTTGTACGAGTGCAATGTCCAAGTAACTATAACTGTCCCTAAAACCTATGGTTTTTTCAGTGAATATATATATATATATACACCATCACCGTGTGAATAAAGAACCGAGTGAAAAACCCCTCGGAGTGCTGGATTATTGCCTTTGATGAAAGGGGATTTGTGATATATATATATTCACTGAAAAAACCATAGGTTTTAGGGACAGTTATAGTTAGTTGGACATTTCACTCGTACAAAACCATAGAAATTCCCCCGTTATAGTTAGTTCAGCTAACTATAACTCGTGCCCCCGCAATGCACTGCTGATGACGTCACATATTACATCACTCATGACATGGTCAGTGACATCACTGATGACATCACTGATGACATCATCCAGTGACTGTGTGTTTCTGTAAAGTTTAAATATGTTTAATATATATAGGGAAAGGTGTATTGAAGAATGAGTGGGTGTATAAGTGTCTGAATGGATGATTTAGTACGTGAGTGACTGACTCTACAAGTGAGTGATTAAACGTATCTTACTGAATGCATGGGTTAGTGACTAAACTGTGTGAATGTCTGTATCCGTCTATTTGTTGGTGTGTAAGTGGATGCATGGATTTGCGAATAGCTACATGAGTGTCTATATGGGTTATTGATTGGTTCTCTGAGTATCTGTATGGCTGCCTGAGTGTTTGTGTGGGTGGGGTGTGTGTGACTCTGTACATAGATGTGTGAGTGGGTGATTCACTGGGTGCATGATTTCAAGAGTGCATCTGTGATGGACTGCTTGGGTGGGTGAGTGTGTGTATGGGTGTGTTAGTGAGTGAATGTATATCTCAGTGGTACATGTGCGAGTAACTACATATGTAAAAGGCAGTATATATGTGTGTTAGAGTATTTAAATGGCTATAAGTGAGAGTATGTGATAGTGAGAGTGGGTGTATGGATGCGTGTGTACTTGTATCAGTTATTGTATAAGAGCGTAAGAATGTGCTAGTATTTGTATGAGAAATTGAGCTGGTGTGTGTATAACTGTATAGGTGAGTAAATGGGTGTGTGATTAATTTTTGCATGACTGACTAGGTGTGTGAGTACCTCTATGGATGAGTGGCGGTGTGTGAGTGTTTATATAGGTGTATGAGTGCATATGATAGTCCTGTACTGAGTGACTGTAAGTATGAGTGACTGTACGGGTGAGTGAGTGGATGTGTGTGTAGACCTAAGAATCAGTGAGTGGGTATGTAGTTTTTGGTGTTGGAGTGTCTATGGTTTTGAGAATGGCAGTCTGTAATTTAGAGTGGGTGTATCAAAAGTTATATTAGGGTGTGAGAAGATGCATGAAATTATCACATGGATGATGTCATCAGTGATGTCATTTGAGATGTCATCAGTGATGTCATCAGTGATGTCACTGACCATGTCATGAGTGATGTAATATGTGACGTCATCAGCAGTGCATTGCGGGGCGCGAGTTATAGTTAGCTGAACTAACTATAACGGGAGAATTTCTATGGTTTTGTACGAGTGAAATGTCCAACTAACTATAACTGTCCCTAAAACCTATGGTTTTTCAGTGAATTTCAAAGGTTTTTAAATGCTAATTTCTAACTATAACGTGTCTGAAACCTATGGGTTTTTCAGTGAATTTTAAAGGTTTTTAAATGCTAATTTCTAACTATAACATGCCTGAAACCTATGATTTTTAAGTGAATTTCAAAGGTTTTTTAAATGCTAGTTTCTAACTATGCCTACAGAGGTAGGACATGTGAAGAAAGAAGAAAAAACGCACAGAAAGAAGCAAAAGATGTGCAGAAAGAACCAACAGAGGAGCAGAAAGAGGCCTTGTTGCAAAATCATCCTGTACCTACAACTTTTTCAGACGGGTACTGGTGGTAACTGACTCTGACTAACCAGGCCTAGAGCCAGTGCTATGCTAAAAGACACTTAGAATACAGTGAAAACACCTACATACACTAGGGAACACTATGCGTTGGGGTACCCCTGTGATTAGCATGACCTCCTCTGCAAGTCCCTAGTACATAATAGGGCAGGGGGATTAAAACTACCTCTTAAAATGCGCTACAGGGCGCGTTTGCACAGTGGTGAAGGGAGGGGGGGCCTGAGGTGACATGTGTGCAAACGCGCCCCGTGGCGCGTTTTAAGTTGTGGGATTAAGTCCCCTTGAATCCTGAGGGTCCCTGGGGCCCAACTAGCCCCCAGGTACCTACAGTTAGGACCACAGAGCTGAGTTGCAGAGAGGCGTTCCGAGGCCACGCACCTTTTTCACCTCTCTGCAACGAAACTCTGTTGTGCTTACTGAAGGTACCTGGTGGGCTAGTTGGCCCCCAGGGTCCCTCAGGATTCAAAGGAATTAATTCCCCAACTTAAAACGCACCACAGGGCGTGTTTGCGCACATGTCACCTGAGGCCCCGCCCCCTCCCTTCACCACTGTGCAAACGCGCCCCATGGAGCGTTTTAAGTTGGGGATTAGGTCACCTTGAATCCTGAGGGTCCCTGGGGCCCAACTAGCCCACCAGGTACTTCCAGTAAGCACCACAGGCCTGCGTTGCATCGCCTGTAACAAATTGTGCAGTTGTGTTTAGGTAGTGAAGAGGGTCGTGCTGGGGGTAGTGTTTTAGGGTTTAGGGTAGTGCAGTGGTGTTTGTGTAGTGTAGGGGGTCATGCTGGGGGTAGATTTAGGGTTTAGGGTAGTGCAGTGGTGTTTGGGTAGTGTAGGGAGTCGTGCTGGGGGAGTGTTTTAGGGTATAGGGTAGTGCAGTGGTGTTTGGGTAGTGTAGGGGGTCGTGATGGGGGTAGTGATTTAGGGTAGTGCAGTGGTGTTTGGGTAGTGTAGGGGGTACTGCTGGGGGTAGTGTTTTAGGGTTTAGGGTAGTGCAATGGTGTTTGGGTAGTGTAGGGGTTCGTGCTGGGGGTAGTGTTTTAGGGTTTAGAGTAGTGCAGTGGTGTTCGTGTAGTGTAGGAGGTCGTGTTTTAGGGTTTAGGGTAGTGCAGTGGTCTTTGGGTAGTGTAGGGAGTCGTGCGGGGGTAGTGTTTTAGGGTTTAGGGTAGTGCAGTGGTCTTTGGGTAGTGTAGGGGGTCGTGCGGGGGTAGTGTTTTAGGGATTAGGGTAGTGCATTGGTGTTTGGGTAGTGTAGGGGGTCATGCGGGGGGTAGTGTTTGGTAGGGCAGTGCAGTGGTGTTTGGGTAGTTTAGGGGGTCGTGCTGGGGGAGTGTTTTAGGGTTTAGGGCAGTGCAGTGGTGTTTGGGTAGTGGAGGGGGTCGTGCTGGGGGAGTGTTTTAGGGTTTAGGGCAGTGCAGTGGTGTTCGGGTAGTGTAGGGGGTCGTGCTGGGGGGAGTGTTTGAGGGTTTAGGGCAGTGCAGTCGTGTTCGGGTAGTGTAGGGGGTCGTGCTGGGGGGGTGTTTCAGGATTTAGGGCAGTGCAGCGGTGTTCGGGCAGTGTAGGGGGTCGTGCAGGGGTGGTGTTTCAGGGTTTAGGGCAGTGCTGTGGTGTTCGGGCAGTGTAGGGGGTCGTGCAGGGGTGGTGTTTCAGGGTTTAGGGCAGTGGTGTTCGGGCAGTGTAGGGGGTCATGCTGGGGGTGGTGTTTCAGGGTTTGGGGCAGTGCAGTGGTGTTCGAGCAGTAAAGGGGGTCGTGCTGGGGGTGGTGTTTCAGGGTATAGGGCAGTGCAGTGGTGTTCGCGCAGTGTAGGGGGCGGTGCAGGGGTGGTGTTTCAGGGTTTAGGGCAGTGCAGTGGTGTTCGGGCAGTGTAGGGGGTGGTGCAGGGGTGGTGTTTCAGGGTTTATGGCAGTGCAGTGGTGTTCGGGCAGTGTAGGGGGTCGTGCAGGGGGTGGTGTTTCAGGGTTTAGGGCAGTGCAGTGGTGTTCGGGCAGTGTAGGGGGTCCTGCTGGGGCTGGTGTTTCAGGGTTTAGGGCAGCACAGTGGTGTTCGGGCAGTGTAGGGGGTCGTGCTGGGGCTGGTGTTTCAGGGTTTAGGGCAGTGCAGTGGTGTTCGGGCAGTGTAGGGGGTTGTGCTGGGGCTGGTGTTTCAGGGTTTAGGGCAGTGCAGTGGTGTTCGGGCAGTGTAGGTGGTGGTGCTGGGGCTGGTGTTTCAGGGTTTAGGGCAGTGCAGTGGTGTTCGGGCAGTGTAGGGGGTCATGCTGGGGCTGGTGTTTCAGAGTCTATGGCAGTGCAGTGGTGTTCGGGCAGTGTAGGGGGTCTTGCTGGGGCTGGTGTTTCAGAGTCTATGGCAGTGCAGTGGTGTTCGGGCAGTGTAGGGGGTCTTGCTGGGGCTGGTGTTTCAGGGTTTAGGGCAGTGCAGTGGGTTTAGGGCAGTGCAGTGGTGTTCGGGCAGTGTAGGGGGTCGTGCTGGGGCTAGTGTTTCAGGGTTTAGGGCAGAGCAATGGTGTTTAGGCAGTGTAGGGGGTTGTGCTGGAGGTGGTGTTTCGGGGTTTAGGGCAGTGCAGTGGTGTTCGGGCAGTGTAGGGGGTGGTGCAGGGGGTGGTGTTTCAGGGTTTAGGGCAGTGCAGTGGTGTTTGGGCAGTGTAGGGGGTCGTGCTGGGGGTGGTGTTTCAGGGTTTAGGGCAGTGCAGTGGTGTTCGGGCAGTGTAGGGTGTCGTGCTGAGGGTGGTGTTTCAGGGTTTAGGGCAGTGCAGTGGTGTTCGGGCAGTGTAGGGGGTCGTGCAGGGGTGGTGTTTCAGGGTTTAGGGCAGTGCAGTGGTGTTTGGGCAGTGTAGGGGGTCGTGCAGGGGGTGGTGTTTCAGGGTTTAGGGCAGTGCAGTGGTGTTCGGCCAGTGTAGGTGGTCTTGCTGGGGGTGGTGTTTCAGGGTTTAGTGCAGTGGTGTTCGGGTAGTGTAGGGGGTCGTGCTGGGGGTGGTGTTTCAGGGTTTAGGACAGTGCAGTGGTGTTCCGGCAGTGTAGGGGGTCGTGCAGGGGGTGGTGTTTCAGGGTTTAGGGCAGTGCAGTGGTGTTTGGGCAGTGTAGGGGGTCGTGCTGGGGGTGGTGTTTCAGGGTTTAGGGCAGTGCAGTGGTGTTCGGGCAGTGTAGGGTGTCGTGCTGAGGGTGGTGTTTCAGGGTTTAGGGCAGTGCAGTGGTGTTCGGGCAGTGTAGGGGGTCGTGCAGGGGGTGGTGTTTCAGGGTTTAGGGCAGTGCAGTGGTATTTGGGCAGTGTAGGGGGTCATGCAGGGGGTGGTGTTTCAGGGTTTAGGGCAGTGCAGTGGTGTTCGGCCAGTGTAGGTGGTCTTGCTGGGGGTGGTGTTTCAGGGTTTAGTGCAGTGGTGTTCGGGCAGTGTAGGGGGTCTTGCTGGGGGTGGTGTTTCAGGGTTTAGGGCAGTGCAGTGGTGTTCGGGCAGTGTAGGGGGTCGTGCTGGGGCTGGTGTTTCAGGGTTTAGGGCAGTGCAGTGGTGTTTTGGCAGTGTAGGGGGTTGTGCTGGGGCTGGTGTTTCAGGGTTTAGGGCAGTGCAGTGGTGTTCGGGCAGTGTAGGTGGTGATGCTGGGGCTGGTGTTTCAGGGTTTAGGGCAGTGCAGTGGTGTTCGGGCAGTGTAGGGGGTCATGCTGGGGCTGGTGTTTCAGGGTTTAGGGCAGTGCAGTGGTGTTCGGGCAGTGTAGGGGGTCTTGCTGGGGCTGGTGTTTCAGGGTCTAGGGCAGTGCAGTGGTGTTCGGGCAGTGTAGGGGGTCGTGCTGGGGGTGGTGTTTCAGGGTTTAGGGCAGTGCAGTGGTGTTCGGGCAGTGTAGGGGGTCGTGCTGGGGCTAGTGTTTCAGGGTTTAGGGCAGAGCAATGGTGTTCAGGCAGTGTAGGGGGTTGTGCTGGAGGTGGTGTTTCAGGGTTTAGGGCAGTGCAGTGGTGTTCGGGCAGTGTAGGGGGTGGTGCAGGGGGTGGTGTTTCAGGGTTTAGGGCAGTGCAGTGATGTTTGGGCAGTGTAGGGGGTCGTGCTGGGGGTGGTGTTTCAGGGTTTAGGGCAGTGCAGTGGTGTTCGGGCAGTGTAGGGTGTCGTGCTGAGGGGTGGTGTTTCAGGGTTTAGTGCAGTGGTGTTCGGGCCGTGTAGGGGGTCGTGCTGGGGGTAGTGTTTGAGGGTTTAGGGCAGTGCAGTCGTGTTCGGGCAGTGTAGGGGGTCGTGCTGGGGGTGGTGTTTCAGGATTTAGGGCAGTGCAGCGGTGTTCGGGCAGTGTAGGGGGTCGTGCAGGGGGTGGTGTTTCAGGGTTTAGGGCAGTGCAGTGGTGTTCGGGCAGTGTAGGGGGTAGTGCAGGGGGTGGTGTTTCAGGGTTTAGGGCAGTGGTGTTCGGGCAGTGTAGGGGGTCATGCTGGGGGTGGTGTTTCAGGGTTTAGGGCAGTGCAGTGGTGTTCGGGCAGTGAAGGGGGTCGTGCTGGGGGTGGTGTTTCAGGGTTTAGGGCAGTGCAGTGGTGTTCGGGCAGTGTAGGGGGTGGTGTTGGGGGTCAGGGTTTAGGGCAGTGCAGTGGTGTTCGGGCAGTGTAGGGGTCCTGCTGGGGCTGGTGTTTCAGGGTTTAGGGCAGTACAGTGGTGTTCGGGCAGTGTAGGGGGTCGTGCTGGGGCTGGTGTTTCAGGGTTTAGGGCAGTGCAGTGGTGTTCGGGCAGTGTAGGGGGTTGTGCTGGGGCTGGTGTTTCAGGGTTTAGGGCAGTGCAGTGGTGTTCGGGCAGTGTAGGTGGTGGTGCTGGGGCTGGTGTTTCAGGGTTTAGGGCAGTGCAGTGGTGTTCGGGCAGTGTAGGGGGTCATGCTGGGGCTGGTGTTTCAGGGTTTAGGGCAGTGCAGTGGTGTTCGGGCAGTGTAGGGGGTCTTGCTGGGGCTGGTGTTTCAGGGTTTAGGGCAGTGCAGTGGGTTTAGGGCAGTGCAGTGGTGTTCGGGCAGTGTAGGGGTTGTGCTGGAGGTGGTGTTTCAGGGTTTAGGGCAGTGCAGTGGTGTTCGGGCAGTGTAGGGGGTGGTGCAGGGGGTGGTGTTTCAGGGTTTAGGGCAGTGTAGGGTGTCATGTCTGCAGGGGTGGTGTTTCAGGGTTTAGGGCAGTGCGGTGGTGTTCGGGCAGTGTAGGGGGTCGTGCAGGGGTGGTGTTTCAGGGTTTAGGGCAGTGCAGTGGTGTTTGGGCAGTGTAGGGGGTCGTGCAGGGGTGGTGTTTCAGGGTTTAGGGCAGTGCAGTGGTGTTCGGCCAGTGTAGGTGGTCTTGCTGGGGGTGGTGTTTCAGGGTTTAGGGCAGTGCAGTGGTGTTCGGGCAGTGTAGGGGGTCGTGCTGGGGGTGGTGTTTCAGGGTTTAGGGCAGTGCAGTGGTGTTCGAGCAGTGTAGGGGGTCGTGCAGGGGTGGTGTTTCAGGGTTTAGGGCAGTGCAGTGGGTTTAGGGCAGTGCAGTGGTGTTTGGGCAGTGTAGGGGGTCGTGCTGGGGGTGGTGTTTCAGGGTTTAGGGCAGTGCAGTGGTGTTCGAGCAGTGTAGGGTGTCGTGCTGAGGGGTGGTGTTTCAGGGTTTAGGGCAGTGCAGTGGTGTTCGAGCAGTGTAGGGGGTCGTGCAGGGGGTGGTGTTTCAGGGTTTAGGGCAGTGCAGTGGTGTTTGGGCAGTGTAGGGGGTCGTGCAGGGGGTGGTGTTTCAGGGTTTAGGGCAGTGCAGTGGTGTTCGGCCAGTGTAGGTGGTCTTGCTGGGGGTGGTGTTTCAGGGTTTAGGGCAGTGCAGTGGTGTTCGGGCAGTGTAGGGGGTCGTGCTGGGGGTGGTGTTTCAGGGTTTAGGGCAGTGCAGTGGTGTTCGGGCAGTGTAGGGGGTCGTGCAGGGGGTGGTGTTTCAGGGTTTAGGGCAGTGCAGTGGTGTTTGGGCAGTGTAGGGGGTCGTGCTGGGGGTGGTGTTTCAGGGTTTAGGGCAGTGCAGTGGTGTTCGGGCAGTGTAGGGTGTCGTGCTGAGGGGTGGTGTTTCAGGGTTTAGGGCAGTGCAGTGGTGTTCGGGCAGTGTAGGGGGTCGTGCAGGGGGTGGTGTTTCAGGGTTTAGGGCAGTGCAGTGGTGTTTGGGCAGTGTAGGGGGTCATGCAGGGGTGGTGTTTCAGGGTTTAGGGCAGTGCAGTGGTGTTCGGCCAGTGTAGGTGGTCTTGCTGGGGGTGGTGTTTCAGGGTTTAGGGCAGTGCAGTGGTGTTCGGGCAGTGTAGGGGGTCTTGCTGGGGGTGGTGTTTCAGGGTTTAGGGCAGTGCAGTGGTGTTCGGGCAGTGTAGGGGGTCGTGCTGGGGCTGGTGTTTCAGGGTTTAGGGCAGTGCAGTGGTGTTTGGGCAGTGTAGGGGGTTGTGCTGGGGCTGGTGTTTCAGGGTTTAGGGCAGTGCAGTGGTGTTCGGGCAGTGTAGGTGGTGGTGCTGGGGCTGGTGTTTCAGGGTTTAGGGCAGTGCAGTGGTGTTCGGGCAGTGTAGGGGGTCATGCTGGGGCTGGTGTTTCAGGGTTTAGGGCAGTGCAGTGGTGTTCGGGCAGTGTAGGGGGTCTTGCTGGGGCTGGTGTTTCAGAGTCTAGGGCAGTGCAGTGGTGTTCGGGCAGTGTAGGGGGTCGTGCTGGGGGTGGTGTTTCAGGGTTTAGGGCAGTGCAGTGGTGTTCGGGCAGTGTAGGGGGTCGTGCTGGGGCTAGTGTTTCAGGGTTTAGGGCAGAGCAATGGTGTTCAGGCAGTGTAGGGGGTTGTGCTGGAGGTGGTGTTTCAGGGTTTAGGGCAGTGCAGTGGTGTTCGGGCAGTGTAGGGGGTGGTGCAGGGGGTGGTGTTTCAGGGTTTAGGGCAGTGCAGTGATGTTTGGGCAGTGTAGGGGGTCGTGCTGGGGGTGGTGTTTCAGGGTTTAGGGCAGTGCAGTGGTGTTCGGGCAGTGTAGGGTGTCGTGCTGAGGGGTGGTGTTTCAGGGTTTAGGGCAGTGCAGTGGTGTTCGGGTAATGTAGGGGGTCGTGCTGGGGGTAGTGTTTGAGGGTTTAGGGCAGTGCAGTGGTGTTCGGGTAGTGTAGGGGGTCGTGCTGGGGGGGTGTTTCAGGATTTAGGGCAGTGCAGCGGTGTTCGGGCAGTGTAGGGGGTCGTGCAGGGGGTGGTGTTTCAGGGTTTAGGGCAGTGCAGTGGTGTTCGGGCAGTGTAGGGGGTAGTGCAGGGGGTGGTGTTTCAGGGTTTAGGGCAGTGCAGTGGTGTTCGGGCAGTGTAGGGGGTCATGCTGGGGGTGGTGTTTCAGGGTTTGGGGCAGTGCAGTGGTGTTCGGGCAGTGTAGGGGGTCGTGCTGGGGGTGGTGTTTCAGGGTTTAGGGCAGTGCAGTGGTGTTCGCGCAGTGTAGGGGTCGTGCTGGGGGTGGTGTTTCAGGGTTTAGGGCAGTGCAGAGGTGTTTGGGCAGTGTAGGGGGTGGTGCAGGGGGTGGTGTTTCAGGGTTTAGGGCAGTGCAGTGGTGTTCGGGCAGTGTAGGGGGTGGTGTTTCAGGGTTTAGGGCAGTGCAGTGGTGTTCGGGCAGTGTAGGGGGTCCTGCTGGGGCTGGTGTTTCAGGGTTTAGGGCAGTACAGTGGTGTTCGGGCAGTGTAGGGGGTCGTGCTGGGGCTGGTGTTTCAGGGTTTAGGGCAGTGCAGTGGTGTTCGGGCAGTGTAGGGGGTTGTGCTGGGGCTGGTGTTTCAGGGTTTAGGGCAGTGCAGTGGTGTTCGGGCAGTGTAGGTGGTGGTGCTGGGGCTGGTGTTTCAGGGTTTAGGGCAGTGCAGTGGTGTTCGGGCAGTGTAGGGGGTCATGCTGGGGCTGGTGTTTCAGGGTTTAGGGCAGTGCAGTGGTGTTCGGGCAGTGTAGGGGGTCTTGCTGGGGCTGGTGTTTCAGGGTTTAGGGCAGTGCAGTGGGTTTAGGGCAGTGCAGTGGTGTTCGGGCAGTGTAGGGGGTTGTGCTGGAGGTGGTGTTTCGGGGTTTAGGGCAGTGCAGTGGTGTTCGGGCAGTGTAGGGGGTGGTGCAGGGGGTGGTGTTTCAGGGTTTAGGGCAGTGTAGGGTGTCATGCTGAGGGGTGGTGTTTCAGGGTTTAGGGCAGTGCGGTGGTGTTCGGGCAGTGTAGGGGTCGTGCAGGGGTGGTGTTTCAGGGTTTAGGGCAGTGCAGTGGTGTTTGGGCAGTGTAGGGGGTCGTGCAGGGGTGGTGTTTCAGGGTTTAGGGCAGTGCAGTGGTGTTCGGCCAGTGTAGGTGGTCTTGCTGGGGGTGGTGTTTCAGGGTTTAGGAGTGCAGTGGTGTTCGGGCAGTGTAGGGGGTCGTGCTGGGGGTGGTGTTTCAGGGTTTAGGGCAGTGCAGTGGTGTTCCAGCAGTGTAGGGGGTCGTGCAGGGGGTGGTGTTTCAGGGTTTAGGGCAGTGCAGTGGGTTTAGGGCAGTGCAGTGGTGTTCGGGCAGTGTAGGGGGTTGTGCTGGGGGTGGTGTTTCGGGGTTTAGGGCAGTGCAGTGGTGTTCGGGCAGTGTAGGGGGTCGTGCAGGGGGTGGTGTTTCAGGGTTTAGGGCAGTGCGTGATTTGGGCAGTGTAGGGGTCATGCTGAGGGGTGGTGTTTCAGGGTTTAGGGCAGTGCGGTGGTGTTCGGGCAGTGTAGGGGGTCGTGCAGGGGGTGGTGTTTCAGGGTTTAGGGCAGTGCAGTGGTGTTTGGGCAGTGTAGGGGGTCATGCAGGGGGTGGTGTTTCAGGGTTTAGGGCAGTGCAGTGGTGTTCGGCCAGTGTAGGTGGTCTTGCTGGGGGTGGTGTTTCAGGGTTTGGTAGTGCAGTGGTGTTCGGGCAGTGTAGGGGGTCTTGCTGGGGGTGGTGTTTCAGGGTTTAGGGCAGTGCAGTGGTGTTCGGGCAGTGTAGGGGGTCGTGCTGGGGCTGGTGTTTCAGGGTTTAGGGCAGTGCAGTGGTGTTTGGGCAGTGTAGGGGGTTGTGCTGGGGCTGGTGTTTCAGGGTTTAGGGCAGTGCAGTGGTGTTCGGGCAGTGTAGGTGGTGGTGCTGGGGCTGGTGTTTCAGGGTTTAGGGCAGTGCAGTGGTGTTCGGGCAGTGTAGGGGGTCATGCTGGGGCTGGTGTTTCAGGGTTTAGGGCAGTGCAGTGGTGTTCGGGCAGTGTAGGGGGTCTTGCTGGGGCTGGTGTTTCAGAGTCTAGGGCAGTGCAGTGGTGTTCGGGCAGTGTAGGGGGTCGTGCTGGGGGTGGTGTTTCAGGGTTTAGGGCAGTGCAGTGGTGTTCGGGCAGTGTAGGGGGTCGTGCTGGGGCTAGTGTTTCAGGGTTTAGGGCAGAGCAATGGTGTTCAGGCAGTGTAGGGGGTTGTGCTGGAGGTGGTGTTTCAGGGTTTAGGGCAGTGCAGTGGTGTTCGGGCAGTGTAGGGGGTCGTGCTGGGGGTGGTGTTTCAGGGTTTAGGGCAGTGCAGTGGTGTTTGGGCAGTGTAGGGGGTCGTGCTGGGGGTGGTGTTTCAGGGTTTAGGGCAGTGCAGTGGTGTTCGGGCAGTGTAGGGGGTCGTGCTGGTGGTGGTGTTTCAGGGTTTAGGGCAGTGCAGTGGTGTTCGGGCAGTGTAGGGGGTCGTGCTGGGGGTGGTGTTTCAGGATTTAGGGCAGTGCAGTGGTGTTCGGGCAGTGTAGGGGGTCGTGCTGGGGGTGGTGTTTCAGGGTTTAGGGCAGTGCAGCGGTGTTCGGGCAGTGTAGGGGGTCGTGCTGGGGGTGGTGTTTCAGGGTTTAGGGCAGTGCAGTGGTGTTCGGGCAGTGTAGGGGGTAGTGCAGGGGGTGGTGTTTCAGGGTTTAGGGCAGTGCAGTGGTGTTCGGGCAGTGTAGGGGGTCATGCTGGGGGTGGTGTTTCAGGGTTTAGGGCAGTGCAGTGGTGTTCGGGCAGTGTAGGGGGTCGTGCTGGGGGTGGTGTTTCAGGGTTTAGGGCAGTGCAGTGGTGTTCGGGCAGTGTAGGGGGCGGTGCAGGGGTGGTGTTTCAGGGTTTAGGGCAGTGCAGTGGTGTTCGGGCAGTGTAGGGGGTGGTGCAGGGGGTGGTGTTTCAGGGTTTAGGGCAGTGCAGTGGTGTTCGGGCAGTGTAGGGGTCGTGCGGGGTGGTGTTTCAGGGTTTAGGGCAGTGCAGTGGTGTTCGGGCAGTGTAGGGGGTCCTGCTGGGGCTGGTGTTTCAGGGTTTAGGGCAGTACAGTGGTGTTCGGGCAGTGTAGGGGGTCGTGCTGGGGCTGGTGTTTCAGGGTTTAGGGCAGTGCAGTGGTGTTCGGGCAGTGTAGGGGGTTGTGCTGGGGCTGGTGTTTCAGGGTTTAGGGCAGTGCAGTGGTGTTCGGGCAGTGTAGGTGGTGGTGCTGGGGCTGGTGTTTCAGGGTTTAGGGCAGTGCAGTGGTGTTCGGGCAGTGTAGGGGGTCATGCTGGGGCTGGTGTTTCAGGGTTTAGGGCAGTGCAGTGGTGTTCGGGCAGTGTAGGGGGTCGTGCTGGGGCTAGTGTTTCAGGGTTTAGGGCAGTGCAGTGGGTTTAGGGCAGTGCAGTGGTGTTCGGGCAGTGTAGGGGGTTGTGCTGGAGGTGGTGTTTCGGGGTTTAGGGCAGTGCAGTGGTGTTCGGGCAGTGTAGGGGGTGGTGCAGGGGGTGGTGTTTCAGGGTTTAGGGCTGCAGTGGTGTTCGGGCAGTGTAGGGTGTCATGCTGAGGGTGGTGTTTCAGGGTTTAGGGCAGTGCAGTGGTGTTCGGGCAGTGTAGGGGGTCGTGCAGGGGGTGGTGTTTCAGGGTTTAGGGCAGTGCAGTGGTGTTTGGGCAGTGTAGGGGGTCGTGCAGGGGGTGGTGTTTCAGGGTTTAGGGCAGTGCAGTGGTGTTCGGCCAGTGTAGGTGGTCTTGCTGGGGGTGGTGTTTCAGGGTTTGGGCAGTGCAGTGGTGTTCGGGCAGTGTAGGGGGTCGTGCTGGGGGTGGTGTTTCAGGGTTTAGGGCAGTGCAGTGGTGTTCGAGCAGTGTAGGGGGTCGTGCAGGGGGTGGTGTTTCAGGGTTTAGGGCAGTGCAGTGGTGTTCGGGCAGTGTAGGGGGTCGTGCTGGGGGTGGTGTTTCAGGGTTTAGGGCAGTGCAGTGGTGTTCGGGCAGTGTAGGGTGTCGTGCTGAGGGGTGGTGTTTCAGGGTTTAGGGCAGTGCAGTGGTGTTCGGGCAGTGTAGGGGGTCGTGCAGGGGGTGGTGTTTCAGGGTTTAGGGCAGTGCAGTGGTGTTTGGGCAGTGTAGGGGGTCGTGCTGGGGGTGGTGTTTCAGGGTTTAGGGCAGTGCAGTGGTGTTTGGGCAGTGTAGGTGGTCTTGCTGGGGGTGGTGTTTCAGGGTTTAGGGCAGTGCAGTGGTGTTCGGGCAGTGTAGGGGGTCTTGCTGGGGGTGGTGTTTCAGGGTTTAGGGCAGTGCAGTGGTGTTCGGGCAGTGTAGGGGGTCGTGCTGGGGCTGGTGTTTCAGGGTTTAGGGCAGTGCAGTGGTGTTCGGGCAGTGTAGGGGGTCGTGCTGGGGCTGGTGTTTCAGGGTTTAGGGCAGTGCAGTGGTGTTCGGGCAGTGTAGGGGGTGGTGCTGGGGCTGGTGTTTCAGGGTTTAGGGCAGTGCAGTGGTGTTCGGGCAGTGTAGGGGGTCATGCTGGGGCTGGTGTTTCAGGGTTTAGGGCAGTGCAGTGGTGTTCGGGCAGTGTAGGGGGTCTTGCTGGGGCTGGTGTTTCAGGGTTTAGGGCAGTGCAGTGGTGTTCGGGCAGTGTAGGGGTCGTGCTGGGGCTGGTGTTTCAGGGTTTAGGGCAGAGCAGTGGTGTTCAGGCAGTGTAGGGGGTTGTGCTGGGGGTGGTGTTTCAGGGTTTAGGGCATGCAGTGGTGTTCGGGCAGTGTAGGGGGTGGTGCAGGGGGTGGTGTTTCAGGGTTTAGGGCAGTGCAGTGGTGTTTGGGCAGTGTAGGGGGTCGTGCTGGGGGTGGTGTTTCAGGGTTTAGGGCAGTGCAGTGGTGTTCGGGCAGTGTAGGGTGTCGTGCTGGGGGTGGTGTTTCAGGGTTTAGGGCAGTGCAGTGGTGTTCGGGCCGTGTAGGGGGTCGTGCGCGGGGTGGTGTTTCAGGGTTTAGGGCAGTGCAGTGGTGTTTGGGCAGTGTAGGGGGTCGTGCAGGGGGTGGTGTTTCAGGGTTTAGGGCAGTGCAGTGGTGTTCGGCCAGTGTAGGTGGTCTTGCTGGGGGTGGTGTTTCAGGGTTTAGAGTGCAGTGGTGTTCGGGCAGTGTAGGGGGTCGTGCTGGGGGTGGTGTTTCAGGGTTTAGGGCAGTGCAGTGGTGTTCGGGCAGTGTAGGGGTCGTGCAGGGGGTGGTGTTTCAGGGTTTAGGGCAGTGCAGTGGTGTTCGGGCAGTGTAGGGGGTCGTGCTGGGGGTGGTGTTTCAGGGTTTAGGGCAGTGCAGTGGTGTTCGGGCAGTGTAGGGTGTCGTGCTGAGGGGTGGTGTTTCAGGGTTTAGGGCAGTGCAGTGGTGTTCGGGCAGTGTAGGGGGTCGTGCAGGGGGTGGTGTTTCAGGGTTTAGGGCAGTGCAGTGGTGTTTGGGCAGTGTAGGGGGTCATGCAGGGGGTGGTGTTTCAGGGTTTAGGGCAGTGCAGTGGTGTTCGGCCAGTGTAGGTGGTCTTGCTGGGGGTGGTGTTTCAGGGTTTAGGGAGTGCAGTTGTGTTCGGGCAGTGTAGGGGGTCTTGCTGGGGGTGGTGTTTCAGGGTTTAGGGCAGTGCAGTGGTGTTCGGGCAGTGTAGGGGGTCTTGCTGGGGCTGGTGTTTCAGGGTTTAGGGCAGTGCAGTGGTGTTCGGGCAGTGTAGGGGGTCGTGCTGGGGCTGGTGTTTCAGGGTTTAGGGCAGTGCAGTGGTGTTCGGGAAGTGTAGGGGGTCGTGCTGGGGCTGGCGTTTCAGGGTTTAGGGCAGTGCAGTGGTGTTCGGGCAGTGTAGGCGGTCGTGCTGGGGCTGGTGTTTCAGGGTTTAGGGCAGTGCAGTGGTGTTCGGGCAGTGTAGGGGGTCGTGCTGGGGCTGGTGTTTCAGGGTTTAGGGCAGTGCAGTGGTGTTCGGGCAGTGTAGGGGGTCGTGCTGGGGGTGGTGTTTCAGGGTTTAGGGCAGTGCAGTGGTGTTCGGGCAGTGTAGGGGGTCGTGCTGGGGCTGGTGTTTCAGGGTTTAGGGCAGTGCAGTGGTGTTCGGGCAGTGTAGGGGGTCGTGCTGGGGCTGGTGTTTCAGGGTTTAGGGCAGTGCAGTGGTGTTCGGGCAGTGTAGGGGGTCGTGCTGGGGGTGGTGTTTCAGGGTTTAGGGCAGTGCAGTGGTGTTCGGGCAGTGTAGGGGGTCTTGCTGGGGGTGGTGTTTCAGGGTTTAGGGCAGTGCAGTGGTGTTCGGGCAGTGTAGGGGGTGGTGCAGGGGGTGGTGTTTCAGGGTTTAGGGCAGAGCAATGGTGTTCAGGCAGTGTAGGGGGTTGTGCTGGAGGTGGTGTTTCAGGGTTTAGGGCAGTGCAGTGGTGTTCGGGCAGTGTAGGGGGTCGTGCAGGGGGTGGTGTTTCAGGGTTTAGGGCAGTGCAGTGGTGTTTGGGCAGTGTAGGGGGTCGTGCTGGGGGTGGTGTTTCAGGGTTTAGGGCAGTGCAGTGGTGTTCGGGCAGTGTAGGGTGTCGTGCTGAGGGGTGGTGTTTCAGGGTTTAGGGCAGTGCAGTGGTGTTCGGGCAGTGTAGGGGGTCGTGCACGGGGTGGTGTTTCAGGGTTTAGGGCAGTGCAGTGGTGTTCGGGCCAGTGTAGGTGGTCTTGCTGGGGGTGGTGTTTCAGGGTTTAGTGCAGTGGTATTCGGGCAGTGTAGGGGGTCGTGCTGGGGGTGGTGTTTCAGGGTTTAGGGCAGTGCAGTGGTGTTCGGGCAGTGTAGGGGGTGGTGCAGGGGGTGGTGTTTCAGGGTTTAGGGCAGTGCAGTGGTGTTTGGGCAGTGTAGGGGGTCGTGCTGGGGGTGGTGTTTCAGGGTTTAGGGCAGTGCAGTGGTGTTCGGGCAGTGTAGGGTGTCGTGCTGAGGGGTGGTGTTTCAGGGTTTAGGGCAGTGCAGTGGTGTTCGGGCAGTGTAGGGGGTCGTGCAGGGGGTGGTGTTTCAGGGTTTAGGGCAGTGCAGTGGTGTTTGGGCAGTGTAGGGGGTCATGCAGGGGCTGGTGTTTCAGGGTTTAGGGCAGTGCAGTGGTGTTCGGCCAGTGTAGGTGGTCTTGCTGGGGGTGGTGTTTCAGGGTTTAGTGCAGTGGTGTTCGGGCAGTGTAGGGGGTCTTGCTGGGGGTGGTGTTTCAGGGTTTAGGGCAGTGCAGTGGTGTTCGGGCAGTGTAGGGGGTCTTGCTGGGGCTGGTGTTTCAGGGTTTAGGGCAGTGCAGTGGTGTTCGGGCAGTGTAGGGGGTCGTGCTGGGGCTGGTGTTTCAGGGTTTAGGGCAGTGCAGTGGTGTTCGGGCAGTGTAGGGGGTCGTGCTGGGGCTGGTGTTTCAGGGTTTAGGGCAGTGCAGTGGTGTTCGGGCAGTGTAGGCGGTCGTGCTGGGGCTGGTGTTTCAGGGTTTAGGGCAGTGCAGTGGTGTTCGGGCAGTGTACGGGGTTGTGCTGGGGCTGGTATTTCAGGGTTTAGGGCAGTGCAGTGGTGTTCGGGCAGTGTAGGGGGTCTTGCTGGGGGTGGTGTTTCAGGGTTTAGGGCAGTGGTGTTCGGGCAGTGTAGGGGGTCTTGCTGGGGGTGATGTTTCAGGGTTTAGGGCAGTGCAGTGGTGTTCGGGCAGTGTAGGGGGTCTTGCTGGGGGTAGTGTTTCAGGGTTTAGGGCAGTGCAGTGGTGTTCGGGCAGTGTAGGGGGTCGTGCTGGGGATAGTGTTTCAGGGTTTAGGACAGTGCAGTAGTGTTCGGGCAGTGTAGGCGGTCGTGCTGGGGCTGGTGTTTCAGGGTTTAGGGCAGTGCAGTGGTGTTCGGGCAGTGTAGGGGGTCGTGCTGGGGCTGGTGTTTTAGGGTTTAGGGCAGTGCAGTGGTGCTCGGGCAGTGTAGGGGGTCGTGCTGGGAGTGGTGTTTCAGGGTTTAGGGTAGTGCAGTGGTGTTCGGGCAGTGTAGGGGGTCGTGCTGGGGCTGGTGTTTCAAGGTTTAGGGCAGTGCAGTGGTGTTCGGGCAGTGTAGGGGGTCATGCTGGGGCTGGTGTTTCAGGGTTTTTGACAGAGCAGTGGTGTTCGGGCAGTGTAGGGGGTCGTGCTGGGGGTTGTGTTTCAGGGTTTAGGGCAGTGCAGTGGTGTTCGGGCAGTGTAGGGGATCGTGCTGGGGGTGGTGTTTCAGGGTTTAGGGCAGTGGTGTTCGGGCAGTGTAGGCGGTCTTGCTGGGGGTGATGTTTCAGGGTTTAGGGCAGTGCAGTGGTGTTCGGGCAGTGTAGGGGGTCTTGCTGGGGGTAGTGTTTCAGGGTTTAGGGCAGTGCAGTGGTGTTCGGGCAGTGTAGGGGGTCGTGCTGGGGGTGGTGTTTTAGGGTTTAGGGCAGTGCAGTGGTGTTCGGGCAGTGTAGGGGGTCGTGAAGGGGGTGGTGTTTCAGGGTTTAGGGCAGTGCAGTGGTGTTCGGGCAGTGTAGGGGGTCGTGCTAGGGGTGGTGTTTCAGGGTTTAGGGCAGTGCAGTGGTGTTCGGGCAGTGTAGGGGGTCGTGCAGGGGATGGTGTTTCAGGGTTTAGGGCAGTGCAGTGGTGTTCGGGCAGTGTAGGGGGTCGTGCTGGGGGTAGTGTTTTAGGGTTTAGGGTAGTGCAGTGGTGCTTGTGTAGTGTAGGGGGTCGTGCTGGGGGTAGTGTTTTAGGGTTTAGGGTAGTGCAGTGGTGTTTGTGTAGTGTAGGGGGTCATGTTTTAGGATAGTCCAGTGGTGTTTGGGTAGTGTAGGGGGTCGTCCTGGGGGTAGTGTTTTAGGGTTTAGGGTAGTGCAGTGGTTTTGTGTAGTGTAGGGGGTCGTGCTGGGGGTAGTGTTTTAGGGTTTAGGGTAGTGCAGTGGTGCTTGTGTAGTGTAGGGGTCGTGCTGGGGGTAGTGTTTTAGGGTTTAGGGTAGTGCAGTGGTGTTTGTGTATTGTAGGGGGTCATGTTTTAGGGTAGTGCAGTGGTGTTTGGGTAGTGTAGGGGGTCGTGCTCGGGGTAGTGTTTTAGGATTTAGGTTAGTGCAGTGGTGTTTGGGTAGTGTAGGGGTCGTGCTGGGGGTAGTGTTTTAGGGTTTAGGGTAGTGCAGTGGTGTTTGTGTAGTGTAGGGGGTCATGCTGGGGGTAGTGTTTTAGGGTTTAGGATAGTGCAGTGGTGCTTATGTAGTGTAGGGGGTCGTGCTGGTGGTAGTGTTTTAGAGTTTAGGGTAGTGCAGTGGTGTTTTTGTAGTGTAGGGGGGTCATGTTTTAAGATGCAACGCTCCAATACCTGACCAGTCTGCACTACATAAAACTGCAAAAAAACTAAAAATAAAAAGTGTTTTGCACACTTTTGTCATTGGGCTATATGTGGGCTACATCTGGGTAATATTTGTGCTACATTTGGGCTCTTTTTTTACTGGTGGCCATCTTGGAAGACTTCTTTGTTATGAAGTTTCCTAATTTCCTCATTTACTGCAGTCTCCTCAGCAGGAAATGCTTTCAGTTTTTTACTTTGATTCCATCAAGAAGGCATTCAGATGTGTCTCACATTTGCCATAAATTCAGAATGTTAGCACTCTAGTTGCTCATTAGATCACTGTAGTAAAGCTACTGCTCACCAGGGAGTTAACTGGAAGTCTGCTGCTGGTATTGAAAGTGATTGTTTCAGTCTGCATGTCAGAATTTTCTAATGAAATAGAAGAGGATTTGAGATCTCACTTAAAACATGCCCTAATTTTTCTTTCTGCAGCACTAACCATAATTTCTATTTCAAAAAGAACCCCTCATTTTGTTCCTTTTTAAATTAAATGTTTTAAGTGTTACCGGTTTATTCCAATCAAGATGGCTTCAGGTGTGCCATACTTTTGTCATAAGTAAGGCTGTTAGCGCTCTAGTTGTTCTTTAGAACACTCTGGGAAGCTGCAGTAGAACACAAAGGCATCAACTGACAGGCTGCTCCTGTTGAAATATAACAGGAAGATATTTGAGATCACACTTGAAACATGTCCTAATTTTTCTTTCTACAGCACTAACCATAATTTCTATGACAAAATGAACCCCATCATTTTGTTCCTTTTTAAATTAAATGTTTTAAGTGTTACCAGTTTATTCCAATCAAGATGGCTTCAGGTGTGCCATACTTTTGTCATAAGTAAGGCTGTTAGCACTCTAGTTGTTCTTTAGAACACTCTGGGAAGCTGCAGTAGAACACAAAGGAATCAACTGACAGTCTCTGCCCTTGTTTGATGTACATGTTTTACTGAGAATGTCAGACTTCATTCTCACATGACTGAGAAAGATAATGTGAATTTACAGAAAATATGCTCTCATTTTAGCTTCTGGAGCACCTTCCAAAACTGTATGGGACAAGCATGTGAAAATAGTTTTCTCTCAAACATGATTCATGATATCCCAGCAGAAGGTTTTCACAGGGTAAAATCACCTTAGAACACACCACAATTCCTGAAATTAGTATGGTACCATCAACAAATGAATTCTAATGTAACTAAAGTCTGTTATCACCCTTTATAGTTCTCCTTTTGGTAACCCTCAAAATCTTTGATTCACTACAATGCATTTCAATGGGGTACTATCATTTATATTGGTCCCAAGATGGCTGCCAGCAATTCCAGGATGAAGTGCTGACAGCCAATCAGATCTCACGATGACATGTGTGGTTAGGCTCCGCCCAGATATATATGTGATTTTACTTTTGATTTTCTCAGGAACTGCTGAACGGATTTACACCATTTAAGCAAAAGGCACGACACTGAACCAAGGGCTACCTCTTTGCCAAATTTGGTGTAATTCCGTTCAGCAGTTCGGGCTGTAGCTGCGACTAAAGGTTCCTATGGAAAAATGAATGGGGAAAACACGTTTTGGGACCCCCCTTTTTTCTCGGCCCCCGCTTGACGAATCACCCCGAGACTTTCAGGATAGGAGCAGACCGGAGCGCCCCAACAAGTTGGAATCTTTCGCAAAGATTCGTCAACCGGCGCCAACGTTATTTCAAATAGAATGTTGCGGATTTCCTATGGAAAATAGGTCCTAACTATAACTATCTACTGGCGACCGCCAGTAGATAATATATATATATCCCTCCACGCTTTCTCCCGTGTGTGTACTGCTGCCTCCCAAACAAGAGTCGTGTCGCCTGTTTGGACCTCACAGGAGCAGGTCCAGTAAATTACGTATTCAATCCTCTCACTCAAGGATGACGACGCCTCGTGTAGCTGGTCAAATTTACTTTATTTTCGGCCCCATCGAACGCGTTTTGGCTGCCCAGCAGCCTTGCTCACCGATTGGTGAGCAAGGCTGCTGGGCAGCCAAAACGCGTTCGATGGGGCCGAAAATAAAGTAAATTTGACCAGCTACACGAGGCGTCGTCATCCTTGAGTGAGAGGATTGAATAATATATATATATATATATATATATATATATATATATATATATATATATCACCAAACGCCCAAGAGCTTCTGGGGGCGCACTCACAGTAAATTAAACCATCCGGTTTTTCTGTTCCAAGGGAATAAACTTGAACAACTGCTCTCCGGTAATTGTTATTCAGACCTAACGCGTTTCAAGACTGCTGTCTCTTTTTCAAAGGTCTCTTGACAAATGGCTATCTCGCAAGCAGTTCCAATTTAGCCTTAAGTGCTGCAGGATTAACTGATTGTCCCGCCCTCTCTCGCTCAGTGCGATGTATTTCCCTTTCTTGTTGCACGCTGGGACTCGTAGTCTGTAAAAGAATATTACATCTTTAGTAGATCTTGCGGGCATTCCATCCTTCTTAAAAACATACATTTCACCCTTAGTGGGCCCCAGAGCAGTGCGCAAGTTGATTTTTAGGTCTCGCCTAGCGTTGCAGCGTGCATGCGCTGCTCGCCCTGGGAGACATATTGTGGTAGAGGAGATTTCAGAAGGGGACTTGAAGCCCCGCCCATCATTTTCATTGGCTTGCATCATCGTTTATGGTAAACGGTGGCCTCCGATTGAAAATGAGGCTTCTTTGTTACCGCCCTGTCTCCTTTTCGGATGGCCCATCCGGACTGGATCGTGTGCTTGACGGCTGTCGTGAGGGTATTTGTTATCTAAAGGAGGCGTGTAAGTGTGACGTGAGGGTATTTGTTATCTAAAGGAGACGTGTAAGTGTGAACACATCTGTTTCACTCGTCTTTGTTCAAGGCAGCCGCGTGTTTATTTTTGCATCGCGCTTACACTTAACCCCTTCCATGCGCACAACGGCCGGGAGCAGTCGTGCGCAACGGTGCTCGTGTGGCCACGACGGCTCTCGGCCGTCATGGCACATGGCCCCGGAAATCTCTCTGGTGCAGGCACCAGAGGGATTTCAATTTCTTCCCTGTAGCCTCGGGAGCTGGGGAAGAGCTTTTCCAGCTCCCGAGGGCCCCCCCCCGTTTCAGTGAAATGACGATCAGCGCGCACGTCGCGCTGACGTCATTTCACTGAAACCGAAACTGAAATGAGCCTTTAGGCTCATTTCAGTTTCACTTTCTACGTGCTCAGGGGGCTATCTCAGCCCCCTGAGCACGTAGAAAGACGGAAGAGGTATCATTGGAAAGGGAGAATCTCCCCTTTCCAATGGTACCCTCCCCAGTGGATCCCTGCTTGGGGATTTCCCCAGGAGGGCGATCCCCAAGCAGGGATCCACCACTAGACACCAGGGAGGGGGGAGCGGCCCCTTGGGCAAGGGCCTTTGCTCCCACCCCAAAAAAATTGGCCATATTCAGTCTTTCTGCCCCCCCCTGGGAGGCAGATGGGGGAAGTAGCCCCCAATCTGCCCCCCCGGGGGGGCAGAAAGCCCACTGGACGCCAGGGATTTTTTTTGTGTGCTATTTCAATCAGGGTGGGGGCTGCCCAAAACGGGCACGCCAATGACCCCACCCCACCACAACTACAGCCTTTCTGCCCCCCCTGGGGGGCAGTAGCCCCCAATCTGCCCACCCGGGGGGGTAGAAAGCCCACTAGACACCAGGGATTTTTTTGGGGGTAATTTTAATTGGGTGGGGGCTGCCCAAAACGGGCCAGCCAATGCCCCCACCCCCGCCACAATTACAGCCTTTCTGCCCCTCCGGGGGGCAGAAAGCCCCCTAGATGCTAGGGATTTTTTGGGGGCAATTCTAATTAGGGTGGGGGCGGCCCAAAACGGGCAAGCCAATGCCCCCACCCCCCTGCCACAATTACAGCCTTTATGCCCCCCCCTGGGAGGCAGATGGGGGCAGTAGCCCCCAATCTGCCCCCCCGGGGGGGCAAAAAGCCCACTAGAAGCCAGGGATTTTTTCTGGGGGCAATTTGAATTAGGGTGGGGGCTGCCCAAAACGGGCAAGCCAATCCCCCCGCAACAATTACAAAGCCCACTAAAAACCAGGGTTTTTTTTGGGGCAATTTTAATTAGGGTTGGGGGCTGCCAAAAACGGGCATGCCAATGCCCCCACCCCTGCCAAAATTACAGCCTTTCTGCCCCCCCGGGGGGGCAAAAAGCCCACTAGACGCCAGGGATTTTTTTTGTCAATTTGAATCAGGGGTGGGGGCTGCCCAAAATGGATAAAGCCAATGCCCTCACCCCCCGCCCGCAAAAATTCCAGTTTTTCTGCCCCCCCTGGGGGGCATATGGGGCAGTAGCCCCCAATCTGCCCCCCCAGGGGCAGAAAGCCCACTAGAAACCAGGGATTTTTTTTTTGTATTCATGTAGGGGTGGGGATTGCCCAAAATGGGCATGACAATACCCCCATCCCCCCCAGAGAAATTCCAGTCTTTCTGCCCCCCCAGGGGGGGGGCAGAAAGCCCACTAGGCGCCAGCGATTACGCTGGCTTATTTTATGCGTGGGGGTGGGTGCTGCCCAGAATGGGCATACCAATGCCTCCACCCCCCCAAAAAATAGCCACAGTCTTTCTGCCCCCCTTGGGGACATATCGGGGCAACCCCCCCGCGATCCCCCCAGGGCGGCAGAAAGCCCACTAGGCACAGACTTTTTTTTAGCAATGTGACCTGTGGATTTTGGGCCCTAGCGCAGCTGGCACATAGGGAAACCTATCAAACCTGTACATTTTTGAAAACTAGACACCAAGGGGAATCCAGGATGGGGTGACTTGTCTGGCTCTCACCAGGTTCTGTTACCCAGAATCCCTTGCAAACCTCAAACTTTGTAAAAAAAAAACACATTTTCCCCACATTTATGTGGTGGAAAGTTCTGGAATCTGCGTGGATCCACAAAATTCCACCCAGCACGCGTTCCCCAAAGTCTTCCGAGAAAAATGGTACCTCACTTGTGTGGGTAGGCCTAGTGCCCGTGACAGGAAACGGCCCAAAACGCAACATGGACCCACCACATTTTCACAGTGAAAACGGACCATTTTTTTGCAAAGTGCCTAGCTGTAGATTTTGAACCCTAGCTCTGCCGCCACCAAGAGAAACCTAGCAAACCTATACATTTTTTAAAACTAGACACCCAGGGGAATCCAGGATGGGGTGACTTGTCTGGCTCTCACCAGCTTCTGTTACCCATAATCCCTTGCAAACCTCAAAATGTGCCAAAAAAACAAATTTTCCTCACATTTCTGTGGTGGAAAGTTCTGGAATCTGCGTGGATCCACAAAATTCCACCCGCATTTCCCAAAGTCTTCCAATAAAAATGGTACCTCACTTGTGTGGGTGGGTCAAGTACCACGACAGGCAAGGGCCCAAAACGTATTGAGGCGACATCCAAGTGCCTATCACAAACGACCTGGTTTTGCAAGAGGTCACCTGGGTTTTTGGCCCCATGCTCGGCCACCACCTAGGAAACCTACCAAACCCACACATTTCTGAAAACTTAGTACCCGGGGATTCCAGGGAGGTATGGCTTGCGTGGATCCCCCAACTTTGTCTTACCCAGAATCCCCTGCAAACCTCAAATTTAGCTGAAAAATCACTTTTTCCACACATTTTGTGTGGGAAAGTTGTGGCATCACCGGGCTGACACAAATTTCCTACCACCCAGCGTTCCCCAGGACTCCCGATAAAAATGGTGCCTCACTGCGTGTGGGAGGCCCAAGTAACCTCGACAGGCAAGGGCCCAAAACGTATTGAGGCGACATCCAAATTGCCTATCACAAAAGCGACCTGGTTTTGCAGGGGTCACCTGGGTTTTGGCCGTGCTCGGCAGCCACCTAGGAAACCTACCAAACCCACATTTCTGAAAACTAGACACCCGGGGATTCCAGGGAGGTATGGCTTGCGTGGATCCCCCAACATTTTCTTACCAGAATCCCTGCAAACCTCAAATTTAGCTGAAACAAATCACTTTTTCCACAGTTTTTGTGTGGGAAAGTTGTGGCATCACCGAGGCTGACACAAATTTCCTACCACCCAAGCGTTCTCCAGGTCTCCCGATAAAATGGTGCCTCACTCGTGTGGGAGGCCCGAGTACCTGCGACAGGCAAGGGCCCAAAACATTTTTTGATAGGCAATTTTGATGTCGCCTCAATACGTTTTGTGCCCTTGCCTGTCGCGGTACTTGGGCCTCCCACACGAGTGAGGCACCATTTTTATCGGGAGACCTGGGGGGACGCTGGGTGGTAGGAAATTTGTGTCAGCCCGGTGATGCCACAACTTTCCTACACAAAAATGTGTGGAAAAAGTGATTTTTTTCAGCTAAATTTGAGGTTTGCAGAGATTCTGGGTAAGAAAACATTGGGGGATCCACGCAAGCCATGCCTCCCTGGAATCCCCGGGTGTCTAGTTTTCAAAAATGTGTGGGTTTGGTGGGATTTCTTAGGTGGCCGCCGAGCACGGGGCCAAAACCCAGGTCACCCCTGCAAAACCAGGTCGTTTTGTGATAGGCAATTTTGATGTCGCCTCAATACGTTTTGGGCCCTTGCCTGTCGCGGGTACTTGGGCCTCCCACACGAGTGAGGCACCATTTTTATCGGGAGACCTCGGGGAACGCTGGGTGGTAGGAAATTTGTGTCAGCCCAGTGATGCCACAACTTTCCCACACAAAAATGTGTGAAAAAAGTGATTTTTTCAGCTAAATTTGAGGTTTGCAGGGGATTCTGGGTAAGAAAACGTTGGGGGATCCACGCAAGCCATACCTCCCTGGACTCCCCCGGGTGTCTAGTTTTCAAAAATGTGTGGGTTTGGTAGGTTTCCCTAGGTGGCCGCCGAGCACGGGCCAAAAACCCAGGTGACCCCCCTTGCAAAACCAGGTCGTTTTGTGATAGGCAATTTTGATGTCGCCTCTATACGTTTTGGGCCCTTGCCTGTCGCGGGTACTTGGGCCTCCCACACGAGTGAGGCACCATTTTTATCGGGAGACCTGGGGAACGCTGGGTGGTAGGAAATTTGTGTCAGCCCAGTGATGCCACAGCTTTCCCACACAAAAATGTGTGAAAAAGTGATTTTTTTCAGCTAAATTTGAGGTTTGCAGGGATTCTGGGTAGGAAAACGTTGGGGGATCCATGCAAGCCATACCTCCCTGGAATCCCCCGGGTGTCTAGTTTTCAGAAATGTGTGGGTTTGGTAGGTTTCCCTAGGTGGCCGCCGAGCACGGGGCCAAAACCCCAGGTGACCCCCTTTGCAAAACCAGGTCGTTTTGTGATAGGCAATTTTGATGTCGCCTCAATACGTTTTGGGCCCTTGCCTGTTGCGGGTACTTGGGCCTCCCACACGAGTGAGGCACCATTTTTATCGGGAGACCTGGGGGAACGCTGGGTGGTAGGAAATTTGTGTCAGCTCGGTATTGCCACAACTTTCCCACACAAAAATGTGTGGAAAAAGTGATTTTTTTCAGCTAAATTTTAGGTTTGCAGGGGATTCTGGGTAAGAAAACGTTGGGGGATCCACGCAAGACATACCTTCCTGGAATCCCTGGGGTGTCTAGTTTTCAGAAATGTGTGGGTTTGGTAGGTTTCCTTAGGTGGCCGCCGAGCACGGGGCCAAAAACCCAGGTGACCCCCCTTGCAAAATCAGGTTGTTTTGTGATAGGCAATTTTGATGTCGCCTCAATACGTTTTGGGCCCTTGCTTGTCGCGGGTACTTGGGCCTCCCACACGGGGGAGGCACCATTTTTATCGGGAGACCTGGGGGAACGCTGGGTGGTAGGAAATTTGTGTCAGCCCGGTGATCCCACAACTTTCCCACACAAAAATGTGTGGAAAAGGTGATTTTTTTCAGCTAAATTTGAGGTTTGCAGGGGATTCTGGGTAAGAAAACGTTGGGGGATCCATGCAAGCCATACCTCCCTGGAATCCCCGGGGTGTCTAGTTTTCAGAAAAGTGTGGGTTTGGTAGGTTTCCCTGGATGGCCGCCGAGCACGAGGCCAAAAACCCAGGTGACCCCCCTTGCAAAACCAGGTCGTTTTGTAATAGGCAATTTTGATGTCGCCTCAATACGTTTTGGGCCCTTGCCTGTCGCGTATACTTGGGCCTCCCACACGAGTGAGGCACCATTTTTATCAGGAGACCTGGGGGAACGCTGGGTGGTAGGAAATTTGTGTCAGCCCGCTGATGCCACAACTTTCCCACACAAAAATATGTGGGAAATGTGATTTTTTTCAGCTAAATTTGAGGTTTGCAGGGGATTCTGGGTAAGAAAACGTTGGGGGATCCGCGCAAGCCATACCTCCCTAGCATCCCCTGGGTGTCTAGTTTTCAAAAATGTATAGGTTTGCTAGGTTTCCCCAGGTGCCGGCAGAGCTAGGGTTCAAAAACTACAGCTAGGCACTTTGCAAAAAAAGGGTAATTTTTCGCTGTGAAAATGTGGTGTGTCCACCTTGCGTTTTGGGCCGTTTCCTGTCGCGGGCACTAGGCCTACCCACACAAGTGAGGTACCATTTTTCTCGGAAGACTTTGGGGAACGCGGGGTGGGTGGAATTTTGTGGATCCACGCAGATTCCAGAACTTTCCACCAGAGAAATGTGAGGAAAATGTGTTTTTTTTGACAATGTTTTAGGTTTGCAAGGGATTCTGGGTAACAGAACCTGGTGAGAGCTAGTCAAGTCACCCCATCCTGGATTCCCCTGGGTGTCTAGTTTTCAAAAATGTATAGGTTTGTTAGGTTTCCCTAGGTGCCGGCAGAGCTAGGGTTCACAAACTACAGCTAGGCCCTTTGCAAAAAAAGGGTCATTTTTCACTCTGAAAATGTGGTGTGTCCACCTTGCGTTTTGGGCCGTTTCCTGTCGCGGGCACTAGGCCTACCCACACAAGTGAGGTACCATTTTTCTCGGAAGACTTTGGGGAACGCGGGGTGGGTGGAATTTTGTGTATCCACGCAGATTCCAGAACTTTCCACCACAGAAATGTGAGGAAAATGTTGTTTTTTTTACAATTTTTTAGGTTTGCAAGGGATTCTGGGTAACAGAACCTGGTGAGAGCCAGTCAAGTCACCCCATCCTGGATTCCCCTGGGTGTCACGTTTTCAAAAATATATAGGTTTGCTAGATTTCCCTAGGTGCCGGCAGAGCTTGGGTTCAAAAACTACAGCTAGGCACTTTGCAAAAAAAGGGTAATTTTTCACCTGAAAATGTGGTGTGTCCACGTTGCGTTTTGGGCCGTTTCCTGTTGCGGGCACTAGGCCTACCCACACAAGTGAGGTACCATTTTTCTCGGGAGACTTAGGGTAACACAGAATTGTAGAGCAACTGTTATTACCTATTGACTTTCGATGCATTTCTGCCTTCCAAATGAAAGACAATGTGTAAAAAGAAGTCATTTTTGAAAAATGACCTACAATTCTCACGCTAGTATGGGTACTCCCAATTTCGGAAATGTGCAAATATCTACTGTTTCTAAACTCTATATTTTGTTCCCATTTCAGAAATACATAGGTGTCTTTCATACCAATTTTTCCATGTATACATTTTCCCAAAATAATTGCTATATACCCGGTAGATAATAAAAAAACCATTGCAAGACGCTGCTCAGTTATTGGCTCTGGGTTCGTCGGGTTCTTGGTGAACCTACAAGTCCTATATATCCCCACAACCAGAAAGGTCCGGCAAATGTAACGGTATATTGCTTTCATACAGCTGTCATAATTAGAAGAAGTTACAGGTGAAAACGTTGACACAAATGGCTGTTTTTTCCAACTAATTTTCAATTTTTCCTATATTTAACTGTTAGTTTCTATGAAGAAACCGTGAAGGATCTACACAAATGACCCCTTGCTGAATTCAGAATTTTGTCTACTTTTCTAAAATGTATAGCTCTCCAGGATCCATTATTGCTTTCATACCTATTTCTACCATTAACTGGAAGGAGGTTGAAAGCACAAAAAATAGCAAAAATAGGCTATGTCCCAGAAAAATGCCAAAACTGTGTGAAATTTTTTTGGTATTCTGACAAAAGTCTGCTTGTCCCTGAAAGCTGGGAAGATGGTGATTTCAGCACCACAACCCCTTTTTTGATACCATTTGCAGGGAAAAAACCAGACGCTTTCATCTGGAAAACCAAAATTTAGTTGTATTTTGGCTAATGTCTGGGTCCCCTCCAGGGGAATCCACAAACCCTGGATACCTTTAGAATCCCCATGATGTTGGAAAAAAAGGACGCAAATTTGGCGTGGATACCTTATGTGGTCAAAAAGTTACAGGGGCCTAAGCGCGAACTACCCCAAATAGCCAAAAAAAAAGCTTAGCACGGGGGTAAAAGGCCTAGCAGCGAAGGGGTTAAAGTGAAAGAGCGATACAAATATAAACAAGCGTCTGCCTTTCCGCAATGGCGAGCGCTTGTTTCTGTCAGTCCTGTGTTCTCTCCCGACCACCAGTTTCCGTCCCTCGCTGCTCGTCAGCGCCTGCAGCCTCCTTAATGTGTTCAGCACTGACCTCGTTTGCCTCTTTTGTGTTTCTGATGCGCTCGTTACCCGCCATTCATAGGTGCGAGAAGGTGTTAAACTGTCCCCATGGGTACAGGACTGAGCCGAGATCAGCGAAGGGGCTGGGGAAAGATATGGCTGGCGCCATGCAGCATTGGCTTCAGACAACTGGAATGGCCTAGCTCCAGATCGTAAGTTCCAACAGAAATTTTAAAATACTGGTTAGTTTGAAATGGCCTTAGCTTAATTTCGGTGTCGCCGTAGGCTACTTTTCGGGAGACGCGTTCTTTTCGTCACCTCTGGTATTTCAGTTCATGTTTTGCTGCGCTAACGAAGGCCAGTCTAGTATACAGTAATACAAGATTGTGAGAGGGCCTTCTGATGCCCAATATGAACGAACCCGTCCATTTATGAAGAGCTGCTACGCCCATCCCTAGTTTATTGCGTTCAAGTATCCGGCGCTCAAAATTTATTCCTTTATGGGCCGCCATCATGGTTGCTTCTGACCCGTTAAACTTCCTTTTAGCGCAATGCAGAAATTTCACAAGATTGGTAGATTAGGGGTTAAAAAGAACGCGCCGAGAAGTCACTGGCTGCTCACATGTCCTAACTTCACGCGTATCATTTAGTAGTTGTTTATGACCCAAACTGCAGGTCTGTAAAAAAAAAACAAAAAAAACAAGTTCAAAAGATTAGAAAATCTGCTTTCACTTTTACACCGACGTGGTTTTTCTAGCTTTGTGCTTTATTGACAGACTACAACTCCCACAATGCAGCGTCCGAGTCCTTAGAACCAAGAGCCTGAAAATAAGGGTTGGAATTCTCGTTGAATGCACCCCCTCCTCCTTTGCCACCCGAGCCGAGATCATCTGTTTAGTATCAGTGTCCCGAAACTGGGGTAACATGCATATGTACTAATGGAGACGTGTTGCAATAGGCGTGCATAGGATAATCACTCGTCCTGTGTCTCATAGTGTTGGCCCAGTGTTTAGAAGATAGGCGAGAAGTGTAGAGACCGTGTGTGGAAGTGTTAAGGGAAAGGGGGCGGTGGGTTCCAGGAGGCGCGGGCGCTGTGTTGCAGCCGTGACTAAATACACACGTAGAACAAATGTGCAGCGGGTGAGCCGTGTTTGAATAAGTATGCACTTTGTGCGTACGTAATGAAAACGCTGTTAGGTAGGCCTTTTATTTTACGTGCACTACGTAGGAGGCAGTGTATCGTCCTTCGCCTCTAGACTGGCTCTCCACGGGACCCGTTCAGGGGGAGGGGCCCAGTGCCGGCCCCAGAGAGGTCACATAAATGCATTTGAGGGCAGTGGTGGGCGAGCACACCTGGAGCCGGACCCCTCCCCTCTCACCCTGCTGGAGAGCGGGCCCAGAGATCAGCGGACCAGCCCATCAAGGACCGGGCTCTGCTTGGGTCACCTCGGGGTAAGTATGCACAGGTGCACGCGGGGGGGCAGTGGAGGCGTGCAGGCCAAGTAAACAGGCGCGGGAGTTACTGCCGCCGGCCTTGCGATGCGAGTTACCGCCTTTGCTTGCATGTGCTTATTAATATCTGCCTGTATAGCTGAAATATTTCATAGGAAACTTCATTTGATAGTGTAGAATTGGATAGCTAAGATTTGACCTCAATCAGTGGGGTCCTCATGCATCATATCTCCATCACGTATCACTTTCATTTTATTAAGCAGTTTTCGTTTTTTTTATTATTGACAACTCCTGTTTCTTCCATTAAGATGAAATACCGCTGGTGCACGGGTCCCTTCATTTTGTGACAAACGATGTCTGCTTTGAGGTGAAGTTGCTGTCCGTTCAGTATTCTGAGGTGCTTTCATCTGCGCCAGTCGGGGTGTTTGCTCTTTGACCTGATATATCTGAAGCGCCCTTTCTGTTGGTATAGATGGCGAGGTTCATTGCATTTTTAAGCTATTAGTATTGTAAATAACAATGCCTTGTATTTATGTTTTAAAACCCAAAACATAAATAGAAGGCATTGTCATTTACAATGCCAATTGCTCAAAATCGTGTGAATGCGAGACCTATTGCATTTCCAATGCTTGTTCTTCATTTACTGTACCGCTACGGGGATCCGGACACAGTTCCGCCCCATGGCCTCCTTCCATTGTGAGGATGTTGCAGCCCCCCACGGCAGGGCTGCCGTGTACACAGATTGATCACCAAACGCCCAAGAGCTTCTGGGGGCGCACTCACAGTAAATTAAACCATCCGGTTTTTCTGTTCCAAGGGAATAAACTTGAACAACTGCTCTCCGGTAATTGTTATTCAGACCTAACGCGTTTCAAGACTGCTGTCTCTTTTTCAAAGGTCTCTTGACAAATGGCTATCTCGCAAGCAGTTCCAGTTTAGCCTTAAGTGCTGCAGGATTAACTGATTGTCCCGCCCTCAGTGGGCCTCTCGCTCAGTGCGATGTATTTCCCTTTCTTGTAGCACGCTGGGACTCGTAGTCTGTAAAAGAACAATATTACATTTTTAGTAGATCTTGCGGGCATTCCATCCTTCTTAAAAACCTACATTTCAACCTTAGTGGGCCCCAGAGCAGTGCGCAAGTTGATTTTTCTCAATTTACTGTACCGCTAAGGGGATCCGGACACAGTTCCGCCCCACGGCCTCCTTCCATTGTGAGGATGTTGCAGCCCCCCACGAAGCTCTTGGGCGTTTGGTGATCAATATATATATATATGCGTTTTTTGACTTGCCTATATCTTTGGCGCCGTTTGACGAATCTTCATGAAATTTTCCCCAAAAAAGTGTCAAGTTGGGTCTTGTTGTGCATGGAATGTTTCGAGGCAATCCGTTAAGCGGGGGCCGAGAAAAAGGAGGGTAAAATATAGTGTGTTTCCCCATGGTAATTCTCATAGGGATTTTGAACATGACTATTGCCCGAACAACTCGGCAGAATTACACCAAATTTGGCAGAAAGCTAGCTCTTGGTCCAGAAAGAGTGATTTTTGTTATTTGGTGTGAATCTTTTTAGTAATTTGAGATTTATTAAAAGAAATCCAAATTTGTATATCTAGAGGCGCGGATCCTTTGCGACGCACGAATCAAAGCACCAGGAACAGTGCTGTGATTGGATAGCTGCAACTTATGTAGAAAGTTGCATCTGCCATTTTATAAAGCAGGACATGGTCCCAGGGGATGGAAATAAAGGCTAGAAACTATAAAAGGGGTGAGGGTAGGGGTACCCTGACCCCATGGGTGCATTGTAGGGGTCTCTAAGGGACCTCTTATGAGTATTAAAATGCCCCAAACCAGTTTTTTTTCACGTGGTTGGAGTCGTGAACCTATTGTGATGCTCAGCGCCCCACGTGTAGCGTTGCAGCGTAGTCATAAACCTTGCAGAAAAAAACAAGAAAAAAATATTTATTCACACACTCACTTGCACATTAATGCATGCACTCACAGACTCAGAGACTCACTCACCCACAGACCCACTCACAGACTCATGCACCCACTCACAGACTCATTCAGACACTCATGCACCCACTCACAAGCCCACTCAGACACCCACAGACCCACTCACAGACCTACTCAGAGACTCATGCACCCACTCACACACCCACAGACCCACTCACAGACCTACTCAGAGACTCATGCACCCACTCACACACCCAATCAGAGACTCATGCACCCACTCACAAACACTCATATTGTCATGCACCCACTCACAGACCCACTCAGACACTTAGGCACCCAGTCTCAGACCCAGTCAGATACTCATGCACCTATTCACAGTCCCATTCAGACACTCACACACCCACTGAGAGACTGATGCAGCCACTCACAGACCCACTCAGAGACTTATGCGCCCACTCACGACCCACTCATATTCTCATGGACCCACTCATATTCTCATGCACCCACTCACTCCCCCACTCAGATCATGCACTCACCCACAGACCCACTCAGACACTTACACACCCACTCGCAGACCCACTCAGAGAGTCACTCACCCAGTATCACACCCAGTCAGACACTCACGCACTCTCAGACCCATTCAGGGACTCATGAACCCACTGACACACCCAATCAGAGACTCGTGCACCCACTCAGACACTCATGCACCCACTCACAGACCTACTGAGAGACTCACGCACCCTACTCACAGACCCACTCATATTCTCATGGACCCACTCACAGACTCACTCACAGACTCATAGACCCAGACACTCATGCACCCACACACCCAATGAGAGGCTCATGCACCTGCTCACAGACCCACTCACAGACTCACGCACCCACTCATAGACCCACGCACCCACTCTTAGACCCAGATATTCATGCACCCACTCACACACCCACTCGGAAAGTGACATATTCACTCAGAGACCCACTGAGAGTCTTATGCACCCACTTACACACAAATTATTTTGTATTTGGTAATAGGATGGCTCTTAGAAGAGCCTTTGGGTTTATTGTGTGTAGGTGTTAACTACACATTTAACAGGATGCACTCTTTCAAGTTGTTAAGGAATATCTTGTTGCCTTTCTCAGAGAAATGTACTCCATCACTCCTATATATATATGCTCCATGTCAAACGCAAGTTGTTATTGTCGATGAAGCCCATGTTGTGGTCTCTAGGGAATGCATAAATAGTTTTATTAACATGTTTCCTGGCGTTGTCTATTTGTGGACAGAATTTGTGTGACAATTTCCATTTCTGCCTTTGGCAAATGTTAGAGAGTATACCAAGGCAGTATGAGGGAAAGTGTCATTAATTGGCCAAAGGTATCCTTCACTGCTATTTCCAATCCTACCCCGGAAAGAGTGTCTAGGTTATTACTACCACAGTGCACAATTAAGAGGTCTTGATTTTGGCAATCTGCAATGCTCTCAAGTAAAGTGAGCAATTGATGCCACTTGAAACCTCTCTGGCCAATTCAAGTAATGTCCACATTTGGCAAACCAAAGTCCCTGTCAATGCCACTCTTTCTAGAACGCGCTGTGACCCACAACCAACACTCTAACCATTTTGAAGGCAGGAGCACAGTGGAGAAGACTGCTGCTGAATGTGACAGTTGGTAGAATGAAAGGGAGTTGAAATGGAGGAGTGGACCTGGTTTAAGAAAAGGATTGTCATGTGTTCCAGTTAGGCCAAGAAGGAAATACTGCCATTTGTACATGTAAACAAGTTTCTTCCTAAAGTTGCCTTCACTCTCACACAATGACTTTTGCTACACATTTGCAACCGCGACAGTGCAGATTATTTTCTAGGTAACTATACTTGCTTACAAACCAACTTCGCAAGAACACTATTTTGATACCTTGAAACATAATTTACAAGATCTATACATACATTGTGCAACAGTGATTATTTGTTTCATACATATGGTGACATAGCTATCTATAACACATAAACAATGGCGGCCTGACCGAGATCTCGGCCCAAGGCAACGATGCCTTTGGTTATAAATAAACATCTGTTTCCAGGTGTTGGCAGAGGAACGCTTTGCTGTCATTTGTGAGGTCTCTACATGCTGATACTTTGGCCCAGCAGCCTGCTAATATCTCTACGAGGATTTTCCAGCTCTTGACCATGACAGGGACCTACATTCTTTCCCTCCAGGTGACGGAGGCTGGATCATCCAGTATGGGGATTCTTGGCAGTACACACACACACCCTAGACACTTAGGTTAGGGGATGCATAGTAGGAGTACTCCAGATTTCTGTACTGTTTTATATACTTGCATATATACATTGTTTTAGCATGTTGGTGGAACTTTTTATTCTGTTCACTGTCCTAATACTTCTAATAACTTTCATTTACTACTGTCTACAAATCATTGCAGCACATATATTTTATACAAGAATCACGTTGGTTCAATAAATATTGAAAACGTCTCTCTGTGTATTCCTTGTATATTTCTCTGAGAGAAAGATAGCACAAGTGACTGAGCAAAACGGTTCTAGATCTGTTACCACGATTCCTGAGGGATCAGGGTTGTCATGTTCAGCAGTTGCCATAACCATTAGCTACCCGCCTAGTGTTAGGGGGGTTTATGGTGGCACGGTGAGCTAGCTGGCCTATAGGATGACATATCCTGAGGGAGTGCATGGAATCAGTCTGGCACCATCCCAACGGTTATGCTGTCTACAAATGTGCAGTTCCTACCGTAGAGTGGAAACTACACAAAAGGTATAATTGGGTGGTAAAAATTATTTGGTAGCTAAAAATAGGTAGTGATTTAGTAGGCAAATTAAGTAGGTCTATGATTGGCTCTGAATAAATTTTAGGAGGAGTGATGCTATTGTGGATATACTTACATGTCCAAGCGGTCAACCACACCTGCTACAGTTGACCTTGAAGCAGGTATGCTCCTGTTAGAAAGTGGGTTACAGGGATGTTATAGTTAGGAAATAAAATTTTAAATAACTTAGAAATTCACTGAAAAGAACAAAGGTTACAGGAACGTAATGTTACGCTATATTTCACTAGTACAAAACTATCGAAATTTAGCAGTTATAGTTACCTGAGCTAACTATAACTTATGCCCCCGCAATGCACTGCTTATGACCTCACATATTATATCACTCATGACATGGTCAGTGGCATCACTGATGACATCACTAATGACATCACTGATGACATCATCCACAGAACCATTCACACATCCACTCACACACCCACACAACCACTGATACGCCCGCTCACATACCTATACAACCTGTCACAAACCCACTCACTCATCCATGGAGCCACTCAAACACACATTCACTCACCCATACAACCACTCACTGTCACTTACCCGTACACCTACTTACACAGCCACTATCTCACCCATATAGTCACTCACACAGTCACTCACCCATACAGCTACTCACACCCCCACTCACTCACCCATACAGCCTCTCAACAGAGCCACTCACCCATACAGCCTCTCAACAGAGCCACTCACCCATACAACCACTCATGCACCACTTACACACCCACTCATGCACCCACACAACCACTTACATACCCATTCACACATCCATACATGCTGTCACAGGTCCACTCGCTCATCCATACAGCCACTCACACTGACACTCACTCTCCAATACAGCCACTCACACTCTCTCTCAGTTAGCCAAACACCCACTCAAACAGCCAATCATTCACCCATACAGCCACTTACACACCCAGTCACCCACCCATACAGCCACCCATATAGCCACTCACAGAGCCATTCAGTCACCCATACAGCCACTGACACACCCACCCACACAGCTAATCACACACCCACTTATTCAGCATTAAAGCTACTCACAGACCCACTTATTCACCCATACAGCCACTCACATGCCCACTCCCATACCCATACAGCCACTCACTCACCCACAGATACAGTCAGCCACACTCAGATCATATATGTTAGAAATTGTATCACTTATTAGTAGTACAGAAAGAATAGTAATTTAACTTATGCAGTAGCTTAGTATATATCTTTAAGTCTCAGAAACATTTATGAAATGCTTACACACTGGATAATGTCATCAGTGATGTTATCAGAGATGTCATTAGTAATGTCACTGACCATGTCATGAGTGATGTAATATGTGAGGTCATAAGCAGTGCATTGCGGGGCATAAGTTATAGTTGGCTCAGGTAACTATAAATGCTGAATTTCACTGGTTTTATACAAGTGAAATCTGAGCCTAACTATAACGTCCCTGTAACCTTTCGTTTTTTCAGTGAGGTGTGTGTGTGTGTGTGTGTGTGTGTGTGTGTGTGTGTATATATATATATATATATTAGGAATGCTCAGTTTTACAGCCCTTGTTCAATGAATTTTCCAGACTTCACTAAAAATAGAACACTTTTGGAATACTTTTATGTGATGCCCCCATCTTAATGTATCTGGCTTTCATAACGCTTCATTCCTGTCGACTCATTGAGAGTCATGTCCAGGCACAAAAGCAGGAAAACCGTTCTAGAGTGACAGAATGGGCTACGTAATTTTGTGAATATTTTGCAGGTGCCAGGCAAAGTGAAGAGAGAATAAATACAAAATGGGGACATACTCCTAGTTGTTAATATCCGTGTGCCATGTGTGACATCTTTTGCCAGTTCTGACTTTTTAGACAACACCACTTGCATGCTGGGACTTTAAAGTCGATATACTTAATATGGAAAGTGCAACTATTAGTCTCAAAATGCTTTTGGCTAAAAAGCACGAATTGGCTAAGGCCCCGATTCTGAGTTGCACGGTAGTGGCAAGCAGTAAATTTGCATGGGAATTTATTGTTACCATGTGATAAATCTGCACCACTACAGTGCAAGAACAATTAAGATCCATGGAATGGGGAATTACCGTGTGGAGTTGGATTTACTGGTCGTAAAATCACCGCAATTCTCAAATTCTTGGGGTTTAATGCATATATTTATCACCTATTCAGGAAATTTACCACCTGCTCTGGGCATTTACCACCTGAACAGGTGGTAAATGTATACTTCTGCTTAAGGTTTGGGGGTGGAAGGGGAGAGAAGCAGATGTGGGGAGTAAGGCAAGAAAGGCAAAGGTAGTTTCTGACGGGGAGCTGTGCATACTCTCCTCTACCAGGAGGAAAAAAGAGGGACTGGAGCATGTCTACTACTGCAGCCAAAACCTCTTGTGACTTTTCTGGGTGATATTACCACATCGAAAAAAATGGGGCCTGGTGTTTCCACACCCAGGAACACTAGGGAAGGGAACAGTGGCTCACACTGAATAAAGTGGAACGTAATTTCATAGTGCAATATCACTCCACCTGATTTTCAATCTGGGTTAGAGGTGTTATACAATACACAGAGCACATTGCATCAATACATAGTTCATTTTCTTTCATAATGTGAGGCATTGCTGATAATAGTGAATATACAAACCCTTTCGCTTGCAGTCCAGCATTAGAACGGGGAATAAAAAAATGTGGCAGATGGAAGAATCGACAGCTGGCGTAGTTGGTTTGGTGGGGCCCAGTATCGGTCTGGGGACGCCCTCTTCTGCGAGGCACAATGGTTCAGGCCTCACCAGCTTTAGCTTCTGGTCCTTCAGCCCTTGTGGATACGCACACTTGGCATAGTTCCCCAGATTTCGGTTTCTTGGCACTTGCAGCATGGTAATCAGAGATTCCATCTCGCAGGTGCAGTTCCATGGGTTGTCATAAAGGCGCAGATAGTTTAGACGAGGCATGGCAATAAACACTTCCTCGGACAGCACCTTAATCCGATTGTGCTGGAGTAATAATGTAGTGAGTTGTTTCAGGCCAAAAAAGGCCATGTTCTCGACTTTTGATATTTCATTCTGCTGTAAATCGAGGCTTTTTAAGGTTTGATATTTGGAAAACATATTATCCTTCAGTTTGCGAATCCTGTTTCTGGCCAGCAGCATGTGTATTAAATCCTCGGGCCACTCCGGAAGCACCGATGTCAGCTTTCTCTCTTGGCAGTCCAAGTATTTTTCTTGTAGATACGTGTAGACGTCGCAGGGGAGCCCTGGCGCGTAGCGCTTGACCGTGCTGGAGGCCTTCCTGGACGTGCCGGCCGGCCCATGGTTTTCCCTGTTCCTCCTCGTCTTCCTGAATTGCGCGGCTCTGCAGACCACGATCAGCATCAGCGCGAGGGCGAGCACGCGCATCATGACATCCAGCTGGCCCGGCTCACGGAGCGTGAGGGCTGCCGCAGGGCGAGCGTTGCTTTGAACCTGAGTTCAGACCGGCGAGGCGAGGGTGGCTCTGGAGCGGTGAGCCGCAGCTGGGGCGTGTGGAGTCCCTGCGTAGGAAGAGAAGCAGGACAGTAAGTCGTAGCAAGAAACCAAACATTTCCAACAGTTAATTGTGCATAACCGCTTCAACACGTGTAAACAACAAGCAGCCACGGTTCGAGTGTGTTTTGGCTGCGGAGGTCTCTTGCGCTCACCCGTAGTCCCCATGGTTCAATTCTAGCTGGCAGGCCCAAGGCAGTAAACGTCTGCACAAACACACGGTATTTGCACACACCTTGCAAACTGTGCAGTTCACAAAAGGCGCTTGAGCATTTGGGCATTACGATTGCCAGCATGTGTGTGTGATTGGGCCTCTGAGTAGAATATAGGCACGTAGCTCATTGCTGAGGGTTACAACAGGCGTTGTAAGGAAACCCCCAGTGACTAGGAGCTATAACAAGGAGGAGGGAGGGTATGTACTGACCAATTCAGCACCCACCAGAAGGGTTACAGTTGTGTTAGAACATGCCAGTCATTGACAACAGAATAGACGTACTGTTCTACTAATAACCGACTTGTCGCCCTCTTCTGAGGGCATTCACAGTGTATGTCCCATCCTACAATGACTCTGGTTCACCCTCTACATAAACCTCACCTTGAGAGAGCACTCCGCCATGAAAAACCTACACAGCATGGTACCCGTTCTCCTTCCTGTAACAAAAATACAACTCTGCCCTTCATGAACCATTTCAGAACAACAGTGCTAGTCCTGGTCTTCTCATATTTGGATGGAGGCAACGCTCTGATCGAAGGCCCACCCAACAAATGCTGGTTTAAACCCAGTGGTTGGCTGGCTTGTCATTGGCATGGCCAGATTTAGATAAAGATTTAGATTCAGTACCCCAGACAACTAAATAATAGAAGTTCTCGAGTAATCTATCTAGTCATGCTATTTTTTAACAGAATAAGGCCACAAAAAAGATAAGCAGGTGAAGTAGAGGCATCAGCGTCATCTGCGTTTGAATGGAGGCCTGCTGTGTACACAGAGCATGAGGCGCAGCCACTGTGATCCCGGTAGGCCTCGAGTGAACCAGAAGCGACATACCTCATGCTGACATGTGCATCAACAGGAAGCAGCGTCTGTCTCATAAATGGCAATATACTGAGTTAACATACAGTAGAGTGTGTCCCTAAAATACACTCAATTAACATATACTAGAGAGTGTCCCTAAGATCATCAGCTCGGCAGTGAACACAGGGATAGACTGTTGAGCGCACTTTAGCTGCATACTCAAATGTTCCTATAGGTCGGACCCAACGGCTGGACTGCAGATTAGACCATGCCCTGCTATTAACTGAGCTTAACCTTAGGAGGCCCGGAGCGGTTGATCAATATATGGTGAGTTAAGGCACTCCAAGGTGTTGCAAACAAGGGACGCCTATGTGGCACAGTAACCACATTTTTGGTGTCAATAAACAATCCATTGAAGATTTGGGGCTAATATGGAATACATTTAACGTAATGGTGTGTGGGGATACCCATCCACTCTATGCAGCAAACATCAGAAACTCAACAATGGATTTAAAACAAAACAGAAGAACCAATCATAAACTCAGTATAAGACTCCAATTACTAGTAAAAAGTAAAACAGAGCCCAAGGGGGATGTGAGAGGCGCTAAACGAGCAGGAGGTGCAGGCATACACAGTGAGACTGCATGCTGAAATCATTACAATTACAGACTGTGAAAGGGGCAAATTCACCACACTATTGGAAATAAACAAATTATTCCAAAATATTACACTTGACTGTACACGTGTACCCCGCTCCCATGGAACATGCAGTACTGAAGAATGCAAATGAGACTAAGTACGGCACAAAATGGGCAGGAAATTAGGACAGCTGTAGAGAGCCTCAGCAGGAGGAAGACATTGGGGGTAACAGCCTTACAAAAGAATAGTACGTTGCGTCGATCAGCCTAGGACACATCCTAAACACACAAGACGTGCAACTGACACACAACAGAAGGAGAAGGGTAAGGTAGAGTGAGATGGTGAACAAAGCAATATATCGCTTGCAAATTCTTGAAAACTTGAAAATTCTAACACAAAAAACTAGACGTTTTATACGTATATTTAACAGAAAGGGGGATACTACTACCTACATCTACCAGAGAGGCAAACTTAACAGTACTACCGAAGTCTTAAAAGAATCCCAAGCAATGTCAATCACATAGACCATAATCCATTTTTAACTTGGACAAGAAGATCCTCAGAAATGTTATAGAATGCGAGACATACAAGAGGCATACAAACTATTACAGAGATCTATTACAATTCATCTCACAAAAAAACATAATGATCAATCACAGAGGGGTAAGGCACAGGCTGGGAAACTACCAGCAGACAGCAACCATACAGCAGCACTTTTACTTAAAACAGGGAAGGCATGTGACTTGATAGTATGGAACACCTGTTTTCACATTCTTTTCCCATTTCTAGCTGCGCTTCACAAAACGATGCAATATAAATGTATGTTACAAATAGTTACTGCAGTGCTGGGAAACAGCGGTAACAAGCCCCGACTAACACCTTTTTTCAGAATACGGAATTTGCATAGGGCTTTATAATTTTCACCACAATTACTCAGCAGCTTTTTCAAAAGTTAATTTAAAATTCACAAGTTTATTTTGACATCTCAAAAAATATATACAGAGCTTTTCAAATTTCATGAAAGGGTGGTTTATTGTGTTCAAGTCTGGCTTGTCTGTTTTACAAATCTGAAGGCAGTGAAAGAAGCAGTCCATTAAAGTGCAGCCGAAGCAATACATTAAAGTGCAGAGTGCAGTTGTGCAGATCGTGAAGTCTAAAACCAGTCTCAAATAACCATCCCTTAGAACTTACGTTTCAGTACCATCCCTTCAAGCTATAATAACTTGAAACGTGTTGTGCAAATAATTGAGCTAAATACAGATTTGGTTATGGGGGAAAGTTTGTAATATCACTCTGAAGTGCTTAAAAAGTAGGACTATAAGACCTTCTAATAAATGTGATCGGATTGATATGTACAGACATTGTGGCAAGATTAAAAGGACGGCTGGGGACTCTACTAGTAATGTTAGTAAGAAATCACCATAAGCTAAGTGCGGTGTGTATTCTTTCTTTATTGGAAGGGAATGCAACAGCCAACGCTAGTTTCGACTCGGCAAATGTGCCGGCAACTTCTCTCAAAGCAAAATGCAAAGTTGTTATTCAGTTTGTTGTAGGTAGGTATACTCCCTCTAAATGGAACGAAGAGGCATTTTTGTATCGGTCACCATATGTCATGCTGCATCCAGATACAGTTATGCGCATTACTGACCCTCGATGCAGCACCTGATAAAACAGGCTGTGTGAGCAAAAAGACAGCTCAGCTCCTAAGAGCAGACTGCGTCAGACGCCACTGGAACTTGGAGAGGATGCAGGCCGATTTCAGCCCTCCACAACTTCCGGTCAGAGATTACCACCGACGTCCTAATGATCCCGCCCCCCTATAAAAGAGGAATTGTGCAGAAATACTGTACCCCAACCCCACAATTTTCTCCAAGTAAATTTCGGTAGGTCATACAGAGGACCAGCGAAATTGTGCGAAAATCGTGGCACAATTGTGCGGTGTGCCTAACTAAAGTATGCAGCCAGAAAAGGAACATTATGCATTGTAATGCACCACATTTTCTGATAGCATGGCTTCATTATTTGTTTGTCTGGGCAAAGGTTTCACTTTATTAGTACCTGTTTAACAACCAGAAACAGCAATAAGCAACGGAAAGGTGACCAGTCAACCTTTGGGAAGGGCCTTCCAATGCGCAGCAACACATGTAGTCAAGTTTTTAATCATCAACACAATAAAGAGGAGGGACTGGGAGCTAGTTTGAAAAAAGGTCCTGTACCAATGCTCCCGAGAACAACTTGTAAACCTAGAATGGTATCAGTTCCTAAGTGAGTAAAAGAAAGAAAGAAGAATAATTGGCCACCCTATTAGGGAATAGTCAAACTGAAGTTTGTCTCCAAAAGAGAGTGAGGTGCACGTGAATGGGGAAGGTGTCTCCTTTCTGTTCTTGTGCCCTCACACACCCTTACGAGTGTAAAGCATCATCATCGGGCTATGCTCCTCGTGGGGTGGCGCTGCAGTCCCTCATGGGCCCTACAAGAGGGCTCTCTGTTGGAGATCTTTTCAGGAGATGCCGCAATTGTGCATGTGGGTGTGTGGGAAAAAGGTGATGTGGTGAGTAAGTGATTTAAAATTACCTGGTAGTTACCCAGAGGTTTAATGGGGAGTACTCCAGGTAAGTTAAAAATAGGGCAGGGTTGTAGAGCCTCCTCAAATAAATAAAGGGAGGGATGAATTTTTTCCCACCGCTCTCAACCCGTAAAAATAGTATGTGAAAATTAAGAATGTGAGATGGTCGACATGTTTCGCGCAATCTGTCGGTCCCTAATGGATCCCTGTGCGCTTCTTTCAGGACCGTAAGAAAAGGATTGTATAGAGATATAGAAGGAAATGGGTTTCAGGGAAGAGACACCCTATAAACCCACCATACCTATCTTGAGATCTAGGGGACGTCACAGCGTCCGAGACACGTCTTATTCGTGGTACTCGAGCTTATAAACCTAATGGAGACAATAAAACAAAAGGGAAGCTGAACAAGGAATTAATGGTCAGGGTACAGTATCAACCGGTACATAACGTTGTATACCAGATCTGTGCCTCTTAAACATGACCCCCTGTGTATTTAGAAAAACAAGTGGGACTGTACAATAAAATAACATCTTACGGTCCTGAAGAAGCGCACAGGGATCCATTAGGGACCGACAGATTGCGCGAAACATGTCGACCATCTCACATTCTTCATTTTCACATACTATTTTTACGGGTTGAGAGCGGTGGGAACAAATTCATCCCTCCCTTTATTTATTTGAGGAGGCTCTACAACCCTGCCCTATTTTTAACTTACCTAGAGTACTCCCCATTAAACCTCTGGGTAACTACCAGGTAATTTTAAATCACTTACTCACCACATCACCTTTTTCCCACACACCCACATGCACAATTGCGGCATCTCCTGAAAAGGTCTCCAACAGAGAGCCCTCTTGTAGGGCCCGTGAGGGACTGCAGCGCCACCCCCACGAGGAGCATAGCCCGATGATGATGCTTTACACTCAGTAAGGGTGTGTGAGGGCACAAGAACAGAAAGGAGACACCTTCCCCATTCACGTGCACCTCACTCTCTTTTGGAGACAAACTTCAGTTTGACTATTCCCTAATAGGGTGGCCAATTATTCTTCTTTCTTTCTTTTACTCACTTAGGAACTGATACCATTCTAGGTTTACAAGTTGTTCTCGGGAGCATTGGTACAGGACCTTTTTTCAACTAGCTCCCAGTCCCTCCTCTTTATTGTGTTGATATTTAGTACGGCAGCCAGCCGTGGGACATACTCTATCCCTTTTTCTTTTCTGTTTGTCTTTTCTTTGGCAACACTCTTTCGCCCTACATCTGCACACACATTCGTAGGAAGTAGGTACACATACCCCTAAGGCATCATTAACATAGACAACCCTGGTCTCAGCTTCGATGAGGATGCGGTGGCTGAAATACTCAGAGCCCCGCCATTGTTGGCTGCGGACGGCAGCGCAGCAACTGGTAGTAACAATGATGACTGGAAATCCCTTCAAGCACTCAGAACATTACAAATCAAGACCGCCCTGCATGGTACTATTATGACTGAGTATCTCAGGGCTAATATCGCCCCTAACGGTCTTTTAATAACACTAGCCCCAAGGATATTTTTAGAAGATCTGACCTTCCGTCAAGAATGGTCCAAAATTTCTTGGAAGTGCACACGCGACTGGCTTGTGTTGATCATTAACACAGCCAGACGTCTATCGGAGGAATTACTTATTCAGATAACCTTAGCAGAGAATGGACTAAAGGCGGGGATCTCGATCTCCATATTCAAATCGCGTCTAGCGGAGATTAACGAGGAGATGAATGATCACAAAGAGTACCTTACCAAGAAGAAGGTCACCCAACTACAAAAAGATATCAAACGTTTCGATAAAGAAAAAACGTACCCCTACATCAAGGAGGACTATGTTTATCAAAACAGTGATGCCTCATCGGATGATGGGAGCAGTACCCAGTCCACAAGATCCAATTCCATCAGCAGTGATTCCAGTACTGAGAATAGACAACAGCGTTCCAGGGATGGATTCAGGGGTGGATATGGACAACAACCACCCCCCCCTATTCCAGGGTTTCCCCCAGCACCCTTTCCAGCAACCCGTGTATCAAGGCCCATGGATGGGACCTCAACCGATGTGGAATGGACCACCAGGACACCATCTCCCGTAGCCCCAATTCCAACAATTCCCGAACCCTCCTTTTTACAACAGAGGGCAGGGCAAAGGAAGAGGCAGAAGGAGAGGCGTGCCAAAAACCGTCCATTGGTAAGACCAGGACCAGATGGTGCTGAGGAGCAAAACCAAAAGACCTTAGTGGTGAACCTATCAAAAAGATCATTGGGCGAGGGCGAGCAGAGGCTCTTGGAAAAGGGCTTGGGCTTTGTCCCTACCCCCAGAGAGGACAACTTCATCCTCCATCAGGAACTCCATCAATTCTTTCGTAAGATACGACTAAGAGCATTTTTTGAGGACAAACCAGAACTCCCCACTAAAGGTACGGGTCTGAGGAAAAAATCAAAGTTTACCCCCACCGCCGCCATGACACCGAAAGAGGTATTAACATTCGAACAAGCCATTCTAAAGGATGTCAAAGGTATCACCAGTACAAAATCATTTGACAATTTATCAAGAGAAGAGAGGAAACACCTAAAAACCATCACAGAAGATCCCAATATTATTCTGAAACCAGCGGATAAAGGTGGGGCCATTGTCATCCAAGACCACGCCACATATGACATGGAATGTCTTAGACAATTGTCTGATACCCGCTACTACGAACCGATTGAGGTAGACCCCACCGCACGATTAACCACTGCAATACAGAGCCTAGTGACTGAAGCCGAAGTGGAGGGTTGGATTTCACTTGAGGAGGCGAAGTTTCTGATACAAGATGATCCACGCATCCCGTATTTTTATACCCTCCCAAAATCCACAAGGGCCTCAATCCTCCTCCTGGCCGCCCCATAGTGTCAGGGATTGATTCACTGTTGGAACCTCTCAGCAAGTTTTGTGATGTCTTCCTCCGTCCCCTGGTCACTAGCACTCCCACTTACTTGAGAGATACCACAGAGGTTCTCAATCTCATCAAGGATTTTCAAGACCCTGAGTCCATCACGTTGTTGGTTACATTAGATGTAGTAGCGTTATATACCAATATCCCCCAGGACTTCACTATTGAGGTCATGGAAAGCGCTCTCCGCAATGTGAACCCCTGGCCACATGAGACCCCGATAACCTTTATAAGAGATTGTGCCACCATAGCTCTTAAAGAGAATTTCTTCGCTTTTCAGAGGAAACTATACCACCAAACACAAGGGACCAGCATGGGGAGCACCTTTGCGCCAAGTCTGGCGTGTCTTTACATGGCCAACTTTGAAGGCACACACATTCTGAACACTGTCAACCCCTTCCATTCTAACATTCTACTATGGCGTCGTTATATCGACGACGTCATTGTCTTTTGGAAGGGTGGGGAGGAAATATGCGGACAATTTTTTGAATGGATTAACACTCTAGACCCCTTCTTGAGGTTTACGGGTACTATGTCACGTGAAAGCATCCCTTTCTTAGATCTCCTCATTTCGTTAAAAGATGGCGTCTTATACACCACTAACTACAAAAAACCCACCGACAGGAACAGCCTTCTCACATATCAAAGTCATCATCCTAAGGCTCTGAGAGATAATCTTCCGGTGGGCCAATTTCTTCGCCTGCGACGTAATTGTAACACACGTATAGAGTTTGAGACTCAAGCCAGGGCACTGTCAGAGAACCTAGCAGCCAGACAGTATCCCGAAAAGATCATCAGGCAGGCACACAAAAGAGCCAAAAATAACTCTAGAGAGACTCTGCTGATGGTGAAAGAAAAAACCAAGACAGACAGCCTAACCTGTGTGACCACATTTACACCAAATTCCAATAAGATCCAAAAGATTATTAAAAAAACATTGGGGGATCTTACACACTGGGGACTTCAAACCGGGTCCTCTCCCTCTCTTTGCTTTTAAACGCACACAGAACCTAAAGGACATTCTGGTCCATACCCCGCCCCGCCAACATCGCAGTGACCAAACCTACATTGTGGGGCTTACCCCCGGTATTAGGGCATTATCCGTGTGGGTCCTGTACCGTATGTCCCCAGACACAACCATCCAAAGAAGTGGAGCTAGGCCTTGGGAAACCATGGCAGCAGAGGCGTCATACCAACTGCAACACAAAAAATTGCATCTATTTAATTATCTGCCCTTGCAATAAGAAGTATGTGGGTATGACTACAAGACCAGTAAAGGTACGCATTGGGGAACATAAAAGCACAATAGATGCAAAAGGACAGCCACCAAACTGCAGAATCACTGCATTGAACAAGATCACGCTGCGGATAGCCTTAGGTGGACTATCATAGACTCCAACCCCCACTGGACACCATCTGTATTATTTCAACACGAACAACGTTGGGTGTTCAGGTTACAGAGTAATATGAGTGGGTTGAACGACGATATTCCGTGGGTAGAATTGGTATCCTAAGTCTCATCACCCACAGTACGAGTTGGAGTCTCCATTACTAGTTAATATTCACTGGGGCTCTCTTAAATAACCACCATGCACTCGAGATGAGCAATAGGGGACATGGCTACCTATACTCTATTGATCTCACGACTTACTATCCTGTATGTTATAAAGTGTGCAATGTGAATGGGATTGTTGCAGGTGTGAGAGATCCTTAAGATCCATTGGGTCTTCCGATACCTTGCTCTCTGTAATCGTTGCCTTTACATTGCACAATCCATTATGGCCGCCACTCTTACCACCAGTTTCCCGACGCACTCGCTCTTACACTATTTTGATGACATAGGAGTCATGTGACCCAATCAGGAAGTGCTCCTTATATTTTTACCGGATACGAGTGCCCCACACTTCCCCGGCGCTCGCAGGCAGACTGTTAGGTTTTACAGTCGCCAGATTGGGGTGATCTAGTAAATATGAATAAAACTGTCACAAGTGTGAGAAAGCCTCAAGATCCACCTGGTCTTCTGATACCTCGTTTTCTGCAATCATTACCTTTACATTACACAATCCAATATGGCCGCCACTCTTGCCACGGGTTTCCCGACGTACTAGCTCTCACACTAGTCTGATGACATAGCAGTCAGGTGACCCAATCAGGAAGTGCTCCACGTACTTTTACCGGATACGAGTGCCCCATACTTTACCGGCGCTCGAAGGCAGACTGTTAGGTTGCACAGCCGCCAGATTGGGGTGATCCAGTAAGTTCCCACCGCTGCTAACACCGAGTTGAAGGTAACCTTCGCCGCGTTATGAGGGCCAGCGGCCTGATACCTGGTACCTCCGTCTATTTCTCTTCTCTTTTTTGTCTACCCACAGCCTTGTCACCCCGCATTTGCACGACCAGCCGATGTGGCCTGACTCTACTACGAGGAGGGTATGTTTGTTTAAAATCCTGCATGCGTGTGTGTTCGGGGCAGTACATATGTAGCACATGTTGTGAGTCGCTATGCATCAGACTCCACGAGTGCTCCTAGAATAATAGGAAGTGCCACTATAGTTTTTGATCTCTGGGTATCCTTATAATGTATTATTTCACAGAACCAGCACGTGCACATTATAAGTGACCATAGGTATGCGCACCGGTCGTGCTGCCACCTTCACGACGGTTGCTCCTTTGTAGATCACTTTACAATCATGAGCACTGAGAACGATCATGAGTACTGAGATTGGACATAAGACTGTGTTAAAATAAGAGCTGAGAATAACCATCCATTTGTGCTCCCTCTTTTGGCGAGAATGTTTCCATGTACCTTTAAGGTTTATCATTGTTTGTATCATATATTAGCATTAGGTCACTAACCGGACCGATGCATTAATCGGTCTGAATGTTATTTTATTGTACAGTCCCACTTGTTTTTCTAAATACACAGGGGGTCATGTTTAAGAGGCACAGATCTGGTATACAACGTTATGTACCGGTTGATACTGTACCCTGACCATTAATTCCTTGTTCACCTTCCCTTTTGTTTTATTGTCTCCATTAGGTTTATAAGCTCGAGTACACGAATAAGACGTGTCTCGGACACTGTGACGTCCCCTAGATCTCAAGATAGGTATGGTGGGTTTATAGGGTGTCTCTTCCCTGAAACCCATTTCCTTCTATATCTCTATACAATCCTTTTCTTACGGTCCTGAAGAAGCGCACAGGGATCCATTAGGGACCGACAGATTGCGCGAAACATGTCGACCATCTCACATTCTTAATTTTCACATACTATTTTTACGGGTTGAGAGCGGTGGGAACAAATTCATCCCTCCCTTTATTTATTTGAGGAGGCTCTACAACCCTGCCCTATTTTTAACTTACCTGGAGTACTCCCCATTAAACCTCTGGGTAACTACCAGGTAATTTTAAATCACTTACTCACCACATCACCTTTTTCCCACACACCCACATGCACAATTGCGGCATCTCCTGAAAAGATCTCCAACAGAGAGCCCTCTTGTAGGGCCCGTGAGGGACTGCAGCGCCACCCCCCACCCCCACGAGGAGCATAGCCCGATGATGATGCTTTACACTCGTAAGGGTGTGTGAGGGCACAAGAACAGACAGGAGACACCTTCCCCATTCACGTGCACCTCACTCTCTTTTGGAGACAAACTTCAGTTTGACTATTCCCTAATAGGGTGGCCAATTATTCTTCTTTCTTTCTTTTACTCACTTAGGAACTGATACCATTCTAGGTTGTCAAGTTTTTAATAACTTTTGATCCCGTTTGAACTAGAATTTTTTTTTTTGCTAAACTTCGCAAAATATGCAGCATATAAAGTAAGCCCGGGCGGAGTTGGCGGAGTGCCACTACGCGGAGTTCCACGGAGTTGGTAAAAAAAACTCTGTGGAACTCCGCTCCCCTCCCCTCTACCCCCCTAAAACTAAAAAGCAGTAAAAAAAAAAGTCACTTACCTGCTGTGGCGTCTCCGGGCTGCCCTCCTCCTCGCCGTGGTCTCTCCTCCTCTTCCTCCTCGCCCACGCAAACCCCTACATTATACGTCTTGTTAGGACTGCGCACATGCGCAGTCCTCCCAAGTCGTACAATGAAGGGGTTTGCGGCACGGAGGCAAGGAGGAGGGCAGCCCGGAGACGCCACAGCAGGCAAGTTACCTTTTTTTTAACTGCTTTTTAGTTTTAGGGGGGAGGGGTGGAGGGGCCGGCTAACTCCGCTCCACTGCGGAGTCAGAGGTTTGCCTGAACTCCGCGTTCCCAACGGAGCGCAGAGTTAGCAAAACTCCGCTGGCGGAGCGGAGTTCGCTGCCCGTGGATAATATAAAGTATTATGTGCCAAATGCGGAAAATCTATAATTGTGTGGAAAACACAGCAGCTGTAAAATCTCATAATTCTAGTTGCGCTGGTCATACCTTTCAAAATTGACTGGGGGAAAAATGTTGAATTCAGTTCGCAACGCACCAGTTGTGCATATATTTCTTCTTTTTTTTTAAGGAAAACTTGGATTCAGAGGTATTTACCATAGCTGGAAAGTACTGCATCGGTTTTTACAAAGTGCGGTAAATACTTTATACACAACTGACCAACAAACATTCGGGTTTGGGTCAAGGGATACAAGTATGTGCAGAAAGTCTCTCAAAGCCCCGTTTTTAGGTCTCGGCCTGCACCAGCGCTTGCGCTGGTCTGGCCGAGAGTTTTAGTAAGCGGGTTTTGGAAGTGCAAACCCACTGGCTTTCGGCTGGCGACCAGCTTGCGTTCACGATAGCGCAGCACCGCGCGCAGCTGCCATCTGGGTTTCCTATCTCTTCCTCATTTCCTCGTCATGGCTCATTAACTCTCTGGACTCTGATGTTTCAATCGCAGCAGCAGCTCACATTACCAACTGTCGGCCCTGGACTACAGTCACATGAAAAACAACAGCGATTAGCATTGAAATGCAAGCTTTTTAGGTCTCGGCCTGCACCAGCGCTTGCGCTGGTCTGGCCGAGAGTTTTAGTAAGCGGGTTTTGGAAGTGCAAACACTGGCTTTCGGCTGGCGACCAGCTTGAGTTCACGATGGCGTGCACGCGCAGCTGGCATCTGGGTTTCCTATCTCTTCCTCATTTCCTCGTCATGGCTCGTTAACTCTCTGGACTCTGATGTTTCAATCGCAGCAGCAGCTCACATTACCAACTGAGGGCCCTGGACTACAGTCACATGAAAAACAACAGCGATTAGCATTGAAATGCAAGCTTTTTTTTGTCTAGTTAGAAATATTGCTTCGGTGGGTTGATTTCACCTTATATCGCTATTTGTTTTATATTGGGAGTCACAGCCTAATTACCAGTATTTTTGTCTCTCACTGTTTTTTTTAAAAATATTTATTCGCACAAAGCTATATTTAAGGTTACTTTTTCCGCGTCACTTCTTCACTCTATTTAACTCCACACCCCCCACTCTTATTGTCTCTCTCCTTCTCTCTCTCTCCCTCTCTAATTCTCTCTCTACTTAATTAACTCTCCCCTCTCTATCTTTTTAGCCTTTCATTCTCTCTCACCCCTTTATCTGTTTCTCTTTCAAACTCCTTCATTCACTCTCTCTCCTCTCTTCTCTCTCTCTATCCCGCTCCACTCTTTATTCTATGTACACCCTTTCTCTCTCTTTCTCTCTCACCACCCTCTCTAATTGGGCATTATATCTTCACTCTATCTCTCACTCAGCAACACCACAGCATCACTCAGCATCACCACAGCATCACTCAGCGCAACCACAGCATCAATCAGAGCCAGTAACAGCATCAATCAGAGCCAGCACAGCATCACTCAGCACCAACACAACATCTCTCAACGCCATCACAGCATCACTCAACGCCATCACAGCATCACTCAGTGCAACCACAGCATTACTAAGCACAACCACAGCATCACTTAGCGCCACCACAGCATCACTCAGCGCCACCACAGCATTACTCAGCAGCACCACAACATCACTCCGCGCCACCACAGCATCACTCAGCACCACCATAGCTTCACTCAGCGACACCACATCATCACTCAGGGCCAACACTGCATCACTCAGCACCACCACAGGATCACTCAGCACCACCACAGGATGACTCAGCACCACCACAGGATGACTCAGCACCACCACAGCATCGCTCAGCACCACCACAGCATCGCTCAGCACCACCACAGCATCACTCAGCGCCACCACAGCATCACTCAGCGTCACCACAGCATCACTCAGCGCCACAACAGCATCACTCAGCGCCACAACAGCATCACTCAGCGCCACAACACCATCACTCAGGGCCAGCACAGCATCACTCAGGGCCACCACAGCATCACTCAGGGCCACCACAGCATCACTCAGCGTCACCACAGCATCACTCAGCGTCGCCACAGCATCACTCAGCTTATGCCCCCTCAAAAAAAAAGCTTTAACAAACAACCATTGCAATAGGCAGAAACAAGTTGCCAGCATTGCAAGAACAAAAGAAAACTGAGGAAATTTTTTATTGTAAATACTTTTTTTAATATGGTCGTTCAGTTTTACATAATGCATTCTTGGTCATATATAAAGTAACAAAAATGCTTCTGACACTTTTTTATTATAACTTTTCAGCATGCTGCACAGCAGCCACACTTCTCTACAGCACAGCTTGAAGACATTGGCAAAGTCAATAGCTCTGGCTAAACACTTATAAGGCCCCAAAGGCGAGACCTATTGGCTATGCCAATGCTTGTTAAACTTGTAGTACTTGTAGTTTTAAACTTTAAGTACACACGACGCACATGGCCGACCCTCGCTTTAGTACATAAAATGACTAATGCATCCCTGAAGAAAGCTCGGGATGCACCAAACATATGGCCCCTTCTACGACAAGGAATTGGATTGGCCCTTAAGAAGAGAATATTGTGGAGAAAATGAACACACTCTAATCAAGAAAATATCATGAAAGACTGGTGTAAACATGCCACTGAAATGTATATTGGGCTTGATCAGCAGAAAGGGACAGACATTAATACTAAACTTCTTAAATTTAGTTTTAGGACATGACAAAAGAAAATATGAATTTGGACATGATACAGGATAGGTTAGTGTACCACCACACTGCGTTTTTTGTTTTGCTAATAACTGGCACCATTTGACGAATCTGCACTAAAGTTTTTTTGTTCTTTTTAAATCATCCGATTCGGGTTTAGCATAATAAGTTTTGTGCATATGTATCCAGAGTGGATAAATAAGGGCGAAGGAACGGTAAAAAAATGTGACATTGTCCAATCGCTTCCCAAAAAATGCTGAATGGAATGATACCAAACTTGGCTTGAAACTAGAACTCTCACCATGGAAGGGCCTTTGCTTGGGTTGGTGGAAATCCGTTTAATGATTTTCAGGAAATTAGGTTGACATAATGTATCAGGAGGGCTTGAAAGGGTTAAAAAGTTAGAGATGTTTGGACTATTAGTCCACGTACTGCCCTCAAACTCATGTGAAAGAATAATTCTTGAACTGAAATTTAAAAATAATTCAATCTGGAGACGGGAACATTTTTTCCCCATTGTCCAGTTCAGAACCACAAATCCAAACCGAGTTTCTGGGCCCAAATTCTCCTAAGCAGCAAGAGAAAATGTTTTTCCTGCTGCTGCAATTACAGTTCCTGCATCGTAAAAAAAAAATGTAAAGGCCACATGGGTGGGCACTCCTCAACCGCCAGGCCTAGGTGGGGAGGCCCAAACATCCCCCTAAAGCTTAAAATACATAAAAGTATGGTGTGTGTTGCCTAGGCCGCAAACTCCTCTCATGAACGCCGATAAGCATAGTCTCACCGCAGTTGTCTTTTGAAGTCTGCAACCTAGGCACAAAGACCATGACTATGAAACTAGTGGACCCATTTTGGGTCCTTTTCCATAGTTCGCCATCTCGGCACTGAGACCTTGGGTCTCCTTCCATAGTCTGTTGTCTCTGTATGGAGTTTTAGGACTATGTGTGCCATTTTGGCTGGCTTTAGTCTACACTTTCGAAATAAAGTCAGTGGACTACGACTTAACATTTGGGAGGTATTTACAAATGTTAAATTTTGGGCTGTTTGTAGGGCTGTTTTGTGGTGTGGTGGGCTGGTTTTTACTGTTGATTTCCCTGCTATTACCACAAACATAGCCTGCAGTAAGTGCAAATGCTTACAGTCTCCAATACTTTGCAAAACACTCGTAAAGACAAGCTGTATAAGTTTAAAACTGCCCTGATTTTCAAATGTGGGCCACTTTTTTAGCTTCCTTATTCATTAATGAGGGCCACTTTTAATTTGGAGCCCAAGCCAATTTTCTGTCTCAGTCGGACCCTACTCCCCAGGACATGGGAGGTGGCTACAGATTATTGTATTCTTGGAGGAGGGCATGTGTGGCTGTTTAAGCAGTTCAGGGTGTCTAAAGCCTATTCTCCATGGCCCTATTCTTTCTAAGGCCTGCCCCCGTCTCAATTTACGATCACATGGTGACAATTAGTCCAAGGTTGGCAGAGCTGTGTTCAGGTGCTCTGTTTGGTCAAGCCTTAGACAAACAAGCACCTCTTGTGGTGTTGTTTTGAAGCTGCCTCCCCGTGTTTATTCTAGATATGTTTTAATCTTGACATCATTGACAGTGGTGATTCTTGTATTGCTAGACTCCTAGTCCAGCTTCGTTGGTATGAGCCAGCTACCAGCCCATATCTCCGTTTATCTGTTCTTCCAGCCTCTGCAATGAATCGAGAATATCCCTGGGAAGCTGGGGGGCCGTGCAAGAGCCATGGTGCACTGGCGCAGTGCTGTGCCAGGCTTAATTTATTAAAGATATATAAACTGCAGGCGGGGCGGTTCCCCTGCCTGTGGGAACTGTAACATGTATTTTCCCTCCTGTAATTTATTGGACCACTGCATGCCTTTGCCCTTCACTGGCAATGCCCCTAAACTCCTCCATCACTTTCTCCTTTCCCTCGAGTCCAACCCAAGCCGTTTACTTACCTAGTCAAAGGAATTAAAGATTAGAGGTTGGGCTGTAATGTAATTGCAGATCTACTAAAACATATGTGCTCGAGAGGAAAAGCCTTTGATCATCAGAGATGATTGCAGAGGGTAAAAAGCCTCGATGGAATATTTTCAGTAATTCACAGTTTGCCTTAAAGGTCTGTCTCCTCATGCTGCACACATTTGAATGCACCGTTAAGGCCAGCAAGGCAGTGCCTTAAGATTTTACTACTTACACAATACATACATTTTAACAATAGAGCGCAGGTGCTGAGCCTTAGATCAGGGAGGATACAGGAATGACCGACTGTTCCCGGTAGTACTGTTCAAAAATGTATACGTAGTGTCTCTAATACAAAAGCAAGCTGGGAAGTCTGTATACTGAATATTGAACATGGCCGATTCGGCCCACATAAAATTGCTGCGCTTGTAATATTCCTTTTATGGTAGTGTAGATCAGTACAGTCAGATGTCTGCCAGGTGATTGTTTGGGGGCTATGTATGCCATCATGAGTCAAAAATAGTTTTCTTATTACTTTTTCCCTCACTGTATATAGTAAAACACAAATCATTTGTGATTTGATCAGCCGCCTGTTTCGAGTTAAGATGCTGCATATAGAATGACAGTGAGGGGAACACATTCTGCTAGCAGCAGCAAATAAAAAGTCTTTCTTGCATTAATTTGAGTTTAAGGTGCCAGAGACCACATTTGATTGCAGTCTGTAGAGCTGATCTACTCAATGGCGGTAGGGAGAAGTATTTCCTCAAAAAAGAAAGACAAAAAGTAGCTATTTTCCATTTGTGGGAATTTCCGGGAAACGAGAAAATAACGTTTCAATCAATTTCACAAACGTGTGAATAATTGTGCCTTAAATAAAGTACAGGTGAAAATGTCAGCTTTGAAAAGGATCTTTTTTTACCCATCACTGGTACTGGACACTGCTCATCTACACTTGTCCAGATACTATCACAGTGGACCCTATTTATTCGATTTGAGCATAAAATTGCTTCAGAGACGGCTAGGGGTGCACAGCAGCCCATTTGCCCTCACTGTGTAAACCTCCAAAATAAAACTGGCCCTATGCACACCTTAGGCTCCCAGATTCTTATATTGCTGCCAGGGCGACTCAGTATCGTATGCCATTTTTAGATTGTCCAAATATTTAAAAATGTTTTTTTCAAGTTTAGGATTTTAAGCCTGTGGAGAGTGAGAACCTTGCTCGTCCTGAAAGCGAAGAATGAAGCATGTGCTTCCTCTGTCAGCAGAGCACAGCAGTCCTGTTCTGTGTGCCCTTTCTTTGATTGAGACCAGTTCTAGCAGGAGACAGGGTGACTTTCCCCTTGGTGAGGACAGGGTTGGCCCTGCCACAGAAAGTTCTGTTTCATGGAACATCTATTGTATTTCAGTGAACTGGGCACCTTGTTAGGCCCTTTCCCTTCTGCCTTTCCAATATGACTTCCTGACTCCTAAACTCTAAGTATAAGGTAGATGCTAGTCAGACCAGCACCCTTTCCAAGCCATCAGTGTTCTACAATGACGAAGGTGCTTGAAAATGTTTGGCCTCACTCCGAAACCATGTTACTCTCTGTGGACAGGATATATCTTGAAATCTTGATAGAAGTCACTGTGCATTCCCCAAAAAGGCTACGGAAAAAACATTCCCACTAAACAGTTCTTACTTTAATCCAATGGTATCTTTTTCCATAACCAGACTGCTGAATATCATGGGACGCAATTCACATAGAAATTGCTGTGATTTACTCTTGTAATACTCCTGAATTTCAGTAGTAAATCCAAAGTAATCCTGTTTAAGCCATAAGTAATCCTGGTTTACTCACGGAATCCATCCGTCAGCTGTGAGTACCACAAGAGTAGGTCACACGCTCAGATAGCAAACTCTTTGTGAATTGGACCCCTCCATGGAAGACAGATTTAGTTGGTCGTATGATTACGACTAACATGGTTCTGAGTTTCACGTGGTTTTTCAATTAACTCCAAGTAAGCTTATTTAAAAGGATAAAGTCTCAGATTCAAAAATCCTTCTTCTATGAGAAAGTGTGACATACTCCTGAAAATTCAGGAGTACATCGAGAGTAAGTGCACCTTGTGTTTGGGCTCAATGTTATTTATAGTTGGCATTCTTTCTTTCCCAGATGTTGCTCCTATGTCAGCATATCATCCTCCTCCGCGCTCTTAGGTTGAGAAAAAGGTTCATTACCTGAACTGCAAAAGACATAACACAGAAGAAAGAGGGCAGAATGCAACGATTACACAGGCACTACCAAAAGTGATGTTTTCACCTAAAAAAAGATATAATGTTGTTGGGACTGAAAAATCCTCTGAATGGTAATGGATGTGCACCCCTGCTCTGAGTGCCCAACTGTAAAGTTCTCTGGATTCCTAATGCTGATTTTTGTTGTCACAGGCAAACAAGAATCATGCATGTGCACCATGACATAGGCCTGTCTCACGGATTGCGGTTTTGTTGGACTGGAAGGGGCGCCCAAAGCGCTATCCTCATAGTGGTGAAGGGCTACTGCCTTCACCAGTAGTTAAGCAGCAGGAGCACCATGGTGGCAGTGTAGTGATCAACAGGAGTGAATAGGTCCTCTCTAACCTGTGTCACTGTAGTGAGGCATACAGTGAGGCCCACACTCATTTGTAAAGTTTGTTGCTATGTGCTTAACTCACCCTTTGCCCGCATCGATTTGGTGCTGCACAGCGCATAGGTGGTGTATTTGTGCTGGGCATATGTGTGCCTGGGAAGCGTACAATACATGGATAATGCAGTACTGAGGAGTGCGTACATGATGAATGCATGTGCAGGATGTATATGTGCCTATGAGTGGTACAGTACTTGAAGGATATAGTGCTGTGCAGTGCATGCAGGATAAATGCAATTGCTTGGGTGTATGTGTACCTGTGAATGGTACAATACATGAAGGATACAGTGCATGCATATTAAATGCATATTCTGGATGTATGTGTGCCTGTGAGTGGTACAGTACGTGAAGGAGACAGTGCTGGGCAGTGCATGCATGTTAAATGCAAGTGCTGGATGTATGTATGTCTATGATTGGTACTGTACAGGAAGGATACAGTAATGTGAGCTGCGTGTGTGCTGAATACATGCACTGGGTATATGGGTATATATTTATGTATGTGTGTGTGTGTGTGTATATATATATATATATATATATCACCACGAAAATCCCAGGAATGTATCCGCTACGGCAGCAGCAGCAGCGCAACACCACAGGCACAGACTCCAAAGGCAGAAGTATTCAACAGATGGGTTTATTCACACATCTATGTCCAAAAGTGACGCGTTTCGGCCGCCAGACATGCGGCCTTGATCACACCTATGTGTGTGTGTGTGCGTCTTTTAATGGTAAAATACATGGAAGGCCCTGGATTCCATTTTGGAGGCCCAGGCCTTCATAATGAACCATGGAGAGGAGGTAGAGAAATCCCCCCAGACGGATGTGTATTGCTGCATTCCTGTAAGCTCGGTGGGACACACACTGGGGAGGGGAGAACAAAGCTTTCCCTATACACTTCAATGGGTGTGCTTTGATTCAGTCGGAGCCCCATGGAAGGGGCCTGGGAACATCTCTGGAAGGAGATGGAGAGGCCCCAAGGAAGGGGCCTGGGAACATCTCCGGAAGGAGATGAAGCTGTTAAGAGAATCATAAAGAGTAGGGCTGGGGGCCCTGGGCTAATCGTTTGATGCACATATCACTGTGCCCAACATCCAGGTGTGAACTCTAGACACTCCTGTGGCCTGTGTTGTGGGATTATCAGCGTTGTAGAGACTCCTGCTGTGTCAGACTGCTTTTCAAGAAGGAGAGGGAACGGAGGAGTGGGTGCCCCAAAAGAAGCAGAAACTCAACATTAAACGTCAACGACTCAGACTGTAAGTCATATTTGGTGTCTGGAAATGGGCCATATGACGGGGAGTTTGGTAACATCCAGGATATGCCCCACTAGTAATCCGAGTCTCAAGAGTCCACTATGACTCTAACTTAAAGTCAATAGTGTTCCAGCACTACCGTTCTAATTTAGCAAGTTTCCGTTGGGCCAACAGGCCCCAAACCAGTCTGACCCTCACCAGAAGGTGTGAAGCGTTTGTAGTTCCTGAGTGTGCCCCGTCTGCGGGCGCTCGCGGTGACTGCAGCCGAGTTCAAGTGAGATGGCCACCTGCAGCCCAGGCGGTTGCACTCAGCGGGTGGGGAGTCTCTCACTCACAGTCACGTTCCTGAGGTGACCGGAGGCTATCTACGTCTTCTACTGCGAGATAAGTGTTCAGTTAGTCTCCCTGTGGGAGGTGGCTGCGACGATCCTGTGTTGGGTCCCTCGCCTGGGTGATCGTGTGCAGGTGCTCCCACAGCATCCTCACTTCTCTGGTGGTCAGCAGAACAGGTCACAGTTCTTGATGTTCCCAATGACCTCCTCTGACATACGGGGTCACCGCAACTCACAGCCAACAGGCTTCTGCCCATAGCTCCTATAGTGGCCTTGGTCTAGATTTTCCATCTATCAGAAGTGTAATGGTTTGTCACGTGCCCAGTACTGTTCTTCAAGGTGACTCTTAAGCTTAGAATGAGCCTCTCTGCCTCTAAACCGTGTTCCATCCTTTTCATGCACAACTAAGTCATGTTAGAGCAAACCCTGGTCCATGCTTTAGTACTACTCATAATATATCTCATTAGGAAAGTGAGCGGGTCTCCTTTAGTTAATGTACTTTTAAAATTGGAATATGAGAGCACTATCCATTAGTTTGAGCAAACAATTTCCAATTCTTGTTCTAAGTAAAGAGTCACTCAGTTAATATTTCTAGCAGATTAAAAGGAAAACTGCAGGGCTACATTATATTTTGAAGACAGAAATGCACAGAGCCATCACCCCTCTTGCTCAAAATGTTGCCTTGTTTAAGCTCCGAATTTTCACTCATACGTTCAACCTCAGTGCAAAGGTACTTATCAATGAGAACTGTGCCACGTACAAGCTGCAATTATGGAGCAGACTGGCATTTTGATCTGGTTATCTGAACAACCAGAATTTGATAATAATAATTATCACACGCGATCAAGCTGGTTACCCACAATCTCCCCCTACAAATTGGAATTTGCTTTCTAAGTTCTCTTCCTTTATCAGAAAGCTAAGAATAAAGGACCTAATTTAATTATTGGCAGACGGAGTAGTCACCATTGGCCTGGTGGAGGACTTTACATCTGCCAGGAAGAGACTAGTCTGCCCGCCAAATTTATAAATGACCGCCTAGCAGGCAGACATTTATAGAGGCATTGGCAGGAACAGCCGTCACTGTGGTTCCTGTCAATGCATTTTACTGTTTGTTACAGGGCTTCGTCAGAAGGACGCAGCCCTGTAACAAACGGAACTCTTTTTTCTTTTCAAAAAGAAAATCCTGAAATAGGATTTTAAAGAAAAACGTAATGCTCCATCGCCATGGGAGGCTTCTCTCATTGCGGGGAAGCATGAAAATGTTTTTACCATTCCTTACCACCAAGTCTTACCTGGCGGTAAGAAACAGTAAAAAATTAATACATGTCCGCCCATCCAAATTGGTTGGGCGGACATGGAATAATTTCTCCGATGGCCCATACATCCCAGGGCCGTCGGAGGGGGTTAATCACAGTGGAGACAGAGTAGTCTTCGCCGTAATTAACCTGAAGGTCTACCCGCATCTAAATGTGGTGGGTGGACCACATTCTTGGCGTTGCAATGGAGTATCCTTACCGCCAAGAATTAAATCGGACCCAAAGACATGAAAGCACAGATAGCCTACTCTCACATCCTGTGTTTTCATTTTCTTGGTTACTCTCAATATAAAGGCCCTACCTGGCCTACAGATTTATCTGTGCTTATTTACTTTACTGTATCTCTATAGTGCCCATCTTGTGTTTTGTCTACACCACTCTTGTTGTGAGGGTTTACATTAAATGGAGTACTCTTTGTATAACCACGCTTACTTTAGTTGTTAATGGTACTTATTGTGAGCTCTATTTCGTCACATGACATTCCACCAAAAAATACTTGGTTTTGTATGGTTTTTATTTCTTCTAGAATTGGATGTCGATCACACCATCTTATCCCATCTTCCCAGTAGAGTCCCCATGCATAAAATCTGGCAACTCTCACTTAGTAATTGTAGATAAAATGTAGTGCTCGTTTGATTACCCATAAATGTAGGGACTGGAAATGACCCTCAAAGTGGTGATGCATCTAGTAGCAGTTCCGCCTTGCTGCCACAACATGGTAAGCATGCTACCACTGATAAGTTCCCTTCAAAGCAACTCCCACCTTGCAGGCAGAAACAACAGCCTCCATAGCAAGGAATTATGTTGAGGAACTACTATTTGGCCAAGGGCTGTAGGCTTGACAATGCAATTTTATTATTAAAAGTCTATCCTTCCATTTCATTGTACAACTTCATTTGGAGCCCAACTACTCTCAACCCTGGAGGAAAAACAAAAAGGATATTGAAGTGCGATTCAGTGTTGTAAGATAGAGTTTTGATCCCTGTCATCCAGTAATCCGACTTCATATAGAAGTGATGAGGAAGTATGTTACTGAGTAAACTGAGGTCTGTAAAACTGATCTGAAGATTTACCAATACGGGTGAATCACCTGAAAGTAAGCAAATGTGTCCTATCCTTATTAAAGGTCAATGAAAGACAAGAGTCACACGTTTTGACACATAAAACATGAGCAGGATACTGTTATGTAAATCATAGGTTAAACCTGGTTATAGCAGGAAGAATAGGTAGCTTTCTCGTACGACTTTAGCAGTCTTGTCTGTTTACATTCGCTTAATGGTAACACCGAGGGACAACGACACACATTATTCTCCAATAAGTCTCTGCTCCTTGTGTATATTTCATGTCTAAAAGTGAAACCCTTGGCCATGGAAACCCTTGGCCAGTGAAATCCTTGGCCTTGGGGCCGGTAACTTCAGGCGAGCTTAAAAGGAAGTTTGTCAGATACCTCTGAAACACATTCAGTCATGTGTCTGAAATATACGCAGGAACATTTCCTGAACTGCAGAAAAATAGGAATATCCTTGTTCAGAACAATGCCTTACCCTCCTTAATCGGTTAGCTCTATGATTTCCATAACATATCCCAAGAAATCACAGCTGCGCTCCTGAGATGTGCTGGGGCTCTTGTCAGGAGGCAGCTTCCACCAGCCCATCGCTTCTATTAGCACCGCCTATATTAGAACCAACTACTAGCCATAAAACCCTACAAGTGGGGAGAGGATGTGGCGTAATGGCCAGAGCTGCCGACCTTGGAGCTGGGGAAACAGGTTCGAGTCTCGGGGAGGCTCAACATCCTGTGATTCTGGGCAAATCACTTCATCTTCCCGTGCCTACCAAAAATGAATGTGTCCTTAACTGGTGCTCCAATACCTTTGGGTTGAGTTTGCGCTATAAGCGCTGGTGTTGATGATTAAGCGCCGGTGCCGAACACTGGAAACCACCAGCTCAAATTAAGCACTAGTTCTAGAACTAAGATAAAGTCTCGATCCCAAAGGATATTTCTTGTATTGTATTCTCTGCAAAGGTTCAGTATCTAATCAAAAACATCATGGGAGTGTACATTAGGGCCATTAATGTTGATGAGCATAAGCAGCGTATCATATTAGAGGCCCAGTAGGAACAAATAGCTGCCCTCTACATCAGAGACCATTGTACTGTATTTTCAATCTACAGTTTTATTAAATGATCATTGCCACCCTGTTTGACTACATGCGGTACGAAGCAACAAACCTTTTAGTCACTCATTTAGATGCAAACTGCATATGACTGAATTAATTCAAATGTGCCTTTATTACTAAACCCAAATTGACTAGGTTCCTGCCTAGCAACGCTGGAACATGACTCACTTTTTTGCCATTGTTCAGCCTTCTAATATTCTAGGATAACTGAATGATATGTTTATTACAGTACCCTACAGTATAGTTAAAATCTGTGATATGCATTTTTTCACACCACTAACCTAATTGTTTAAAAGGAATAAACCAGCAGTGCATCTCAAGATATTTTAGTGCCCTAGGGTAGATGACTTTTTGCGATCCTCCCCTTTTTCCACACTTGCGTAGTTTTAGACCTGTTCAGTAGTGTCATGAGTGGCATCATCGGCCTGGTGCTCAATAGCTGACAGCCTACGTGGCTTATGCAAAAGTATGAGTAGGAAGTCTACTGACTTCCTAATCATGCTCAAGTTAGGTTGTAATTAGTACATTCCACATATGGATCTTTGAAAAATATTTTACCCTTGTACATTTAACTTGTTTCTGGCTTTGTGAATTCTGTCCAAGTTATGCTTGGATACATTATGACTATTAGCAGGTGTAAGCCTGAAAAACATAGCCCCACTTTCAAATGTGCAGTCAAGCTTTCAAGCACCTACACAATCGAGTTTCAAAACCTCTCTGTGGGGCAATTCCACACTGTGTTACTACACATGCTCCAAAGTTCACATGGAGGCTTTTTGCATGTTCCCAGCCTTTGACTAACCACAAAAGGAGGATATCATTTCTCAGTGCTTACCTCAAAAGTGAATAGAATTTTCTGTGAGAATAAAGACCACTTCTGTACTGGGGTACTTTTAAAAAAGATCTAAAAACATTGTTAGTTAACATATAGCTCCACTCGCCGTTGCGACTTCCTCTTCTTGGCAGGTAGCAGCATAAGCTCCCAGAACAGCACAAAGATATACAGTTACTTTGTTACAACTGGAAAAAACTTTGTGAATCAGTCCCTACTTTATTACTTTAATTCTGGAAAGGTGATAGGTTGATATATTTACTGAGTTTTAAATTGAATCCAACCGACTTGATACATTGAACAATTTTATGAGAAGCCCTCACCTTGTATTTATTTTCTATTTATAGGTGAATGTAAGAATGTGCAAGACTTAAATGTATCGGAATGCCAAGGCCTAAATGTAAGTAATAGATGTTTTCTTTGCAAGCGTTTGTTCTGCGGAGATATTCTTTATTTATACATGGAGTCAATAAATCAGAGTCTGAATATTTGCTTTGGAACAAATATGAAAAACATGATGTACATATGGATTCATTTAGGAGTTACGTTTAACTTCAGTTATGGAAAAAAAACATAATCATGCTAAAATGTGTCTGAAAAGAAAAAGCCTTTTCAAGTCTTTCTTGACAGCGCAGCTGTTGCCAGCCCTTATGTTCTTACCAGAAAAAGAGCTTTAAGAAGCAGTGCTAAGAGAGGGGCTTAGGCTCCGTCCACTCGTTCATCTGCCACTGTACACGTTTTTGATTGTACAGAAGGTGAGTGTTTATGCTGAGAAAGAGTGCTTGTATTGCACTTTTGTCTTGTGGGAAAGATTATACTGGATACAGTATGCACGAGCTGGCCGAACCGGGCACCGGGTGTTTTCCGGGTGGGTCGGAAGGGTGGGGGCCGGTTTTGGACCGGTGGGGCCCTTTTTAGGTCTCGCCTGAGCCAGCGCGCATGCGCTGCTCTGCGAGGCTTTTAGTAAGGGCTTTTAAACTAGAAACACACGCTCGTGCGTGTGCTTTTTTTTTTATCTCCGACTATTGGCCTTTGCGTGTGTCTTTCTAAGAAAGACAGCACGCAATTGGCCCAAGGCGGGTGCATGTCCCGCCTTCTTTCTCCCCTGGCCTAGGGTGCTCGGGAGCGAGCATCAGCGCCATCTGTTTCCAATTATCGCGCCCGCGTCTCGCGTTCACGTTAATTGGAAACAGATGGAGCTCGTGCTGGTCCTGGTGCACTTTAGCTACAAACGCGGCGCTTTCACTTTCGCCGCCGACCTCGTTCTGCTTCCTGCTGCCGGTGAGTCCAGCCGTCTGTGCCCCCCCCGCACGAACTACTGCTCCAGGTCACATCATCCCGGCGGGGGGACCCGAGGCTTTCTTTCTCAAAGGGAGGTCGTCTCTGTAACTCTGGGAAGATTTCAGCCGGGCGCGAGCTCCGTGCCACGGGGTTAGCCTGTCCTCTACGGTCTTGTTTTAAGATATTGCGAATGGGATCAAGAAATTAGCATTTTGCACCATCTTTAGGTGGTGAGAGTGTGTGATCATTTTATAGTTCTACCCTACATATCGTGGCTAGGTTCATGACTATCCGTTTTCTGTCTTTTTGTCACAAGTTCTGGTTTGCGCTTGAGAATGTATTCCCGTTTCTGTACATTCACTTGAAAAGACTCACTGCTGCTACTGGTACGGCAAATACATTGGGTATGGCAGTGTCACATTCATTATAAACACTTAGATTGTAGAGCGAGTGTGGTGGGTGCCTTTTTCATGAAAAAAAAACAAAGCCTACGTACGTCATCTCTTTCCTGTAAGCATGCTGCCAACCTAAAACATTCTTAACCAACTGGTAAAGCACTCCAAATACACCAATCAATCTGACTCCAAAATCGTACACCAATAGCTCGCTGTCCAGTTTCTAAACCAAACTGAACACAGTCCCTACAAAATATCCTCGTAGGATGACTCTAACCTCGTTGTCCACAGTTGTAGGACGCCATAGTACGAGGGCATTTGCTGTGTACATATAGCTGTAGCATAACATCGGTTTATTAAAACATCTTGATTGATTGGATTAATGGCCCACTTTTCCAAGCCTTCCTGTATTGATATGAAACGCACATTTTCATTCATTTCTTGTTTACACTTTTTTCGTATTTTAGATAGAGCATTTATAGCAAAAAAAAAGAAACACAAGAAATATTTGCGCATAAGTAAACAGCACAGCTTTAAAGCAAATGACACACGTAGCAGAGCAGAGTACATAAACAAAAAATGACTAGATTACTCATAATTCCTCCCAGTATTACTTTTGTGGCCAAAGCCAAATGTTGAATGTATAACTTTAATTTTTTTACACATGCTATCTGGGGGGTGGCTAATTAGATTTCCAAATCAACGTTACCAGTGAATGCGCTATAATTCAGTCTGTAAAAACTATTTTGCGCCTAAACGATGAAAAGCTTTGAGTCTCTGAAACGAACCCGAGGAGCTCTGTATTTCAACACTTCCTTCACAGCAGTGACGAAGATAGATAAAAATCGAGGTCTCTGTTTCCTCTTTAACAAAGAGCAAACAGTAATGGTAACAAACCCGCCAGAACTTCACACAGATACAACAGAGACATTATCCTCTTTTAATAGCATCAACTTAACCTTTCATATGAATCATCATGAATTGTGAATCATGTATACGTCATCTAGAGTGGCCTTTAGCGCTGGGTATTCTACTATCTTATCATTCCGTCCTTCATACATTAATAGCATTGTTGTGGCCAATATGCATAATCATGGTGAAAACCTATCTGTAGGCTAGTATAGTGAGTTCAGGGCCTTGTCCCAGATATTCAGACCCCCTCATCCTTTCTTTCAGCTTTCTGAGGTCTTAATCACCCATCCCCCCATTCCGAGTTCTTGAATCTGTTAACATTTTGTCGGGCCACATGTGACATCCAAGTTATGGCTTTACATCGTTTTGCCAGTACTGAGCATGATTACGTGTGCTATGTGGCAGACCTCCTTGGGTACCAAGAGTGGAGGAGGGTGTGATGGACAGAACCGATGTGACAGCTCAGTGTCCCCCAACCCAGCAACGTAGCCAAGCAGGTTAATCCAGTAGCTACTGGTAATTTTACAGACCACAGTCCACAGTCCATGTAGGATAGCACAGTGTGTTAACACATTTACTGCAAAGATCTGTATCTAATCTGCTGGTGTTAATGCACCTTGTACTGCAAAAATGTGTAAAGTGCGTGCTACATGTTGAAATTGCAGTTGAATAGCTCCGGTTCAAATCGCAGGCTTAAAGAACCTGCTACAGCAAAACTTTGTTTTTCTTCTCCAGAAAGGATTTTTATTAGGTTATCACAAGCAAAATCAATGATGTACAGCACTTAATGCATAAAAATATTTTGGTAAGTGTTAGAAATGGGATTTTTGGTCGGCTAGGGCATGTGCCAAAGTCGGGCAGAAACCACCACTCTAGTCAGGATAAGGGAGTTACACTCCTAAAATAACCCCTGCTCACCCCCTGGTAGCTTGGCACGAGCAGTCAGGCTTATCTTAGAGGCAGTGTGTAAAGCATTTACACATAACTCAATGCAACATACACTCCAAATACCACTCAGTGCCACATAATTACACACCACATAATTACACTCTACTGAATGCAACATACACTCCACACAATACCACTCAGTGCCACATAATTATATGCTACATAATTACACTGCACTCAATGCAACATACACTCCAAATAATAGCACTTAGTGCCACATAATTACACTCTACTGAATGCAACATACACTCCACACAATACCACTCAGTGCCACATAATTACACACCACATAATTACACTCTACTCAATGCAACATAAATACACTCCACATAATACCACTCAGTACCACATAATTACACGCCTCATACTTACACTCTACTCAATGCAACATAAATACACTCCACATAATACCACTCAGTGCCACATAATTACACGCCACATAATTGCACTGTACTCAATGCAACATAAATACACTCCACATAAATGCACTCTATATCACATACCACCAATCAACATAAATGCACTCCACACCATGACACAATTTCACTAAGCATAATTTCACTCAACACCACAGTTCCAGGCCACACAATTCAACTCCACCCATTTCCAATACACACCGCATAATTACACACCAAACAACATATTTCAACTCCACAATCCACAACGTACCTCCAATCCACACCATATAGTGTCACCACCTGAGCACCAAACATCATTCACCACCCCCATTTTGCAACAGCGCACCACCTAAGCATCACGTCAGTCTGCCCTTGGAATCTGGCATCTGTTGATTCTCCCCTAGTGTCCGTCCGCTGCTCGTGTTCTAATTAAATTACTGTTTTCCAACCTCCACTCCCCCGTTATTTATGTCCCGCTCCCCCATAACAATTTTTTTTTATAACAAACCAGCATGAGAACAGGCAGGAAGAAGTTGCCAGCAGTGCAAGTACAAAAAAAGTAGAAGACATTTTTTATGTTAAAATCTTTTTTTAATCAGGTTTTTCAGTTGTATATAATGTCGTCTTCGTTTGTATAAAGGTAACAAAAATGCTTAACACTTTTTATTATAACTTTTCAACATAATGCACAGCAGCCACAATGCTCTACAACATAGCCAAAAGTTCTGGCTAAACACATAAGGTCCCAAAGGCAAGACCTATTGGCTATGCCAATGCTTGTTTGTTACTGGGGCCGGTTTTGCAGCAGTGCTGCACTATCAGCCCCCCGTAACAAAAGCAGCAGTAGTCCCCCCCCCCCCCATCCCCCAGGGGGGGCGGTCTGACCTAATTTGAAGGGCTGGTTTGCGTTCTCATTCCGGCCCTGTGCACGAGATTGGTATTATGCAAGCCAATGATCAAGGCTTGTCTTTTTATTACTAAATGTTAAGACAAATGCAGTAGGCTTGACATATTTGTTGTGAAAAACATATGTTAAAGGCGATAAGCCTTTCGGGTTGGATTGTTATTACACTGTGTTAAAGCCTGAAGACGAGTATTTTCTTACGAGGAAAGCTTAAAAAGTACGGCATCAGTCAAGGGTGTTGCTGTTGGTTACCCCCTTTGACAAACACGGGGGCTTGTTCAGAGACAACACAGTAGGCCAGAGTTGGAAATGGGTACAAGCCAGTAATAATGGCTATGTATTCGACTGGTTCATTGTAAAAAGTTATGCCTGCAGGTCTGATCTAGCTACTAATTATGAAAAGTTACTACAAAGACTAACGTTTATTATAAAAAGAATATTTTCAAGTCAATAGACCATTAAGGGTGAATTATTTTTACATTGTGTATAGACTATGCACAATACCATCCCAAGATGGTCAACCGCTAGTATTTGTAATTTTTTGCTTATTTTTTATCGCAATCATATACCCACCAGGTTGAGCCTGCAACATTGTAATATATCTTGCATATGCTTGTTGAGTGTGTGTGTGCTTTAATGTGGATAAATGAGTGGGCAAATGCAAATGAGTTTGTGGGTGGGTGAATGGATGTATGAGTGACAGAGTACATGTATGATGAGTTATTAAGTGTCTTAACTCACAATTGACTGCAGAGGCACTTTCAGTTATTGAGCTTCCTGGTCCTCGTCCTAGTGTCTCCACTGACTGCAGCTAAGAGGGTTTGAGTTCCAGCCCAAACAATCGTACCTAAAAAGCTCCAAAGCCCTCTTGTCCAGGATAAATTTCCAAGCAAACTTGTTAGTGTCCAGTTAACTAAGTTAATGGAGACCTGGTAGTTGGTGACAAGGTTGCACAGGACACAGTTTATAGGGACCAGTTACACTTTCAGCTGGTCCACTGGCAATGTTCTTACAGAGGAGCTACTGGGACCGTTAGGACCTATCACCTAACGTAGAGCTCCTATATTTACCAAACTTTAGGGCCCATATCCGTTTTAGAGGCATGCCTGGTACCTGGGTCATCCACTGCCCTGCCCTATTCTGACAACTGGGAACCCAGTTAGAATTCTACGATACCTTTTGAATTGTGATTTCTCCAGAACTGTTTGCTGTAGTTGTATGGTTGAACTAGTTTTGTAATGAGTGCGACTGATTTAAGACAATGGAAAACACTTCAAGGATATAGGATGAAAGTGAAAAAGCCTTATGTCTGTGTCAGGCTGGAAGCAGTGTGACTGGGGTATTAGGAAGGCAGGCAGGTCAAGAGACCATTCAAGCTCATTGACAAAGTCTTTCAATTATCCAAGCATGATCTCGACCCTTGGGACAAGTATATATCTTCAAGATTGATCACAACCAACTGGCTCTTGGCTTCAGGGCATGCTCAGTTCCTCAAGTCACCTTCCATAATGATGCCAGTAAGCTGGGCCCAATGTGTCTTGTGCAAAATACATAACTCTAGCAAACCAATGCAGGACATCTGTTCCCAAATCCTTCAATCCTGGAAGGAAGAAGGAAGATCCAAAAGGTCAATAGAAGGCATGTTCCACAAGAAAAAGTTCAGAGTTCCTGAGCCTGATCCCTCCAATTTCTAGGCAGTTCATTGTGCAGGAGGAAGGGGGGGGGCACTTATTAGGAAGGATACTGAACAGACATCTGAAGTTGGGGGTAAGCTATCTTTGGGTAGATAAGAAGTGGACACCCAGGCAGCCAAGTCAGTTTTGGTCAATTTTTGTCCTCTAGTAGAGCCCCCTTTTTGGCAGGATACAAATGTGAATTCCCACATCCTTCCCAGTTGGTTGACAGGCCTTTGCCTAGGAATGATATATGAGAGAGGGCACATCCACAAGAACAGATGGTACGCAATCCTCTATTTGTGTTGGAGTCTTTGTAGAGAACATCATCTGCACATCACATGTGACCCGCTGCGGGCCAGACTTTGCACTCAACCCTTTCTGAGTGGTAAACGCCCCCACCACCACCCTCTCACTGTGCATGGACTTCAAGCATGAAGTGGCCCCTTTTATTCTACTTTTTATTTCAGGTTTGAAATTCAATAGCTCTTGTTCCAACAAAATGGCGTTCATAAGTGCCTTGCTTTTATCTTGAATAAAAAATTTTAGCAATCTAGTTCATTAGAACTCTTTAATGACACTGAAATTGATTACTTGGGAGATAATTGACAGACCTACCACAGACTGCTGCTGGTTATGGAAGCACATGTCTCTGTCTGCATTTCAGAATATTTTACTGAACTGGATAAGGAAAATATTTGAGAACTCATAGAAAATGTGTCTTCATTTTAGGGTTCTAGAGCACTAACCATAATTTCTATGACAAAAAGAACCCTCTCATTTTGTTCATTTCTAAATGAAATGCTTTAGATTTTAGAGCTTTGAATCCATCAACTTGGCTTCAGGTCTGCCGCACTTTAGTTATAAATTCAGGATGTTAGCACTTTTGTTGTTCAGTAGAACACTGTGAAAAGCTGTATTAGAACACTGGGCAGCAACTGACAGCTGCTGCCATTGTTGGAAGTACGTTTTACTCAGAATATCAAACTTTATTCTCTCACAAGATCGTGTGAACTTAGCGAAAATGTGCTCTCATTTTAGCTTCTGGAGCACCTTCCTTAGCCTTTATGAGAAAATTATGTGAGAAAACAGTTTTCTCTCTAACATGGTTCATCGAATCCCCAGCAGGAGGTCAGCATTTTTCACACAGTAAATCACCTCAGAACTCACCAAAATTTCTAAAATGAATATAACACCACCAACAAATGATTTATGTCCAGGGCCGGACTGGCAGTAGCGGGCATTTTCCCGGGAGGCTGGAAGGATGGGGGCTGTTTTTGTTACTGGGGGATGGTTTTGCAGCAGTGCAGCTATATAGCCCCCAGTAACAAAAACAGCCTCCGGGGGGGGAGGGGGGGGTGCTCTATTAAAATTGCCAGGGCTGCTTTGGGTTCCCAGTCTGGCCCTGTTTATATCGTGACTAAAATATGCTATCACTCTTTGTTTGTGCTCCTTTTTGTGACCCTCAACACCTGGGTTTTAAAACAATGCATTTCAATGAGGCTCATGACCCCGAGTCCTGTAATGGCTGCCATAGCTGTTGTCCATGTTGTGGCCAGGCAATCAAGGAGGTCTCTTTTAGTTCCCCCACATGTCCCTGGAGTCAGGATGTAATCCCCCTGACAGTTATATGTATTTTTTTCATTCTATTTCAGGAATCGGGGACCATGACCATGAGTCCTGTAATGGTTACCCCAAAAATTTTTTTTTTTTGTGTACAGTCAATCAGGATTGAATAGACCCCTTTAGTGTGGCCTATCTTTGCATATATATATAAACACCAACAGTCCAGATATCCCTATATTTAACCCCTTCATGACCACCCTAAGCACCACTTTAATTGAAAATATCTAAAACGGCTTAACGGATGTACACCAAATCACAATGCCTTCTGTGAAAATGTACCATTTTTTGTCAAATTTGGTGTAACTTTGTTTAGCATTTTTTCTGTATCTCGGACAAAAGTTTTCTGTCAAAATTAGCACAAGAAATCAACGTTTTGGGACCCTCCCCTTTTTCTTGGCCCCCACTTGACCGATCACCCCCAAACTTTCCAAGAAGGAGCTGAGCTCGATTAATTTTTTTTTAAATAAAGATTGGTGCAACTTTAAGTTCTTTCACTTTTAAAATTTCCTCTACCTCCCTTGTTTTAATTCCTTTTTCGAGACAAATGAATAATGCAGGAGACTTTAGTGTTGTTTTTTTAGGTTTTGCACCTTGAAAGGCGAATTCAGGAAGGTGTTTTCCTTCTCTGTCAAGGTAAACAGCTAGTGCATGCCATCGGCAGTGAAAAATATCTTCTGTCAGCATTCCATTGTTGAAAAATAATCCATCTGCTAGAATTTACAATCCCTAATGTACTCTCATGAATCACTCTGTCAGCATTTGCTGCGTGGCAATAAAAAAGACATCCAAAAATGAGGAGTGTGCAAACAAACCCAATCATACAAACACACACAAGCACCTCTCTTAGTCAATGACTCCACTCGATGATCATTCACGCTCTTCACTGGAGAACCCTGAATATGGTGGACCTGGAGGTCCACTAAGCCAGTCCGTGGGGAACAGCATACTTCCAGACCTCAGAATCATTCCCCTCTCCTCTGCTTATAGGAAGCACACTCGCCCTGCTATCCAAAGGGCTGCATGATCACCTCTCTACAGTTCCTTGATCCACTTTTGCTGCTTCTTGTCCAGGATGCATGACCTAGAGCTCTGGAACTGGACCGTACATGGCTGGCTGAAATAGAGTCCATTGGATTCAGCAGTACCCACCTAGCTTGACTTGACCCGTTCCTTCACTTAAGATCAAGGTGTGCAGAATAGGCTCCCTGCCAGATATCATATGGTACTACACCTAGGTATGTGGGTAGTACAACCTGCATGGATCCGGATTAACGTAGAGACACCCCGATGTAGAGTGCCGTGAGGTCTGGGCACTCTACATTGTGCTACCCAAGAGGTAGTGTGATGAATATTGGCAGAGGTGACTTACCTGTACCCGCAAATCAATACCTGAAGATTATGGTAGTGTTCGCTCTGATTAATGTTTAGTGAATTGTTCTGCTGCAACCTCCAATCAGTATGTAGCTAAAGTTGCACTGTACCCGCCGATCTCTGAGGCTGTCAGCCCTGTTCTGTTTAATTGTTTCCATTTGGTGTGTTTTGGTGATCCTGGTGTAGAAAACAATAAACCCTCATAAAATGCCAAACAGACAAAGAATATTTACGGCTGGTGAATGTAAAATATATATATCTGCAAGGGAATCCAATGATGAAAAACAATTTAGGGAACAAGAGAAAGCAACTTCTTGAAAGGGAAGTTCCTTGTGAGGCTATGATCTCCATCTCTGGTGGTTGCACAGGTTTGGGCAGCAAAAAGGCATAATATCAGTAATCTCCCAAACCAGGACCAAGAAGGTATCGATGCAGTCCTCTCCGAGCACAGCAGCATCAAGCTGGAAAGCACTGCCAACAGATCTTCGCCCTTAACCCACCCTCATTGCATTCTGGGAAAATGTAAGAACATTCTTCTTCTGTGGATTCCTCAGTGACTGATCTAATTTGTCATTAACCAGTCTGAAATGACTAATTTCCACTCCCTTCTAACATACTACATCTGCCCCTTCTGTGTAAAGGCTTGTCCTCTCTGATCTTTTGTTTAACTGTTATATGTAAATCACTATAATCCCGAAACCTGCAATGTTATATCAACCAAACAAACAAACAATAGTTTGAAAATACTTCTACTGCCAATTGGATTCTAAAGATAGCATCCTCTGTTTTCCCATTCCTGATATGAGCGCATGTCAGACCTATGGTATGTCACTGTTGGTTACATTCATTACAGACTCATTACAGTTGGTTTATGTATGCAACACTAGGATGGTAAATGAAATTGATCACACCACAAACTTTATATTGTGTGCAATTAGAATTAAGAGACACTCCCTCCATTGCTCCAACTACAGGCACTTACTAGAACATAGATCTGAGGAGAGCCACTCTTTAAAATAAGACAGTACATAAAATATTTGCTATATCTTAGCAAAAAAAATCTCCCTTATAACAACATGTACAAAAAAATACAACTGAAGCACCTATCATTAAATAACCATGAAAAGAGAAACATCATCCAAGAAGCATATAAAGAAAAATTGATAGATGGTGGGATAGGACAATCTATGATGCTTCAACAGTTACAAAAGGACCAGGCAACTGAAAGAAACCAGACTATTTTGGATCTAAGAATGGCTAAACTAATCCTAGACTGTTTCAGAAGCTGCTGGGATGAACTGTAGAATGAGGTGATGAGTAAAAAGTGCTGCCTCATTATTACCCTTTAACATGAATAGCTAGGTTGATCCAACTCACTATCATCCATAAGTTCTAAAATTAATTTAGAAACAAAAATGAGACCTACATTGTTAGAAGCAAATGTCAGAGCACTCAGTGAAGCTATGTAGTTCTTTACCATCTGCAGGCTACCCTGTACATATCAAAGCTTCAAATTTCTCAAAACAGGCAGCTGAGCTCAAGAACATTGACTCATTCCTCCGTTCCTCTTTGTCACCAATTTGATCAGTAGTTCCACAACAGTAATTCAAATGTAAACCAACCAGATTCCTGGTATGTATTGCTCTTTAACTTAGTACTTAAATTTCCATCACATACCTGCATTTTGATTTCTTATGCATTTGATATCTGTCCTCTCTGATCAAACTGAGAAAAATTGGTCTTCTAAGGCGGAGGAGCGTCGCCCCACTGCTTTTTAGCAATGAAATAAAAGAAAAAGAAAATGATAATGATAATAACTCGAGGTTATTATCATTTTATTTGTTCCTGCTGCAGCGTCTGAGCGAGGCGGGGCTGCTCTGCTTTCAGAGCAGGGGGAGGAGTGGTAGGCACACTCTGTAAGTGCGCAAGAATGTTTGGCCGGCCGTCTCGGGCCGGCCAAACATTCATGCGCACTTTGCATGCTCTCCACCCAGGCTGTATTGCAGCCTGGGTGGAGAAAATGCCCAGGCTCCCAATGCCCGTCTGAGCGCCGAACTATGGTGCTCAGACCAATCACAACGCTGCAATTCAGCGTTGTGATTGGCTATGGGGAGCCTGGGTGTGCTTCCTGTTCCAGCTGGAGCAGGGACCACGGAGGAGAGACCGACTGGAGCGAGGGACTACGGAGGAGAGACGCGGCGAAGAAGCGGCGAGAAGGTACGTTTTTTCTTTAACATTTTATTTACACCCGTTTCCCACCTATCCCCCCCGACCACTGCACCGCCTCCCCTGATCCGTTCCAGCCGCCACTGGTCCACAGTAACATTACAAATATAGATTAGCAAAATTAACATGCAAGAGGCGTTTCCTTGGAGTCCTTGGGCAAGCAAATGTTACTGGGCATTACCCTGTATGAGCAACGTCCTGTGTTCCAGAGCCAAACTATTGGTACACTCCAAACTGTTCTTTTATTTTATAGCAGTTTTTATTGGATTTCAAACACATAAAGACAACCATTCACAACCCCAATGGGGTTAGAAGGGTTCATCCCTTCCACAAACCAATATATGGGAAAAATATAGGAAGAATCCAAATTGAAGAGCCACAAGAATGTACTATGAATCAACTAACAAACACTGCCACCTACCCATATCATCATCAGGGGTCAAGAGTGCCCTGGTCTTCCAGGAAGACATTAGGAGATGGAGGAGGCTTCCACTGACGATTATGGGGAGGGCCGCCATGTACTAAATGATTACACTTCCCCAGTTGCTTTACGTGTTGCAAAACACGTACAGTAAGATACCAGAAATGATGTTCAAAAGTATAGACAGTGATTTGCGCTTGCTCCTCTGGGACGGGGCCCATCCACGCATTGCACTTCAAACACTACAGAAAATCCCATATAATGGGGGTTTGGCCCTCCCAGATATTAGGGCGTACTATAGAGCATCCCACCTCATTGTAATCAATGAATGGATCCACGCACCTGGGGATCACCCGACTTATAGGCTGGAAAGGCTGCAATTTAGAGAACATACACACCTTCACTATATGTATGGAGGCAAGGGACGTAGCCGATTGATACAAGCGACCCAAAGGGCACTAGAGGCATGGAAAAGTGCCGAGCAGCAAATGAAGTGGGACCAAAAATCTACCAGAGAGACCCCACTGTGGGAGGGAACTAGATTAATCGAGATTGGAAAGCTGAGAGGCTTTAGGCAATGGGACTTAATTGGTATTTCTAAGGTAGGGGATGTCCTGGAGAATGGTGTGTTGGCCTCTTTCAGCACACTCCAAGCCAGATACCAACTCCATGACACTCAGGCATACGCAAACCTCCGTTTGAAACATGCATGGGTTGCGGAGGGGATGGATGGGGAGACAATACCGGAATATGCCCCGCTAGAGGGTCGACTCCTACAGGAGGCGATCCCAGCCAAAGCTATTTCGTTTACCTATAAAACATTACTCAATAACATGTCCGACAAATTGGGTCCACTTCGAGCTAACTGGGAGAGAACCACTGGTGTAATGGACAACATTGATTGGAAAGCCGCTCTCATGCATCCACGTGAAGTGGCAATTAAACTAAGGTTGCGTCTCATCCAATACAAAATTCTGCACCGAACTTATTTTGATAGAGCAAGATTGCATAAAATGGGGAGAGCTGTGAGCCCAGATTGTCTTAGATGCCGCACGGAATGCGGAACATTTATACATACCCTTTGGGAATGCAACGGGATCCAGACTTACTGGGAAAAGATTGTGGGAGAGCGCAATAATATATTGGAAGTCCAACTGGAGCTGGAACCAAAGTTCCTCCTCCTGGGAATCCCTACAGACTTGGACATCCCGCGACGCAAACTCGTATTAGCCAGCTTGGGGTTTGTGGTAGCCAAACGGGATATCGCTAAATATTGGGGGGCCCCGCAACTACCTACACTTAATGAATGGAGGGCAAGTCTTGATCTGTATATAGTTGCGGAACAAGTGTCTTACAAGGCTAGGGGTTGCCCTCTGAAATTTCGGGAGATATGGGCACCATGGATAAAATACTATGGTCTGGAAGGGGGGGGAGGGAAGCGGAGGAAGGGGGACTGTTGCCAGAAAGATTGGGGGAGGAGCCTTGAAAGATGTAATGTTTGACCCTACTGTTGGTAACCACGAGCAATGTAAATGTGATCCTTTATCCTTGTGCGCCCAGGTCGTTCGAGCCCACCTGCAGATTCACCTGCAAAAGACATTTCATTCTGCCCTACAAAACTGTTGTGGATTGACATTCATTGTGTATTGTGTATTCATGCCTTGTTTGACGTTTTGTTTTATTTTCAAAACGAAATAAAAATATAAAAAAAAAAAAAAAAAAAAGAGTGCCCTGGTCACTATAAACAAAATATACTCCAAAAGAATATGTCCCCAAATCATGGACCACCGATTTGGGAAGAGAGCCAGGCATACTGTCATCTGTACATGAACCTATTTCAGGGAGAACTAGCAAACAAGAGAGACAAATGGAAGCAGGTGTTATGACGAGTTCCATGTGACTCCCTGCACTACAAAAGTACCATTTTGGTGGAAGGATGCAAAAACATCTTTATGGACCTGACATTCAAAGAACTATGTCCATGCTTTACCCTTATCACAGATACCTCCCTAGCTAAATATTATGCGTACCTACAGAAACTTTCCCCCTGTGGCCACTAGTCTGCCCCAACAAAAAAAAAAACATTCTCGAAATAAGAATAATTGCGATGGATATACAGATGTCCAGTGAACATAAAAAGTGACATAATGACTTTATGCTATTATGTTAAAAAAAAACGACGGAGCATCAAAAATTGGAGGCTGTCGAGGGATGGTCGGCTCCTCTGGCATTGAACAATCAAAATCAGCCTTTTGATATCCAAAGAACACATACCAGGTAATGTAAATGGTTTGGCATAAATGGTCAATAGAGCCAAGGACTCCTGCCATGGCAGGAGACAGACAGCATCTAATACAAGCACTATTCCAGAAGTGGGGCAGACCACAACTGTACAACTCTTTAGTCAGTAGGAGCAACAAATATGTGACATGGCCTGCCCGTTTCCTCCAACTTCCCTGTGTCAAAAAGTGGCTGCCAGGATGGAAAGGGAACCCAGCATGTCCATCCACAGAGTTCAGGCCTATGTAAGGCAACGGCAGTACACTGATTTAAGTCACCTCTGGTACACGCAACCACATTTTTTTGCTTGGCGAATAATGCCGTAAGTACAGTTAGGTGAGGGTGCATCTCCGGCAATCCACGTTCACCCAAACCCACAGCACTCTATTCCCTTTCCTGCTGCGTTTCATCAAAGGACTTGTGGAAGAAATGTTCTGCACATTTCATTCGTAGCAGAACAGGCTTGCTGTGAATGTAACTTTGCCCTGTCCAGACTCCTGTGCTCTATGTCAGAGCCCATTCATAAAGGGGAGATCATATTCCTCTCCTAAAAGCTGGCACACATGATCGAAATGACATTGTCCCAGCATGTGTTGGACTGGAGTTGCAGATAATCACAAAAATAAGACCCTTTTCAGGGACAGGGTGATAAAGGAAATACACGTTTATTTTCATAGTAACAACAGGATTTCAAAAACATGTTTTGTCAAAATTCAGCAACCCGTGCTGAGACTTGAGGTGAACTTCAATCGATGGATGTTAAATGTATCAAATTGGACTTGAACACTATTCAGAGCAACGGATCAACCATTTAAGCAGGGCACTATGAACCTTATGTCACACTAAGGAAGATAAACCTTTCCATATGACAGTGAAGGCAGATTCCACAATAGGCGTGTATATGGCGGCAGTGCTATCTCTCATGGACATCTAGAGAGTAGTGACATGGAAAACCTGCCATTCCTTTACAACACATTATTGTCTGGATATACAAACCTAGGGCTGTATTACAAATAGTGCACACTTCCCTGTTTGCGCCACTGCACATCTTTAAACAGGTGCACCGGGTGCAATCAGGGACAGTGCACCTTATTATGATTAATGTGATTCCCTCCGGGCAGCTGCGAGTTTGCAGTTGCCCTGAATGCAACACATTCATTGAATTACAGAGTGGCTGTTTACAAGCCACTCAGTATTTATATGCGCAGGCGTCAAACGGCCTGCACTTTGAAGAGGAGAGAAAGATCCCGCTGCAGGCAGGTGCAATGAGTGACTGCACCTGCCTGCAGTGGTATATCTGGGGGGTACATGGGACCCCCTTTAATCCCTCCAGAGGGCAGCCCTTAGGTGGTGCACTGACATTGCACATCCTAAGGGCCTGTTTGCCTCTGCGCTCGCTTCTGTAATATGGACCGGGCGCAAAGAGTTATACCCTCATTTGCATTTGGCCATGCCTCCTTATAAATGAGGGAATGCCTTCAGAAGATAGGGCTGGCACTACATGTGCAACAGTGCTATCTGTATTACAGAAGGGGCTGCACAAGCGTCTCAGCCTGCTTCCGTAATACCAAAATGCCCTGGGAGTGCATAAAGCAGGCACACCCACCCATTGTGCCCCCAGGGCACTTTCTGTAATATGGCCCCAGATGGAAAAGCAAAGTGGTTATTTAAGTATGGTGGGTCTCATCCTCCCTTACCATTGCTAGCGAAGAAAAAGTAAGTTATGTTTATATAAGTTTTGCATTTGAAATCTAAGCTGTACTAGCCTTTGGAAGGGTGAAGTTCAATGCACATTGTGCGCATTGGTTAAAGTTTGTACACTAGCAATGAATGAATTACTAAATGGACACTGCTGTATTGGATGCATTCGGGGTCAGACTGGAAAGCAGAATGTGCCCTAGCAAAAAGTTTTGATCCAACTCCATGGGATACTATCCAAGTGAACAAAGCAAGCGAGCCCAGTCCTCTGTAGTGAAGTTGTTCTATTCTGTTAGCTAAGTAATCTAAAACAAAAGGAGCATTTCACACTGATGTTACTGCTGAATGGTAGATACCTAATGTAATGTTTCAATCCTTTGCAGTATGTCGAAGTTCCTGGGAGCAATATTTCTTCAAAGCAGAAAATCATGTTATCACTGAATTATGTAATAAACTAAGAAAACCTGGATGCACAGAAGGTGTATACTTGTGCCATATGCGATGCAGTTCCTCACTTCCCAACAAAGTGTGCCTCAGTTATTTATTGGTGAGAGAAACAACACCAGTTCACAATGAGGAAAAATGCTCATCACTATTCCTGTGCCAGTTAAGAATCCATCCAAACTTTTTGTGCTGCAAATATGATGTTAAACATCAGAACCTCTTAGAGATGCAGCTGAAGTGTCCCAGAGTGCCGTGCTGTGCATCAGGCAAGAGCTCAGTGCGTCTGAGTTGCTCAGTGTGTTGGGCTGTTGTTTGGGTTTCTAGAACTGATGCGTGTTACTCAGTCATTCGATCTATCCATTATCCTCCAGTAATGCTATAATGCATTGCCTATATTTTCTCGGTACGTATAACCACACAGCTTTCCCAGGAAGTGAATTGGGAGGGCATGTAAACAACCCTGCCAAGTACCACGCATTAGGCGTTAGTCTAACGCATTTCAGTGTGGTGGTCCGCATCACCGCACTGAAATGCATTGTCACACATTATATAGCCTCCTCAGCTGCCACGCGGAGCACTGCTACAATGCACATGATCGACTGAGCTGCAGTGGCTGTCAGCGCAGTGCGCACTGCTCCCGGCAGGCAGAGACTAAGGCGCCATCATTTCATTTTTTCTCGCTTCCCTGCATACGATGTTGCTGTTTTGCGAGCATGTGTTTTAAAAAAAAAGTTTCTAAGCCATTCTGCTCATCGAGCCAAACACAGTGTTGTACAAATTACGATGAGATAAGTGGTAAAAACTTTAAAATATGAATGTTTGAATGAAGGAATGAATATATTACAAACCATGGTTGTACACACTGCTCATAGATAAACAGACATAATACCATGCTGTTGAACTTGAAAGGCCCTCTGGGCCTTCATGAAAGTGCATTATAGCTAGTATATAGCACAGGATATCTGCCACCCTCAGCCTGTGCCCCAGGCCGGGCCCCCAGTAATTGCGGCTGTCGCCTGGCAACACTAGAACTCTCCTTGCACACGTGCTCTGATCCAGGAGAGGCTGAGCAGGTGGTGTTTAGGGCAGTCGGGCCTCTCACATTAGCCGAGCAGTGCCACCGTGACCAGTTCTGCATTGAGAGCTCCTCACCAGCGTTGTGACTGGGGACAGACTGACTTCGCTACTATACAGCAGCTGAGAGTGAGTATGCAGAGGGCTGAGCCAGTGAGCTCCCTCCGACTCTCCACCTCCAGCACGAGCGACCCACCCCTCTCCAAAACCGAACACCTCCTCTTCCAGATCCAGACCAGCCCCAGCACCAGAACCACGCTGCGCAGCACCCTCGCTTACAGACCCCCTGGGCCCTGCGCTCCCTTCAACACCGCCATTGCCGACCTCATCGCACCCCACGCCATCGCCTCCACGGACTACATACTCATCGGAGACCTGAACTTCCACCTCGACAACCGCAGCGACCCCGACTCCACCGCCCTCCTGGACAACCTCGGACTGAAGCAGCTCGTCACCACCCCCACCCACAAGGCCGGATACATCCTCGACCCCATCTTGGCAGGAGGGAGAAACATCCACTTCAGCCACACCTCGCAGCCCCTCTGGACAGACCACCGTTGCGTACACTTCTCTTTCAACACCACCACCGCACACAAGCCCGCCCCGCGCCCGCCATGAAGGAACTGGAGCAAGGTCACAGAGGAGCACCTCAACTCTACCCTCGTCCTCGACCCCCCCTCTGCCATGAACGACGCCAACTCTGCAGCCACGGAACTTCACCGCTGAATCACCAGCTGCGTGGACAAGCTTGCTCCCCTCCGCCGCCCTGACAGACAACGCCCTCTGAAGGCCGCCTGGTTTACCACCGACCTCCAAGAAGCCAGACGCTCCTGCAGACGACTCGAGAAACGATGGAGAAACAGCAAAACCATCGAAGACCAGTCCGCCTACAAGCACGCCATGACAGATTACCGCCAACTCATAAGATCCACCAAGAGGACCTTCATCAGGAACAAAATCCTCACCAACGCCAGCAATGCAAAGGAACTCTTCAACATCATCCAGCAGTTCACCAAACCCCCCAGCGAAGCCACAGACATCACACCGTCCCAGGACCCCTACAACAAGCTCGGCTCCTTCTTCCACCTGAAAATCAAGGCCCTCTACAACAACTTCAGCGAACAGACTCCAGAAACCACCCTCCCCTCCAGCAATGACAGCCAGCTCACCATTGCCAGCTGGACACTAGTCACACCGAAGACACCACGACGACCATGAAGAGCACCCACTCAGGAGCCCCCACGGACCCCTGCCCGCCTCACATCTTCCACAGAGCCGCCACCGCCATAGCGCCCGAACAAAGCCGTACCATCAACGCCACCTTCGAATCCGGCATCTTCTCCGATGACTGGAAGCGGGCTGAGGTCAAGCCCCTCCTCAAGAAACCTTCGGCTGACCCGACGGACCTGAAAAACTACCGGCCCATCTCTCTCTTTCCCTTCGCAGCCAAAGTCACCGAGAAATTCGTCAACTCACAACTGACCACCTTCATCGAGGAGAACGCCATCCTCGACTCCTCCCAGTCCGGATTCCGCAGCTACCACAGCACCGAGACCGCCCTCCTCGCCGCCACCGACGACATCCGCGTGCTACTCGACCAGGGACACACTGCGACCCTCATCTTGCTAGACCTCTCCACAGCCTTCGACACCGTCTCCCACCGCACCCTTGCATACGGGGATCCGCCCTCGACTGGATCCGCTCCTTTCTTGATGCCAGAACCCAAAGGATCAGACTTCCACCCTTCCTCTCCGAACCCACAGAGATCAACTGCGGAGTACCCAAAGGATCATCGCTCAGCCCCACGCTCATTAACATCTACATGGCCCCCCTTGCCGCCATCGTCAGACAGCATGGGCTCAGCATAGTATGTTACGCCGACAATACCCAGCTCATCCTCTCCCTCACGAAGAACCCCGAAGACACCAGACTCAGCTTCCAGGAAGGAATGAAAGATATCGCAGCCTGGATGAGCAACAGCTGCCTTAAACTGAACTCAGAGAAGACAGAGGTCCTCGTCCTTGGACCCTCCCCCACCGATTGGGATAGCTCCTGGTGGCCCTCTGCCCTTGGAAACCCACCCACCCCGACGGACCACGCCCGGAACCTTGGCATCCTTCTAGACTCCTCCCTCACCTTGACTCGCCAGATAAACGCCGTCACCTCTACTTGTTTCAACTCCCTCCACGTCCTCTGCAAGACCTTCAAGTGGATCCCCCCCGAAGCCAGAAAGACTGTCACCCATGCTCTCATTACTAGCAGATTGGACTACGGAAACGCCCTCTAGGCAAGAATCAACACATCCCTGCTACACAAACTCCAGACCATCCAGAACACCGCAGCCAGACTCGTCCTCGGCACCCCACGACATGAGCACATGACCCAACACCTGCGAGACCTCCACTGGCTCCCCGTTGAGAAGAGAGTGACTTTCAAGCTACTCACTCACACCTACAAATCCCTCCACAACATCGGACCCAAATACCTCAACAAAAGAATCTCTTTCTACGCACCCAAAAGAAACCTCCGCTTTGCCGACCTCGCCCTGGCAGTGACCCTGCGCATCCGTAGAACCAGAGCTGGGGGAAGAGCCTTCTCCTATGTCGCAGCCAAAGCCTGGAACGAGCTCCCAGTCACCATTAGATGCTACCCTACCCTGCACACCTTCAGGAAGAGCCTCAAGACCTGGCTTTTCGGCTGATCGGGAGCTGCCCCCCGCGCTTTGAGACCCTCACGGGTGAGTAGCACGCTTTAAAAGCCCCATATTGATTGATTGATTGATTGAGTGTGATAAACATAGACTCGCAGAGACACTTCTCAAGGACATCTGCAGCTGCATTATTTTTTTATTTTTCCCCACCTAGCTGCAGCAGTGTAGTGTTGTGGCTTTACTAGGGACAAGGTATTATTAAATTAACGCTACCGCAGGGATTTGGCACATAGGAGGGGTTAATTATCCCTGTTGAAAGAACTTGACTGTACCAATGATGCATTGCATATTCCTCAAACTACGATCAGTTTACAAGGGCACAAGGTTAATGCCCTTTCTTGCTGCAGTTTCAAGATCTTCTTAGAGTATCTTGTTGCTCAAATGGGTGTAGTTTCTGATATTTATATATGTTTCCCTCGTCTTCATTGCTTGATTTTGCTCGTGAGAAATTGTCACTCATAGTGGTTGAAATGTAACTCATAATTACACTGAAATTATGAAAATGTCACACATAGCAATCTGAAACATTGGCAGCTATGTGTAAAGCACCACTGTCCTGCATAAAAAGGATCTGCTGTCTTGTAAAGAACTATTACTGTGCCACACTCAGCTCCACAGTCATGCCAGAAACCACGTTTCTTTTGGCACCACTGTTATGCAGCGGTAGAAATGACAAATATTACTCTTATTTCAGAGTTGCAGCTCCTTTCACAGCAGCCAGGGACATTTTTTTTCCTTAACCTGAACTGTGGCTATCAGAAAGCGTACTAATCCCAAAGTGAGGATATTCTTTTTCTGGTAGAGGTAAAAGCAAGGTGAAACTCAGCCTACCAAGGAAAGGTTGCAGTGATTAACAGAATACATAATTAAGATAAAGCTTTTTTACGGCTACACCGAAGTCAAACACTGATCAGGGTATCTGAGTTCCATTAAAAGTCTGTCCCATTGTGACTGCACTGATGTCTTCTTATTCAGCATAGATCATCTCAGAAACACAACACAGTAACTCTGCATATTTTGGCACATCACCCACTCTGGCTAGAAGAGCAGTGTCAGGCCTTAGGGCAGTCATTTTTAGGGATACTTCTCTGATAAATAACTGCATTTTTACCATTAGTGTCCAAGGGTGTTAGGTACTATTGTACTTATCATTGGAATCCAGGTATTACTATTGGCGTCTCAACTCCAAAGGGTAGACTGGTTGAGCAGTCTGTGTCATACTTCCTCAGTAGTTGTTTAAGGCTTTTTTTTAAGTGTCTTATTGACATGTTTAACAATGTCATTGGTCAACAGTTGGTATGACCTGGAGAACCTGTGTGTTTCTCTACACTGCGTCTGCATTACCTTGGTGTTGTAAATATGAAGTAGCTTCCATGGCCAGAAACAACCTCTTTGGGGAATTAGACTGTGGGAAACATACCAAGGAGAATGTGTGTCTTGGTGCTGAGAGACCAAACATGACAGACCAGATAGAAAAAAGCACGAGGAGCGCCCTCAGTAATTTAAAGAGAGAAGAGCCATGTCTTGAGATTTCTTCTAAACAGGGGATGGTCCTCTATATCTGAGATATGTTGTGGCAGCGAGTCCCACAGTTTAGCTGTAGCGTACAAAAAGCATCTGCCGCCCCATCTAGCTCTGCAAATTCAGGACACTGCTACTAGCCTGTTATTGGCTGAGCGAAGCACCCTTCTGGGTAAAGATAATTGAAACTTAGATCAGAGAAACCGGGGACCAATACTATTTAATGCCTTATGTGCGACACAAAAGACATTAATCAGAATTATTTTCCTAACAGTAAGTCAGTGCAAACTCTTCAGTCCCTGTGAGACAGATGGATGTTTAGGAATGTCCAGAATGAGTTGAACAGCCGCATTCTGGACCACCTGCATTTTCTTATGGGAAGCCTGATTGATATTGAGATACAGCGCATTGCAGTAGTCCAACCGAGAGGGCAACCATTTTGCGCAGATCCAGACAACAAAGCTGTATTTGTGACCTGATATAGTAAGATGGCCAAGGGGACTAACCATGATAATCCCTACCCTCTCAAAAAGGAACCACCAACCCTGGTAGTGGAACTATGGAAGTGTCTGCCTGCTTTCCTGACTTGCCTTTTCAGTTGGCCTGATTTGGCAACATTTATCAGTTTCTACCCTATGCCGGGTCAGTAGAAGTTCTTAAGAGCTGCCCTTTCGTCTTATAGACCCAGCAATGCCAAACTTCATGTACAGCTGCAGTAGCAAGTTCTGGTTAGCCATGGAGACCACCAGTGGCCTAGTGGCTCCACCTTCCAGATGGAATGCACGCAGAAAGCAGCCCATCTTTGCAAGCAACTCAGAAGCATTGCACATCTTCGCTTTTGGAATGCACCATGGCAAACCCTCACCGTTGTATGAGAGTGGGACAGCCTCTTTGAATTACAGAAATTTTAGTCAGAACCACCACCAGCTCTTGCAGCTTTGGTGGGCTATGCATATCATCACCTGTAGGCTATTGTCTGCCAGAGAGCACAGTTGTAACAATTACTTTTGGGCTTGGTTTAGGGAGCCTCCTCATGCCCATTCTGACCATTAAAGCAAACCCATTACTCCCACTTCTCGGTCAGTTGCCTGAGACATGTTTTCGCCAGTTGTTTGCTCTAGGCATCTTACTACTGACGTTTGTCCCAACTAGGGTTACCTGCTGAGGAAAATGTCCATTTCTGCAGAGTAGCTTGGTTGGAAGATTGGTGAACTGCAGTGTGACTTCAGTGGGAAGTGGTTTGGTGTCATTCATGAATATCGGTACTACTGCTCTGATCTTGGCTTACATAGCAGTACCTACCCTATAAGGGGCAGGAAGGAGAGTAAGAGAGAGAACACATGCACTGTACATTAATTTATTGTTCTGGCTAAGCAGGTCTCTATTACATACACCATCTACCAACAGAGGCGCACTCCAAGGTATGCTCTGGATACAGGCAGTTGTGGTAGATGAGCCATTGACTCCCCCTGGGTATATAGCCACTCCTGTCACACGACCATGCTGTCGTTGGGCTGAACAGTGAATAGTTGAAAACCTACAGAAATACACTCACCTTTGTTTCTGCCATGAAGAGTTTCCCCAAAAAGAAAAATATGAAATGATCTTTAGTAGTGTTTCATAAACCTCATCATAGGAGAACACATGACTAGGCTGTATGGTCAAACTGGATGGAAGAACAGCATATAGCTCATAAATAAGGGGGTAAAGTGTCTAGATAAATAGGGGATTATTGCTGTGTGACAGGGGTGTCCAACAAAGACTCATGCCTGATTTTTGGATATTGGTATAAGATATATGTATAGACAATTAACCTAAATAGAAGTCATTTACATAGCGGTTACTGTCATAATCTGGGGGTGGATTTGGCCCGCCTTAACCCAAAACAGGTCATTACTATTGTTAGGGAAGCATGAAGTGGAGGGCATGCAGAAAGGCAGGGGTAGATCTGCCTTACAAAACATGGCCTTGTAGGAGAAGCTACCTCTCCATGGGACATCAGTCACATTGCTGGTATAATACTACTGTAAGTAATGAGCTTCCTAACTCTATATTTACGGTTGAGATTGAATTCAAGAAGGCATGTGAGAGATTCTACAGTACTGAGTAATCCAAGATTAGAACTGGAGCTCATGCTGGGCCTGTGTGCCAAGCTGTCCCTGTGTAAGGTAGTCTGTCTTGAAATGTGTGTACCATCTTCATCTCCAAATCTGAGAAACCCTTTGTGTTGTTATTTATATTTGAGGTGTTGTAATCAACCATCTATCACATGAAGCTGTTTCTGGGGCAAGCAGTCAGTCAGTGTTTAACCGACTGGTGCTTTAGATGATTTGTTGTTGTGCTCATGATCAAAGACTTTACCCTTGAGTGAATTTGCTTCCATTAATATATTTTGTACTGACTGCCAGGGGTCTATGTGGTTGTTTACGCATGGCTACTTTGACTGAAAAGCCAGCCAAAAGCAGTTGCTCTGTGCAAGTTTCACAAGGGGGCTGGTGGGGGAGTGACCCATGCTTGTGAATATTATTTGCTGCTGCTCTCAGGGGATTATTTATAGCTGCCATTCGTTCTTTTGCTCGTCTCTAGAAATGGCAATGTAACCAAGTGTGCAGTTCGTTTTTTTCTTGTAGTATTAGATATATAAAACACAAATAGATCAATTTGAAGAAGGAAAGAGAGAGAGAGAGAATTTGATCTACATTTTAGAGTGGCCATATTGTATCATGGCCATCTGGCACCCCAACTATCCCAGTTAAGAATCCAAAGCAGACGCTGCTCCAGTTTTTGTCCCTGCGAAAGGGAAAGCAAACAAGTACTGGAATCACTCCAACAGCACTTTGCAGCACATTGTCACATCTGACTCTACTTTCAAATACTCTGCCTTGGCCAAAGGTCTTAGGCAAATTGTAGGAGTGACATACAGTATTTTAATGGACTTCTCAAACATGCTTTCTCTCTCTCTCTGTCTAGATGTAGCAGTATGTGTGTAAGTCCCATCATATGGGTTTATACACTTAGCCCTACAAAAAGATCTATATTCTATGATGTTATTCGTTTATTTATCAACAGTTTTTTATAGTGTGCATTAGACCCAGTGGGTGACTTACAGACCAAGCGCTTTATATAAGAGAGAGACTGCTATACTATTAAAGCAAATGGAATATAATTGGAGAAAATATTAATCAGTAAAATCAATATCTGTGGTGTGAGTGGGAGCTACCCATAAAATAGATACATACACAGACAGAAAACATGATAGCATACAATAAACACTTTGCAGGGTTTACTGTATGATACCATGTTTAAGGTAGTAAATATCACTCCTCATTACAAAACATAGAAGTTCCATAACTGAGAGCTCTTGGCTCTGTAGGGATTCGTTTGAGTGAGCGGCAGTGTTAAAACAACAGACATTTTAATTATTTTTAAATGAATCATAAGAAGTTGTGATGTATAGAGGAATTGAGTTTCTGATCCAGGGAGCTGAGCTTCTATGTAGCTTTCCAGTACTTTCAAAAGGAAAGGTAGTTTGAGTCCCTCGGGATGCTTTCCGAAATACTCATAGCATTTCTGATTAAAATTAGCTCAAACTTGGATGATTTAACCAATAACGAGCCCAGTTAAGAATCAAATGTATCACTGTTCGGTGAAAGGCTTGTTAAGAGTGTGGGAAATACATGTACAACTTTACAGCTTTGGATAAAGTTAAACATTTATTGAAGAGAGTGTTTAAAAACATTGCTGTTGTTGTGACGGCCTGTAGAAGGGGATGATCTAACCGCCAGAGCTACCAGATGGCCCAAGTCCAGATTCAAAATAAAGGATTCTTCCATAGAATTCAGGTATCAACAGGATTTTTTCCTGAAAGGGGAAAAAGCATTAGAGACAGAGGTTCAAGGGGTTCAAATACCAAAGGAGAGCATGGGGACAAATTTCTTTTCTTATGATGGATACTTCTAAACGCAGATTCCTCACTTTTAGAATATTTCATACGTGCGCCTGTGCACCTCTGAGTGGCACTGTATGGCCCTGCGCTGGCTCTATATCATCCCGGCAACAACAGAGTGGAGCGCCACACTTGTCAGTTCATTTATTTCCACGCCTTGCAACACAGATCTGGAGCTCTGCTCCCATGTTTCGTGGGCTTTCCAACGACTCCTTAAACAAGAAAATCCAGTGTGCTAAGGAATGATGTCCCCTTTTAAAACTGCAGGTTTCAAACCATGCCTTGACTGTAGGAGACGAATGCCCATCATGCACCGGCAAGAGGTTTGTATATGATAGAGACTTCTAGCTGCAGATTCCGTACCTTTTAATTTCCCAGGCGTCAGACTGGATCCCGAAACTTTTGCTTGAGCAGCATCCCTGCGCGCCGTCCGGTGGCTCCGTTCGGTTCTGCGTGGCATTGTTGGCGCCAAATGTGGCATCGCGGTCAACAATATAGGCGCCACCAGGCATGCGGACATCAGTTCTTTTCTTTCCCCACCAGTTAGCGCTGATCCAGAGAAGAGCTACCCCTCTGTCCCTTTTTGACAGAATTTTTTCAAAGTTTTGTTGAAGATTTTTTCTTGTGTGTCGAGGGAATGTCCTCTAGAAAGGTAGGATACTAGCCATGTTGGGCCTGTCACTGCGCCATGTCGGTTACCGACCCGCACCTTGTGGGCTTATGGTGTTTTGAGTTAGACCACGACTCAGTCATGCTCGGACTGCCGGGCCATGGCACTGAAGGCTTTGACGAAGCAGTCCCTAAAGATGCTTGCGGCCCGGCAGTCGATGCCTCTATCGCAACTCCTACTAGGTCTCGGTCCCGATTGAGGAAAAGAAGGTTGTGGGACTGCTCCAGGAGCCCCAGGTCTTCTTCGTCGCACTTGAGGTCCTTGGTGCACTCGAGGAAGAAGCACAAAAAGAAGAAGAAGTCTAGATGGACTTCGACTTCATCTCGTCCGTCGGTTGGCGAGAGGAATGGGGAACATTGATGTTCCAAGCACGGTTCTGAGGAGCTGTAGCCAGGGCTGACTCCGCACCTACCCCCGTTTCCCAGAGCCGAGCGATCCCTGATCAAATAAAGGAGTTTTACGAGGCCATGCGCCGAGTATTTGAGCGGGCATACCCTTCCGGAGCATTCGGGCTCCGCGGGGTCGGAGGAGGCCCCATCCAGTTAGCGCCAATGGCTCCGGCCTTGGCTCCGGTGGGGTCTTATGGATCCGATCCCGGATCGGTACCGATCGTGCCAACGCAACCTTCTCCATGGTCGATGGTCCTGCCTCCACCAAAGTCCACCAGCAGCATCCGCTCCATTCTCATTCCCGACGATTCAGAGTTGTAACGGCATCGGTCGATGCCGATTCCGGCACAGACAGGGCCCAGTGGTCCTAGGCCGTTGCCTGAGCCTTTTGAAGAGCAGACAGGCATGGAGGAAGAGTGGGAGGGGTCACTGGACCCTTTAGAACATCAGTTATACACCCCTGATGAGAATTTGGACTGGTATGAAGAACTAGAGGAAACCAGTGGACTGGACACCTCTCCAGATTCTGGTTTGCTCTCTCCACCTAACATGGCTATGGAAGAGGGTGCATCTTATGCAATGGTGGTGAAGAGGGCCGCGGAGGTCCTTGACCTCGAACTTCCCTCTGTTGCGGTCAAGACTAACCTCTTGACCAAAGTGCTTCAGCCTGGGGCTTACTCATCTGAACCCCTATTGCCCTTTAATGAAGCACTGACTGATGTCCTTCTAGGAACATGGTCCAAGCCTAGCACAGGGGCTCCTGTGAACAGGACAATTGCCCGCAGCCATCGCCCTGTCCCGGGTGATACTAGTTTCCACAGCCAACACCCCACCCCTGAGAGCTTGGTAGTCCAAGCCTTGACTACCCATGGCTCATTCCCTGCCGCTCCCCTGGACAGGGAATCCAAGAGGCTGGACACACTTGGGAAGAAGATGTTTTCTTCCACCAGCCTTCCATTTGGGCTGTTACTCCTATACCCTATGGTAAACGGTTGCACAAGTGCTGCCACAGTGCTGGAGTAGGCTCGGGCCATCCTCTCCCAAGCAGTGAAAGATGGGAAAGATGCTGCAAAGTTCACCATTAGGTGTGGTCTGGATACAACACCTGGCTGAGAACACCTGGCTTTATGGGGAATGTCCAGATCAACCTTTTGGACATGCCCTTCAATGGGACTCGTCTCTTCAGAGAGAAGGCAGACACGGCGCAGGAGCGCTTCAAGGACTCGTGGGCTACAGTCAAGTGCTTGGGCCTCTCAGTGATACCTCTCCCCTATTCTGCCTTTTGCGGCTATGGAAGGGGCTTCAAACCGCACCAGCCTTACTTCAGCCACCGTCCTGCACAAGTTTCCCAAGTTGTGCTAGGACGTAGACCCGGTCCAATCCGATCACGTGGGAATGGTAGCCAGAAATCATCCGCCACCAACCCCTTGGCAGCTACAGCCTCAAAGCCCTCCTAGTTTGGTTCTTCAAGACCATGGGTGCCCAGTTGAAACGAGAATCCAACATCATCTCCTCCACTGGCAGTCCATAACATCAGACAAATGGGTCCTGCAGATCATTCGGAGGGGTTACTCCCTTCCTTTCCAATCTTTCCCTCCCCCTTTACCACCATCTTAAGAATGGCTGGCAGAGGATCATCTTATCTTGCTCCGAGAGGAAGTTACAGCTCTCCTGGCCAAGGGGGCTCGAGAAAGGGTTCCGTTATCAGAAGTAGGCAGTGGTTGTTATTCCCACTACTTTCTGAAACCCAAGAAGAACATGGGTCTTCATCCTATTCTAGACCTCAGAACTGTTAATCTCTTCCTCAAAAAGGAAAAATTCAAGATGCTCACTTTGGCTCAGTCTTGTCTGCCCTAATCCAAGGATTCTGGCTGGTAGCATTGGACTTGCAGGATGCGTATTTTCACATCCCCATCCTGCCTGACCACAGGCGTTCCCTGCAGCTCAAGGTAGGCCATGAGCACTTTCAGTTCCGCATGCTTCCCTTTGGCCTTACCAGGGCCCCTCGGGGTTCACCAAGGTGATGGCGGTGGTAGCAGCTCATCTACGCAGGTTGGAGATTTCAGTCTTCACCTACCTCGATGACTGACTGTTGAAGGCGGCCTCGCCCCAGACTGTTGTCTCCCACCTCCTCCAGACTACGGTGGACCTTCTGCATTTGCTGGGGTTCACTATAAACGTGCTGAAGTCAGACCTGACTCCTTCTCAGATGCTCCTTTTCATCAGAGCTGTTCTGGACACAGTGCAGTTTCAGGCTTATTCTCCAGAGCAGAGAGTCCAGGATATTCAGGTTACTAGGCCGATTGTTTCAGCCTCTATCCTGGATTTGGATGAGAATGACTCTGAGTTTGCTGGGCCTAATGGCCTCATGCATCCTGTTGGTAAATCATGCCAGATGGCATATGTGGGGTCTGCAGTGGGACCTGACGTTCCAGTAGGCACAGCATCAGGGGAATCTCTCCGACATGGTCCAGATCTCGGAGGGAACTGCAAAGGACCTGAAGCGGTGGCTAACGAACTGCATTTGGGTCAGAGGCAGACCCATCTCCCTTCCCAACCAGGTCTCACAGTAGTGATGGATGCGTCACTTCTAGGGTGGGGTGGCCATCTGGGAGAGGTAGAGATCAGAGGACTCTGGTCTCCGGCGGAAGCCGGACTCCACATCAACCCGTTGGAGCTCTGAGCGATCCAACTAGCATTGAAAGCATTTCTTCCGTCAGTCAAGGGGAAGTTGGTGCAAGTGTTCACAGACAACACCACTGCCATGTGGTACTGCAACAAGCAGGGCATGGTGGGGTCATGGGCCCTTTGTCAAAAGGCCCTGCGTCTCTGGACATAGCTGTAACAGCAGGGTATAACCCTGCTGGTTCAACACTTGGCAGGTTCTCTGAACGCTAGGGCAGATGAACTCAGCCGTCGATGTCTAGCAGATCATGAATGGCTTCCTTTCATTGAAGCTATCTTGGATAAGGTACATTTCAGGGCAACCTTTCCTTGCAACAAGTCCAAGACATTCGAGCTATGATCCCGATATTTCAATCTTGGTCCTCAGTGAGAGCAGCCTGAAGCTACTTAGCATTTTAGCCTCTTGCATTCTTGTCAACTACGCCAGGTGACATAATCAGGCTGTGCAATGGCATCTGAAGTCCTAATGGGCATAGCACCAAGAAAACCTGTCAGATTCCATTCAGATTTCAGTGGAAACTGCACACAATCTGCAGTGGCAACTGCTTGATCGAAATTGGACCAGCAGCAGAGCACTGTCTCCCTTTCGCACCTAGAGTTGACCGCAGTGACAGATGCATCACTGCTGGTTTGGGGAGTTCATCTGAGGAAAGACTCTGGTCAGAAGACTCTGGTCTCTGGCAGAAACGTGGCTCCATATCAATCTGCTGTAATTGCAGGCCATTCTTCTGGCATTGGAGACCTTTCTGCCATACATCAAGGGGAAGCTGATGCAGGATCTGACTGACAACATCTCTGCCATGTACTGCAACAAGCAAGACAGAGTGGGGGTCAAAGGTCCTGTGTCAAGAGGTTCTCCGCCTCTGGAGGTGACTGGTTTAAAATGAAATGTAAGGGGAGCTATATGGCCCATTAATTTCAATCATTAAGTAGACTGGTGAATAATCTGATAGAATGACTGGCACAATTCCAGACTGCTGGGACCAGAATTTAATTGATCTTAGCACGCTTTTATACCATTTGCTAAAATAGGTGTAAGCATGTTGTAAACACCTAGGCCCATATTATACATATGGCGCTCTGTGGCAATTTGTGCCACTGTGCACCTTTGAGAAGGTACGCCTGGCACATGCCAGGATAGTGCGCCTTATTATCATGAATGTGCTGCCCCCACGGCAGCCGAAAACTCATGTCTGCCCTGGTTGCAGCGCATTCAGTGAAAGATGGAGCGGCTGCTTACAAGCTGCACCATGTTTCAGAGTGTTGTCGGCAGCTGCCTGCACTTTAAAGAGGAGGCAGAATCCCCCTGCAGGCGGTGCAGAGAGTGAGTCTATGCAACTCCCTTGACTCCCTGCACAGGGCAGCATTCAGGAGGTGCACTGACAGTGCGCCACCTGTTTGTGGCGCTCAGTGAGTGCATTTCCTAAGGGCTTGTTTGCCTCATTGCCCATATTTATAATAGGGCACGGGTGCAGAGGCAAAGTGATTCACTCATTTGCATGGGAGGGAACACCCTTTCAAGATAGTGACGGCCCTACATTTGTACCAGTGCTATCAGTATTACAAAAGGGGCTGCAAAAGCGCCTGTGGCCTCTTTTATAATACTACAGTGCCCCAAAGGTGCAAAAAGTGAGCGCACACGCCATTTGCACCACTGGGCACTGTAATACGGCCCAGATGCCTTGTAACCTATAATTTTTGGTGAACATATTTATAGTTGCTTTTTGTTTAGGTCTCCTTTGAGGAAAATGTTGCATCTGGGGACCTTCAGAATAGTGAACTAAGGGAGGTAATATCACCTTGAAATCCGTCTATGATAGTAGAGGAGAGAAAGGAGAGTAATTCCAACATCAAGTCCTCAAGTGATTTAGAATTTTGAATATCTAGGCCATAGTAACCTATTATGGTGAAATCACAACTTCCTTTTGGGGCCCCAGTCACCAACCAACAGCCAGCATTATCACAAATTAATCTTTTAACCTTGATTCCCTGATTTCCCTTATTATATAGGCAGCCCCTCTTACATGTGCAGAAGCATTTGAATAATTCACTTTCTGTATCCATCATTAAGAATCAAAACATTTACTTCTGGTCATTGCTATATGCATAGCCTGAAGTAGCATTTAGCAGCCTTAGATTCCTCCCAAAAACTTAATTAAAGCCACATTCGTACTTTTGTTATTCAAGCTATTGACATGAAGAGGTGAAAACTTCAAAGAATTATTTGTGGCTTTAACTTAACACACTATTTTCCTTCAGGATCCTTTGCCTCATTTTCTGTTATGCATCTCACCTTCCCAACTAGCCCCAACCCCCCAAAGAACGAGTCTGAGATACATAGCTAGGAGTGGCCATACAGCGTAGACGAGGTGTAGTGCACCAGCTCATCTACCTGATATAGGAAGGTGTTTTGGTGGTATTTCACCCCTGGTTCAGAATCTGGTTCTATTTATTTAAGCATTTTTTCAGACATTTATATAGGATTCCTTGCACTACTTATTCATTATGCTTTTTCACAATAATTAAAAAATATATATATTTGAGCATCTGATTCTTCCTCGAAGGTATGAAATTCTCCGTTCCTTAACACCTACAGACTTGGCTGGCACACAATTTGAGCTTGGGCTCCAGAAGTTTTCAGGTCTGGGAGGTGTAGTCTCATAACTTTTCCTGTCTCAGCAGTTTTAAAGGCTAAGTTGGCAAACGTAGCATGGATCAAGAACTGTCTTAAATGCAGTACATCGACCCAATGTGTCTGTCTCAAACAGAAAACCGGAAAATGGCGCATAACTGTCCTTTTTGATTAGGTCTCGTCTCGGCAGCAAATGTGCGGTCTCTTCGAGACATGCTGTACCCAGAATATCGGCTTTAAGCTCCGCCCATGTTTTTAATTGGCTCCTTTGACTGTCTTTTGGAAATGCTTCCTTTTCTTTAGTTAATTTGTTTAGTAGTCCCTCCTTTTTTACTGTTGTGACCTCCCATGAAGACGTCCCCTGTTACCTGTGACCTTACTCTGTACATTTTATTTACAGTTTCTTAGTTCTCTTCTGTTAATGACTTTTCGTCATAGCTGGCGTTGCAGACACGACAGCTATACACTTCCCCACCGCACCTCCCCGACACGTTGGTGAAATTTGAGTCGTGTTTTGGTTGCTTATCGCGCGCTGCTGAGTAAGAGTGCGTGCAAGCCAACATTCTGTTTTTTATTTTTGCAGAGCGGCACACTGCGCTTTATCTTTAACAATGGCGACAACGCGCCTTTCTTTTGTTCTGCGCTTCTCGCCCAGCTCAACTTTTAACATATCTAGCTTTTTTTGCAGCGCGTCATGCCGTTATCTTTAACCATGGCGGGCAGGCACCTTTTTTTGTTCTGCTTTTGTTTGTGTTGTTTGCACACTCTGGATTTTACGAAGCTTAAGCTCATGTAGTTCAGGATGCTTAAACATAGACCACTGACGAATGACAGCGCATTTACGGGACACCTTGGGACTACACTTCCCAGCCATCCTGCATCACATGTTTGCATTAAAGATGGCCGATCATATGACCATGCTCCATCCAAACACACTGGATCCTAGTCAGAAGCTTTTACAGCTGTATTTAAATGCTGGCCACTACTGCCAACATTGTCCTCTCTCCTGCTGTGGCGAAGTCGCCGACAGCTCTTCGTGAGTAGGTATGATTTGAATCGATCCATCTGCCAGATTCTCTGTTGATCCCTTAAATCCCTCTCTGATTAACAGCACTTACTCACATTAACCACGCACCAAAAAACCATGAATGGTGCCTGTCACTCTTTTACAAAATTTTACAGCACTTGGCCTGCTATAACATACCGCTTTTTTTTTTTTAATGAATACTGCACTTGGGACTCAACAGAGTTTTTGGATACCACTATGGAGAGGACATGGTATTTTTTTCTAATTGCAATTTTCCCCCTCATAACAAATTATTCAGTTTTCCATATTCATTCTCTCAGGGTCTAGGACAATTACGTTACAATTGGTACAAGTATTGTTCTTGTCATGCTGCTTTATTGTGTAAATTCATATATATATTTTGTCAGGATTCTTACATTCTGAAACGCACAAGTACCTTCAACTTGCCAGCCTCAAACCGTAGCCTCAGCACCCAGTGTCCTGTTAACATAACCACCCTGTGAGGCCCAAGCTTCCTGTATGCTATAAGCACTTTTCTTTTAATGCCTTTTTCCATTGGTGTCATTTATTTTCCACCCCCCCTTCCTCATAACCTAATATCCCATTTTCTGGTTCTCCAGTGCCACAAAGTCATAGGAATGGCAAAAGCGCTATGCAAATATGATCACTCCACTGAAAATAAAAAAATGAAAGTTAAAAACATTGTCATTTACAACGCCAATAGCTCTAACTTTCACAAATGCGAGACCGATTGCATTGCAAATGATTGCTTTAGTGCAAGGGAGCATGTGTAAGGACTTGGACTGGAAGAAACATGCCTATTGCACTGGTTTCAGGTCATGGTGTGTGAAATCTCCTTCACCATTGAGGTAGTTCAACTTCAGCTTCTTAAAGAGCAGTGGGAACACCATCTCTGGTGCGCACTGGGAAATGTACACTGGTGGTACCCTTTACAAAAGGTGTTCAGGTTTCCAATGCCATCTAGGACAGTATATTATTATTTTGTAAATATTTCTTTATTATTTTTTCAGAATACATGATCAATAACAGTGGCAAATATGTTTTGCATATGTAGATTCTGTAACGTAGTACATGGGTCTGTGCTGGGATGTTACAATAAACATAAACGTTTGACATCAATGACTTCGGTTAGGCTCTCATAGCTGCCGAGTTTGGAGCTGGAAGACCAGGTGCGAGTGTCGGCGTCGGCTGAACATCCTGTGATTCTGGGAACATCACTTAATCTCCCCGTGCCTAGGAACAGCGCCTTGAGACCCTCATGGGTGATTATCTGCACTATGCAGATCCGAGTATTATTATTATTATTATTATTAATAATAATAATAATATTATTATAACGACTATGCATAAGCCCCGCGCCCTGTTTTGCGAGTGTTTCGTACTTATATGCACATAAACAAAACAATTGGGACGCTACATCATAAAGTCAATTTATGTGCTTCCAGACAAGCGTTGAACCGTAAAATTGAATTTTCCTGATATATTAAAGAATATCATCACAATGTATAAAATGCTCTGAAGTCGAGAAGTTGCATACAAAGACGGGGGACATTTAGGAGGTTGTCCTCATATCCTGGCCGCGGGCCATAGTTTCTTTCTCTGCTCTAGCTGCAGCTCTGCGCTGTTGCCTGTACTTTAAGAATTTCCAGAGGGAGCCATGAAACCAATTAACGGGTTTCAATAAGTTGTTCGATGGAGATTTCTTTGTTGACGTTCTTCTGTAGCTGAGAAGAGCGATGTTTTGTTGTGGGTTACAGGAGTGTACTCTTCGCCCCACAAGAGGTCCGGGCTGAGCTTTTGCAGGCCGTCTGAATGTATAGCCTATGAACTGCCCGCGTGGCTCACCTTGGAGCTCTTGGGTGTATTTCTCATCCATGGCTGCTTGTGTCTGGCCGCTGGCTCTTGAAACTGGAGCTGCTTTGAGTTGCTGTAACATTAATTTCATGTGCTAGGAATTACATTACTGTTGACCCTTGAAACGCGTTTACAGCACGGTGAGGAATCCCATCGTTGAAATACAACGGTATTCGCCATGAGGATGCAGGGCCATCTGCTGTGGGCTGCACCCGTCACTCTTGGTCTAGTTTCAAAGTGTGGAGTGCAAGGCGGGATTGAATGGACACTCAGGCCTTTGACCCTCTTGTGCCCCGCTGATAAACTGTACCCGTTAAAGTCTTCATCACTGTACTTTAATCTGTTGAGTACAGCAAAGGGTTGTCCTTAATTTCCAAATGGGTTCGGACTGGGCAAGCCCTGCCTTAAACATAGCATTATCTCCTGCTGACTCCAAAGCAGAGTGTGCTTGCCTGACGGGATAGTTTGAAAACGTGCTGCGTATAGTCCATTTTCCCCTTCCAATTTGGATCACGTTGTCTTATCTGTGAACAGCTTTCTCCGGGCCCAAATATGGTCCTTGTTTTCAGATACATTCTGGTCCTGCTTCCAAGGGTAACCATGCATCTGCATCCTAGCCTCCACACGGCCTCACACCCAGCTGTCTCTTACTGACACCTGCCTTCTAATTTGAGGATATTCATCAGGCCGGTGACTTAATATACATCTCCTTTATAATCACCCACTGTGATTTTGGCCCAGATCTTACCAACTTCATACTCAACTCAAGCTGATTTATACCCATTCGTAGGTCCAAATTCTGTACAGCAATTGCGTAGGAACAGTTTTGAGAGTGGGGGTGCTGGCCAACAAGTGGATTTAATAAGGAACTTAGTTCAAAGGAGGAGGAGCGTGAGGTCCAATAGTGAAAAAGTGCATTTGGTGCGTTTTAGAGCACAAGTTAACATGTTAGCACATGTTAAAAAATATATGTCATACATGTGGAGGGTGTGTTATTGTCCTGAAATGTGCACTTGGATAAGGATTCCAACTTCTCTGGGGAAATATTGCAATAGTTTTGCAGCTCTGAACAGGAGAAATTGTTTTACGTTAACCCTCATTTCAAGGGTGTAACACTTACAATGGGTTGGTAAAATCAGGCGTGGTAAATGCTGCACCACAGTTGTATTTACTGGTTGGAGTATTACCTCATCAAGTATTGTGGGTTTCATAGTGAGCACCACTTTGTTTGATTGTTGCTGATATTTTTTTCAATACTTGAAAGCGTTTAGTTAGTAAAGCAAGCAGATATTGTTTATTTACATGTGTGCTATAACAAATTGACATACTGCAGCTTTCTCCTTTCACCCTCTTTTGGGTCCTACCAAGAGAGTCACAAGGGTCAAGTTATAACAAGCCAGACCTAAAAATCCATGTACGTTAATGACTGCATCCTGCCATCCCTGCTGTTGCCAGAGAAAAACGCCAAAAATTATCTGGTTATCTAAACACTTTAATAGCATTACAGTCTCATGAGTGTGCCCCTTAAAGTTCAAGCTCAGGCAGCTGGATAAATTAAAAAAATAATCACAGCTGTGTGGAGGGCAAGCTCTTTTTTGTGTGGAAGCGCACAACTTCTTCCCAATCATAACATGTACCCCTGGCTCCCATCATGTGGGTGGAGCCAAAGCCCCTTTCCTGGTGGCTCTCACATAATTATCTGGTGACAGCTGCGCTGCCAAGCCAGACCATAAAAAGGTTTAGTTTTGAGTCAGAGAAAGGAAAACGAATTGCTGTGCTAAAAGAATTATCAGCAGCTGGTCATAACAAACCATCTGACATTTGATAGTATGTCCTTGTAAAAACATTTTTTTGTTGCAGTTTTATATAGCGCGAACTCGACCCGAAGGTATCAGAGCGCTTTACATGAGCACCAGTTGAATTACATTACACGTTGCACAACGAATATGTAAAAACCTCTTTTAATTTTTCTAAGTGAACTCTTTCAAGGGTATCGGGGTGCTGCAGCACCTCCAGTGCCCCTAGTTCCAGAGCCACTGCTGTTTAGTATTCCTCCTTCAGGGAGTTTGGCTCCCTAAAATCATACTCTTTCTGACTTCTTGCCAGGCTCAAGCACCTTTGGTTCTCAGTGTGTAGGAATGAGAAGCTCTCGTAGGGCAGCAGACCTCCACGGGGAAGCACTGACCACCTTGATACTCAACCCGAACCAGCCTTTGCTATCATCCTTAAAAGTAAGTGTAAATCATCCTGCAATGATGAGGGCACATGGAGGATCATTAGTAATTGTCATTAAAAGATGGAGCCTTTGTAACTTTCCGTATTTGATTTGGATTGGTTTTTCTCCATCATTCATAAATCCAATCAGTACCTTTTTGTCCTGGACAGATATCCATTGACAACAATGGCCATACTGTGGTGTGGGGGCAGGAAGTGGCAACTCTGTGAGCGTTGTGGAGCTAGCAGAGACAGGCAAACTCAATCCGATGCAGTCCATTGTAGAGCCCTTTTGCAACTCTTGCAGTATCATGGGAGGTGCTCTTTGATTGGTCCATTAGTGATGCTATGTTTGTCCTATGATAGTAAACAGCACTCTAGCAGTCAATGATTTTTATTCCTGTCGGTAGTTCCTGTTACTGGCATCAGGCAACACGTGAAGCTAAACAGTTAAGGTACATAGAAGTAGCAGTGGCAAAAGAGGCTGCATTGTTAGACTTTCAAGTGGCACACGTCTGTTGGATGGCAGAAGTGTCACGTTGTCAAATTTTAAGCTGATGAGCGAGCGGTTTACATGATAATCTGCCCTGTTGGGCATTTTGTGGCAGGGATGAGGTTGTTCTGTGTGCCATCCTAGGAAATGGAGCATTAGTATTCTGCTAAATAAAAGAATAAAGAGGACAAACCTTCAATGGGTGAGGTATCAACCCTGCAACTCTGGCAGATGTAATGGCTGTGAATTCAGGTTACATTTTATGGTATGCTAAACGTGGTGGAAGATGAAAGAATACTTGATAGACAATTTATGCAAGCCTTTGTTTTGAAGCAAGGGAATAACCTATACAGTAGAAAGAATCCGTAGAAAAAAAAGGCAGAATCAAAAACATTGGTGAGTATCCAATCATAGCAGGTTTGTCTACCAAGGCCCCAATGGGAATTGCCTCCCACTTGGGAGTGCGCTTTGTGGCATACATCCCATTGGTTATATATGGCTTCTGCTGGACAGCAACTGAGTTTTGGTTTTACATCCTTATTTGACCATAGTCATTTTTTTTTAACCATAGTCATAAGTGATAGAGAATAGGGATTATAAGGGCAAATGAGTTTACAATATCCCCACATCAAGCTTTTAGATTCTTAGGGAAAATGACTCAACCACTAGTATGCAGCATCTACCTTATCTAGTGCTTAATTTGTAAGAGAATTAGTGACAGGCCTAAAAGTTTTTTCAAAAACCCATGGCTGAGGAGAGGGGGCTGCGCAAGCCATAGGGTGAGTGGAGAACATCGCGCCCCGCCGCTGGCCGCCAGGGAGGCCTGCAGATTTTAAAGGGATTCGGGCCTGGGCCCAGGGCCCGGATACATGAAGTAATAAACCAGACCGGCGCACTGAGAGGACCCGCGCCTAGGTGACAGATGACCTGAGGAAAAAATACTGCGGTACTGCTCCGAATCATAGCGGACTACCCATCATTGTTAAGTTAAAGAATGGCAAGAGACAAGGAACCCAAAGCCCAAAAACAAGGGAAAATGGACAAATATACAAAAGTGCTTATGCAGCAACCGACACCAGAGGGTGAGTCCTCAGGGCCGCCAGACAATGCGGCGATCCTTCATGCGATTCACGCCTCCAGAGAAGCCATAGAAGGCAAAATGGCAGAGATAAGATCCGAGGTCTCCCTCCTACGCCAAGATGTGCGCAACATCGCAGACCGAGTAACCCAAACGGAAACCCGTATCTCAGACGCGGAAGATACGACGCACATGCTCCAATCTGAGGTCAAAGAATTAAAGGCTAACATGAGGGAGGTGATGTGGAAGGTCAATGATGCGGAAAATAGAGCCCGAAGAAATAATCTCCGTTTTATTGGGATACCGGAGGGACAACAAGGCCCTGACCATATAGGATATCTTATGACGTGGCTGCGAGACACTTTGCAGTCAGCGACATTCTCGCCGTGCTTCATTATTGAACGGGCCCCTAGGATACCAAATATAAGACCACCACCGGGAGCCCCCCTCTTCCCATGATTGCAAAATTCCTAAACTACCAAGATCAGGACACAATTCTTAGGGAATCGAGACGCGTAGGCGTACTTAAAATGGCCGATACCAAGATAATGATTTTTCCCGACTACTCAAGGGAGGTACAGAAACAGGGGACGACATTCGACTCAGTGAAGGCGAAGTTAAGAACCATGCAAATCCAATACATGCTCCCCCGCTAAACTCAAAGTCATTTTCCAGGGCTCGACCCAATTCTTCCAAACGCCTGAAGATGCCTGGGCCTGGTTGGAAGAACGCCCCAGGTTGAAACAAGGGGAGAGAACTAACGAGTCACAACATAAAGACGCTACACCAAGATGGGAACCTAGGCCGCAAAGAATAAACAAGAGAAGACTCCCACTACGTGGACGGAAAAAACAGTTGGAGAGCACGTTCTTGAGTACCTCATACAGACGGAGGAGGATGGCCTCAGAGGAAGAATCGGCACATGCTCCTGCCGATAACAGCAATTCCAACCGGGGGGACAGTACTCACACTGACCTCTCAGACAAAGAATCCCAAGCGGACACGGATAGCGACCACCCACTTCTTAAAGATATTAATCGTATTGAGGAACCAGGCGCAAAGACACAGGGGGCAGGAAACGACGCACAACAATCCCAAGACAAAAGTGGCACAGAGGAATGACATACGAGAATGGGCCTGGGGCAGAGGCGCCACAGACTGATCGCTAGATAAAGCGGTGAAGGGGGTAATAACAACAGAGACTAGCCTGTTCTTCCCAGAAAACGAAGGCTCGGTGCCCTCAGACACAATCCTGTGGGAGGCATACAAGGCAGTACTTCGGGGCAGGCTACAAGACGTAATTGTGCAAAAAAGAAGGGAGGAAACACGCCAAATAGAAGCCTTAGAGGCCAAACTACTGGACTTGGAGGGGAACATTACCCCAGATACTGAGATAACCGCACTAAGACAACTCAAGGTCACACGAAGGGAGCTTCGGGCTCTGGCAGAGGAGGAAGTTAAGACTCAAATCCAAGCCACACAACATAGACATTATGAGACGGGAGATAGAGCGGGCGACTCCTAGACTGGCTGAACCGGAAAGAAAGAGAGGTGAATTGGGTGAGCCAGATAGTGGACGCAGACAAGAGATACACAACGGCACACAGCATAGCGGGAGCCTTCGCGCCTTACTATGGCGAACTATACAAGGCTAAGACGGTAGTGGGTGAGGCTCAGATAACGACATATCTGAGTAGCATAGAGATGCCTACCCTGCGACAAGAGGATAGCGAGGCCCTAGAGGCGGACTTAACTCTAGCGGAAGTACAGGAGGCCATTAATAAACAAAAATCCGGGAAGACACCAGGACCAAATGGGCTACCGGCGGAAATTTTTAAACAACATAATGGCTTACTGGCTCTCCGGTTGCTAAATATGTTCCGGGTGGCAAGAGAGGAAAGAACATTGCAACCAGACCTCTGTCACGCCACAGTGGTGGTTATACCAAAACCAGGCAAACCCCCGGAGAGCTGCGGATCCTATTGTCCCATCTCTCTACTAAATATTGAAACTAAGATCTTGGCCTCCATTCTGGCGAAGCGGCTCTTAACAATAATCACCTCGCTGATTCATAGAGACCAGTCAGTCTTTATGCCTAAACGGGCCACGCGTTTTAACCTCTGCAGACTTTTAAACTGGCTAGACACAGTGAAAGACAGTCCTAGACCGCTGATGCTGTTGTTGTTAGATGCCGAAATGGCCTTTGATACAGTTCATTGGCCATTCATGAGGCAGGTACTCATAAAATTTGGCTTCGGGAGGAACTTCCGGACCTGGGTTGACCTATTATACGCAAATCCCAGGGCACAAGTCAAAGTTAATGGCGTAAAGTCAGCAGAATTTTTAATCCAGAGAGGTACTAGGCAGGGTTGCCCACAGTCCCCCCTGCTCTTTGCACTGGTTCTAGAACCACTGGCGTGGCTAATTAGAGCTAACCCAGAAATAAAGGGATTTCAGGACACCAAGGGGCGGATGATAGATGAACGGATCTCTCTTTATGCATTCGATATCCTACTATACATTTCTAGCCCCGACACAACACTACCTCTCATGTTCCGCCTAGTTAAGGAGTTCGGTACATATGCAGGATATAATATTAATTGGGGGAAGTCCAGCCTATACCCCATCGGAAACACCACAGCCATGTATTCTATACCGGAACATCTACACATTGCTAAAGATGGCTTTAAATACTTAGGACTGTATATCTCCACGAACAAAGCTGACTGCCTCATGCATAACATCAAGCGGGTCCTACAGGAATTCCGAGAAGACGTCACCAGATGGAGACGTCTCCCCCTGACACTGCTAGGGAGAGCGGCCATGTACAAAATGATTATGCTCCCCAAACTGCTCTACATCCTTCAAAACACGTATTACAAAATCCCAGACGTGGTCTTCAAGGCAATTACAGACGAGGTGCGTACACTGCTATGGGATGGTGGCCACCCGCGAGTAGCACTTCAAACTATGCAGCGTAGTCAGTACAATGGGGGAATTGCCCTCCCAGACATACTGTCCTACTATAGGGCAGCGCACCTAATAGTTATTAATCAATGGGGACATGCACCTGGAGACCACCCTACATACACCCTGGAAAGGCTACAATTCCAGAAACTCTCCCATTTATACTACATTTATGGGGGGCCTGGAACGCAAAGTTTATTACCCGCAACGCAAAGGGTGATTGAAGCCTGGAAAGGGGCAGAGAGACAGATGAAGTGGGAAAAGAGATTAACTAAATCCACACCGCTATGGGAGGGTAAGCGACTGCCTGAGTTAGCGAAACTGCAGGGCTTCAAAGAGTGGAACACAATTGGGATTACAACAATAGGGGATATAATACGGAAAGGAGAAATCATAACCTTTCCAGAGCTCCAAAAGGAGTATAGTTTGTCCAATCAACAACAATACAGATACATACAACTCCAACATGCCTGGAGAGCGCAAAAACCTGAGATAACAGATATCCCCGAGTATGCACCGTTAGAAGGCCGACTGCTACAGGAAGAGATACCGGAAAAGGCAGTGTCATGGACATACAAAACGATAATTAATAACATTTCTGACACACTATCTCCACTTAGAAGCAAATGGGAGGAAACTACTGGTGCACTGGAAGACATCAACTGGGAAATGGCGCTAATGCATCCCAGAGAAGTAGCAATTAAGCTTAGGCTACACCTAATACAGTTCAAACTCCTACATAGGATATATTACGACAGAGCGAGACTCCACGCCATGGGCAGAGCAGAGACCCCAGAGTGTCTACGTTGTAGTACGGAAAAGGGTTCCTATATCCATACTCTGTGGGAGTGCCAATTAATACGCAGGTATTGGTTACGGATAGTAACAGAGCTCAACAATGTACTCGAAACACAGATCCCAATGGATCCAAAATACATTCTTCTAGGCATGCACACAGATGTTGACATTCCCAGACACAAACTCCTACTGAGCAACCTAGGTCTCATAGTCGCTAAGAGAGATATTGCCAAATACTGGGGAAGAGCAAACTTGCCCACCATGACCGAATGGCGGGCAAATATGGACCTATATATGGGGGAGGAAAAAACGGTATACACAGCAAGAGAGTGCCCCAGGAAGTTTAGGAAGATATGGCAGCCGTGGCTGAGTTATTATGGCTTAGAGTTGATGGACGAGGGCACGAACGAGATGCAGTTTAGTACACAGGGGCCTACACAAGTGGCGTAACACTCTCTGGGTCCATCAAGGGGGCAAGCTAAATAAGACATGTCTAATGTATAGGAGGGGACGGTGGGGGGGAAATGTCAAAAGGATTTGTTTTATGGTCCTGCCTGCATTTCTACAAATAATGGTTAAAGATTATAATCCTAATTTTGTAACATATGAGATACACCTGCTGATGTTTTGGCTGATTCTTCGAAAAATAAATAAAAACAGTTTAAAAAAAAAAACATGGCTGGTGCTACAGAAGTTTGTGGTGCTGAATATCAAGGCTGGGTTGTCTTGACTCCAACCTATGCTCCTTAACCCACTACCAGACAGTCCCTGCATCTTTATCTCACTCTTGCATGTTCCTTTGCACCTCATCTTTCTCCCTTTGTCTCTGTTTTTCTCTTCCTCCTGCTTTTCTTCTTTTGCGTTTCTCTCTTTCTTGAGCTCGATCAAAGTCTATTGAGAAAAAATAAGTGCTGGTCCCCAAAAATTAGTGCTGGTGGGCGCCACTTGCAACCACCAGCTCAAATGAAGCACTGATTATCATAAATCCATTTTCTTCACAGTACAGTTAGCAAGGCCTCCAAAATATGGTTGTTTCTCTGGTGCACTGTAGCCCACTGGGACTGCAAACAATGCAAGTGCTGAGGTGTTTAAATCAACGGAAAACTTTGGCCTATTTTTTTCTTTACAGAATTACTACTTAGAAGGAAAATTGGGTTGATACTAAGTCATATGGGTTGCATGAATTATATGTACAAACTAATATAGATCTCATGAAAGAATTGGCTAAACGAAGATGCTATATCTTGTTGAGCAAACAATAAAACTGTTTCAGATGCACTGGCAGTTCATAAAGCACACTTAATCCAAATGACTAATTATACCCTTCCATACTGTACATATTTTTCACACACAGTCCAGGTCTGCTGAACCATATGTAACACTTGAAAGTAAGAGAACAGGACTCCAAGTCTGTCCTTGAGTATCAACTGTCTGGTTGCTGAAGGACTTTTCTTTTGTCCTATCAGACTTTTGTCTCTGGTTTATTATGGGTACAGTGGCTGTCCCAAGTTGGAGTTTAGTACTGGATGTGGTAGGACACTAGTGGTGCTATAGAATTTTCCCTACACACACCCAGCCCTCAGAGCCAAAGTTTAGTGTGGCCGAAGACATTCACTATCTTGAAAATGTCAAAGTGGGTAGGGTTGGCCCGGGGACTTTTACCCCATTGGTTAGAGCATGCCTAGGAGTCATTCCTACCTGCTAGCTGATGCTAGGTATAAATGTGGCACATCTGGGCACCCACTTCAGAACACTGCACTGGACCTGGACTGAACCCAGCTGTTGGATGCCTGACACCCTGTGATTCTCTAAGTACCTACCCTGAGGTCCCGTGGGTACTCCTGTGGTGGATTAGGACCTAAAGGACTAAGTCAGAAGGTAAAATCTTTGACCAGGAAGAACCTGGTTGGTGTATCTGACCTGTAATCCATTTTTGTCAGTCTCAAATTGTGCCTAGCTTATGGCTTACTGCAATCATTGACTGTCATTAGCTCTTTGTACTTCTGGCTGCTATTCCGACTTAAAACTTTACAAATTCAAATCTCCGGTTCCCCATTCTGGCTTTTTGTCATTGTGGTGTTATGACATTTTGTTTATTAAATTTAACTCTATTTTTCAAATTCGGTTTGGGATCCTTGTTATGCATTTTGACTGTATTACTGTTTTGGTACAGCATAAATACTTTACACCAGTGGTTCCCAAACTTTTGACTCCTGAGGACCCCCATTGAGTCACCACCGGAAGCCAGGGACCCCCAAGCAATTTGTAGGATTTAAATTTCAAACATTAAAACAGTAATTCGGAAAAATAAACACACGTGTGCACACAAAACAAATACTCGAATTACTGAGGATTTTAGGGGCATATTTACAAGACCCTATCACCATAGGAACATCACTTTTTGCGACGTTGCCGTGGCGATAGGGGCTTCGCCTTATTTACAAGGCAGCGTTAAGCCACTTAACGTGGCTTAACGGTGCCTTGTAAGTAAGACCCCTTTCACCCAATGCTTAGCATGAAAGGGGTGGGCAGTGGGTGTTGCGGTGGGCGTTTCCCCTGCAACACCCATTGATTTTGACGCTGACCCCTATTTATTACAAGGGCAGCTAACTGGGATGCAGCACCAAAATTAAGGCCAGGGAAAACCTGGTCTTAACTTGGCGAAACAAGGAGAAATGCTTTATTTCTCCTAGTTTTTGCAAAACGCCTTGGATTGTTTATGTTCAGGAAGGTGACCCTTCCTGCACATCAACAATCTTTTTTAAAAACGACATTTTGTAACTTTCATGTGTGCTGCATTAAGTAGCACACATAGAAGTGACAAAATGACATTTCAAGATTGTTTATGTGCAAGAAGGGGCACCTCCCTGTACATAAACAATTTTCCCCTGCACGAAGACACCCTTGCACTATGGTGCAAGGGTGCCTGCGTTGGCGCTACACTGTTAAGTGTAGCGCCAGCACAGGGGAAACGCAGGGCTGCACCATATTCTTGTAAATATGGTGCAGCCCTGCGTTTCTGAAGTGGCGGAGTGTGTCGTTAAGCCAAGGAGGCTAACAACACTCTCCGCCACTTCTGTTGTATTTTATATTGAAAGAATTTGCAAGAAAACGAAAAAGTTAATGGGAAGGTTGGTGCTGCATCTCTGTGACTAACTTTTAAATGGTTGGTTTCATTTTGCAGTACGAGGCTCCTGCTCCTGCCAGGGCCAGACTGGAAACCCAAAGCAGCCCTGGCAAATGATTTCAGACCAGTCCCCATACGGTGCACACCAAGTGCAGTGAGTGAGCCTGACCACTACAAAGGGGCTTTGGGAGGCTCTTCCCCAAAAATTTTTAGGAAACAATGGTGCAGTCTACAACACATTTATCATTTTATATTGAATTGTATTAGCTTTTAAAGAATAGTAAATGAAGACCTTACTATGCACCAGGATACGACAATCCTTTTGGGGATCTTCAATGATTCCCGCACTATCACCCTCCAACAGTGCCTCTCGTGTCTCCATAGCCCCTCGGTCACATGTATCTCATTTTTTATAGCATCTCTCATACCATTGTAGGATGTCAGAGCACTTTACATTACACACATATAGAGACAATGAATCATACGTGTAAATCAGTGTATAGAAAATGTTACATAAGGCAAAGGGGCCTACAAGGTGTAGAATTCACGTCATTCATACTGGTAGGCATTTTTAAAGAGTGCTTGGTCTGGAGAAGCCCAAACTCAGGATTCAGAACATAACACAGTGGTTAGCATTCACTTTAACAATAAAAATGTATTTCCACCCAAATAAACCTTTTTAGCAGCATCAGGATAATGAAAGACTGGGAAAAACATAAGTAACTAACTTGTACCTTGCAGTTTGTAAGCAGCTCTTTGATGACAGTTTATAGGTCACTGTGCTAGATTACGATTGTCACTTATAAACTGCACAGTAAAAAAGAATCTCTCTGACAAAAGCAGTAACCCACTGACCTAAGCATATAAAATACTGTTTTTTAAAATGCATGGTACATGTTCTTTGCAGTAGGCATATTAACCCTCTGTGCTACATTAGATAAGTCAAAGCTGCCACTGGACAAAACTCATCTCTCTCCAGCAGGTACATTAATCACTGGCGTGATCTTGACAATTTTATTGTTCTTTGAAAACTGCTAATTATACAAGATACTTTGCAGTGCTTTTAAAACTGCTGCCTGCGGACCCCCTGGGAATGTGTCAGGGACCCCTGGGGGTCCGCGGACCACAGTTTGGGAAACACTGCTTTACACGGTACCCTAAGTGAAGCGTTTCCGCTTTGTGCTATTGCTACAAGGGGGGTGAGCTCAGGTTAATATGGTGACTTTTAAGGGTTCATCCTGACAAGGGTTGTGTTTTTTATTTGAGGTGGGTAATCACCCCCCCCCCCCCACCACAACTGATAATCCAATTTCTTACAGTCTTTATTGCCACTCCCTGCCAAAATTTTGGAAAAACTTGTCAACAGATTGTAGAATATTTGGAAAATAATATGTTGCTGGATATCTCTTAGTCTGGAATTACACCAACACATAGTACAGAGTCGCCTTTAGTGGGGACATTTGAGAATAATATTGGACTGGAGGGCTTTGTCGCCTTAATCATAATGGATATATCAGCCGCTTTTGATAATGTGTCTAATGAGACTAGTAGCACAACGTGAGGTAGTTGGCATTCATAGTTCAGCCCTTAAATGGATTAGTTAATTCTTGACAGGTTACTCCTTTTCTCCTTCTCTTCCACCTTTTCAGTCATCCTTTCAACCTATTATCTGTGGGGAGCAATACATCTCATCCCTGAGCCCTACGCTTTTCAATGTAAACATGCCTCACTTGGCAAAACTTGTTTGGTCGTTTGGTTTCAACATAATTTTGTATGCAGATGATACACAAATTATCATTTTTGTTTTAAAGTAATTTGCTGACACCAAGCAAAACTTTGATAATTGCAAAACAGCAGTATCTATGTGGATGAATGAAAACTGTCTTAAGTTAAAATCTGATAAAACAGAAATACTGTTGTTTGGCAAGCTTTTCTACTTGTGAAACTCTTCTAGGTGGCCTCAAGAGTTGGGGCCTATGCCTACTTATTTTGCCTCAGCTAGGAATCATGGTTTCCTGATATAGCCCAGATCTCCCCATGACTCACCAAGTTACGCTAGTAGCATCTACATTCTTTGCTCTTAATGATGCTAAGGAAAATATTTGAGTACTTGCAAATGGATTATCTCATGGCAGTGAAACAAATGCTAATTATTTTTGGTCTTGACTATGTCAACTCCCTGACATGCAAAACTAGGCGGCCCGTTTGACTCTGTATCCCCAGGTCAGTTCACATCTCCAATCACCTTGCATTGACTGCCCATACACTAGCACAGTTTTAAGACTCTACTTGGCTTTTAACACACCTCGTCAGCAAGGTCCTGTTTATTTGAGAAATAAAATAGCATTTTACCATCTTTCTACATCTTTACGTTCTTCAAATGCTGTTTTGGCTACCATCCACACATTCGGTTTGCAAGATCTGGAGGACTGTCCTTTTCCTATATAGCTGTTAAGCTAATTACAGTACAAAATGTATTAAACATAAAACTCTGACAAGCATACCTCACACTACAGATTTGCCAAAACCTGGAGGGAACAGCATAATCTGAAAAATAATGTAAACGCCTCAACACCAGAACTTGTGACCACTGAGCTTGTGACCAAATACACAAATACTGACGATAGACTAAAAGTGATAGCTGCATCCAGATATTCTCTATAGAACAAAATTGCCGCGGCAGGCATGGTGATCTAACTCATGCAAAAACTACACAAATGAAGATAGTGATGGAGATGGAACAACATTCTGTGGTGTTAAAGACACAATCCACACACTGAAAGGCCTGATTTCCAATTCACTATAAAGAACACTGTGCCTGTAAGATGTGGCCAGAAAACCCTTCTAAGAAATGATGCTGTGACAAAGAGCCGTGCAGCCTAAATACATGCAACTATTTCTAGAGAAACTGAAGGTACTGGATGGAAATGTGCTTATGTTCTTTAACACTCCATCAGAGGCCTGGGAATGGAGCCCACAAATAAAACAGGAACAGCATCAGCAGATATAGATGGCTGCACTGCAACAAGCTATCCTGCTACAAGGGATTATTTTGCCTAGAACCTCTGTCCCATTTACTGAGACTTTGTTTACAAATATTAAACTTTAAGGAGCTGAAGAATTCTACCCCACAGGATAACAAATGCCATAGGACTCAATGTCATTGAGAAAAAAAAAAATAGCCCCAGAACGCACATGTTGTCATGGAAAACGATACTGAGCATCCTGCTCCTTGAAATCTGTGTGAACAGATTGGCTGCCTTGGCCCACATCCTTCAATAACTCAGCTCCTTGCACAAATTGGCTGGGGCACAGGATCCGGAGGGTGGGGCAACTAAACTTACTTTATGCTCCTGAGCTCCCACTGGTGAACAGCCCTCGCCTTCCACTCTCTTTTGAATCAAAGGCTTATGCCCAGCTCATCAAGTAGGTCTAGGAACTTTGGGAGATGTTATCCATGGGCGCTTTCTGACAGTAGCGCACGCAGGTCTAGGGGAGCAAGGGTGTGATGGGGCCTATTTTACACTAGATATGTTCTTATACTTAAGGCAACGTAGTACACCGAATGCTTGCTACCCATCATATTCAGAGGTTCCACCACCTCCTAACACTCTCACGATTAATTAATGGTACTGACATGCATCACCTGGTTTTGAGTACCTACACTGGAGGCTAGGGAGCTGAGGGCATATTAGCTAGGCACTGATAGGACGTGGACCTGAGCACACCCTTAACTGAGAACCGTGGTCATTCTGTTGTGTACAGACTCTGGAGACTTTGCTGAATGATAGGCAAAGGATGCTCAATCACAGAGCAGTCCACACAGGACGCTACACCCCAGTAGGGCTTAAGACCTTTGGTCTCAGTGTTGTTACCGGCTGCCTGAAATGCAGGTATCCTGAAGCAGACTTTTGCACTTAGCTTGTGTGTGCACCAAAATTCAGTTCTCTGGAGGTGAGAATTTCCTGGAGCCCTCTATTATGATAAACATACTAGTGACTCCACCTTCGCTGCTTGCACTTTTGGTCTATGTCTGAGACAGCTGTTGTAGATCTCTCAGGAGATATAAAGTATTATCATTATTGCTGGCCACAAGGAGAGGGGCTATGGGATTAGGAAGGACCCAGCCCCAAGGATATCAATCTGGATGGTAGACCATTTAAATGGGCGGCCTTATTTGACTGATGCTCACCTGACTGAGGATCGTCTGACTTATTGTGAAATGCCCACCTGCTTGGCAGGGATCTCACTCTCCGCTGGTGTGGCAGTTGGTCTTTAGGCAGAAGAGTTTACTGAGCCAGAGTAATGTTGTTCTGTCCCTCCTCTGCAAACGTTTTGTTTTTCAAAGCAATCTATCAAAGCTAGAGTTGCTTTTGAAAAATAAAAACAAACCGAATGTCCCTGATGGGCAGGGAGATTAATTATTGTATGTCATGGTCAGTGTTTGATTTTCCCGTCTGAACTGCTAAGCACTGCAGGACAGTCTCGGGTACGGACATCTAGTGATGGGTCACCCCTGCCTTGTCAGTTTAACCTGGCGGCCTTTGCGTGACCAGGTCCATAGGCCAGGGGCTTCCACTGGGAGAATCCAGCAGTTTATCTGACAATGGACACTCTGCAGTCCCCCCCACCTCTAAACGAGGGGGGGAAACACAATTTATAACAGTTCACCAGCTCTGGTGTGTTGTAATGATATGTTGACACACTTTGCAAGTATGATGCCACCGAAGGCTAGTCGTCGTCTTTATATCTGGATCCGTTGCACTGTTACCTACTGCACAAATGTAGGGACAAGCGTTAAACAGTGAAAGACTAGCTATACTGGTGCAGGGGATGTACACAACTGCCTAGTGAGCATGATAGTGGATATAGAAATGTACTTTGAGTGGGTGGCTGTGGGGAGAGGTTACATGAATCAACTACGTGGAACTTTACTGGAGTGAGGGTGGGTTGATCCTTTAGTAAATTTTTACAATGTCATATTTCAATATCTGACTAACTCACTGTAACATTGTATCAAAACCTTTATTTAGCATATGTGCTATGCAGTGTATTGGTTTGAAAATATAACTAATGCTTTATTTAAAAAAAGGGTGCCTTGCAGGTGAAACACGATGAAAACATTCGGGATCATTAAGACATAATACTGGCTAATGCTTGAATTCACTTCTGATCACCTCCGAGTAGAACCCTTGACTGCTTGACCCCACTACAGCTAAAGAGTCACGTTCCCAAGGGAGTAGCTCCGTTTTCCAGTTCTAGTGAAAAAATATTGGTGATCGTAGGACATTAGAGGGAAATGATAAAATCCATCAGGTGCCTCTTTCTTTTGGGGACTTAAAGATCCATTTGAAGTATAGATAATTAGCTGTAGCTAATGGGATTGTATGCCGTCATCATTGGCTTAGGCACAAGACCAAGATCATAATGTGAGTGAATGGCGACATTGTGAAATTATCAGATGAGACAGTTCCATCGCTCCACGGGCGCTTAGGCTTGAGAGGGGCTTTTGAGACTGTAGATCCTCCCCTCTTGCTATCACTTCCGGCCATTGTTACTCTGGTATCTAGGCTGGCTTTGCAAAGGTTTTAGTCATTTTTGGACCGGAAGGAACTGAGGGTCATGCCAGGCTGTTTTTCAGCAGTCGCATCCCTCAGGGAAACAGTTCATTAGGACGTTCGGTTGTTGCCTCTTTTCCTCCTCGCCACTTTTTTCACTATCAGTTTAAGAGTATGAAGTTATGCACCACGACTTCAGACTTTCAGAGTGACGGTAGAAAAGTCCTACACAGACTTGGCATGTCCAGGCTGACATGCACAGTTCGTGTAGTTTGAGCGCTCTGTTTGAGCAGGGACAGACCTTCTAATGGGCCTCGTGGCTCCCTAACCAATGGCTAGGCCAGCACAGGGAACAATCAGGCCGTTTGCTGTCAATCACATAGTACATATGACGTCTGAGAGTCGGGAATGTGAAGAGGAGTGGAGCATCAGAGCTCCAGGGTAAAAGAGCCAGATCAGGGACTCGTACAGGTGACTGTCTAAAGACAAGTTTAAAACAAGCATTTGCAATGCAATAGGTCTCGCATTTGCGAGAGTGTAAGCTGTTGGCATTGTAAATGACAATGCCTTTTATTTATCTGTTTTGATAATTAACACATAAATAAAAGGCATAGTCATTTACAATGCCAATAGCTCAAACTCTTGTGAATGCGAGACATATTGCAATTCAAAGAAGCGGCCATTGTACAGGGCTGCTTGGAAAGTGAAAGTGTGCATGGTGCGCTGAATGTTGCAGGAAAGCATGTCGTGCCTGCATTAGTTGAAACTCATTAAAGAAAATAGTGCTTACAGACTAAATAAGACGTACCGTGTAACAAACGAAGTAAAAGGGCCAGCCCTCATGGGAGGTTACAAATGCAGACAAGGCCGTACTAATGAGGGACTAACGAGCCTATTAACGAATCATAAGCCAGCTTTTAGGAAGGACAATGACACAAGCCAATGAGTAATATGGGCGGAGAGTGGGCGGGGCTTCAAGTCCATACTCGAATACAGCATGCCTCGCAGAGCAGCGCATGCGCTGCCCAGGCTCGACCTAAAAAGACCAAAGCATCTTTCCATTAGAGGTATATGTGTGTCTCTGGGTAGGTCTATGTGCTTCCAGGGTGACTGAGTAATAGTGCTTTTATGTGCATGTGTGTGTGTATATTTGTGTTTGTTTGGCTCCTGGTCGTGGCATACTGGTGGTAATTCTGAGAAATTTAGGAATTATTCATGGAAATAGGGGGCCGAGACGAGAAAAAGATAGAGGTCCTAATTTTGAATGTGTTAAATAGAGAATGTAAACATTACCCTGTTTTATACGGCTGTACATGTTTGATCGCTTCCAAACTGACCAGATTCTCAGCCCTGCTTTTAAACCAAACAGACAGTTTGGGATTTTAATCATGTGCCATCTGTTTGGGCATGGCTATCATTGGTGCAGCAGATGCAGTGGCTCTGGGGCCCATATGTGCGAGGGGCCAGTTGGCCCACATTTTCCTGCCTCTTGCAAGCCATTTTCCTTCTTGCTTCAGGGTTCATGAAATCCTTGCGACTCCATATCAACTTTTTGAAAATAAGTTCATTTGTTTAAATCAGGGTATTTTGATCTCTTTGCCATGCTACCCTAAGATGTCTACATCTGAGCACCTTTTGTTCATCTTAGAACACCTCTTCTTGCTATCTGGCAAAATATGCACCAGGGGCTGCATTACACATGCAGAGCATTTTCCTTCATTGCGCCGGGCGCACCTTTAAAAAGGTGCGCAAGGCGGAATGAAAAAAAAATGCACCACATTATGTGGAATGCGCTGCTCCCAGGACAGCTGCAAACCCGTGCTGCCCTGGGGGCAGCGCATTCACGTGAAATACGGAGCGGCTGCTTTACAGGCACTCCGTGTTTCACTGTGCAGGTGGCAACTCGCCTGCACTTTTAAAAGGGAATAGAGATCCCCTTGCAGGTGGGTGCAGTCAGTACTGCATCCGCCTGCAAGGGGATGTCTGGGGGGTCCATAGGACCCCCTTTACCCTCTGCAGAGGACTGCTCTAAGGAGGCGCACTGAGTGTGCACCATCTTTTAGGTGGCACACTGTCAGTACGCCTCCTGAGGGCTTCTTTGCCTTTGCGCCCGCGTCGGTAATGCGGTGCAGGCGCAGAGCCAAAGGGATTCCCTCATTTGCATGGGGTACACACCCATGCAAATGAGGGAACGCCCACTGGAAGATAACGCTGGCACTTTATGTGCGCCAGCGCTATTGGTATTACAGAAGGGGCCGCACAAGCGTCTGCGCCCCCTTCTGTAATACCAAAGTTCCCAGAGGGGCGCAAAGCAGGCGCAATCGGCTGTTGTGCTCCCAGGGCTCTTGATGTGATATGACCCCAGGGCGAGGTTTATGCAGACTATCAGATTGGAGACTTGGGGCCACATGTACAAAAGTTTGAAATAGTGAGTTCCTAATTGTGATTTCCTGTGAATCACAATTAGGAAATCGCTATTTCAAATGTATGAAAGAATTTTGAGTTTCATTTGCGATTCCCAGTGGGTCGCAAATAGACCTACCTCATGAATATCAGAGGTAGGTCTCAGCTCGTAACCCATTGGGAATCACTAAAATCACAGGGATGTTGGCCTGCTGGGGTCAGCAGACCACCATATCTATGATTGCTTTTAAATAAAGCAATCTTTTTTTTTTTTTTTAATGCAGCCCGTTTTCTTTAAAGGAACAGAGGATGCGTTTCAAAAACAAAAATGAAAAGTTTTCTTTTAATTTTTTAAGAGTAGACAGTGGTCCTTGGGGCCACTGCCTGCTCTTAAAAAATGTTTTTACAAACATTCACAAAGCGTAGGGGGGTCCCATGGGGACCCCTTCCCAATTGCAAAAGGGTTACCACCAAATTGGATTTGGTGGTAAAGTGTGAAAGTTTTGCGACCGCATTTTGATTGCAAAACATTAATTCGTACCACTACGATTTGCTATTAGAAAGGGACGCCCTCAACACGCCCCTTCCTAATACTGAATTGCAAACCCAAATTGCAATGCGGTAACAGGTTACTGAATCGCTATTTGGGTTTGGCACATGTCAAAATGTCATTTTGTGTTTGCAAACTGGCTGATTCTGCGAATCGTCCCATTTGCGATCTCAAAAAGGCTTCGTACATGTGGCCCTAGATCAATTATGTGCATCGATTGAAGAGCCTGCACAGCATCTTACAATATTGGCACTTTTAGTTCTTTCGCCTTTAGTGGAAACTGTACTGTTTTCCCGTTACTGTGATATCTCTGAGTGTTTCACAGAAGCTGGCATTGCTACTTATTCAATGATTGCTCTGCGAGATAAGCTTGCACAGACATGTACACCTATCAAGTGTCCTTCACATCTTTTCAAAAGTATAATTGAGGTCTTCACACTCCATGCTCATTCAATGCTCATTCAAATTTAGATAGTCTGCAGATTTGGGCATCGTAGAATTAAAAATATAGCTGTCCTGCTGAAAAGTTGTGTTGCTCTTCCATCAGAAATATATAATCTATCCTCAAAGGTTCTGGCTTTGCCATTTTAAAAGCTTTTCAGACCTGTTGAGAGAAGCACTTTTATAATCCACTTACATTGATGTTACTCTACTGGTGCATGAAAAAACACATCTGCCGAGAAGCTCTGGTTCTTTCATTTAACAGTGTAGCATCCGTACTCAGATGTCGAGGTGTTGACTTCTTAAAGGCATAGCACTCTATTCGAATTATAGCCGCCTTGACTGTATCTGGGAAATGTCCCCCTGGAAGTTTATCAGTCCTGCAGGTCACCAGTACTTAGCAAGCCTGACATAGTTTGAATAGAATATAAACATCACTTATCAGCAGTGGGTTTTCCCTTAAATCGGACCACGCCAACAGATCTAAGTAGAGACTACCGTACTTGTAGTGCAACAAAGTATGCACTTCTCAGTAGTTAGCTGATAAAATAAATAACACTTTTCTTTATTTTGCTTCTCTTCCCATTTAAGGAGATTCTAAGTCATAACATATAACCAAGAATATGCTATGAAGAGATAGGATAAAAAGGGAAAGAAAATGAAGTGTAGCTTGATGTTTGGGTAATTGATAGGCCATACAAAATTGTATTTTCTGAGCTACCGCTTCCACCTACGGTGTGCAAGACATTTGTTTTGGGGCTGTTGTGCTTATAAATACACCATTTTCTTAAAATTGTCAGGCAAACTTGCTACAGTGTGATGCAATACAAATACCACAGTACAACATTCCTTGACAGGGTATACCTTAGCTGGCAAACCATAAGCTCTTTCACCAGCATATGGTGTTTTTTTACCAAATGTGGGTGACACGTGATGTTAAATGCACTATTTGACCTAGTTTAAAAAAAAATCTTGGGTGGAGAGAACTCATGCTCCCAGTTCCCCTAGAAAAAGTCAGGCTCACTCTCTTTGCTCTCTCACAGAAATTCACCACCACTTCCAAAAATCACCACTATGGGATATCCTTTTGACCTTAGTATTTAACTTTTTCATTAGACCCCTCATTGAACTGTGCAGAGCTTGCAGTGTGTTTTAATTTCTAAGCTGACACTGAAATTTTACCGCCCCCAAACACTTTCAAAGAACACCAGCCACCAATGCAGGGCACTCCTCTGCCCCCTAATATTTAACATTTTTAATGAAATCAATCATGGAACTGCTCAGGGACTCAGGGCAGTCTATCTTTTCATTGCTAAGCTGACACCATGCAGTTATACAGATCTACCTACAGGTCGGCGGTCCTCAGGCAGGGCTCGACATAGTGTCAGGAAGCGTTTCAGTCGGTCAGTGATTGGATCAATGTCAGTGGCCTTAAAATTAGAGTAAACAGAGGTTCCTCACCTGGCTCTGCACACCTGCTAAGAAACTGACTCAACTTCAACCTTCTATCCTTTTAGCCATTTCATACCTTTTGTAAAAATAAAAAAAAACTAGGGGTTCTCTGAGACAATGAGTTTTTTCTCAGTGCATGGGTGGGGGCCATGGTACAAAATTCATATCACACCAAGTAAGATAAATTCTTCCTATCTTTTAAAGGTTTAGAATTAGGTGCTTACTGTGGCCAAACATGGACTGCCTAATCAATGTTCAAGCTCCTAAGAGCCTTTGAATGATCTCAGTTATAACTGCTATCCTATTTCTTCAACAAAATCACAACTCTAAGGGGGCATCTACACCCTTGCCAGTCAGATTGAGAAACCCCTCACCCAACACCTCCCTATCTCTCCCTTTCAGAGTTTACTCCAACCACTATAAATGAAAATGGGAAAACACTGCTGCAGTTTAAATGATCAACCGCCCCACCCCCACCCCATGGGCCGTATGGAAGGCCAAAGTTGCCGCCGCCGCCGTACATCAAGGGCGTTTTGCAATTTGTTCGTATACCGGGCCTCGGCTCCTGACACCTGCAGGATGCCTTGTGAAGACCCTTCCAATGAAATTGATAGGGATTAAAGAGTAAGGAACTCATCTCCGCCACAATACGGCGATTACTTGGTTCTGGATAATTGTGCACGTGCACTACGGACTACTGCAGTATTAGAAGTTTTGGGTTGACCTGGTTTGCCTGGCTAGGCAAACAGTATGGTTGTCTCTATCATTCCCCCTGTCCTGATGAAGACGCGCACGCGGAGGTTCATAATTACCCTCATCGCTTAAGTCAGGTCGAAATGTCTACGCCTTCCTATTCCATGGCCTGAAGTACATAATACTGGTCATCCCCAAGATTGGACGATGCATTGAAAAATAGCAGCAACATCCTGCTAAGCGAAATTTGAATAATACAATCTAATTGCTTTGTAGTCAGGTCAGTAGAACAATGGGTTACCCTTCTTCCAATCATGGTAACCAGTACTTTTTGTGTCAAATTATGATACTATGGTTTACTATTGTTTTCTGTCTAATTTCCCCTTCTTTCACTCCCCTCACACATGAGCACTTTTCTTTGCACTTCTCATTTGAGCAAGCGTCTATGGATACCTTTCCATGTGTCCTATTGAATATGTTATTCTCATGAGAAAAAGAATATAAAAAGGATTCGTTTCCACACAATTTCTCTTATGCCTCTTTTTCTGGTGTACTATTGAAGAGTATTTACTCTCGTGTCTGAATGGATATTCGCAAATTTTTCAATGATTTAGGTGCACATGCATCAAAATAGGCAATTGCGATTCTTTAATTGCGATTTTTAAAGAATCGCAATTGTCTATGCATGTAGGAATTGCAAAAATGTACGATTCCTAAACATTCCTTAATTGCGACTCGCAAATTGCGAGTCGCAATTAAGGAATTGCTACCCATTCATTCCTATGGGCCTAGATACTCGCAAATTGCGCATGCAATTTCAAGGGTGCAAGGGTGCTAAAGGGACACCCTGTTGCACTCCTGAAATTACCATGTGACCACATGTTGCACACACACATGCCCCAAGGGCATGTGTGTGTGTAACATGTAACTTTGAAAAATGCACTTTAGTGCATTTTTCAAAGTTTTCACAAATTACCGTCCAGTTTCATTTGACGGTAATTTGCGACCCCTAATAGCGAAATCGCTATTTCAATTTGCATCATGCATTGTATTTAAGGAATCGCAATTTGCGATTCCTTAAATACAATCGCAATTTAAGTAATCGCAAATTTTGCGATTCCTTAAAGTGCGATTTTTGCATTTGGGATGATGCATCCCAAATGCAAAAATACTGGTTGCAAAGGGGCAGATTCTGAGAATCTGCCCCTTAGGGCCACATGCATCAACGAAAAAAACGGTCGCAAACGGGCACATTCTCAGAATCTGCCCCTTTGCGACCGGTATTTTTGCATTTGGGATGCATCATTCCAAATGCAAAAATCGCAATTTCTGTAATCGCAAAATTTGCGATTACTTAAATTGCGATTGCATTTAAAGAATCGCAAATTGCGATTCCTTAAATGAAATGCATGATACAAATTGAAATAGCGATTTCGCTATTAGGGGTCGCAAATTACCGTCAAATGAAACTGGACAGTAATTTGCGAAAACTTTGAAAAATGCACTAAAGGGATTTTTCAAAGTTACAAGATACACACACACATGCCCTTTGGGCATGTTTGTGTGCAACATGTGGTCACATGGCAATTTCAGGGGTGCAACAGGGTGTCCTTTTGGCACCCTTGAAATTGCATGCGCAATTTGCGAGTACCTATTTGGTAATCGCAAATTGCGCATGCAATTTCCATTGATTCCTATGGGCCTAGTTCCATTGATTCCTATGGGCCTCTAGGCACATAGGAATGAATGGGTAGCAATTCCTTAATTGAGACTCGCAATTTGCGACTCGCAATTAAGGAATGTTTAGGAATCGCAATTTTTTTTGCAATTCCTACATGCATAGACAATTGCGATTCTTTAATTGCGATTCTTTAAAAATCGCAATTAAAGAATCGCAATTGCTTATTTTGATGCATGTGCACCTTAGTGAATTAACTTCATAAGTAAATTTCCTCTTTGGTTCGTCCATAGAGGTACGTCAGGACCAATTGTTGTTTCTACTGCATTGCACCCATGTCCTCTTGACGTTTTCTGGGTTACCCCATTAGTCTGTAATGTTCATTTTGGGGAACAGCATTTGAGCAGCGTCAGGATTAGTTACGATGTTGTCTCTGAGGACTTCACCGGGCCACTAACGGAGCGGAGGACTGAATAAAGCACTGGTCTCCGCAGAAGGTCTAGTTCAAATGGGCATTTTTGGGGGAAATGTGGCCCTGTATTGTGGAAAGGCAAGATGATTCCTTTATGCATTATTAGTGTGAGGGCTGAAACACATTACCAGGACAGTTGCTTGAGTTGCACGCACGCCTGCTCCCGGCCCACATCCATCCTTACCGGAACTGTACGAATATGGTAATTTTTTTAAAGTGCTCAATTTCCTACTCATTTATTTACCCCACTATTCCCTTAATGAATAATCAGAATAAACCGTATAGATACTTTAAAATCCCTTCCGGATTTGCACAAAGGTTACTGGCCCGATGTGCTTTAAAATGCATCACTTGCTACAATTCATTCCACAAGAACGCTGCTTAGGAACTTCTAATGCAGATGTGACAAAATGTGTGAAATCATTGTTTCTAAATGGTACTGGACTTGTGATTGTCCAAGCCCCACGCTGGTCCAAAACGTACTGGAGCCCTCTGTCTTCGAACGTAGCTGCATAAACAAGGTGCATAATGTCGTCCCCTGTATAGCCTGCTTGCTCGCCCTACCACTTTGAAATATCGCCGGCCGCCACAGCATCCATGGTAAGACCCATAAGATCCTTTCTGACACAGTCTGGTCTACATGGGCCCAGTGCCTGGGTTTCTTCCACTGTGTCCATTCCCAACTATGCACAAATGGGCAGCCCATTACTAATCAAGTTTATCTAACATGTGACCTTAATCCTAGCCTCTTGTCGGTGCCAAAGACGTCCTTGAAAAAGGCATTAAGGTAAGAGCACAAGGACAATTCCAGATCATTTTAGTTATGCCCGATTTTGTATCCATCTGTTTTAAACTATACCCATTGTTAACATGTTTTAAATACTGTGAATTTAATTTTTGACTTTCACTTTGTTTGGACTTATGGAAGCCCAATGCACACAAATAAACGCACAGAGGCAGGTAGCCTTGACTATAGCCAGCTTTTAGGATTCATGCCAGGGGTGCGGAGGGGCCAGTGCAGCTTGAGTTCCATACACTCAATGCTAAGACAGTGGCAGCTTGCCTATCACGTTGTGGTGCAAATTGAACGTATTTAGTGTTCAGCTCTCAAGATGTCATAACAAAAAATTAAAATGCTGAAATCAAATCATGTTATGTCATTGACAGGAATGGTCAAAGTCCTGTGATGTTAGTGGGTATATGATGTCACACCCGGTGCTGCCTTTGGGGTCATGAGTTCTCTTAGCTATCAATGTATAGTCAATATAAGACTGCCATTACATATATAACTTGTTCTGATAAACTATATTATAAGAAAATGCACACCATTGTCCATTAATAAATGCTATTAATTGTTTTCGCTGGCTTCACATCCTTCACTTAGCTAGGTAAATATCAAATTTACCCTCAAAGCTGAAACTTTGGAAAATGAAGGACCCTGCTACCCTACTTACATTATTATATAATTGTTACTACATAACTAGGCCCAAGACAGTGAAATGCTTTGAAAGCCAAAACTGACAGCGTTTGTAAATGCGTGTTTTTATAGTGTCTCACATAGCACTGAGTTTATCGGGTAGCTCCATGTTGTTACTCTTGAACCGGTGTCTTCTACTATCAAAATAAACCGATGAGAAGTTCGCTCTCTCTCTGCATGAAATTATGACTTCATAGGAAGGGGACAAACTTATGCCCAATGATGTCAGGTGCTTGTTGAAAAAGCATGAAAATAACTTATATTGCATATGAAACCGTGATGGGATTGATTTCAACCGTCCAGTTTTGCGGCAACTGATTTTGTAGGTGTACTGTTCTGTGGTCTTCATTAAAATGACATGGTTGTACAACAATACAGCGACAGTTTTCTCCTTTCCAAAGAAAGTGTGAGCAAAGTGTGAGCATTGCAAGCTTTGATAAGCGCTGATTGTCGCCATGATGTTTAACATAGTTGCTATCACTGTGACCTATCTATGCGACCCTAATGTGACACAATTAATGTTTTCTTGTCACTCAGGATGAATCGATGCGCATCATTTCAGAGGGTTGCCCGGCTCTTCTCTATTTGAATCTGTCATACACGGACATAACCAATGGGACTCTAAGAATGCTGTCAAGGTAAATCAATGTCTTGTCTTAGTAGTGTAAGCTGCCTTTAATTAAATAAAAGGAGATGATACCTTTTGGCTATTTCCGTTGAGGAATGTTAATTTCCCATCCCTTCTTGCCCATTCACCTCTTTGGAGATTTATTGAACAGTTCTATTATTGGGTGCGAAGTGCTACAGGCAGCTTTTAGCGATCTTTTACGAAAGACCTATTTTGGACAATACTTACAATGGGCTTTGGGTCAGCCCATTACTTACCATTGGTTGGTTTCTTATCAGTCATATTTGTTTGCTCCCGGTTCTATAGCTTTGCTTGTATCTGTGCCTCCCCTGGAGCATAGCTTTGTTACCGCCCTATTGATTGGATAAATTGTATCCATTCATGGCTTACATTCACGGAATTTACTTTTTTTCTTTGAGCACGACTTGTGAGTGCATGTGTTATCTTGCTCTCTCCCTCGTGTGCTGCTTCTACACTCAAAACCCTACCCCACACTCTTCTTGTTGCTCGCCCTGTTCCCTAACTTGTCTGTTGCTCTCCTACCCCTTTGCGTTCTGCTTGGTTTTCTCTTTTTTAATTTTTTTAATCTGCATTTCCATTACTTCCCCCTCACCGCTCTCCCCGCTCATCAGTGCTCATATCTTGCCCCTCCCTGAACCTTCTCTGACTGTTCCACCATTGCTCTCCCTTCCTGCCTCGATTGTTTTGATTTTTCTCTTAAAGAGTTCAGCAGCTGCAATTTGCTGCCGAGCTGCTCCTTTACAAAAATGTGTTTTGGTGCACTTTTTATATTAATTTACAGCTTCAATCTAAGTGAATGCTGTCTTGGAATAATAATGATAAGAAAATACAAAATAGCTGCTGCATGATGATGCATGTAGGCGTGGCCACTATCCTTGTTAGGTCCCATAAAGGTTTAAGTAACTTAAACCTTAGCTCAACCCCTGGTAGCTATGACACAGAGGAGACAGGCTTAACTTAAGAAAATGTGTGAAACATTTAGAAGTACCAAAATTGTTAAAAAGTTAAAAACACAACACAATAAAAATCCAATTTTTACAAATAAAGAATATTCCTATGAACAAAATGATACCAAAACAACAACAATCCAATTAAGGTAATCGGAGATATGAGTTGTTAAAGGTTTAGATAAAAAATAGTGCCCAAAAAGTCGAAAGCGCCAACCTCAGGCAACTGATTGTGTTATACCAAGACAAGAATAAGGTTTAAGGCCGACTGTGATGGAGCGTGGGTCAAATACAAAGACCAGGTTCGTCCCAGTAAACAGTTACTTCCCGACGTCGACTGACTTCACTGGAAGCAGGCAGGAGACTGGCGTCGATAGAAGGGTCTCGGCACCGATGGAGTCCTGTGCCGAAAAGGAGCCTCAGTGAAACCATTGATTTAGGTGGGGAAAGCTCAGGCAGGAGAAGTTTGAATTTTCACACCCTTAAGGTCTTTGGCGTAGATCGAGTCCCCGTAGAGAGAGCTAAGGGATAGAGTTGAAGTGGCCTCAGCGTTGACAAATTCTCACGTCGAGCATCGGGAAGAACAGCGAAGTCAGACCCACCAGCAATGCACCCTCGGCAGATCCACTGGCACTTTGGTACTGGTCCCTCAGCGGTTCTCCAGGCAAAAGTTTGTAGAAAGTCCCCAGTTTTTTGAGGTAGTCAGGAGCAGTACGCTATGACACTAGCCAAGGGTTCCAGGACCTCAGGAACAGTGCTTGGGGGGTAAGGGTTCACTCCTATAGAAAAGAACAGCAGGATCCAGGGTGCATCCAGTTGAAAATGGTCTGCTGGGCTCTTGCAGGAAAATGAACTTGCAGCTTTTGTGTCCCTGAAGCTTAACAGGTCAGCCAACTGATCTTTAGTGCCCACAACTTAGTCCCGGGTACAAATGGGCTCTTCATGCCACTGGAGTCAAGCTAGCCTGGCTGATTATGGGTAAAACCCTGAAACCGGTTCCAGCGTGCTTGTTTCCGGTCCAGGGAGGACCTGGCCTGGCAGTTCGGACTGGACGTTTCCCATGGGGGGGCAGGATCAAGACTGATTTGCATATGGCTGGGTTTAAACTGGAATGGCATGGGGAGCAAAAAAACAGGGCATTTAGGCCCAGATCTCTGTACTGGGGTGAATGTTTGACATTGCCCAGCATTCTGTCTATCAATTATTCTATTTGCCGGGTACAAATGAGAGCAGGACCTGTAAAGGATCTCGTCACAGGTCCTCACAGGTCTCATTAGCAGCTTCTTCTGTCTTCCACAGGTCCATTAATGTTTTGAAGAAGGTGCCCAGGGGTGCCACGTTTAGGCCTGGCACTAGCCTGTGGATGGGGTTGACTTCTAGCCTCTCCCTAACCAAAAGGGACTAAGTTCCCAGGTACAACCCTATCCACTTTTACAGCAGTTCCTGTTTGCCTGGCAGCAAACAATCCCATGCTGCACTTCTCTACCCAAACCCCACATGGTAGAACCTTTCTTCCTTTGTGCTGAGCTCCCTGTTCCCATCCAGGGGATTTGCTAAGGAAATAGACAAACACTCCATCAGGTCACTCTAAACCAGTTCTGGGGTAGCTCCACCTCCCACTGGGTTTGGAGCCAGCCTGACTACCAAGACAAAAGGGCGGCAGGCCCAGGTGTGAGCTACATCTGCCTGTGACAGGGTAGGTATCCATTGATGCTCAGCAAGGGGCTGTGCACAGCCCAGGGCTATCCTGCACAAAGAAGAAGGACACCCCCACTCTGTAAGCGCTTTGTCCAGTGTCTGAGAGCAATCCTTTTCTCACTCTAGGGAAGCCATCACGGGTCAGGTGGCAACTGGACACTAGCAGGAGTGCCTTTTGGCTTTGGGCAGAAACAGAATTACTGAAGGTGTCTGTGCCTTATTGATAATATAAAATCCGATGTTACTTTTAAATTGGATTTTAAATTACTATTGAAAGGAGTCCTTGCACATTTGTTTTTTTAGCTACTCCCAAACTGAATTTAGAACGTATTCATGGATTAGTGTAAACAAGTGTTAACCTATGGGAGAGCCAGCCTTGCCACTCAGTGAAAAAACACAACTTTGGAAGTTTTTCACTGCTAGGGCTTGCAAAACATTAAATACATATGCCTTACTTTAAAATATCATGCACTCTGCCCCATGAACATTTCAGGTATGTCTTAAAGGTGACTTATAAGTATTAAAAAGGAATGTTTGGAGCTTTCGGAGCAGAGACTTGTTGATCCCGGCGTAGAGGGCGTTTCCGTAGTCCAGTCTGCTGGTTATGAGTGCGTGGGTGCCGGCCTTCCTTAATTCGGGGGGGATCCACTTGAAGGTCTTTCGGAGGATTGGGAGGGTGTTGAAGCAGCTGGAGGCGACGGCGTTGACCTGTCGGGTCATGGAGAGGGAGGAGTCTTATGACAATGTAATGTAAACAAATGATACTAAGCGTAGGATAAATCCAGTCTTTGCCTAAGTATAACCCAGATTTGAGGATCTTATGGGCAACGTGATTTTTACATACATAGCGTAGCAAAACATTCACCTAATGTGACTGGGTGATTTAAAGTTGGGGAAGGAAAAGTATTGAAAACTTTCAATTGTATCAGAATGGGGCATGGGTCCACAGGTCCCTCCGGCTAATCAAGTGGGACACTCCTTTGGATCAGACCCCTGGTCCCCTTCAAGTGCGTAGATGTACTGGCAGACATGGAAGGGCCCCATGTGTTTGTAGATGTGATCTTAGATGGCACTGTGGTCTTGCTGGATAGCATCTACTCTCTGAACATAGGCCAGTTGCAGTTCCTGTTGGAGCTGTCTGTGAAGCTGGTCCTACCTCCAATGGACAATCGGCGGATTCTTCAACTGCTTACTAGACACTGTACTTGATAGGCCACATCCTCTTGTCCCTCAATGATCCACATTTCGTGCAGCAGAACACCTCACACAATGGCTGCAACTCTGGTCACTGGTAGACAGCTGGAGGGCTCTCCACCCCAGCTCTCACGAATACGTCTTTTATTCCATCCCAGCTCTCATGAATACCTCTTTTATTCCCCCCTCCCCCACGACCTCCGCTTCGGGGTGGGCCGCTTCTTGCGCCTCCATGCCACACAGATGTTAGTGACTATTGCAAAATACCTAGGTAGGCCTGTTTTCGATCACAACGCATTGCTCCTACCACTCACCTGGGAGAGTCACCTATCACTGGTCACGACTTAGAGGCTTCAGCTGGCTGCCCTGGAAGAGCAACCTTTAGCCAGGCGGAGCCGATTGGATCTTTTCACTGCATAGATTATAAGGCATACCATGCTAAGGTGCACGTAGTGAGGGACAAGTTGGGTCTCTTGCTTGCATGTCTGATACTACAAGACTCAGTCACAACTCCCACATCTGCCATCTGACTCTCCCCGGGTAATATAGCATATTCTCAGGAAGCCATACACACACAGCATTCTGCACTCTCTATCAAGCATTGTATTGCTCCGCAGACTCTCCGCGGCGGCCTGACGGTGCTGACTTCCTCTGCCAAATCACTATGCCAGTGGTGCCTGCCACGCAAAGGGCCTCTCCAGACTGCCCAATCACAGAGCAAGAAATCTGTAGCGCAATACGCGACTCCCCAGATTGCAAAACTCCAGGCATGGTCGGACTGCCAAATGAATTTTACAAGACATATGAGGACCTACTGGTCCCGAAGTTGGCAGAACACCTGTGCACTAGATACCGGAATACTGCCACAATCTATGTGCAAGGCCCTTGTGATCCCTCTCCACAGGCCAGGGTGCAACCACTTAAGGTCACCACTTAACAACTGCTGGCCATTTTGGACAGCGATTACATGATCCTAAGCAAAATCTTAGACGGCTGAAAGCAATGACCATCTTGGTCCACCCCAGCCAAAATGGCTTTATTCCCAGCAAATCCACCTCCCTCAATATACAAAGGTTACACAAGCTCTTAGAGGAGGCGCCACCATGTTGGCCTTACTCAGCCTGCATGGCTTTGGATTTAGAAAAGGTCTTTGACATGCTGGACAGGGCCTACATGTTCAATGTACTGCAGGGGGGTGGACCTGGGGGACAGGATGCTCAGGCTGGCCAGACTACTTTACACCAAACCAAACCCCAAAAGTAAATATTGGTCAGCTGATCTCCGACCCATTCCTGGTGGGCCATGGCACACACCAGGGTGCTCTCTCTCATCACTACTTTTTGCGTTGGTGATTGAGCCTTTAGATCATCACATCCACCAATCGTGGAGAACCTGGGGCATCCCGATCGATGATGAGACACATGCGGTCTCACCATACGTGGATGATGTCTCGATATACATCAGAGATATCCGTGAGGGAGTGTCCAACATCGTGCTTGTACTAGAGGCTTTCAGAGCTGCTTCAGAATTGGTGGTCAACTGGACTTAAACATTCTTGTTCCCACTGAATCCCACTTGCCCCATGCACGTCATAGTGATAAATGCCTACAAGATCAATTGGGAACCCTCCCCATTCCGATACCTACCTATCAATATAGATCATGTCAGCCACAACTTGTTGGATGGCAATCTAGTGAAGGCAATGTCTTCCCAGCGGCATAAAATCACGGTCCGGTGTTCTCTCTCCCCATGGCAGTGCAGGACTGCGTTTCTCTCTCCAAGATGGTTATGTTGCCAAGACTTCTTTACTGTTTCGCCCACTTGACTATCCCTGTACGCCGTAGCATATTCCGCACGTTGAACACCATGCTGGTATATTTGATCTGAAACAACGAGTGGTGTAGAGTTGCGCTGGCCAAGCTGCAACTACCCACGGAAGGGGGGAATCTATGAGACCCGTTATTTGAACATTACTACATAGCTGCACAACTCCAGTGGTTAGCCTGTTGGCTGGCTGGCTGTAGCTTTTCCGAGATGGGCAAAAGTGACAGGCGGAGAGCCCTGACTATCACTAGGGAACTATATCTCTCGAAATCAGAACTACCAAAGCCCCCAAACAAGCTGCTGAGGAAGGCCCATAGCTGCTGTCACGGTGCCCTGTGAGCCACCCCAACTGAAGTGTTATATTCTCCTGTGAATCTGCTCCAGAGCATTTTTATATTCTGGCAGACCACAGGGTGAGATGCTGCAGGGGCATGGGAGGAAATGGGCACAAGTACCACAGGGAACTTGTTCCAGAATAAAGCCCTAATCCCCTTTGATCTCTTGTCTGAGCAAACCGGTCTACCAACGGCACAGTTTCTAATGCACCAGCGCTTGATTTCAGAGCTGGAACACCTTTGGGGAATCACTAACATTGAGCCATCTACCCATCATTTACTCCAGGTACTGTTCAGCATGGGAATAGGCTGGAAGCTTGTCTCCTGAACTGATAAAGCCATCACAACAGATCCTTAGATCATTTGGCGGCACTCCGCCAGAACTGGTCCGCCATCTAGGACAAAAAAAATGGGACAAAGCTCTTGCATATCAATACATACAGCACAACATGCTGCACTGAGTTTACTTGATCCTGGCCCAGATTCACAGAATTTATCCCATGGCGTCATCAGACTGCCCCCATTGCCACCCCTCATAAGCTTTGCCCTTTGACCCAGTCCTTTTGAACAGCAGTGTGTACAATTCTCTCCAAGACCACTGGTCGAAGTGAATTGAATTGCACAGAGAACTGCATACTAGGGCTCTAAATGTGATGAAAGATTGGAGGAGTGACGAATCGATTCCTTGATCCAGCCCTACTTCTGGTGACACTCACAATCACAAGCAGATGGAAGGCATTGTCCTTGCCTGGGGTCACTCTGTGGCAGGACACGGTGATCCAACGGGCAGAACCAGAGTCTGTATCACTGCAGAGCGAGGAGGGGCTGAAGTCTTTGTAAATACCCCATTGTGTCTGCATGGGACGACTTGATCCACACATTCAAAAGTGATAGCAAAGACGACACCAGACAAGCCTAGTCTAGCCTTACCATCACTCCAGTCCTCGAATTGTGCACCACTCATTTGATAGCGCTAATCTCGCGATCATAGCTTCCTACAGATGACATTTCATGGCTTGTGGCTATACACCCACAGTGGGACACACCTGCACTCAACACTCCCATGTTTTAAACCTCACATTTATAACATATGATCATGCCCGTAACCGTTTCTTGTTTTTCATTTTTTTTTGTTACTGTATTACACACCTGCACCATACTGTTGCATAATTACCGTATTAACTGACATGTTGACACTTCCCATGACGCCTGTCTGCTTACCGCTTAAATGTTTATGTACAGCTGAAAACGCAATCAAAATGGTTGGGGGAAAAAAAAGAATGGGGCAGGTGGAAAAAGAGGGACTAATTTACAATAGCCCCCCTCATTTGAACACTGGTGAAGCAATGTGGTCTCAGATTTGAACTCCTACAAAGTGAATCCTGCCACTGCTACCTGGATTCTTACGGTCCACGTGTCAACAGGACTGAGATTTGAAGGGGTGGAACCTCTTTTGACTGTTCTAATAAAATGACTATTATTCCGAGGCAGGAGACTGCCCAGAAGTAAGACTCCAGCTCCACTCCAAGATGTGATATCTACACCCAGGGAGTGAGACTTGGGGTTCCTTGAATTACACCTTCCTGGAAGCACCATCACCACTCAGACCTGACCTGATGCTGGCACTAAGCAGTTGCATAATCATCTACAATCCCTCATTCAGAGGTTGCACCCACCTTTGCTGCCATTGTACCCGCAGGAAAAACATGTGCTGCTTGGATTTCTAGGGCATAAATCTCGTGCATGCGCTTCAAAGGAAAGATGAAACGCTCCATAATGCGAAATGTCCAAAGTGCCTTGTCACAACTTCGATGCACTGAGAGTTGTGCTGAGGACTCCAGACACACACAGACATGCAAACCTATGTTTTTAAGAGTTAAACCGTCTAACAGTTCCACCAGATGGACATTTCTGTGCCTTTGCTTTGTTCTTTAGCACTAGTCGAGGTACCTTGTTTTTTCTCCAGTGATAAATGAATCGCAGTCTACAGAGAGACTCAGATTGCTTCTTTTCTTACATTGAGAGCAAGCTATCTCGCTCCACCATGTTGTTTGCATTAACAATACCAGATGTGCTGCGTGGGGAGTAGTGACGGGAGAGAAAACCGCAGTGCATGCTGTGCATACTCTGAGAAAGGATCCCTACAACGGAAAGGAGTTCAGGGTACGTTATTGCAACTCACACCAATCCAGCTCCAGAGCCACGTTACTCCCACGTGGACTGCCTGCGAGACACTCAAAATGCTCTCATCAGATACAAGTTGTAATATCTCAAAAAAAGACATGTTGCCTGGAAAACGAATGAACGATTCCATGTGTCTACTTATTTTATCCGCCAGGGAGAAGACGCAGCAGTTTCTATTTTACAGAGTATTACTCAGGGGCGTAGCTTCGAGGGGAGGGAGGGATGTTTGGCTACATGTGCTTTCAGTCGGGTATGGTGAGGTGTCTGTCCGATTTTACCTGGAAGGTTTACATAGACAAAAAAAAAACACACACACACACACTCTGTCTCTCTGTGCTATGAAAGTCTTCAAAAATGTTGGTTATTTTACAAACTATTGTGCTGTCTCTCACTTACTACCCCTGCCAGTCCACATTCGTCTCCCTTTCTACTGCGCCTTTAGCCCCTCTCATGTACTCTGCTTGTCATATAATGTATTTTAGCATCATATGCCAGTGTGACTGACGGCAATTCTGAAGCTCACCCCCCCCCCCCGCCGCCCCAATCTTACTGACCAAGCTACGCCCCTGGTATTACTTGGAGTGACAGCAACAAACCAGGTTTTTGACAAACACTGGTTGGCCATGTAGAAGAAACAGAGGTGCTGGTTTGAGGACATCACGCTATCATATTCCTGCAGATACTTGGATAGGATAGCAGATACTCTAATGCTCCGATGAGTCTTTTGACAGGGTCTAGCGTTCATTGACTGGCATTCTGTAACACCACACACTGCAAAAAGCTGCTTCAGAGTTCTTGCAAGACAAGCATTTTCTGCAAGCGTATGGTTTTAGTGCACATAATCTTCCATTTGCTGCATAATTTGCAGGTTTCACCCAAAAAATATTGTTTCTAGCTCAAACATCCCAGGGTTCTAAAAAAAGCACTACACATCACGTCACACAGCGGCTGATACTTTGCAAAGATTAAATGGTCACCTTTCGGTTAAGGGTTGCTGTATTCAGGTGTTGAACTGATACTTTTAAGATGAAACTTTGGTCTAGAGGGCATTACATTGCTTTAATATGATAAAATAGTGAAACATGCCATAATTAGTTGTTTTGCTACATAATTAAATCAACCCTGTTGCATAGTTTGGTCCTTCATTTCTGCATAATACCAATGACCCTGAAGAGAGCCAGCCATGACTAGAGGGAATAAGGACAGACTGCTGGTGTGGAGGGGTGAGCTCGAGACATCCCTCCCACCACAGGGCCATTTCTCTGATTCTCATTCAACAATAACCCTTCCCTCGAACCCCCTTAGCCCCGAGGCCCCACCACCCTATACATATGAGACGATGCCCCCGCGGGAAAATACCCGCACTTCAGCTACTTTGTATTCGTTATGCACCCTCTGCTGACAGTGCACGAGTTTACAGTGTAATCATGCGCTACATCTGCAGCAACCCTTTATAAGATATACTTTTAAATAAACAATATGTCTAATTAATTAGTCCCAACGAATTCTTCACCAATCTAAGGTTCATTTGACACTCAGGACTTCGGTTACTGGTGAGTTGAATGCGAAACATGTCAGTTAAATACTTTTCAGCCTTTTTGGTGCTGTTCAGGTTTTAAATTGAACAGTAATTATGCTCTCTTGAGTGCAAGATGACAAAAATACAGTAACATGTAAATCCCCAATGAAATGTTTTCATCCATTATTCTTAGTTTTTGCACCAAAGTTTAAATCGGCTGCAAATTTTCAGACAACATCTGGTATATAGATCACTTCCACTGAGGTATATTTGTGGCTTTGCATGTATGACAATTTGAGCCCCCCACCCTCTAGTCCTGGGCGCTGATGCGGATGCTTTTAAAATACTACATAATATGAAGGGGAAGTGAGTTGTTTTTATAACCTATGCATTCCATGAATGAAACCCAGAACTGTATGTATCAAAAGCTGCAAGTGCAGGAAGATTGCACACGCTGTTTCAGTTCATTGTGAGAGCAGACGCTGGTCCCTGCAAACTGCTCCAAATTCACATTAACAAAGTCAGAGACGGAGTAAGTCTGAATGAAAACATAGATCAGGTCGCAAAAGCTGCACCAGAAAATGGCAATAAAGTAACAATTCTAGCCAACATTGCACCAGCCGGGGACAATGTTGCAGTTGTATTTGGATGGATAAGCAGGGCAAAAATGTTATGTTGTACCAGTCGGTCTATACAAATTATTAGTTCAAGCATACCTCCCAGCTGCTTCCCATAGACTTGAACAGGGTACCAGCCCTGAAAAATTCCCTCTCTCTCCAAAAAATGTGATCTCCGATTACTTAAATGGGATCACCCTCCAAAACCACTCTGTATCACCCTCGCCGGAGCCTTCAAAGGTTGAGAGATAAGGTTTAAGGCTGTAGCGACATTACATATAATCAGGGCAACTTTGCCCAGCATTTTTGCAATGCCTACGCCTGATTACAGACACAATGCCAGAGTTCGCCTAATCATTTTCTACTCTGTTGCATTTGCCACATAATTCATAAGTACACGGGGGAAAGCCCTATTTAAATAAACTCTGCGTGTGCGTACTGAATGGAATCAGAATTGCCTCACTCCAGTAACAGCCGCGTTTTGCCATTCTCTCATGCTGTTCTGGCTAGAGAAGCCCGCGCTGCCCGGCCTTGTAAGCGATTTGGCGCGCAGCATACTGTTATCTGCTTTGTTTCTCTCCCCTGCAGATGCCTCCCGAACCTGCAGTACCTCAGCCTAGCCCACTGCCGGAAGTTCATGGATAAAGGGTTACAGTACCTGGCCACGGGGGGGAAAGGCTGCCGGAAGCTCATCTACCTGGACCTGTCCGGCTGCACCCAGGTTAGTGGCCGCGGTGCGTGCGCGCGCGCCTGCCTGCCTCTCCGCCAGAGCACTGGGGCCGCACCGCCGTGCTCGCAGAGCCAGCCCCCCTGAAGGCTTCTTTCTCCTAGGTTTTAAGTTACACGACCCCAGCTGCTTACACTTTGAGCAGGCTGGACGGGCTTGGCTCCCTTCCAGCCTAGTGTCACATCTCTAAACACTGCCGTGCGCGCGCTTAAGACTCGTGTGTGTTCAGCTTCTGGTAGCTGGAGTTCATGCCGTATAAAATCTAAAATAGAAACTCCCACAACACTGCTTTTTCTATCACAAGAGAGACGGCAAACTTCCTAGAAACTTCTTTGGCCTACGGAACACGGACTACATAGTTTTGCCATGTACTTGCTTCATATGAACAGGAGCTTTACGCTTATTTATTTAGTTTAATTAATCAGGCATGCTGGTGGGCCCTTCGAGTGGACCCATGTCATGTGTGACGCCTTCAACGCATCTTGACGATTTAATCAACTGGAAATTGCATTTTGGAGCTTTTGTTTTTGCTTCCCTTATTGCCAGTGCTGGGCATGGTGAACAGGCGTGTACCCCTGTTCTTTGTGCCTGACTTCATGTGAAACTAGTATCCTGACTTTTATTTTGATCCTGGTATTCCACTATTATAGCGCATGCGAAGAAGCCTAGGCCTGTCTCTGGTAATACGAGGTCCAGAAACTGTTCTGTGCCCAGGAGGGGCACACCTACGTATCCTACAATGAGCATTGAGCTGCTGTCCGTTACCCTGAGGGCATCGCAGTGCTATATGGGGAGAGGATGTGGTCCGTCGGCTAGACTGCCGACTTTGGTGCTGGAAACCAGGGTTCGAGCCTCGGGGTCGCGTCCACATCCTGTGATTCTGGGCAAAATCACTTAATCTCCCCGTGCCTGAAAGTGTAATGTAAATACAGTGCTCATGTAAAGCGCTCCAATACCTTCGGGTTGAGTTCGCGCTATATAAATATGTAAAAAAAAAAAAATGCCATGAGAGCCATCACTTTGCACAAAGGCTGTGTTTGGAGACCTTTGAAAGGGAATCACCCAAGCCAGTTCGGAAACCTCAAACAGTGGATATACATCTCCTGTCTGATAAATGCATCCATATACAAGTGAGACTGAGTCAGCCATCTGTAGGCATCCTAAGTTGGCAGTTCAAATTTTACCCATAGCCTTACTGATCGTAGTTTGTCAGTCGAGGGTTCATGTGGAATTAAGTTGTGTTCGCTTTAGTCTTCTGATTGCACATGCCTGCATAGTGCAGCCAATAACTCAAGATGCACAAGTTTGAATCACAGTTGGCATTCACAAAAGAAATGTGAAGAACTGAATGTGAGTTGAGCTTATGACAAAGAGGTGTGGCAGGACCAAGCATGCAGTGCTACTGTCCTCCCTCACAGTATGGCTTGTCACCCCCAAGAGAAGAATCACATTGTTGCATGCCTGCTTTTCGCCTTTATGCTGCTGCTGTTGAGTTGTTCCTCAGTATGTTGGCCAGAAAGCACCACTGGCTCCTGTACATTGCCTTGCGCCTTTTAATCTTAGACCAGAACTTTGCAAGTGGTCTTAAGGCTGTGAGCTGCTCTGATGCTCGTCACAGGTGACCCGAATAGGCTGCCCACTTTGTCTTCCTCTATATTGGTATCTGCTCCTCAGAGTGATGAGTGTTGGGTGTTTCTTTGACATCGCAGGGCTCCCAGTAGGTGGAGGCCTCAGATCCATTAGGCAGGTATCAGAGCAGTTAAGCCGGGCAGCTGATACACCAATTGGGACATAGTTAGGGGAGATGATTTTAAAACCAGGTATTAGTTGCACACACTTTTTAATGAGTAAAACGTCAAAATGAAACGTGAGGCTAATAAATGCAAAATTATGCCATCTATAGAAAACATTGGCCAACATCAAACATACAGTTGATATTTATAGTTTTGCTCGCATTCGTTTTCTGCTTCGGTGCAACAACATCAACCAGAGACAGCCATGACAGGTTTCGCCCCTGGAGCTTTTTCAAGGCTCACAAAACAATTACTCTAATATGTAGTTGTAACAGGATAGAATCTAGTTTAGGTTAGTCCAATGGATGTTTGGTCTCTCTACAAGCAACAAGTCATCCAGAATATATAAAAAGAAAATCGAAGTGAAGCACATCAATAATGTGCTAAGAATATCAATGTCAGAGTATAATAAGGCATGGTGACAAAGTGCTGTTTGGGGGCAGACAAGGTCACGCCATGGTGTATATTGTGTATACCAGTAGCACAAGCTAGGAGGAGGAGGTATGGTACCCTCTGTGACACTGGCTGGTAAGGGGAGATAAGCAATTGGGACTTATCTTTCAGAAAAATCTTTTGTAGCCCAGCTAGCCAGTGTCAGTCTCTGTCATCTCTTCCTTTTAACTTTCAACCTTTTGTAAGTCCTTTCCAGCCCCAATCCAGTGAGGTGCCCTTTCCAGGGTGCGTATCCTTCATATAGATTGCCCTGTTTAGAAAGGAATAGGAGTAGTGGTAGTTGTACGGAAGCCATGTTTGCTAGGTGCAACTCTCTTATCTAATCCGCCCATAACTCATGCCCTGGCACAGAAATGAATCCCAGAGATGGGTTTTCCGATTCTAAATGGGCAGAAGTGGAAAAAGTTGAGGGACACATCATGCTGTGTTCCCTCTTTGATTGCACCAATTACTGCAAATGAGACATTCGGGAAGGGGGCAAAATATGGGCCTTCAGTACATATTGCCATTCTTCATAAGGGTAACTTACAGTTAATTGCTGCGAATAGCCAAATCTAGGTGCCACATTACGTGTCAATCCCATATCAGAATAGGTAATCAGCTGAGCTCACTAGCAAGAGACATAAGCCTGCAGCCATGCTTATTTTTATTGTGACAAGTGCAATGTGCAGAAAAAGGATAGAGATTGAGAGGGTGGAAACTGTAAGAAATATATTGGACAGAAATTGCAACTTTGACCAGCCACGGAATCCATGCCCACAACAGACGGATTGCAGTGGTGAATGAAATCCGCCATCAAACAGTCTTGACAATGGTACTATTGCTCTGTTTCAATGTCCTCTAATTCTTATGGAACATAACTAGTTTCTAGGACGTTGAGCTCTCCCAACGAATGTTCCTAGTGTATCTTGGTGCAAGCTTCGAATGAAATTAAAAGTAAAAGAATGTCGCCCGGGAACAAATCCAGTGAGTGCTCCCTCCGATGTTGATATACCAGGCATAATGAACGGAAGGAGTCTAGCCAGATTCGGAAGAGTTAAAAACAGATAAATAGTCCAACAATTGTGGGTCTGATTCGTTTTAACAGTCTTGCAGTAAATTGTTTCAATCAGTGTCATAGGAAAAAGGGAAAGTCCCTGAAGTAATCGTATGGTCTATCCTTCCAGCAGAAAACTTATGCCAGATGACTTAGTTGAGACACACAATGGCAGCTTCCAATCCTGTTCTCATCCAAGATCCAGTCATATGTAAGTCACACCAGCGAATTCCTTTCCGCAGCTCCTTATCTCAGGTGTTGAGTCACCTTGGTAAAGGGGAAAACACTAAATGCATTGGCAACCATATTTTTTTCAAAGAAAAAATAGGGGCCTGGGATTATTTTGTAGTCTAGAAGATGTATCCCAACGGTGGCGGGCCAAAAACTGATGGCCATCATTCAAGATAAATATGTTGATCACACATGTCCCAAAGGCCAGAGGCTAAGAGCCTTAGGAGACCCACAAAACAAGGCTATTGCCTGGCTGAGAGTTATGCTGGGTTCTGTGTCTTATGGCGAGTACATTTGCAAAAATAATTGATATCCTGGAGTGGGACTGGATCCTTGTTGGATGCGGAAACAGCAATCACCCATTGACATTATTAGGTTGAGGTACTGTGCTACTCTGATCTTTTAACTGCAAAATTATAATTACCCCCTTTCTTTCGCTCACTGCCACTGAATAAAATAAGTATTTATGCAGCCTATTTGAAGGCGCACTAAAGGCAGGGTCTTGTAGCCTGGGCTGTATATTGATTGTAATGGACATTTTGTGATTTTATAGCAAATTGATGTACCATTGTCCCTCTTGGATTCTACTCTGCGCTTCCCTGCCTATTAAAAATCCACCACTTTTCCAACCAATATTTTTCATAAAATGGACTTTGACTGCACCCTGAGGAGTATTACTCTCTCACCTCATGCGTTTGGCCATCTGTTGTATCATCCCGCCTTCAAGGAAGTGCTTCCACTGAAAAGCATCTGAGAAGTACACTCAGTCATCACACTGTTTGTCGCTTTCTAATCTTTATACGCTATATGCATTCTATACAGAAAGCAATCCTTTTTTAATGCTTTTTTCCTCAGCATTTGAAAAGGCAATAGAATGTGGCAAACCGCATTTGTGCATGCCACGCATGTAAACAGCTTTGGTGAATGCCTGTGCTTACATGTACTTTGCCAGCACTTATTCTATACAGTATGTTGCACGAAAGGTTATGCCAGCCAAAAGTATTGACTTATTATACAGAGTTTAAAAAAAACATTTTATTGATGTTTTTCTCAGTTTACACCCAACAATATGCAATTTTAAGATACACCGTTTTTATAACACAGGCGGTAATCATTTGTTATGTTGTTAAGTGCTCTTATAACGCGCAACAGCTACTCCGAAGAGTGTCCCGGCGCGGATCCAAGAGGAGTTCCTAAACTACACCACCAATAACTATGGAAACAGATGAGTTTTTAAAAGTTTCTTGAAGGCTAGCGGGTCTTGAGTATTGCGTAGTAGAAACGGAAGGGCATTCCAAGCCTGGGCAGCCTTGACAGCCAAAGAGCAGCCACCCAGCCTGTGGCGGATGAAGCGGGGGACCCTAGCAAGAAGGAAGGCTGAAGAACGCAATTTTCTCAAAGGGACATAAGAGGTAAACCGCTTCTGTAAGTAGGCGGGCCCACGACCGTAAAGGGCTCGGTGGGCAATGACCAGGGATTTAAATTTGACCCGGTCCGCCACGGGAAGCCAGTGGAGAACGCGAAGATGTTCACGCACGCTGCTCCTCTTAGCAATTCCCAGGAGCAGCCTAGCGGCCGCATTCTGAATGACCTGGAGTCTATTCAGAGAGTAACCAGGGATGCCGATGTACAGCGCATTAGCGTAGTCCAATCGAGAGAGGATCAGGGCACGGATAACCGTCTCTTTGGCAGGCCTGGGAAGGAGAGGCAAAAAGCTCCTGAGTGTTTTGAGAAGGCCAAAACAGCTGCCTGACAGCGAACATTTTGATGCCATGATGTATACCACCATGTGTCATTGACATGTAGTGGTCAGTAACAAGTGGGATCAAGCCAATGCCTGATTTGATGGCCTCATCCCGCCATCTCATAGTACATTCGGTTATTATGGGCACCCAGAGGAATGGGATTGTACGAATTGTCATAGAGGAGCCCATGTATCCTTAGGTCTAAATGATTCAGGGAATGGTGTCAAATAAATATCCGATATCAGATCTTTGGTAGAGTCTGAGATTGTCTAAGAGGAGGGCCAGGACTGTGAAAAGCCTTCCCGTTGGTCGGACCTCTTTAACATATCTCAGAAAGGCTACTAGGGTGGAGATGTCAAGTCTGTGGGGATGTCAAGTCTGTGTGTGTCCTGTGTTGTGTCATTCTCTGTCAATTTAGAATTTATCTCGTCGAAATAAGCTGCGACCCAAGACCATTTTCAAGGTATGTGAATAAGGTCAGCCTCCCTTTATTAGCATCTAACTCATGTGGCCTCAGCCACTAGCCCCCATTACTTTGAGCCTGGCCGGTGTACGATAATAGTTTTGGATACACTTGAAGTTTAGTAATCTTTATTGCTGTTAAGGGAGATTGTTCTTGATTGCAGTTAGCAGCATTTCCGCTGTTCATCTGTCTGGGTAAATCCCAGATCTGCCTCTCAGCCACGCCTGGCCTCCAGAAGTGCCAGGTCTGGCCCTGGGAGCAGTCCCCTGTACATACGGGATACCAAATAGTTTTGTGGTAAGATTAGTGATTATCGTAACGGGCACGGGATGGGGAGGAGGTTTTACCAGGAACCTCTGGAGAAGTCCTCACAGGGTATTGCATATTCTGTACTAGAGGAAGATAAGAGTGGACTCGGTGTTATGGTCTCCTGGAAACTGTTCAAGTTTTTGAACAAGTCTCCCATGGGGGCTATTCCCAATTTGACTAATTGTGTTTTGCCTTTTGTTCAGACATTAAAGGAATACAAGAAATCTGTTCTAATGAGACTAGTGGGAAGTACAGCCATTCTAGCCCCAGTTTGCATGCTATTTGTCTCCAGGAGCTATCGGTGCATCCATCAGTGCCAATCCTACCCCTTGCAGTGAGCAGAACAGAGGTTTTCGGGAACACCGTTCCGTCACCACCTACACCGATGTACAAGGCCTAACTAACCACTACTTCCACTCCATGAATAGCCTACTAGACAAAATAGCCCCTCTACAGTGGAAAAGAACCACCACAAAAGACTCAAAACCCTGGTATGATGGTAGGCTAAATGATGACAGACGCTCACTTAGATTAATTGAAAGACGATGGAGATCAGCTCCATCAGCTGACCACCTCAAACTACTAAGAATCACCAGAAACGCCTACTTCAGAAAGATCAGAAGATCTAAAACCGATTTCTTCAGAAATCAACTAGATCAAGCCAAAAACCGTCCCAAAAAACTATTCGATCTAATCAAAGCCCAAACAAAGAGTGCATCCATTTACCCCAAGGCTATCCCTGACACCCTACCTAATTGTGAGGAATTTGCATCCTTTTTCACTACAAAATCGGATTCCATAAAAACTGACTTACTCCATGATCTTTTATCCCTGACGGTCATGCAAAATAACGCCGCACCGCCCCTGACAGATGCCTCAGTCAAATGCTCCACAAAATTCAACCTGAAAAACAACGCATCCTGGTCCTACTTCAACACTTAGAGTGAAGATTCTATACAAAAGACACTAAACGCCCTGAATACCTCCAACCACTTCACAGACCCACTTCCCGCTAACTATCTAAAAGACTTCATACCATTGGTACTACCTCTCTGGACCAAGATTATAAATACCTCCCTCCGTGAAGGTACCATCCCAGATATCCTGAAAACAGGGCAGGTATCCCCTATTCTAAAGAAACCAACAGCTGACCCATCGGACCTAAATAATTATCGCCCGATATCCAACATCCCCACTCTAGCCAAGCTCTTGGAAAAATGTGTTCACACTCAGCTTAGCAACCACATCGATCAATTCAACCTGCTTAACCAATACCAATCTGGCTTCTGTGCAGGCCACAGTACTGAATCAGCCATGACACACATAATTGACGACGCTCTAAAAACCCTTGACCAAAACGAAACCTGTTTACTAATCTTACTCGACTTGTCATCGGCATTTGACACCATCAAACACGACAACTTGCTAGAACTCCTGAAACTCAGAATGGGAATATCTGGGTCTGTGCTTACCTGGTTTACCTCTTTCCTCCAAAATAGATCTCAAAGATTCAAGGTCAATCAAACCTTGTCCAACCCCGTGCCAGTCACGTTAGGAGTACCGCAAGGATCTTCCCTTTCACCCACACTATTTAACCTTTTCATGGAGCCTCTCACCGAACTTCTCAGTCTCTCAGAGGTCCATTTCCATATGTATGCAGACGACACCCAACTGTACATCAAGATCCATTCACTTGAGGACATCAAAGCTCTCAACACAACGCTACAAAAACTCAAACATGGCTGGCCGAAAACCATTTGAAACTAAACGCCCTCAAAACCGAGTTCCTCCTAATCGCCCCCCAACAAATCATCCACCATCCTGGAATGGATGAAGCACCTAACAGCACTCCAAGGGCAACCGCTCATTGTCGAATCAGCGAAATCGCTAGGGGTGACACTGGACAGAAACCTAAAAATGCAGAAGCATATTAGCGCCTCCACAAAAGGAGCAAATTTCCACCTGAACACACTGCGAAAACTGAAACCCTTCTTGCCAGCAAACGACTTTAAACAAGCAGTTCAGGCCCTAGTGATCCCAAGAGTGGAATATGGGGCAGTAACCTTATGCGGCCTCCCTAGGTCGTCGACAGCCCCGTTAAGAGCCGCTATCAATTCAGCGGCGAGACTCATCACAGGTTCAAAGAGAACCTCTCACATATCCCCAGACCTTAGAACCCTCAACTGGCTACCGTTTGAGGCTAGAATTCACCTGAAAATAGCATGTATGACGCACAAGGCCATACACCACAATTCCCCGAGCTATCTAGCTCAGAAACTGGTACTCTCTGCTGGTAATAGAGCTTCCAGAAGCTCCAAGAATCTTTTACTGAAACCACAACGATTTGCCAAGAAAAAAACTTACAACCGGTCCTTCTCTGGAATGGCTCCCAGGATCTGGAATGCTTTGCCCACAGAAACAAGAACGAACCCATCCACTGCCGCCTTAAAAAAAGAAGTGAAAGCGATTTTCATGGCTAAATTCACGTGAACTACTTACTTTTTACTAGATGTTAATTACTAGGCTGTAATATTGAGCACCGTATTTTAATTGCTAGTTTCTTACTATTGAGCACCTTATATCTGAATCACCTATAATTGTATTCTTCTATGCTTATTTTTCTTTTTTCCATGTTTACTCTTGCTTCCAATGTATGACATGTAAAGCGCTCTGATACCCGCAAGGGTCTTGTTCGCACTATATAAAACCTTCAAAATAAATAAATAAAATAAATACATTCTAACAGCAAGATGGGGGAGGCCGTGAAGGACATTGAGCCATAAGTGAGCGAATCTTGACTGGGCTACATACTAACCGAGTTCCAGGTGTTGGACCGATAGCCCACCAACCTCTTACTGCAGCCAGAGAGTGTTCTATTTTATCCTGGGTTGTTTTCCGTCCCACACCAGTTTGGTTATGAGTTGTGGCAATTGGCATGTTGATGAAGAGATATAAAAGCTTATGGAGGATTAGCATTTTTATGATTGTAGTGAGTCCTGCCATTGATGATGGCAGTCTAAACCAGCAGTTAACTCACTCAGCTAACTTATCCCAGGTCACCCCATAATTGTTAGTTAGTACCATCGAAGCATTGCATTGCACTTTATTACCCAGATATCTAATTGAGTCCTCCATCCATTGCAATGGAAACTCAATTATGCACCTCACTGTTCTGCTAGTTGAGGGGGATAATATAGATTTCTCCCATTTAATCTGGAGGCCTTACACGCCACTAAATGTAATTATTTCATCCTGCACTGGAGAAAAGTTGATCTCGGAGTCCCTAACAAATAGCACGACATTGTCTGCGTACAATGAAATTGTTATTTGCTGCCCTACTAGTCTTAGGCCCTTCTACGACTGGTATTCCCATATCATGCATGTCGGGGTCTCATAGGTAGTGCATACAGTATAGGGAATAAACTATGAAAAAAAGGCACCCCCTAGTTGCTTTCAGGGCCAAGAGGAGGGGGAAACAACGCCGTGATCGGTCCGTGTTCAGAGCAGGAGATTCGCCGTATCTTTACAGAACTGCCAGACACTGAGTTGAAAAGTATCCTGGAAGCCTCTAATAAAATGACCTGAAAGATAGGGGCCCGGATTTGTTCGATCCATCCTGTACTAAGGGAGGAATACGAAAGGAGTCTTATCGAGAGGACCTGACTAGCACCTTCTCAAATGGGAGCTGATTCGTTTGCTCGTGGCAGTTTGTGTCATTTTAGCCAATAATACTGTGGACATAGGCGGAACGTGTACACCGGTCTTGTTTGGCCAAAGATAACCCCTGGCTTCTCTAATTGAGATTCATTTTTATCCTTACCTTGGTCCTGAGGAAGGTGGCTCTGCCACTGAAACGCGCGTAGACCAACAATACCTATGAGGAGTGGTCCCTGAGAGACAGATTCATCAGAAGTTTTTGATGGATGTGATTTATAATCACCAACAATCATAGAACTTGTCCCCAGTAGATTAATATTGTATCCCTCATATGGTTGAATCTCTCTTTTTTATGTATGAGTGTAGGTTGAATGAGTAGGTCTGAATGGTAAGAATGATTTGTTGAAGGTTCTTGTGGGGTTATGTGTCTATTTATTTAAAGGATTTATATTGTATTACATATAATTCTTGAGCAAATGTATGTTCAGACAAAGATAAATGTATATACATATTTGTTTAAATTAAATGTTTAAAGAAAAATAACAAAAAAACTTTTTGTGCTTAAAGAAAATACCTTAGAGGTTTAATAAAATAAATAACAAAACTAATTTTGTGATTGATTGTTCTGTCTAATATAGATGTTGGGTTTGGGGCAATTCTGAACCTTCCATGGTCACACTTAAAGAAATATAGGTCAGATTAGAGGTTTTCTCTGCTAGCTACAGTATATGGAATAGCAGGAAATCCTGGCAGGGTCCCCTACAGATTCTGAACATTTGAGATGGGTCACTGTTGACTCTGATTCTGGCCTCGTGTTCCTTGTATAACAGTGAGATCCAGGACATCAGTGTGTTTTTCAGTCCCATTTTTCTCAGTGCCGCCTGCATGCATCCCTAACCCCTCCCCCACCCCCATTGTAATGAATCAAAATCTTTCTCTGCATCTGGAAAGACTGCAGTGGCAGTTATCTCTGGATTCAATTGCTCCACCATGGCAAAGAATGTTTGCAAATTGTATTTAGACTACCTCCAGAGTATGAATCCCGCCTTGACACACCTGATTAATCCCAGCAGGTATGGCATCAGGCAGCTTTAGCCAGGAGTTTGGTGTCTATTATACAGATTTTTGCATGTGGAAAATTCAACAGAAGGGTCCGCTGAGGTGGAGGTGCTCTTGGCGTGTAGAGTCCAACAATGCTGCAATATTTTCAATGCGATATTTAACTGACACTAATTTTTCACCCAGCATCAATGCAACCAGCGAATGGTATCTTAATGCAGACTGCAGTGTGCCACACTTACAAAGAATCTTTTGATGTCAACTCTTCAAGATAACAGGGCACCAGACACACTAGGCCCGCCAGTTTGGCTCACTTTATTAAAATGCTGCAATAATCAAAGAAGCGTAATAGCAGAAAGTGTGATTATTTTGATTAGTCTTTTACAGTTAACAAGATGGTGCACACTGTCCACTGACTTATATGAAAAAACAAAAATCTACAGGTCTGTTTATTAGAAGAAAAACAAAATACCACTTTAGAAGAATGAAAACTCTATATTGCTCGATTGCCAAATAAGGACAGGAGAAGTATTCGGATAAAATCCTATAAAGCCATTCTTTTTATGGCAGAGTTGTTTGTGTTGGATTCAGATCTTATGGAAGTAACAAAAAGAGAGCGAGGAAGGACAATGGGGGGCGTCATTTCCCCCTAATTAATAGTCTAGAACAACGTGGACGAACCCACTAATGAATCCTCGTGCCAGGACGACTCAATTCTGAGTGCTGGAATACAGAAAAACCCAATGGGTTTTAAGAAGAACCCTCACCCACCAACCTAGTTGGTGGCATGCTTCATCACTGGGTTCCCAGCTGGGCTGCCGAATGCAACCCAGCTGTGCTTTGACGCCTGTGTTACAGCGGAGCGTGTTTTGATTTTTATTATAAGTGAAGTGTGCTCAGACTGGTGATATTAAAAATGTCTCTGGTATCCCCTGCTGAAAAAGTTTTATTCCTGGGGTCCTGGGACACAGTAAAAACAGTGCGGGGATAATATGAAGGTAAAAATTGGTCTTCGTTATCCCTTTATGTGTTGGTCGACATGTTTCAGCCTCCCGAAAAAATTATTATGAGGCTTTCTTCAGGACCATGTAATGTGAACTGTGATGTGGCAAAAAGGAAGCCACGTGAATTGTTTGCAGCACACACTCTAAGGTGTGCTGTGCTTACTGTGGTGTAGCCGTACTTACAGACCCACTGGCTGGTTAAAACCTGAAAGACAAATCACAACATAAAAGGACGTACACAACATGTAAAGAAGCATGATTGTGACTGCTCATGTCTAGCTTCGTTATCCTTTCGCCTGTGCTGACTTTCGTATTCAAGTGCACTCCGTGAGGCGGTTTGAAGGATTCATTACATACATTCATTCACACATAGACATGCAACATACACCTAGTGTATGCAAATTCATGCATTTGTGGATGGTGCAGGCATGCATGTCTTATAGTGAACATTTACGATTTAGATTGTGTGGCCACATATATATGTGATCACGGTTTTAAACAAAGCATGTTGGTTGGCGCTTCCGTTTGTGGTATAAATGGTATTCTCGGTAACTATGACCTGGATAAAAGTGGCCAGTGTATTTGGTCGTAGACAAATTACGTCTTAATGTGAGTGCATGCATACTCAAAGGCATGCGATTGAAAAAAACATTCATTTTGTCACAGAAGAAACAGTAAAAAGTAGGTGTGAACAGCCCGCAGTATCTTACATTAGCTACGTAGATTGGGTAGCTCTAATGGATCCCGGAAGGGGGCGGACTCCTGTAGTCAAACACTGGTAAAACAAATACGGCATCTTAGTTATTGCGAGCCCTCCATATGATGGAAAATTATGGCCGGGTGATGCCAGGGACGGCCTAAGTTTAGTTGTTGCAAACTTACTTCATCAAGGTTGACCGCCCGCCGATGGGGGCGTGGCCGCGTGTGAAAATGTAACCACGTAATTACGTGTACGTGAGAGGTGATCCGAGTCACTTAACCACTAGACCGTCACCCTGGTTGTGAGACATATAGTGGAATTGCGAACCGGAAAAGGATATTTGTTCATAGTAAATCTAGCCAATAGACCGTCACACTGGTTGTGCGGCTTTCAATGGTAAACCCTGAAAAGGATATTAATTCATATTCGGCACAAATGCTAGCCCATCACAATGGATGTGAGGCTTTCAATGATGTTGCAAACAGGGGAAGGATATTTATTTCTGTTAGTAACGTCCCCGCCAACTGCCGGGAAGCGTTCAAACACCGCAACTGCAACCGATGCCGTATTTGTTTTACCAGTGTTTGAGTACAGGAGTCCGCCCCCTTCCGGGATCCATTAGAGCTACCCAATCTACGCAGCTAATGTAAGATACTGCGGGCTGTTCACACCTACTTTTTACTGTTTCTTCTGTGACAAAATGAATGTTTTTTTCAATTTCATGCCTTTGAGTACACGTGCACTCACATTAAGACGTAATTCATCTACGACCAAATACACTGGCCACTTTTATCCAGGTCATAGTTACTGAGAATACCATTTATACCACTAATGGAAGCTCCAACCAACATGCTTTGTTTAAAACCGTGATCACATATATATGTTGCCACACAACCTAAATCGTAAATGTTCACTATAAGACATGCATGCCTGTACCATCCACAAATGCATGAATTTGCATACACTAGGTGTATGTCGCATGTCTATGTGTGAATGAATGTATGTAATGAATCCTTCAAACCGCCTCACGGAGTGCACTTGAATACGAAAGTCAGCACCGGCGAAAGGATAACGAAGCTAGACATGAGCAGTCACAATCATGCTTCTTTACATGTTGTGTACATCCTTTTATGTTGTGTTTTGTCTTTCAGGTATTAACCAGCCAGTGGGTCCGTAAGTACGGCTACACCACAGTATGCACAGCACACCTTAGAGTGTGTGCTGCAAACAATTCACATGGCTTCCTTTTTGCCACATCACAGTTCACATTACATGGTCCTGAAGAAAGCCTCATAACAATTTTTTCGGGAGGCTGAAACATGTCGACCAACACATAAAGGGATAACGAAGACCAATTTTTACCTTCATATTATTCCCACACTGTTTTTACTGTGTCCCAGGACCCCAGGAATAAAACAATTTCAGCAGGGGATCCCAGAGACATTTTTAATATCAGCACTCTGAGCACACTTCACACATAATAAAAATCAAAACCCGCTCTTCTGTAACACAGGCGTCGAAGCACAGCTGGGTTGCATTCGGCAGCCCAGCTGGGAACCCAATGATGAAGCATGCCACCAACTAGGTTGGTGGGTGAGGGTTCTTCTTAAAACCCATTGGGTTTTTCTGTATTCCAGCACTCAGAATTGAGTCGTCCTGGCACGAGGATTCATTATTTGGTTCGTCCACGTTGTTCTAGAGGATTCGGATCTTATTCCTATTAAAGGAACGGTGGAAAGTTGGAGGCAGCAACACATGGGAAATCTGAAGTTAAGCAAATGGTACAACAGTGTATGTTTTGTACAGTATGTACTGTTCAGAAAATCTTTTATTTTAAAAAGAAATTACTTCAGGCTTTTGTGCCTGCATGTAGTGCACATAGTTTCTAGCACAGAGCAAACAACTGTATAACTGTGTTACTTTAAAACATTGGGACTGGAGCTTACTTCATGAAAATATATGTTTTAGCACTCTGTTGGAATCTAATACATTTTGGAATGAAATTCAGAAGGCTAAGAAACATTAAACAATGTGGGGGCTTTATTCTATTTGCTGGTCGTTTTCTCCAAAGCATATGGTGCACTCAGCCAATCTGTGCTATGTTTTCTGGACAACCACTAAAATGTTGCTGCAGACCTTTTGCACGTTAGACATGCCCAGCCTCAATGTATTAAGGGTCTTCATGAAATAAGATCTGCCTAGGATGTTTGACTACTTTGAGGTCTGTTTGCTGGCTCTGGTAAACTTTGAGTGCAACATAATGGTCTGAATAGGTATACTTTGAGCCACAAAAAGTAAACAAAACTCATCTGGCCAAAGACCCCTGTGCAAAGGTTTGATTATACTAATATCACAGAGGCGGCATAAGTAGCATGACACGCCTTTTAACCATCCTGATATTGTAGGTAGTGACATTACATTGTGGCATGTCAGGGGTCGATCCTGACCACACCTGGGGGAATTCCCTTGGACCTACGGCAGCCATAGGTATACTAATTTACTGTGTAGAGAAAACAGACATGTGATGTCCCACCAACCTCTACTGAACTTACTCAGAAGGTTCTCACTTGGAACACAACAGTAATACAATACCTTACAGACACAGATTTGTAAATCTGATTCTTAACTCTTTGCGCCAATGGAGGACACACAAGAAATCTGGATTATTTTATGAGGTTTTAGTTGAAGCAAAGCCTGTGAAGCATATTTCAAAAGAACAGTGGCAGTATAAATGAACACAAAATAAATATTCTGAAAATAGACAACTTACTACATTTTACGAGTTGCCCTCTTAGTAGTGCTCGCAAATAATTATCACTGAAAGGGGTGCACAATATTTGTTGTATACCTGAAGGCTGATGGCCAATAGCTTGAAACCATCTCCAAGGCCAGTTTATATTTCTGCGAAGCCAGTGTGTTCTTGGTTTTTAGCCTTCATAGAAAATCAGCAAGTTCCCCAAAAGTCAAAATACTGACGAAAACCACAACTTTTATACGCATTCCTAAACTATCCTGAAAAAATTTCCTAGTCATGTATTATGTAACGTAAAAGAAAATTTATGAGAATTACAATTGCCATTTAACACAAACAATTCCGCTATGCTAATATTAAAACATTACCCATCGCATGAGTATATGAATAGGGAGGCTAAAGAAACACTCTCAAAACCCAGACTGTATATAACAAGCAATGTTATATAAAAATAATAATACATTTAGAAAAATAAATAACAATTAGAACCGAGAAACCAGATATGAGGCCCTTAAGGAATGATGGTCAGATGCACAATGTGATGGGTACAATCAGTACATAATGCTTGACAACATGACAGTTGGTGATGCTGATTGACATTGTTCAAACAATTTTTAAATACACTCAAGGATGAACAATTTTACTATCCATGAACGAGCATAAAGAAACATTTTTAAAAATCGGTAGGCTGATTGTTTTAATAGTAGAGGTTGCAATTAAGCTCTGCTCAGTATATAGCAAAATAGAGGTAACAGTTGCTAAGGTTAGCTGTCCCAAACAATGCGCCTGTTCTCGTTTGGATTTTAGAGATAATGTATTCTATAATTCGTGTAGTTGATTTTTTTCTCAGGGGAAAGGGCATTGTAACCTAGGTGGAGCGAAAGATAAGAAAGCCTGCAAACAGAGCCCTTCTCGGTAAGATTCTTAACGCCATAGCACATAAAGTAAGCACAGCAGTGTTAATTTAAGAATGGACGCTGCCAACATTTTGGACTGAGCAGTGTCTTAAATACCGGAAGAGCTGGAGCAGTGGTAAATGGTTGCTTAGCACAGAAACTTTAAAGGCATGCGCCTCTTTTGACTAGAAATGTAGCTGCATATATTGACATAATTAAAGTCAACAACAGATTGTATCACAGTAACATACACAAAGGACCGTAGCAACACAGTTAATAAATAACAGGACGCACCTCAACAAAATAGTCAAACACAACACAATAACCAAACAACGTAACATTACATGACTGCAGCAAAAAAACAGTGCATCACAAAAACAAAAGAACACACCACCACAACAAAACATTATTTTCACACATTACCACCTGCAAAAACCTGCTCTCATAATATGATGGTTAAAGGTGTTTGCACAAGCACTGCCTCAATTTACCTTCAGATACATGAAGTAGCGCCTGTCAAAAATGTTCTGTGATCTAAATCTTAATATTTGAATGTCTATAGCATAGTAAACCTTGATAAAAAGGCCAAAAGCCAGTTGCAGGTATCCATTTCTGAATATCCACCCAACCTCGATGTTGAGATTCTCTTTCTTTCTTGGTGTAGTTTTGTTTTGGTGTAATGTGGTGCGAGGTGTTTATCACGGCATGATGTGTTGTGATTGTGATCTTGAGTTGTGGGAGTGGAGAGAGAAGTGGTGTGTCATGGGAGTTTGTTTTGATGAGGTCGGGGTGGTAAGGTGTGTTGGATGGTGTGTGAAATTGTGATATGTTATGGAGTGATGTGTGTTGTAGCACCAGATAGTGTAGAATGATGTGTCTACTTGTTTGTTGCTGTATTTGCATTTTCTTATCTCTTCTCATGTCCTTTACCTTGTAAGTTCAGGTTTCCCCAATATCTTATCTGTCCAGGCTGGCAACTGTCTTTCCACATCTACACATCACCTCACTGTGTATAATATATGTTGTCTGAGTTCCTGTCTGAAACCCCTAATGCTAGGGGGCGGGAATGCTCAATATATTGCCACTGGTAATGGTTAGCATTGGCAGTACTTCATTTGTACCGATGGTTGCAGGTGGGGCCCACCATCACTAATTTTTGGGGAGCAGCACTTATTCTTCCTCATCCGACTTTCACCAGAGCAAGAGAGTGAAAAACGCACAAGTGGGAAAGAAGGACGAAGAGAAAGCCAAAAAAACAAGCATTGGAAATGCAATAGGTCTTGCATTTATTGAAGTTGGAGCTATTGACATTATAAATACCAATGTTTTTTTACCAATGCTATAGATATGCCCTCCCCACCTTAATAAAATGAACTATGTGATTTTCTTTTAATGTAGTAAACCTGCAATGGTGCTGTGGCGCTGTGAGGGAAAATGGCAGCTCCGACTCCACGTTAAAACAAGCAGTGTTGTGAGGGTGCAGTACCACAGGCTGTCACTAGCATTCCCTTGGGACCTCTTTTGGCCACATATGGTACTACACCCTGCAACATGACTAGGCAAAGGATATGGCACAGCAATGAGAGCTGCCGACTGGTGAGCAGGGACCCCAGTTCGCGTCGGCTGTCAGGCTCAACATCCTGTGATAATGGGCTGATTATTTAATTTCCCCAAGCCCATGGCTTGGTGCACTATATAAATAAAAGCGCTTGTAAAGTAACAAAAAACGAGCAAAACAGCAGTGGCCTCGAGGGGTGGTGGGGGCCTGCGAGCAGCGTTGTGGGAGGGGTGAGGGGAAGGCATGGAGAGATTAAGGCATATGAAGCAACCGAAGCAGTGTTGGGGGAGGCACGGGAGATAAGGGGAGGGCAAGCAAATGATGCGACAGAAGTTTCACTGCACAAGTTAACAAAACAGTTAACGAGCAAAGAGGTAGGCCAACTAAAAACAGAGTTCTAAGTATAAATAACCTGAACGGCAAGCACACATGTAAGAGGGGCATTTCTCATGAGGGGATACAAAATTCCAAAAAGGAGGTACTACCAAGTGTATTCACCAATGAAAAGCCAGCATTTCTAAAGCCCATATCCTAGATACAGCATGTCTCGAGGAGACAGGGCAAGCGCTGCCTAGGCAAGACCTAAAACGACTGAGCCCTGCCTTGAGCAGCACAGGTCATATAGATTTATGGCGAAAACCAAAGTAGAACTTGCTTCAAAGCATCTCTGTGCTGCCTCAAATGTCACAAAGCTGGAAACTCCTTTTTGCGGAGGTGGTGCACCTAGGTAAAAATCTGTACCAGAAGTGCAACCTCCTACAAAGAATACCTTGCATACCAACACTGCAGAATCAAAGAAGAACGACAGATTTAACACAGATAATGACAGATTTAAAGATGTCAGTCAAAGTAGAATCAACCTACCAACTGAAAAAGACATTTGGCGGAAGTTTCTTCTGAACGTACCTCCAGGGTGCGGAAAACCAGAGAGACAAGTATTCGATGGGCGATTGTTGCTCTGCTGGCGAAAGGTAATTTAGTGACAAGGGCAATGAACTGTTTTGTCTTTCGACCAGAATGGGAAAATGTGTGTACCTACCTCTGAGAAAGAGTAAACACTTGCTCACTTGCTCCACTCTAGTCAAAGCAATCTTTTAAGACTAATGGTCAGGAATGCAGAATGGCACGAAGAGTCATTAGGCAAGAATCTGACCTCCTTTCTGAATTGTATACAATTACGTACGTCTCCTGGCTGGCGGCCGCCAGTTCTGCGGCAAGTGTTTCGTGTTACAGTATCGGTGCAAATAGGACCAACGCGTGCACAATGACAATAAACATGTCCCTTTGTAGCACTTGCCTGCCGTTAAAAAAAAAAAAAAGCATAACTTTGGTAATACCCCAACGAGCTACTTCCGTGAAAACATTACGCACATGCCCTTCAGTCTAAATCTATGAATAACAAAATGTGAAAAAGAAGTAGAAAATAATGTTAAAACTGCGGAAACGGAGCAACATCTTTTAACAGTGACCGGGACGGGAAACGCTCCATTTTTGTGGTAACGCATATAGTGAGTGTTGGGCCATTATGTCTTCAGCAGCCAGACTTGCGTGCACAGAAACGAGAGAAAAGTGCCCTAGCTGTTTGAACGGCTGGGGCCTACAAAGAAACCAATGCACGTGACCGCCACCTGTCTATCACACCCTTCAGTTTTCCATAGGAATAGCTGCATGAAATAAGTTTAATAACCATAGCGGATCCTCTGAACGTACGTGAATTTTGCTAACTAGAAGGGCTCAGTAAACTACACACAGAAGGTTACTAGAGACAAAACGTTTTCACTACTCATACCTGCTCTGCTAACGAACGCCACAATTTCTTCGCAGCTGAGAAATAGGCAACCTTGAATGAGCTCAGTCCAGGGAGCGGGCAGTTAACTACTTTTGTGAGGTAAACTACTCACTTCGGCGTGCATTGAGTTGCAAGGCAGTAGCACGGTATTCACCGCAGTAGGAACCAGCAACACTGAATGACCAGTTATTAGTATTATTGGCAGTGAGAAAGTAGCATACCTGGTGGGGTTTCCCCGTGACCCGCTGCATCATTCCTTCTAAAGCCAGCTAATAAAACCAGGGGTTGGACATCTCTCACTATGTACTTACAGTGCTGCGCTGCGGACCTCCGGGAGGTCCCTGAATCACTGCAGTTCTCTTGGCTGCCCTGGGAGCCGACTGCATTCCTCACTGCTCCGCTGGGCACCAGCAACCCTGCCCGCCGCTCCACGGCACCACGTTTTCCATTCCCTACGCTGCGGCCGCAGTCAATCCCAAAAACGAGGGGCTCAAATAACCAGTGGTGCGCGCGCACCACAGAGGAGCGGGGGGGAAAGGGAGCGCGGCAGCGAGGCGAACGCGCGCTGCTGCGCGTGCTAGCCACCGATGGGAATGGGCGGAGCAAAGGCGGGACATGCGCCTGCCTTTGCCCAATTGCGTGCATTACTTAAAAAAAAAAAAACATGCTGAAGCCAATGGCAGCCGGTGAAAGCAAAACCACACGCACGAGCGTGTGGTCTGCTCCACGGTCCACGGCACCACGTTTTCCATTCCCTACGCTGCGGCCGCAGTCAATCCCAAAAACGAGGGGCTCAAATAACCAGTGGTGCGCGCGCACCACAGAGGAGCGGGGGGGAAAGGGAGCGCGGCAGCGAGGCGAACGCGCGCTGCGGCGCGTGCTAGCCACCGATGGGAATGGGCGGAGCAAAGGCGGGACATGCGCCTGCCTTTGCCCAATTGCGTGCATTACTTAAAAAAAAAAAAAAACATGCTGAAGCCAATGGCAGCCGGTGAAAGCAAAACCACACGCACGAGCGTGTGGTCTGCTTTCAAAAGCCCATACAAGAGTTCTCGGGCTGCGCGAGCAGTGCCTCGCACTGCAACGCTAGGCCCGAGACCTAAAAACAGTAACAGGGATGAAAAAGAACCATGCAAGTGAGGAAAAGTGCCAGAAAGTGTCTGGTGGGAGATGAAGGAAGCAAGAGGTGGAGTCAAGACTATGCAACCTTGGTATTTGAAACTCTGATATTCGTAGTCCCGGCTGGTGGCTACTGAACAAAACTTTAAGCCTCAGTACATATTGTTTTAAAATTAAGCACTGGGCATTGGTGATTAAAGATGTGTTCTGGTTCGTGCACTGGATACATAGAGTGTAGAAAGCAGTGAGTGTGATTTACTTTTCCAGTGGGGGTGCCCAGTATTGTGCCCTTTTGATTAACATTTAGTTCTGTCTCTTGGTTTCTTAGTGCTTTCACCTCTCAGACGCCTCCTCCCTTTTCCAGGGAGAGGTGGAGAGTCATAGATCGCTTAGGAAATAGGGAGGAGTGTGGAGGGCTGTCTCTAGGTTCTCTAAGGGTCTAAAAGAGTTACTGAGCAACTGCTGCCCTTAGCTTTTTCTGGCCCATAAATAGGGTGCTCTGAGTGCTTGCTTAAAAAGAGCCACCATCACATGATACTATTGACCAGCTAGGAGTCTTAGTCTGACATGGGGGATTGTGAGGAGAACAGAAGAAGGAGCTACTGGAGGCAGGTGTCTAGGGCCGAGGGGCCTGTGTAGGGTCAGACATTAGGGGAAACGGTAGAAAAGAAAGCCAACGTTTTTTAGTAGGAAGAGAGCGAATGGGGAGAATATGATGATAATAGACAATAGGAAGAATAATATTGGTAAGGTTTGGTGAGAGAAGTGAAGGAAAGAAGGTGCGATGGACCTGCAGGTAAAGTTAATATGTGAAGAGGTCATGGGAGGTAGATGGTAAGAGAAGTGTTTGGGATGGATGTGGGCTGGTGTGAGTGAGGTGAAAGTGGTGAAGGAAGGTAAGCAGAAGGTAGTGACGTAGAAATTAATTTGTGATGTAGGATAATGGTGAATCTCGTAGAGACTTCTAGTCACAGATTCCTTACCTTAGAAAATTCTCCAAGCATCAGACTGGATCTGGAAAGTTTTCCTAAGCAGTACCCCTGCGCGCCGGTAGGTGGTGGTGTTGTCGTTCACGCCAGAAGTGACATGTGTGGTGCGTATGTAGACTACACCCCAGCGCACTGACGTCAGTTCTTTCCGCACCAGTTTTCGCAGATCCAGAGAAGAGTTGCCCCCTGCCACTTTTTGACTCGCCTTTATTTGACCTTTTTCTTGAAGATTTTTGGGACATTGTCCCCTGGTGTGGCAGGGATGTCCGTTGGTTTTAAGCCCTATGGCACCTGTCACAAGCAAATGTCAGTGACAGACCCACACCTCATTTGCCTCTGGGCCAGGAGCGAGACCACAACACCAAGACCTGCGTCGATTATTGCGCCATGCACCACAAGGGCTCGAGGGAGCAGTACCTCAAGCTCTGTGCCGTGACAGTCTCGATCCCGGTCAAGAGGAAGATCCCAGGATCAGTCGTGGAGCTACTCCAAAAGCTCATCATCACACCCGAGGTTGTCTGGGCAAGTCCCACAAAGGCAAAACAAACAAGAAGTCAAAGAGGTCTTTGACTTCGCCCCATCTGTCTAGTCATCCGACGAGATGAGAGAGTGTCAGCGTTCGAGACCTGGCTCTGTGGTTGAGCCTGTGCCTGTGCCGTCTCCATGCCTTTCTGAGTTTCCAGGAGCCTTAGCAACACCCGCCCAACTCTGCGAATTTCATGGGGCCATGCACCTCATATTTGGATGGCCTGTCTCTGCTGGAGCATCTTCGAGCCCTGTGGGCTCGGGAGGAGCCCCAACTTGTCCTCCGCTGGCGGATTTGCCCCCGGGTCAGTTGGACCCCTTGGATCCATGGACGGATCCGGACTGGTGCCAGTTGAGCCACCTCGACCTTTCCCGACCCATTGCGGGCGTTCCCGGTGCCCTCCGATGGCGCCGTCCCCATACTCATCCCCGACAAGGAGCCAGATGGGCGTCATTCAACGCTGACTGTGGCACCGACTGGAGGCATTCCATCCTGGCTGGAGCCTGTGCCCTATTCCTATGGGCTAGGACTTGGGGATGACTGGGAGGGGCCACTAAACCTTGGTGAATACCAGCCCCTAGATATCCCCTAGGACACCTGGTGTTGGGATTTAGAGATGCCCGTAGACTAGACACCTTCCCATATACTGGCATGGTCTCTCCTAATGTGGCTATGGAGGCGGGAGCCTCATTTGCTATGGTGGTGAGGACGGTGGCCGAGGTCTTGGACCTTCAGCTGCTCTCCGTGGACGAACGTCTTGATGGTCGTGCTTTAGCCGGGAGTCACCCTTTTTGAAACGCTTCTCCCGTTTAGTGAAGCCCTCACAGACGTCCTACTCGGGGTCTAGTCCAAGCCCTGCTCAGGGACTCCTGTGAATAGGATAATTGGCCATTGCCCCGCCTCAGGGGAACCCTAACTTCCTCACTAAGCACCCCACCCCATAGAGCTTGGTGGTCCAAGCCTCCACTTTCAGAGTAAATCCTGGCGCATTTCCTACGACTCTGCCGGACAGGGAATCCAAGAGGCTGGATACCTTGGGAAAGAAGATATTTACTTCTGCCAGCTGGCACCGTGGTCGGTGAACACCACGTGCCTTTTGGGCCGATACTCCCATTCACTCTGGGATTCGTTTGCACAGGTGCTGCCTATGGTCTCAGAGGAGACCTGAGCTATACTCTTTCAAGCTATTGCTGACGGGAAGGATGCAGCAAAGTTTGCCATACGCTGTGGGCTGGATATGACCGACACACTAAACAAAGAGGTTTCATCATCGGTGGCCCTACGGCACCATGCCTAGTTGAGAACCACTGGCTTTTCAGGGGATGTCCAGGCCTTGCTCATGGACATGCCTTTTGTTTGGCTCCCGTCTCTTTGGAAACAAGGCAGACTCGGCGCTAGAGCACTTCAAGGACAGCATAGCTACAACCAGGTTCTTGGGCCTTTACATGGCCCCTCACCAACCCAGTCCGCCTTTCACGGCCACGGACGGGGGTTCCGGCCACATCTCTTCCCACCCAGCCACCACGGCATGCAAGCTTCCCACCCCCTGCGTCGCTGAGGATGCGGTACCCACAGACCTCGTGGGTCAGGTAGCCAGAGGTTGAGCCAGTCCACCACCCCCCAGCAGCCCCAGCCTCCAAGCCCCTTTAGTTTGCCCTCCGACCATCATCGGCATCCAGTGATTGCAGGATACGCCATCACCTGCACACTGGAGGTCAATAACATCTGACCGCTGGGTTCTCCAGATTGTCTGAAGGGGCAACTCTCTCCCCTTCATGACTACCCCTCCACCCATGCCACCCACTTGCGACAGGCTGACGGAGCACCATATCTCATTGATCCACCAGAAAGTGGGAGCTCTCTTGGCCAAGGGACCCATAGAGGGGGTGCTGGCATCAGAAGTAGGTAGTGGATGTTATTACCTCTACTCTATCTTGAGCCCCACACTCTTCAACCTGTACGTGGCACCCCTAGCCAGTGTGATTAAGTCACACAGCTTTGGCACAGTATCATACGCTGACGATACTTAGCTGCTAATCACGTTAGGACCAGACCCGACCGATACCAAACTTCGATTCAGGAAGTGTATGTCTGATATACACATCTGGATGCATAACAATCATTTGCAACTTAATGCCAGTAAGACTGAAATCATCCTCTTCGGCAAAGCACAAACCTTGTGGTCGTGTGACTGGTGGCCTCCCAATCTCGGCACATGTCCTTCACCCAAGTCGGTAGTTCGTAACTTAGGAGTGCTGATTGACAATCGCCTCTCCATGACTGATCATGTCAATCATGTGGCCAGCATCTGTTACGGATTAATGCGCAGCCTTCATAAGATCTTCAAATGGGTTTCATTGTCATCCCGAATGCCGCTGTTTCAAGGATTAATTATCAGTCGGTTAGACTATGGAAACGCCCTAATGGCCTCCATCAACGTAGAGCTCCTTACCAAATTACAGGTCCTTCAAAACACGGCTGCCAGACTGGTATTAAATCTACCGTCCTGATCTCCCTCGATACCAAGTCTGAGAGCTCTCCACTGGCTACCCATCAGAAAACGCATAACATTTAAGATTAATTGTCTGGTCCACAAAACCATCTGTGGACATGGCCCACATTGTCTTGCAAATAAACTGATCAGGTACAACCCCTCCAGAACTCTCAGATCCGCTAACAAACATCTTCTTATCCCATTCAAGATCCGCACCACCAGAAATGGCGGGAGATCTTTTTCACATCTTGCCCGCACCCTATGGAACTCACTCCTTCTGCATCTACGTATGGAGACCGACCATAGAAAACTTCGTAAAACTCTCAAAACCTGGCTGTTCTGAGTTCTCTTCTTTCTGCCTGCTATCTTTCTTTCTCCTCCATTGTTTTCTCTGGATAGGCTAGCGATTTGAGACCTTCGGGTGAAATGTGCGCTTAACAAAACTTCATAACATAACATAACACATAACATAACTTACTGGTGCCCAGTACCCCTTTTCTCAAGTTCTTTTGTTTATTCTTACCCTGGCCAAGCAGCGCTCTGCATTGATCACGTTGAAGGGTTATTTATCTGCCATCTCCACCTTCGTGCGGCTGCCAGATCAGCCTTCTCTCTTTAAGTCCCCTGTTGTAAATAGGTTCCTTAAAGGTTTGCAACACTTATTTTGTCCAGCTCCCTTCGTTATGCCTCAGTGGGTCCTTAACTTGGTTTTTACCTTTCTAATGTGTGCTCCCTTTAAGCCGCTTCATACCTGCCCTCTTAGGCTTCTCACCATCAAGCAGGCCTTTTTGGTAGCAGTTGCATTTGCCCAGAGGGTCAATGAAATGCAGGCGCTGTCATCCCAGCTTCCATATGTCCCTTTCTTCCCAGACAAACTGGTCCTTTGGAACCGAACATCCTTCTTGCCGAAGGTAGTTACCCCGTTCCACGTAAGCCAGTCCATAACTTTGCCTACCTTTCATGCTTTGCTTCATCCCTCTAAGGAACAGGAGAGACTCCACTGGCTGGACCAAAAAAGAGCGCTGTCGTTCTACCTTGACCACACAAAACCGTTCCGGATGGATGATCAGCTCTTCGTGGGATATGTCGTAGCCAAAAAAAGGGAAGGCCGTGCGGAAACGAACCATGTCGCAATGGATTGTACTCTGCATTAAGATCCACTACGTTTTGGGCAAGAACTGACCCCCAGAGGGTTTGCATGCAAAGGCTGCGACCTCTGCGTTAGCACACGGAGTTCTGGTCCTGGACATCTGCCAGACAGCAACGTGGGCCTCACTGCATACGTTCACAAAGCACTACTGCCTGGACAGTCAGGTCCGTCAGAATGGGCACATTGCCCGGTCGGTCCTGCTGGACTTCCTAGTCTAAACCAAGTTTGCAACCCATCTCTGGAGAGGTATTGCGTGGGTATCTATTTTTAGGAAAGAATCTGCGGCTAGAAGTATCTATCAGATGAACAAGTTACTTAAGTTCGGTATCGCCTTATTGGTAGACTTGATCTAGCCGAAGATACCATACCGACCCACCCATCCTCCCCACTCTGAAAACGGATTTATGGGTACAGGGCTACTCCCTTTTCAGGGACCTAGTTCCACACACCAGTGGTCCGCTTTCTTTGTGGCTCCGAGCTCCTGGAGTGGAAAGTTGCGAAAAAACCTGATGTCAGCACGCTGGGGTGGCACCTATACAGGCAACACATGCATCACTTCCGGCGCGGACGACGCCTGCAACGCACGAGGAGCTGAACAACACCATCTACCATCACGCAGGGATACTGCTCACAAAAAAAATCTGGATCCTGTCTGACGCCTGGCGAATATTCCAAGGTAAAGAATCAAGAATCTGCAGCTAGATAGAGTTTCTACCAGATAAAGAGTTACCAAAGGTATGTAACTTGTTGCAAAGTGAGGGAAAAAGAGGCAGGCGATAGTGCGTGAAATAAGGGAGAGGAGGTATTTTTAGGGGCAAACGATAGGAAAGGGAGGTGGTTGTGGTGGAATTGAGATGGGAGATGAGAATGGCATGGTAATGTACAAGGCTACAAGGGATGTAACAGCGTGTGTTTAAGGAGGAGGGAGTAAGATGAAATAGAGCTGATGGAAGGTGAACAGGTGAGGTAGGCCAGGACTGGTAGAATGTATTTGGAGATCACATTTACAAAGAATTTGGACACCTTTTACTATGTTTCATAGAAGGCATGCCCCGGGGTGCGGGCACATCCTGCTCCATCACTAATCACAACAGCTAGAATGAATGCAGGCTCTAGTGAACTGTCTGATTAAGTGGGAATGTGAGGAGGTGGGTGGGAAGAGCACTATAAATATAGGAATGTTCTGATTGAGGTTAACCCATTTATGCTTGCTGTATTATTCTGATGCTGACTACCACTTTCCTTGTCGCTTATCGCTCTAAATGATGCTGATATAATGAATGTTCTTCATTGGTATCCCCATAAATGTAAATAACAGTGTTTAAACAAGTAAATGTGCCAGAGCAATTCACAAGGTTCTTCCGCAGAAACGAAGAAAGAGAGAGATGGCTCATTCAGAACAATATGCATCCATAACTCTGCTGTGATCAGAAGTACAGCATAATGATAATGGTGCCGTATTTGGACCATGCAACAATGATTAAGCTGACCTATACATCGTCCATACATATGTTGAGCCTGTAAACATTCAAATATTTGACATACATAGAGCACTCATAGGTTCAGAGCCTGGGATAATCAGAAAGGTAATGTAATCAGAGCCTTGCTAGAATCCAAAGCATGACAGCTAATGAGCCTGGCATTCTCAAGTCTAGCATAATCAGAGGCGCTATTACCAGAGCTCTGATATAATGAGAATGCTGCCACTGCATGGCACCAAATGAAACAAGTGGATTTTTTTGCCAGAGAAGTAGATTTCTGAAGCATCTCATCTCTTGGACAAGTAGATATTGTTTAGAATTCCACACCTCTGGCTTTTAATAACCTTAACAATTCAGAGGATCAGAGTGTACTGGGAATCCATCAGTTAACCAACGTCATAAATCTTCAATTGAGTAACAATGTCTCTACTTTCTAAACAAACAAGGAAGGCAGTTGGGAGCATAATCCTAAACTATCCTGTTTTTTTTGGGCACTCAATATTACTTCTGTCTTGGCATCCATGAGCTGGAACCCGCTGAAGTCCTGTCATTTGAGCAATTTCGCCATAGAGCGCTTCTACCTCAGATTATATTGAAGCTGCTCATCTTCTAGAGAACACACCAAATCAAATTCAAGAACATAGCAAATCACACTTAACATTAATGTAAAAAAACATATAACAAATGCTATAGGGGAAAAGATGTGAGCCCTCTGGCACCACAGGAATAATCGAGACTCCACAGGTAGTAACAGGTCCAATCTTGCCTGATACTTCCTGAAATTTAGGAAAGATGAGAATCAGCCCTCTGTCTCCATACGTTACTGCAGTGTGGGATCATCCAAAGTAGCAATCACAGTGGATAGATTCAGCAGGATCAATATTCCTACTCCATCTAACTGACAGTCTGCAATGATTATCCCACACTGCCACTAGCACTGTCTCCTTCCCATGTTTTCTACTTAATCTCCATGGAATGGATACTGGGCTGTCATCTGAATCAAAAACATTCCATTTCCGTGTATTTCTATAGCATCCCTAGATTATTAAATGTGGATAATTGCTCAATAGCATAGTGTTACGGTTAAATGAAAGATACGAAGTCCGGTGATGTAGTTCAGGATCACAGCTTTATTCTTCAGATAGGATCCATATTAAGTCTCATGCTAGGCCTCATACAATGCCCCACCAGGAGCAGCCTCCTTGCCGCTCAGCCCTTCCACACCAACTGATTCCTTCTTACACTCAAACACTCTCAACATTCTGATGACATCACATAGACTGAGCAGCAAGGCATAAGGGCAACAACAGAGAGGATGCATCATTCACTTACTAGATTACAACACATCCCCCCTCATCAAAATTGTAAAAATACAAGCATGCGAGATCATAGCACATACATGCAATATGACTGACAATAAATAAATGTGCGGAGGTGGACATACACACATACAAAAGTCAACGAGCTTCAAAAATAACAACGCTACAAGAATAACATCAATCTTCAAGAGCATCGTCAAACACCCCATCCCATCTTGAAAAGATGAGAGAAACACAAAAGTGTTGTGTTCTTCAAATCGCACGCCCAACACTCGAAGGCGTACACTCTAAGAGTAATTATGCAACCCCTAAACACAGGGCGATACACATACCACAACCAAAACAAGGGTAAATCCAGAGAAGCTAAAGAGAAAGTAGTCTTCTCATGTACGCACCCGTAACGCACAGTCCAAACACCTCTCACGAGGCAACAACCACTCACAGGGTACATCCAATACAAGTAAGACAGAGAAGCTACACAAAGGTAGATCTCTCACGTGCGCGCCCGTAACGCACAGTCCAATACCTCACACGAGGTAACAACCAATTCAGAGGGTAAAACCAAAACAGGCAAGTCAGAGAAGCTTCAAAAGAAGAAGTCTTCTCATGCGCACCGTAACGCACAGTCTAACACCTCACACGAGGTAACAACCAATTCAGAGGGTAAAACCAAAACAAGCAAGTCAGAGAAGCTTCAGTTTCAGAACATGACATGACCAGGGACACTACACTCTCTCTCCCTCTATTCATACAGATACAAAACAAGGACACTACACTCTCTCCCCACTCTCATACAAATACAGGATCAGGTACCAGTGAATGGTACAATCATCACATAAGAAACACACATGAAATTGAACCTTAAGGAATGACACAATAAAAGCATCTGAGCACAAACAACATTATGAAAAATGAACTGTCCCAAGAAAACAATAAGCTAAAATAAAGAAGGTAGTCACCGTTGTCAGTAAACAGCTAAAGTCTGGAACATGTGAGCCACAACCAGGAAAAACAGTACCTAGTAGGAGGATCAAGCAACAACAACAACAGTTCAGCAGAAAATCGTGACTGTCAGAGCGTCTTCAATTTCTTCTTTTGAATTAACTGGATCACCAAATGTCTACGAGGTAAGGAGGCGGTCAGCGGACATCAGAAAACGCCTCAAGATGTGAACCGGAATACAACTGGAATACAGAGATCCTCGAATTGCTTGGTTGGCAAAAACATGGTTGGCAAAACGGGAGCGTGCATCAGGCAATAGCCAAAGGAAAAGATGGATGCCAGCCACAAGATGGCGGCACGTTTTCAGCGTTGTGCCGGGTGGCTCACGGCACGCTGAAGCAGCTGGGCGTCTCTCAACAGGAGCAAAAGAAAAGGAGAAAGAACGTAATGGGGCACACATCGCGCGACAACCTGAGGTAAGTGGCACGCGCTAGATGTGTAATTCAAACTGCAATGCGGCGGTTTATATTTCAATGGCGCAGCAACAAAGTCTTGACAGGAAAGCGCCAAACACAATGGAAGTAGTGCCACAGCAAAACCCTAGATGATCAGAGCAGTGCCGATGCCGCACAGTACAAAACGCTGCAGAAGAGTGCTCAAAGGGCACAAGACTGGGAACACGACAAAACTACTCTGAGACTGTCCCAAGGAGCAGGAGGGCAGACTTCCTCCAAGACAGGCAGGCAGTGGACAGTAGACAGGCAGGTAGGAACTGGCACCTTAGATCACTGGTAAAACGTTCCCAAAATCCAACAGGCAGCAGGAACCAACCCAAATCCAAATGTACAGTACTCACTAGTACACGCAAATAATGTCCAGGTCACAGATGATGTTCTCTGTCAACATGTTACAGGACAGGAACAGTTCAGCAAAGACAGGCAAAACAAAGATAATGAAGGAAAGTCTAAGACAAACTGGCACTTACTGGTTGGGGCGACCGATGAAATGGTCACTGGTGGGGCATTAGGGGTGCCAGATTTGTTCAAATCCACAGGTTGTAGTTTCTTCAGTTTTAAAAGTCCAATCTCCATTGAAGTAGCACGCAGGTTCTTTAAAATCGTCGCCAGTGTTACGGTTAAATGAAAGATACGTAGTCCGGTGATGTAGTTCAGGATCACAGCTTTATTCTTCAGATAGGATCCATATTAAGTCTCATGCTAGGCCTCATACAATGCCCCACCAGGAGCAGCCTCCTTGCCGCTCAGCCCTTCCACACCAACTGATTCCTTCTTACACTCAAACACTCTCAACATTCTGATGACATCATATAGACTGAGCAGCAAGGCATAAGGGCAACAACAGAGAGGATGCATCATTCACTTACTAGATTACAACACATAGGTTCCAACAATTGTTTCATTTTAGTAAGAGAATAACTGCATTTCTTTTGAGACATTCTAGAATTGTCTTCTCACTGAAGGATCGATTTACAATTGTAGCAGAGATGTTAGAGAAAAATGGGGTGCCATTTAACTGACTATGCTGAAGCTGGGCCGCAAGCAAAATCAGTTGCATTTAAGTTTATTTTTTTTTAAAAAAATTTACGTGGCAGCAGAAAAATATATTACATACATATCATATTGCATTTTTGCTTTTTGAAATAAAAAAAAAGACAGAGCACACAAAAGAAAAGAGAGAGAAAAAAAAAAGCCAAAGGTACAGTACCCTTTTAAAATTCGTTCCAAATTCCTTTCCCCAAATTAATTTTACCCTTTCTATATAGAGGATGAGTACTTCTCATCATTGGCAGTCGCCCCCCTAGGCTTTCATTTTAAAACCAAAATTCACGAAGAAGATTCCCTAATCCAATAAATAACAGCAATTATTTCTAAAGTGCATTTGTGATTAGTTGTTGACAATAAAGTGCGTCCCAATACTTTAATCTAGCTATCCTAAAACTAACATAGTCTACTTTATACTAAGTTTAGGAGCTCTTGCTAATAAAATGGTTGCACAGTTATCTATTGATGTTAAGGAGCTTCTCCAAGACTTGAACTAAACCGCTCGGCGCAGCTATTCTAGTAGTGGATCGTTAAATTATATATTTATCTAATTCCTGCTCTAGCTCATATCTGATTTATTTTATTTTGGGAGATAAACCATTTGCTATCACTTTCTGATGTTCAATTCCAGCTCTTCTATATTTTATTTATTTTTTCAAAGAGCCTACCCTTTTTGCATACACAGTTTCTCGAGTAAAAACTCTTCGCATTTTAATAAGCCATTGAGAAACTGTCGGACTCGCCTCTGATTTCCAGTTTGCCAGAATTAATGATCTTGCCACTAAGGTGGCAATAAAAATCCATTGGCGCTGACCTATGGTTAATTCTTCCTCTAGTTCTACCATACCGAAAAGGGCCGCCGGGGCTTCTGAAGAGAAGTTAATTGATAGCTTTTTACTAATTTCTGAAAAAATATTTTGCCAGAAATCCATTAAATGGCTGCATGTAAAAACATTATGTAGCCAATCTCCAATTGGTTGTCTGCATCTAAAGCATTTGGGGTCGACGCCGGGATACATTTTGTGAAGTTTGGCGAGGGTATAGTATATTATCCATTTGCTAAATAGAGCCATCCTTCTTAGATTAGTTGCTCTTACTGCCTTACAGCTCCATTTATTATATTCCTGCCACACTCTGTTGCTAAAGTGACAGCCCGTGGACCTTGAATTCTTTCTAGGTGATGTGGGATCTCTTGCTTATTAGCTGTAAGTTTAAGTAGTCGGGGGCGGACCTAGCCAAGCCCGGAGATGGCCGCGCTGTAAGCGAGCTCCTCTGGTCATATCTCTATCCTGCAACTATCCTGATGACACAACGCATTACTTGCCAAAACGAGAGCGGCGCTAAACATTAGAAGGCGGTGGCAGCTTCCCTACCTATTTTCGTCCTCGAACTCAGCCGTGGTATCCTGCTGGGCCGCGGAGACGTGGGAGCCGGAGCGAGGCCTCGGCCTCGGCGGTGCGAGTGATCGGCGTCGGATCTACGCGAGGCCCGGTGACGGGGTCGCGCGGCTGCCACGAGGCGGGCCGCGTCCCGGGCGGATAACTTAGATCAGCGCGGATTTGCGGAGTGCTGCTCGGGAGGCCCGCTCCTTCGCACTTGCGGTCCTCCTGGATATTGCTGGCGGCTGGGGAGCGCGGAAAGACTCGCTGCAGGTACCGCTCAGGATATGCGGTAAGCGCGACCCGCCCGGCTGTGCCGCCCGGAGGGCCCCTGCGTGAAGTGCTGCTCGTCCCGTGGTCTGTGGTCGGGCGTTGGCGGAGGCGGCTTCGGCCCGAGAGGTGGTGCCCAACTGACCCCCATACTGCTGACCGCTGAGGCCTGCGACCTGCGCCACTGTAGCTGGAAGCGGGGTCGCCTGGCCATTCGCCACATGACTGGGGCCCCGGGGCGTAGTGGCGGCGTGGGAGGGCCTGTATGGGCTGCGCTGCTTGAAGTATAGCCACCGACACTGAGAAAGCCGGACTGGATGAGTGGGAAGGCGCGACGGTGGACGGCGCTACACAGGGCACCACGAGTATCCAGTCCCACCTACAAATCGGATGTGTGCTATGACGGACGCCTGCAGTGTGTGGCTGTGAAGCGTGTGGTGATATCGCTCCTAGTCCTGACGAGCGTGCGACGGTCTTCCAACTGGGCCGGCGTGGGGATCCTGGGTACTGGCCATTCGGCGCCTGGCTGTCATCTGTGTGGACACTCTACATAAGGTACACCGCACAACAACACTGTGGTATTGTGGATTGTGAGGGAGAGGCTGGCTTACCATTTCCTCTGTTGCTTGAGAGTGTGTGGTGGACATCAATTATGGGCAAACCGGATAAAACGCAGCCTAAACTTCACTTCGAACAGTCTAAGAAATCTGCTGACACTGCGCCTGGCGACGCCCCTGGAGGCCAGCCACCTGCCACGTCGGGGCCCAACGCTGAGGCGGCGGTAGATTTTCAGGCGATGTTCGTGTCCATACAGTCCACGCTGTCCAATATTGACGGGAAAATAGATTCCCTCACGTACCATGTGGATCGCATGTCCGAGAGGTTAGACCGCCATACTGAAAGGATTGATATGGCAGAGCGCCGTATCTCCGACACGGAGGATGTTCAACGCCAACTAGAATCGAAACAGACCACAGTGGACAAGACCTTAGCTGCAGTGCTGGCAAAGACGGAGGATTTGGAGGCGAGGTCGCGCCGCAGTAACCTGCGCATCATGGGTGTTGCGGAGACAACCAACACAGGCAACATGGAGCGATATGTGGAGTCTCTGTTGACCACGCTCTTGGGCAAAGACACTTTTTCTAGCGTCTTCATTGTGGAGAGGGCTCATAGGTCACTAGCGAAGCCACCGCTGGCGGGAGCGCGGCCTCGTCCCATAATAGCTAAGATCCTTAATTACAGGGACAGGGATGCGGCGCTCCGCAGAGCCCGGGAGCTGGGTACCTTGGCGCATGAAGGCATGGATATTTCTTGCTATCCGGATTTTACTGCCCAAGTTCAGGAAGCCCGCAAAAAATTCCTGGATGTAAAGAGGAAACTCCGCGACTTAAATATTCCGTACGCCATGATCTTCCCAGCGCGTTTGAGAATCACCGATGATGGGAAGAGCAAGGTCTTTAACACCCCTGCAGAGGTCCTCAAATATTTAAAGACCAGGCCATCACAGCAGCCACGCCGACGGTCCCCGAGAGGTGCGCATGGTGAACAGGACACTGCTTCGGACGTTGAATAATATGGACAGCACAACCTTGGCTTCTCTTGGGAGGCATGGAGGGGCGTCGACGGTTGGCGCCCCAGATGGAGATACCGTGGATCAGATAAGTGACACTTGACCGTGATAGACCGTGCCCTCTTTCATCTGCAACTGTGTGCTGTACATGGTCTGCCCATGTTGTCTCATTTAGATGCTGTTGGTACTTTTGCTAGATGTGTACGTCAAGTTGACTCTGTACGCACGGAACTTAAGTTGTGTCTCATATGTTACTTAAATAAGTGGTAATGTGACCCCACCGTATGACTGGTTCATCGGAGATTGCGGCTGGCTACTACCGCCACCCCTGTGTACACCACACAACTGTTTCTTTGTTTGATCTTTTGGTTAAGGGGATAGGGCGTATTCTTCAGTTCATGGGGATTGTCTTTGCCAAATTTGGGTTGGCAAAGTGGGAGGGGGGAGGGAAGGGGGGGGAATGCAAAATTTGGTCATCACAGTGAAAATACTAACCTTGATGTACAGTATGTGCCCTGTTTCTACGTGCAGAGAAATCCAAAATGGCTAGCAGGCCAACAGGGGTGAGAAAACTCACGTTTTTGACATGGAATGTGCGAGGTTTACATAATCTACAGAAGACAAGAAAGGTCTTTGCTTATTTCGATCGTCACGGGGTGGAGGTGGCTTGTCTCCAAGAGACGCATCTCGCTGACACAGGGGAGTGCAGAGTGGGGGCAAGATGGGCTACATACAGGTTTGCGTCCTCTTATTCCACATATGCTAGAGGTGTCCTGATACTCATTAGGAGGGGGGTCCCCTTTACTCTGATACGCTCAATACAGGATACTCAGGGAAGATATGTTATTGTGCATGGGGACTTTGGGGGTACTGTTATGACTATTGTCAATGTGTACGGACCAAATGTAGATGATCCCTCCTTTTTTATTGACATATGGGCAAAACTATGCGCGCTTCCACCTTCTGCGATATTGTGGGGGGGAGATTTTAATACATGCCTTGACCCGGCTGTAGACAGATCCACTGGAAATGCTCGCTAAGGTAAACACTCAACCAAGATACTTAGGGAGGGTATGGAGGATCATGCCATGTTTGATCTGTGGCGTATACGTCACCCGTCACATAGGGAGGGCACTTGTGTCTCATCTACACATAACACATGGTCCCGTATAGATTTTTGGATTGCCACAGCGGATATAAATACTTGGACAACGGGGCTTGAGCATATGCCCAAGACACTCTCAGATCACGCCCATGTCCGCTTGGAATTAACGATTCCTACCCATGTGCCGTGTCAATTTACATGGCGCCTACACCCTGGTGCACTACAGGATCAAGTGTATAGAGTAGACTTACGACAGGCCATCATGGAATTCTTCGAGCATAATGTTGACTCAGTGACTAGTGCCAAAACATTATGGGAGGCGTTTAAGGTGACGATTCGAGGTTTTTGTATTGGTAAGCATGCAGGAATACTTAGAGACATCCGGACACAATTATCAAATATTGAAGGGGACATCACTAAGTTGGAATCTTCATTTATGGCTACATTGGATCCTAAAACGTTAGCGGATATTCGCACGCACATATATCGCTATCATGAATTCGCGGAGGATGAGGTTAAATATCTTTCCCGTAAATACACGGCTAGGGCGTATGGGGAGGGTGGTAGACCTGGCAGAACGCTCTCCGGTAAGTTGAGACCTGCACACACCGCGTCATATATTACCCAAATTGTGGATACCCATAATGCCCCTAGGTATGACACCCCCTCTATTATACACTGCTTTGCGGACTATTATGCATGCCTCTATACCGCCGGACCGACGGTAACCTCAGATGAGATAAATGACTATCTGAATGATATTGCGTTAGTGTGGATTTCCGATGCACATCGGGACTACTTTAGCCGCCATATAACGGAGGAGGAGATGAGGGAAGCTATTAACTCGCTACCGAATAATAAAGCGCCAGGTATGGACGGGCTTCCGGGAGAATTTTACAAGGAGTATAAAGATGTATTAATTCCGCACCTGGCGGCCATGTATGAGGAGGGGGTGTTACCCCCTTCGCTACCGGAGGCCCTTTTGATTACACTCCTTAAACCTGATAAGGATCCGACGCGCTGCGAGTCTTATCGTCCGCTCTCCTTAATTAATACTGATGCAAAAATATTGGCTAAGATCATTGCCCGTAGACTCCAACCTCTGATGCAACGCCTAGTTCTGCCGGACCAAGCTGGGTTTATACCGACGCGCTCCACCACGCAAAATATTCGAACTATATTTGCAATGTACCATCACTTACATCCCGACCTCACAGCCTCTGCGACTCTATTAGATGCCGCAAAGGCTTTTGATTCTGTGGAGTGGACATATATGTTTCAGGTTCTGAGACGAATGGGATTTCCAGAGCCCTTTTTAAAGTGGATAGTCCTACTGTATACCCAACCTAGTGCTCGAATACGTGTTAATGATAATACATCTGATCCCATTAATATATATCGTGGTACGCGTCAGGGCTGTCCATTGTCCCCACTTTTATTCACACTGGCACTAGAGCCCCTAGCGTGTAAAATTCGGCAGAAACATGCTGATACCGCGTTGCGGTTTCACCTGCGACCCATAACCATATCCCTATATGCAGACGACATGGTTCTTTACACCAGACACCCGGAAGAAAATTTAAACAAATTGATCCGAGAATGTGTTAGGTTTGAGTATTATTCGGGCCTTGGTATAAATTGGGATAAGTCTGTAATGATTCCGCTTACGCCAGGGACGACACGGCCGGCGCTTGACTATCCGTTGCAATGGCGCACAGACCCAGTTAAGTACTTGGGTGTCTGGATACACCGAGATCCGGATCTGGTCCTAAAAGAAAATTATGGGACAGCTATAGCTAAATTGGAAGATTAGGTTAGCCGGTGGATTCGCCTCCCATTATCGCTCGCCGATAGAATAGCGGTCCAAAAGATGGTGGTGTTGCCACGGTTTCTTTACCTTTTCATGAATATACCGATCTGGATACCGCAGGTGATGTTTGCCAGACTCCGTACGGCCTTACTCAGATTGACGTGGGCCGGGAAAAACGCACGAGTGAGTTGGAGGGAACTCACGAAACCGTACGTGATGGGGGGGTTTGGGGCCCCAGATCTTCAGCTGTACTATTATTGCGCACAAGCACAGTATGCTCATTATTGGCTACATCCACATGGACATGTTCCACACATTGCGGTAGAGCATGCGAACCTCCATCCCACCCCACTCGTGGCCCTTCTATCGTCGCCTTTGCCGGTGGCGCCGAGCACCGGGATCTATCCGGCACAATGTACCTCTAAAGCATGGCATACCCTAGCAAAACGGGCGCACAAACTCCCGATGTATGCGCCGGCGCTCCCACTCACTCACCATCCCAAACTTTCCGTGACACAAGAGACCAAAATGATGCAACTGTTGAATGAGGGGGGATTTCGCATAATGGGGGATGTTTTCTTAAATGGGACATTTATATCCCAAGCTGTGGTAGCTCCAGGTGCACAAAATGCTCCATTGAAAATATTTGCATACATGAAATTGCGTGCGGCGCTGAAAGCTTTATATCCTACATTTCCGGAGGAACCCCCGACACATAACACGCTGCAGGCCCTGTTGCTGTCTCCGAAGAGGCAGGGCCTTGTAACTAAACTATACAATGCGGCTCAACGGGAACAATTCAATGCTCAGGATGGGCCCAGAACAAGGTGGGAGAACGCGATTGGGGAAAATATTACTGCGCAGCAATGGGATTATAGTTGCCTGCAACTGCAATTACTGACTTCCAACTGTAATCTGAAAATAATACATTTTAAGTTTCTTCATCAAGTGTATTATACGCCTGCCCAACTTCATACCTATGGGCTGCGAGATGATGATAAATGCTGTAGGTGTGGCGCTCCCGCGGCGGACTTCTTGCATGTGGCGTGGTCGTGTCCACACCTTCAGCCCTACTGGGTAGACGTAACCACTACACTCACCACTATGTTGGCGGAACTGATACCGAATACGCCTCAGACGTGTTTACTCGGCATGTACAAGATTAAATTGGCCCGCAGGCGAAAGTTTCTGGCAGTAGCACTATTGTTAGCAAAGAGACGCATAGCAATGAGATGGGGAAGCAAGATTGCACCGAAATGTAAGCAACGGCTGTTAGATATGGTTTATTGTAAAGCACAACTAGAAACCTATGCAGAGGAGATACCTCAGGCCTCTCGCCCTAGAGATTTCTGGGAACCATTAGTTCTTTTTTTGGGAACCGAACATACTGGTGACTGATCCAAGGTGGAGAGAGTGGATGCTGTGTATTCCAAAGGATATTGTGTAGTTATGTATACAAGGGAGTCTGACATGGACGGGGCATTGCGAGATACTGTATAAGGATATGTAAAAATTGAATATCCAGAACCGAGCAATGTATGTACATATGTCTAATTGTGATGTAATTGGTTCTTCTATCTCTGTGATTGACCAAGCAAAAAAAAGTTTTTAAATTTAAATTTTTTTTTTTTTTTTAAAAAGGTAAAAAAAAGTTTAAGTAGTCAATACCAGTTCCCCAGCCCTTTAATTCTTAGTATAAAATGCGCTTTCCCAAGATACATTCCATTAGTTTCCTCTCTGCCTGTTATTCCTAAGCAAAACTGTTTGATCTGGGCATAACTAAAAAAGAGATGGATATTCATGTTAATATTTCGAGCTATTATTTCCTGCCATGATAAAATGTTCCCATTTCCGAAGAAATCCTGTATTCCATGAAACCCTAAACTGGACCACTGGAGGCATATTTGTTGGGACCACTGCAGGCATATTTGTTGGGACCACTGCAATCCCAGTGGGACACATTCTGAAACTCTTAATTATGGATGAAGCCAAGGAATTGCATAGAGTTCCCAGATTCTTTGGAATTGGGTCATTATACTCTGAGGAGTCTTATATCTTTATTTCTTAGGTAGCCTAGGGACTTGTAAAAATGGGGGAAGGTCAATTCCGGAATCCTCCAGCATTATATTTAAAAAAAAGTTTGCTGCCTTCAGATCTCCAGAACTATTATAATTGAACCAATTAAGGAGTGATGCCTGATGATATGTTCTGAGATTGGGGAGAGCCAGACCTCCTCCTTCTATATCCAGCTGCAAGGCTTGGATTCTCAATTGTGGCTTTTTCCCTTGCCATATAAAATGTCTAACTTCTGAATCAATATCATCGAAGAAAGTCTGAGGAACTTTAATCATTATACTAGAAAATATAAATAGAAATAATGGGAGAATGCTCATTTTATTAAGTGCAACCCTCCCCATAATTGATATGGAAAGATTGTGCCATTGTTTTAAAAGATTGCACATTTTGTTAAATGCCGAGATTAAATTTTGTGCAAATAAATCTCCTATTCTCGTAGTCACAAATATCCCCAGGTATCTTATAGCAGTGGTTGTTGAATATTGTGCCTGCATATCAAGTGGTAGTATTTCTGATGAACAAATAAAAAGTAGGGCCTCCGATTTTCAGTGATTTATTTTGCATCCCACTATTGACGTGTACTCACTTATTTTTGTAAAAGCACGAGAACTATTGTCCCTGTTGGCTGCTAAATATAAAGCCATGTCATCTGCAAATAGTTTAAGTTTTGCAGATCCCATGACGGGAGCTTGAATGGTGCAATCTTGCCTAATCGCACATGCCAAGGGCTCGATAAATAGAGCAATCAGCACGGGGATAGGGGACAACTTTGGCGTGTCCCACGGCTGATTGAGATTGCCCCTGCCTTGGTTCCATTAATAATTATGGACGCCATAGCATTATAATACAGGTTCTGCACTACCTGAATGAATTTAGGTGGGCCAGAAAATCTTTCCAGGACTGCGAAAAGGACATTTCACTGAACTTGATCGAATCCCTTTTCCGCATCCAACATTATTATTTCTGCTTCAGTTTTGTTAGTGGAGAAATAATCGATGCCCTGAGTTAGATAATGCGTGTTGGTTGACAAGAATCGGCCTTGCAGGAAGCCATTCTGGTCGAGATGAATGATGGAGGGAGCTACTTGTGCAAGATGGTTCGATAGGATTTTTGAAAAAAAATTGTAATCGTCGTTTAATAAGCTTATGGGCCGGTAAGAATTAACCTCTTCCTGGGGTTTCCCTTTTTTGACGAAGCTAACTGCTGCTGCTTGTATGAAAGTGTCGGGAACTAAGCCCCTTTGAAAAATCACATTAAATAGCGACACTAAAAAGGTGTTCAATTGGGGTAGGAAGACCTTGTTTACCTCAATAGGTATTCCGTCTGGCCCACACGCTTTTGCAGAAGGGGATGAGTTTACTGCCTGTGTAACTTCCGCAAGTGAAATCGATGAAGTCAAATTCTCTTTCTGCTCAGCGGTTAGTGTTGGAATATTTAACCCTCCCAACCACTTTACTGCTTCCTCTTGGGTGGTATTATGTGATTCAGAGTATAGCTCCTTATAATGATCAAGGAAAATCTTGGTGATTTCTTGAGGCTGTGAAGTGGGTCTTGCCAAGACCTGGTCCGTTTTTTAATACAATTAGCATTTGCCCTTCGTTTAACCAACCAGGCCACAGATCTCCCTATATGATCACTCTCCTCATATCTTTTTGTAGAACCAAGTTGTAGTTCAGGTTTTCCTTAGATGTAAAGAAATCCTGAAGGCTATATTTAGCACTAATTAATATGGGTTTAGCCTCTTGTGTGGGAGAGGATAAATAGTTTGCCGTTGCCTGATTAAGCTCTTTTTGCAACTGCAATCTTTCTTAATTTTCCTTCTTTCTCTTGTTAGTTCTATAAGCAATCACTTCACCTCTAAAAAAGGCCTTCAAGGCTCCCCATACTGAGAATTCAGCTGCTGTGCCTATATTGCGTTCTAGAAATTCCTCTAGGGCCTGCCGCATTTGGTTAACCCACTGTTCATCAATTAGTAAGGATTTATCAAAATTCCATCTGCTCTCCAGCTTTTGCTGTGTTGTGATTCTAAAATTGACTGTAATTACTGCATGGTCTGAAAATGGGTTTGCAATTATTTCTGTTTTTAGTAATGCTTGGGAGCTAAGACCCTGAATGGCTCCAGCGGGACTGGGAAGAGCAAGTGCTAGTCTCCGGGTGGCCCCAAGCCGCACCCTCGCCTAGGAGGGCTGCTTCTGCGGTCCCCACGGGGGCCAGGCGCAGTAGGGGCACCTAAGGTAGTCTCTCCGCTTGTCTGCTCGATGACCCGGATCCACCTTTTGCTCAGCACTGTGGCTTTTGATTGTATGGACAGTTATGCTCTAATTCCCTCATTTACGGGTCCCCCCCTCCCCCAACCCACCGCTCACCTCCTCTTTTCTGGCGTGCTCTTGTCCCAGTAGTGCAAATTCCATGGAAGTCTCCTCCTCGCTCGCGCAGAAATTCCTGCTAAAAGAAGCACCAGTAGCTGTCGGCCAGCCCTCAACTTCTCCTTCTTTATGTAGTCGTTCTTGCACTACGGCAGAACGGTTCCTGCCGCACGGAGCTCAAAAGACACCGACCTCATCCTGCTTCGTCTGTGGCGGCGATCACACGGAAGTGGTTAGGTGCGGAGCATGATGGGAGCTACCGCTATTCTCCACCACAGCTTTCGGAGGCATCACAGTTGCATTTAATGTTGAAATAAATATCAAGCGATCACCTCCCATTTCAGGCTGGTAGGAGAATAATGGTAGATTTGAATTAAAAAACAAAAGCAACTAAATTGACAACCCCATTTTCTTCTGGATGTGATAAGAGTGCAGGTGGTTCGTAGAGGGAAAAGGAACTGCCGTATTATACCTCCTGCTCCGGTTTTGAGTAATATAATAGCACATTATCAAAATTATTTTTCAGATTTGTTCCTGATGCAGCGTGAAGCTAGGCAAAAACTAATTTCATCATACTTACTATTTCCTCTCTGGGCCCAAATCAAAAACCAACTTGACTATCCTAGATCCTCCGATGGGTCTTTTATGTGAGCTAACAAGAACTGGAATATAAAGAGAACTTGTGGCAAATCCTTATGAGGATCTGAAATAAGAAGATGCCAAATTCATGCTGACAACAAACAACTTTTATGTAGCCAATAAATGATAAAACTTACGATAAGAAGTTTCACACCAAGAATGACTCAAATACGATAAAATTGCTTATGTAAATCGTTTATCTAAGCCTCAATTTGAATGGTCAAGAAACACAAATCACATGTAAGCTTTGTTTGTAGAAATCATTTAGTACAATTAAGTCACACAATGTCATACAGATTCGATACAATAGACAGTTACTGATTACCTAAATGGGAAAGAGAGAGAGAGTACATAGAGAAAAGTCAATTTCAGCATTTGGGTTATACAAACCAAAATATGAGTTGAAGCGTAAGAAGTCACAGGAGTGAGTTCATAAACTCTCCAGCCGAAGAGTTGTACCTGCACACTATACCAGCCGGTAAGGTACAGGTTGAGTCAGTTCAGAATGTTCAGTTCAAATGGGTTCGGCATAGGTAAGAAATCAAAGTTCAGTCCGACAGCATGCCAGGCAGGGAAATTGAAAAATGATAACCAGCCCCGGCTCCTCCTCCATGGGGCAATTATACTTCCAAACGTTCTCAGTTTATGCCCACAATGTATCAGTTCCATCGTACGTTTTGATTTCCATTGGTTGTCCACAGTGGGCTGCTCATGGTGTGGTCAATACCTCACTACAAAATCCGGAAACATTAAGTAATCCTTTTGCCTAGTCATCAATTTCAACAACTTTAATAATTTGCATCTTCTCCTCGGAAGTAAGAAAATTCATTTGTTCTCTGTCTGTTCGTTCCCAGACACTCTCTCTTGGTTTGCAATTGTATTGATACATTTCTGTCAAAAGTGTTGCTGATTCAGTAAAGGACCTATTGTTCATCAGCAAGAAAAGAAACTCTCAGAAAAGTTCTCATAGCGTCTGAAATGACTACTCCAGCTAGATTCTGCTTTTCGAATGAGGAAAAAAGTATTTGAGGCCTACATGAAAACTTGTTAAAGCATTACCACGTTAGGATCAATATAAAACACACATTAATGTGAATAATTCAGTTTTCTTAGTAAATTCACTCATTATTATTTTCTCCAAAAGTTACATGTCAATGTTAGGTACTACTAATAAACATTTCACAAGTTTTTTATTTACCAAACGGATTACTATGCGTCACTTTGTTATTCACGTTTATTTTCGCATATTACTAAAGTAAAACTGAAAATCTTGTACTATCAAGCATTTTTTAACGTAATCAGCAGCACATTCTCTAAGTTAACAACGTTTGATTTCTTAAACGCGTGTTAACATTGCATGAAAAAATAACTGTTTTTCTCTCGTTTTATTTACGTCTTTTCCATTATCATGTTTCTGAACACTTCTGCATGCTTTTACGATGCAGTAAAAGATTCTCATGTATTTCATTTTAAATAATTTTGCACATTTTTATCAAGATTATTTGTCATAATTTCAGATAATGGTGAGAATTGATAGAGGCAACCGTCATTAAACTTTTACGCTCCATCAATTCTCCCTTTAATGGCGAATCAAGCCATCACACGATCTTATCTTATCTCTTATCTTATCTAATGTTACATTAAAATGCAGTTGTCTTCATTTGTTTCAGTCTCATTTGTTCCTAGTTTTTCATTTCATCATAAAAATAACTCCTTTTGTCTCCTAATTCAATTTCTGCTCAATTTCTTTTCCGCCCTCTAGTTTCTTTAGAGCTTCTCTTATTACTACAATATCGATATATTAGTACTATTATTAGTAAGCCAGTAGCAATCGTTATTAAAGGAGTTAGGTCCACATGTATTAAGCATTGTTGCGGTCGGAAACGGCCGAGCAGTCCGTTTCCGACGGCAAAAATAATTTTACATATGTATGAAACACAAATTGCGATTTGGTAACACGTTACCGAATTGCAATTTGTGTTTGCTATTCAGTATTTGGAAGGGGCGTGTTTAGGGCGTCCCTTCCAAATACCGAATTGGATGTATGAATGTTTTGCGACCAAATTACGGTCGCAAAACATTCATATTTTACTGACTCCTTGAAGGAGGTGGTAACCCATTTACAAATGGGAAGGAGTCCCCAGGGGGCCCCTTCCCCTTTGAGAATGGAATTTTCTTTTTAAGAGCAGGCAGTGGTCCCACGGACCACTGCCTGCTCTTAAAAAATGAAACTGCAAAGTTTCATTATTTCTTTTTAAATGCATCCCGTTTTCCTTTAAGGAAAACGGGCTGCATTTGAAAACATTAAAGACTGCTTTATTTAAAAGCAATCACAGACATGGTGGTCTGCTGAGCTCAGCAGGCCACCATCCCTGTGATGGCGTAGATTCCTAATGGCTTGCAAATTGCGACCTACCTCATTAATATGCATGAGGTAGGTCTATTTGCAACCCATTAAGAATCGCTAATGAAACTGAAAAGAGTTTCATACATTAGGATTAGTGATTACATAATTGCGATTCGGAGAAAATCTTAATTAGATAATCGCTACTTGTAATAATGATAAATGTGGCCCTAAGTATTTTTCCCACTAGACTTTTTCCCTGTGCTGCAAACCAATTTCCCACAGAAGAAAATCCTTTCCCAATTTTCTCCCATGCACCATCTGATTTCAAATCTGTTAAATCTTTTCCTAGATTAGTAATATTGCTTATATATCTCTTCAAATATTTACTTTTGTCCGGGATATAAGTACAACATTGTTGAACTTTAAGCATGCGACAGACTCCGCCTTCTTTTGCTAAAAGTACATCTAAAGCAAGTCTGTTTTGTAAAACCATAGACCTAATAGCAACCATTTCTGTATCAATTACTAAATATCCTCCAGCAGTATCTGTCGATAATCGATCTACTACTGTTGATAGTCTTCGAATTTTGTTTGAATTTAATATTACCCCAACTGAGGGTATTATAGCCCCAAAAATATCCCCAATAATTTCTGCAGCACTTAATCGTCTTCTAAAGCGTGCAGGTTTTCTTTCATTGATTCCATTGTTTTCATCAACATGATATATCTTAGGAAAAACTATTCCCATATAGCAACAGCCATACCAATGCTTGGGCAATTTGTAATAAGCATTTTTCTCACACACAAAATATACTCCAGGAAATACCGGATCCAATCCTGCTGAAAATAATCCCCATCCTCCTATAAGTAAGAAGGTGTGTTCACATTCACTGAAACCAATAAATGTCTTATTATGCTCTGTTTTGCATCTTAATATGCACAGCTTTCCCTTGTGTTGCCAATCTAGAGACATTGCAGCGTATGTATCTCCTATTTTATAATCACCCTCCCTATGAGTCCATGGAGGTATTTTCATTTGTTTTTCAGATTTGTTTTTTATTTCTTCTCTACGATCTTCTACTGAATTAATAAATTATTTTGCTACACTATGTAAAGCACATGTCAGATTGGGTAGATGAGCTTAGACAGTATATATAGGTGATACAAGATGAAAAAATTCCCCCATTATCTCAGCATCTCGTGCATCAGGCACTATATTTAAATTTTTCTTTACCGGAACTTCTGAGAAAATCAAATCATAGTTAGAGTAGTAATATTGAAATTGTCCTTTAGTATAAAACAAACTTGTTAGTACACTACAAGATATATTAAAGGCAGGTGATGGTATGTCACCCCCTCAGACACCAAAGTTGGTAATTGCATGCAAACATAACAATCTCTTGCATTCATGGTATTTACATACTCATAGAGCAATTTAGTAAACACATTTAAAGAAAAATCATTAATTGAACGATCATGATGTAAATCATCATTCGTTAGATCCTTAGTTATTTCTACTCCTTTCAGTTTAGTCATTTCAGTAGTTGCGGACACATGCAAATTAGTATTTTTACTTAAATAAACGTGATGAGGTAGGTATAATATTATCAACAACAGGGCAAGATTTAGGACAAAAGCAATTAAGAAGCAAGCACATCTACGCTTATGTTTTAGCGAAACTAGATTTTGGTTTTCCGTCTCAAATTTAGAAGCACTCATTTTTTTTAACATATAGATATATCCACCAAATAGCTTACCGATTCATGTAAGCACGAGCCACACCGATCCAAGTTTGGCAAAAGATAATTTATTGGTTTAAGGCAAAAGACGCGTTTCGAGCTATCCAGCTCTTGGTCACATGACCTTAGTTCAAAGTTCAGCCTTTTTATACTTTTCCATGAAACTAAAGAAAAGACTTAGGATTACAATCATCCCAAACAATAACGTGAGTATTTCAAAACATTTCATACCCTGTATACAATACTGTGTATTTAGTTAATTTAAACACAAAAGAATATAAGAATAATTATACGTGACTAAATATACAATAATAGTGAATTCTACACGTTGTGCACGAAATGAGTAAAAGCGGTGACAAATTTCTACAAAAACATATAATTCCATTAATCATATATTCTGTCACTGAATTATACAATCATGTCTCCGACATTAGATTTAAGGAGGCTTTCCGTTTTTGAAACAAATGAATTATAAGGGTAAAGTACCCTCTATTAAAGGCGGGCTGCCTTAACTTAAAGGTGTCAGAAACGGTGTAATGCCTATGATTATATTAGAAAGACTGTAATCACTCGTCAGCAGAATTCTGTTCTGAATAAAAATAAAAATAAAAACTATTGACATTGATACTCATAAAGGGTATAGTACCCATTTAAGGAACAGATATGGAACTGACAGTAGGCAAAAAACGACCGTATATGGTATCCTGTTGCCCCAAATGTGTCTAGAAATGGAGAGCGTGGTTATAGGAACAAACACTTAAAACTCCGTGCTCGTAGCTTATAACGGTAGTAAAGGTGACCCATACACTCCATCCGTCTAATCTATATGGGAGCAAAAAAATAGAGATAAGTTAATCGTATGTTTGGTCAATTATTGGTTAAGAAACGTCATAATACTAACAATATTGCCCACTTCATAGATGTTTAACTTAATAATCCGATACTAATGTAGGGAGACTAAGTCAACACACCGCTTCTAAATACAACTCAAAAACAAACAATCATGTTGTACAATTGTGAAGGGATACAGAAAGAAAAATCCAGAAGGGATGGGATAAGTGACAAAACAGTTATTATATACAAGTTAAAATAGATACAGAACTCTGGTTCTGTTTCACAGGTACAGCAGGAAGCACTATTATAATCAAGTTATAGATGCACATGCATCTCTTCATCATTATTCATCCCAAAAGGAACGACACAACCAGCTTGCAGTATGAATCTGGACTCTGTTCTGCGTAAGGCTTGAATTCTATTTCCACCTCTAGGATTTTTGGGTATGGTGTCTAGAGCGAAGAATTTAGCTTGTGTCCAATCACCGTCATGTTCTTGGTTAAAATGTTTCGCCGTGCCATAGCTAAAATCTTTATTGGTGATGGCACACCAATGCTCTAGTATCCTTTTCTTAACAGGGAAGGTGGTTGAGCCTATGTACCGCTTGCCACAAGGGCAAGTGATTACATAAACTACAAAATCAGTGCTACACTGTATGTTCTTCCTGATATACCATTTCCTGTTGGTTCTCTGTAGTATAACCTCCTTCACATTCTCACTGTGACTACAAGCCTTACATTTTCCACACTTGTGGAATCCCCCCATTCTTTCCAGCCATGTCACTTTTCGATGTTCCATGTGACTCCTAACTATCTTGTCTTTAATAGAGGGACCTTTCCTGTAAGTTATCGCTGGGTATATATATATATATGCTTAATCTATTGTAATAGGCTTTTGTGCAGTGGCTTTTGTACAACGTCCAGTCACACCCTTATTCTTTGTTTCTTCTCTGGACTTCTTGTTCTTTGTTTCTCCAAAACGCAAAGAACTCCTTTTCCCAGTCGTTTGCAGCAGCTAAATATGTCCATTTTGAAGCTGCGTATCTCTGACTTGGTGTCCATGCTCTTTTTGTACTTTGGACTGTAGGCTCGTCTCCGTCTGTGTCACTTTGTTCAGACTGACTAGAGACTTCAATCACAGTGGAATGTATTCTTCCTGCAGTCAGTATGTGTCTCAGTCATTCAGATTTTCTGGGCCAACGGTCTCCTTTTCGCTCTAGTTTTTCTGGTACACTGTTCACATCATTTGAGTCGACCTTTTTCTTAGTTGGATCCCCTTCACTTTACCCTCGGTACCAACTGGGATCAACTTTCTTTGACTCTCATTTACAACAGTGTCTCGAGACCCAGTAGCTGGCGCCCTCTCTACTCTGTGCTCAGTTTGATCAGGACGTTTCTCTGTTACCACCGGTTCGTCCACCACAGACCCTACACTTTCAAGAGGACATGGGACTCGACGAATGTGGGCTGCATGCACCCAATTAGGTAGACCACTACATTTGACAGCAGTTGTGGTTACAAGAATCACTTGATAAGGCCCACACCAACAAGGTTCCAAACAGGATTTTCGCACGTGCTTCTTAATGAGTACCCAGTCGCCTGGGCACAAATTGTAGTACTGCTCCTGTTGAACGGTAGTTGCGACTTCTCCAACCTGGTGAGACACAGAACACACAACATTAGCCAATCCTTTACAATAATCGAGTACCAAGTCATCCGAAATATTCACAAGCTGATTTGCTGGGACTGTAGGCTGCCTCATAGCCCTCCCCATAAGTATTTTGTGAGGGGACAGTCCAGTTCTTTTGACTGGGATACTTCGCAAACTCATCAACACCAGAGGCAATGCATCAGGCCATTTCAGGGATGTGGACACGCACACCTTCGCTAGTCTGGACTTAATTGTTTCATTCATCTGTTCCACCACACCGAAAGCCTCCGGTCGGTATGCACAATGTAGCCTTTGCTCAATTTGTAATGCAGCACAAAGCATTCGTATTACTTCGTTATTGAAGTGTGTTCCTCTATCCAACTCCAACGGGACTGGAAACCCAAACCTAGGTATCAAAGCGCTAAGAAGCAATTTAGCCACAGTAAAGCTGTCATTACGCCTAGTGGGGTAAGCCTCATCCCAACAAGAAAACAAACACACAATCACAAGGACATATTTCAATCCATTACAAGGGGGCATCTCTATGAAGTCCAGTTGCATACGGGTAAAGGGACCTCCTGATTTTCCAATGTGACTCGTACTGACCACTGTCTTCCTCCCAGCATTTTGCTGTTGACAGATTATACATCTTTGACACAGACTCTCTGCAATGGCTCTAAGTTTCGGTTTGTACCAAGTTTGACGAAAGAGCCGTCGCATAGCATCTCTATCTACATGTGCAGGTAGGTCCATGGCAAATCCTTGCCATCGATGTCAGTAGGCTATCTGGCAACACAGGTTGTAATTCTCTGATTTCTTCCCAAGCCTCAACAACTGAAAACATCAATCTGCATTCCGTATCATCAGAGTATTCCTTCAAAGATTCCCCATTAAATGCGTAAGAATTTAGGGCGCAATAACGCGCAGTCTCATCGGCATATCTATTGCCAACGGTGACATAATCCACGTCCAGTTTGGTGAGCGGAACAGTTTACCACTGCAATCTGGGCCGGCAGTTGTAGTGCCATCAATAGGTTTCTTACACACTCTCTGTTTCGGATAGGTGAACACGAAGAGGTCATAAGCCCACGTTGAGACCACAACTGCCCGAAGTCGTGCACCACCTCGAAACCATATTGACTATCAGTGAATATGGTTACTCTCATTTGTTCGGTGATGCTGCAAGCCCTGGTAAGTGCAATCAATTCAGCCACTTGTGCTGAATACACTTCTTTCAACAATTATGCTTCCACCACTCCCACCACAGTACAAATTGCATATGCAGCTCGCAAGGTACCTCCTGAATCTCTCAAGCATGATCCATCCACAAACAGCACATGGTCCGACTCAGGCAATGGTGTATCTTGTATGTCAGGATGCGGTTTGGTACACATCTCAGTCACGTCAAGGCAATCATGATCAACTTTTTCCATCACAACTTCATGTCCAGGTAACGGCATCAAGGTAGCTAGGTTCAAACTCGTACATCTCGTCACAGTCACATTCTCTGCACCCAAGATCACCCGTTCATATTTTGTTAACCGACTACTCGTAAGGTGCTATGTCCGAGTTCGTGTTAACAAAATCTCAACTGAATGTGGTACATACAGTTTCAATGGATGTCCCATCACAATATTCTCACACTGTTCCAAACTCACACATTTTGCAGCAACAGCTTTTAAACATCCAGGTAAAGCTGCAGCCACAGGCTGTAATGTAGCTGAAAAATATGCAACAGGTCTGCGTGCAGTTCCATTAGAACTGATAGTGCACAACCTTCGCGCTCACTGCAAAACAGAGTAAAGCTCTTATTAAAGTCAGGCATTCCCAATGCTGGTGCTCGACACAAACTGTCTCGCAGTTCAAGGAAAGAGCGCATGCATTTCTCATCCCATGGAACAGGATCTGACACATCCTTATGGGTCAATCTCTGAAGTGGCTTGGCTATCAAGGAAAAGTTCGGTATCCACTGCCTGCAGTAACCGACCATTCCCAAGAACATTCTAACTTCCTTTTGTGTATTTTGTATTTACTTCCTTTTGTGATCATTCGATCTTGTGACACTTTCATGACTCCTTTTTCAATGTGATCTCCCAAATAGAGAACTTCTCTCTTGCAAAACTGCAGTTTTGCTAGTGGCACCTTATGCCCACTCACTGCCAAATGATTCAGCAATGCCACAGTATCTGTAAGGCATGCTTCTTTAGTTCCAGTTGCCACTAACAAATCATCAATGTACTGCACTAGCACAGAGTGATACAGCATTTCCAGTGACTCCAAATTTCTTTTCAAAATTTGGTTGAAAATTGAGGGGCTTTCCGTATACCCTTGTGGAACTCGGCACCAGGCCAATACACTGTTTCCAAACCGGAACGCAAATTAAATATTGACTATCCGGATGGAGAATAATCGCTTCACACAAGTCAATCACCGAAAACCATTCAGCTTCACATGGAATCTGATATAGAATTACAGCAGGATTTGGTACAATTGGACAACAAGGTATCACAATCTGATCATTTTTCCGCAAATCCTGAACTATTCTATGTTTCCCATTCGGTTTTTGTATGCCCATGATAGGTGAATTACATGGACTGCCCAAAATCTCTTTCAAAATTCCTTGTTCAATCAAAGTCTCGATCAAGTGGGTTATTCCAGCGATAGTTTCAGGACTAAGATTATATGCTAGAGTTCTTGGATATTCTGCATTTGGTTTCACTGTGATTCGAATTGGAGCTACTCCTCTCATTAGTCCAATATCTTTTCCTGAAAAATCCCACACTTCAGGCAGGACCATCTCTTTCAATACAGGAGATAAATCATTTTCTGTAAGTAAGGGATACACACTCTTCACCTCTGCCTTCTGTCTAGCCATTTTAAACACTACATCCTCATCTTTGGTATGAAATTCTTTTCCTTCAGGTGTACAATAAATGAAACAATTCATTTTACACAATAAATCTCGTCCCAACAGATTTACTGGACTAGTGTCACACACCACAAACTTATGCACATCCTCAAATGTTCCAATCTGTTCTTGCATCGGTTCTGTCACTGGGGTTGGAATTAATTGATTTGATACTCCTACTACTCGGATCGTTTCTACCAAGAGGGGTAGGTTGGGAATTTCCACAGTTTTCACAGTGGATTGGGTAGCACCAGTATCTACAAGGAATGAAATAAGTGTTCCATTTACCTTGCCATCCACATAGGGACCATTCTGATCTACCTCTAGGGATGCATCAAGCACGCATTCCTCCTCCCCTCTCAGGCACCGTCATTGGGAAGTATCTGAGTCACTGTCATCTATCTGTAATAAATATTGTGAAGCCACTTGTACATTTGGATTTACTTGTTCATTGTTATGAAAATCCATATTCACATTGTATTTCTGTACTTGTCAATTCAAATTTTGCATAGGAGCTTGAGGCATATTCTGATTCTGACCTCTTACATTTAACATATCACTAGTCATTTGGGATTGAGTCAGTCCATCCCCACTGGTCACAATTGCTTGTTCATTCACCTGATTTGCCAGGTTTAACTTGCACTCGCGCTTCCAATGCCCGAACTTGCCGCAACTGTGACAACGAAAAGTCTTTTTCAACTACTCTATATTTGATCCAAGTTCCTTTCCTTGTGGCATCAAATTTGGCAAAGGATTTGCCATCACTCCTTTCATTCCAGTGGTTGTCTGACCATTTCCCTGTATCATACCTGTAAAATCTGAATCGAAACCCACATATCCTTTCTTGGCTGCCCTCATCTGTGCCAACATCAACTTCTCTTTCAACTTCTAATGTCGCATCTCTTTGTCATCTCCACAATACTTTGCATAACGCAGTATCTCATCTATTGATTTGCCCTGCCAGCAAATCAGATGCTGTTGAATCATTGCACTAATTTCAGGCCTCAAACCATAAACAAATCGATACACAAAATGTCCCATATCTTTCTCCGACACATTTTCAATTCCACTATATTGTTTGAATGCCTGCAGGAGCCTCTCTTAATAAGCATGTACCGTTTCTTTCAATTCCTGAGTAGTCCTATCTATTTTCACCCAATCTGTTTCTTTCAAGGAAATCTTTCCTTTCAAATATGTACTGACCTGTTTGTATTTTTTTATCACTTCTGCTGACGGTGCACCTGTTTTTGGATCTCTAGCATATTCTGTTTCTGGCCCATAGACTGCAATCTTACAATCCACCCATAGATCGGTAGGAACCACAATATCAAATAAAGCATCCAAATCCTTCAACAAGACTTTTGAAACCTTCACAAATCTTTCCACTTGCTTATACCATTCAACTGTTTTTTCACTTAACCTAGGAAAATCATTTGTAAAGGACAATATGTCTTGTCTACTCCAGGGAACATGTACATACCCCTCCTCCGGGAACGTCTCTCATGGGAAAAGCCATTGCATCTGCCTCATTCTTTTCTTTTTCCCTCATCTGATATAGAGGCTGAACCACTTTTTACCCCATCTGCCTTCCCACCTTTCTATCTCTCCCCATCGCTTCAGGATTGTTATTAATTCTTTAATTTGCAATCTCTTTCCAGAGGAATTCAGACTTTCCAAATCTCTGTCACTAAAATCCAATATGTTTTCTGTAGAGCTTTGGACTTTTCTACATCCACCCCATACTTCTGTGCTAACTCAGAAAACTTCTCATGGGTATTTCTTGCTTTCCGAGTTATAGCTTTACACATGAATAATAATTCGTCATCACGATATTTTGATAGTCTCTGGTTCCCAATATCATTTCTTCTAATTCTACCTTTAATTTGCTTATATCTATGTTCATGCTTCTATTTGCATTACTCAATGTATTTCCTGTAGGAGCTATGTCTCTAATCCAGTCATCAAGTTCTTCTGGGGATGGTCCTATCGAAGTACTCGTTTCCGATCTCTGTGATTCTCTACTAATCTCTACTGGTTTCAGCAATACTCGTCAGTCTGTTTTCTGACGACCCATTTGCAAAACTCTCCCAGTAATCATTTGCTGTCCTCTACTTGGCGTTTCAAGAGTTTTCTCCGAAATATTTATTAATGATTCTATTTCCCCTTCCATGGTGGAATTTGTTCTAGTACTCTCTTCTGCACTTCTCTCATGAGTCTCTATTCTTACTGGTGTGCACATTGTTCCCTTATCTCTCACTATTTCTTCCGTTCCAGGTATAGTATGTATTTCCCCTACATTTTCAATTGGGACTGTTATGCCATGAATCTGTGTAATTCCTCGTCCTATCTGATAAAGAGGAGCGACCGGACCAATTGTCACAGGTACTGATAATGCATTTGGGTTATTTGTCATGACTATATTTGAAAATCCTGCTCTCTCAGGGGTCGGATTTTCATCTAAAAATATTCTTTTGTAAGCTGGAATTAAATCTGCAGGTGGAGCTACTGGCTTTAAACCTACAAATGGATTGGTCTCTGAATTATTCTGCTCTTCATTATAAGGTGGGAGTCTGTTCAGCAAAAGTTCATTCAACAACTCATCATCTATATCTTCCAAATTCTCATCTGCTCCAGGGAGTACTTGAACCTTTTGCTCCTCTATATGTTTCCTCTTTTCCTTACATTTCTCTCCTTCCTTTTGTTCTGCTACCACTACTGGATACATTAGGACTCCCAAAGCAACATCTTGTCTTCATATCTTTTTCTGGGAATCCCATTTTGCTAGTTCATATTGACTTATTGTATTTCAATATCTTTCCTGACATTTCTCTTTTTCTCTCCGATGTGCTTCATGCTCCCACTCTTCAAGGGCTCCATACTGTATAGGCCTAGGGTTAGGTTTTAAATCATTCATAGGTTTTAAATCATTCATCTGTCTTCTAAAAGTTTCTAAAATTCTAACATTAAATGTCCCATACTGTGGAAACGCCAAGGAAGCATCCTTCTCAGTGTATTTTACCCAGTTCTCTAACCAAATACATGTATGATATCCCTTCTCTAATGACATCTGCAAAGCAGGTGTACCTTCCGGAGCCACAGGAACTCCTTCCCTTGTTGGTATTGGATCTTTTCGCACTAAAGCCTTTAACAACTTACAAAATTTCATGATTTCCTTTCCTTTAACTTAATTTGCTATTAAAAGTCGCTAAATTCTCTTCTGTATTATTGTTTTCTACCACCAATCACTGTTTGCTCTTGTTCACCAATACCAGCGCAGCACTTTATAATGTCAGTCAAACTCCTCACTGCACTGACCCTCCCTTCACAATTTGTTTGTTGTCTTTCTCTCGTCCTTTTAAACAAACTTTACAAAACAATACAACTTAAAACAACTTTGTCTGCTCAACTAAAAGAATTATAGATACCCACTCATTATGAAAATCTCATTTGCTTCCAGTGAAAACCTCGACCAGCGCGATCTCACTCTCATTAAGTAAAAACTCTTAAGATATATGGGCTAAGGGACACACAGGAGTGTGAGCGCTGTCACACAGACACAGCAGATTATATACATGTGGCATGGCACTGCCCGGATATTGCTAGATTTTGGGGTAAGGTTTTCTGCGAACTAAGTTCCATAGTCGGGGCTACAATAGAATTGGACCTGATGCTAGCACTGCTAGGGTATGACAGAGAAGTTGAAGTCGGCAGCAGAAAGCTAGTGGCAATTGGACTACTGCTTGCGAAATGCAGAGTGTCAATGAGATGGGCGAAAGGCCCAGCTCCCACAATAAAGGAATGGCAATCGAACATGGTATATTGCGCTACACAATCGGATGTATATAACAACTTATTGCCCCCTACCAACCGCACTCCTATAAATTACTGGTCCCCATTTCAGGCATACTTGGTGGGAAAAGAGACGGGAGAACCTGAAGGCGTTCACGACACAGAAGGGCAACAGTATGGAGATAGCCACACAGAGTAATCACAGAGTGGGTGGGGATGAGAAGGCGGGAGAAAGAACAGTCTCTCAGAAATCAACAGGAGGATGTAGATAACAAGACCAAAGATGCTCTAAAAGCAGCAGTGCAACCATGAGTGGATAAAAGGGGAAGCAGGAGCGAACAAAACGCTATGGGTATATACTTAATCTGCTATGTGGTTTAGCAAAATTACATAGAATTAAACTATAAAAATCCAATCACTTTTAATCATGTCCCTTCATATCCTAGTTTAATTAGTCAAACTAACCATCCGACAAGCTACCAGAAAACCGATGCAGCGTGAAGCTAGGCAAAAACTGACTTAATTATACTTACTATTTCCTCTCTGGGCCCAAATCAAAAACCAACTTGACTATCCTAGATCCTCCGATGGATCTTTTATGTGAGCTAACAGGGCCTATAAAGAGAGCATGTGGCAAATCCTTATGAGGATCTGAAATAAGAAGATGCCAAATTCATGCTCACAACAAACAACTTTTATGCAGACAATAAATGATAAAACTTACGATAAGAAGTTTCACACCAAGAATGACTCAAATACGATAACATTGCTCATGTAAATTGTTTATCTAAGCCTCAATTTGAATGGTCAAGAAACACAAATCACATGTAAGCTTTGTTTGTAGAAATCATTTAGTACAATTAGTCACACAACGTCATACAGATTCAATAAAATAGACAGTTGCTGTTTACAAGGGGGAAGAGAGAGAGTACATAGAGAAAAGTCAATTTCAGCATTTAGGTTATACAAACCAAAATATGCAGAGTTGAAGCGTAAGGAGTCACAGGAATGAGTCCATAAACTCTCCAGCCAAAGAGTTATACCTGCACACTATACCAGCCGGAAAGGTACAGGTTGAGTCAGTTCAGAAAGTTCAGTTCAAATGTTTTCGGCATAGGTAAGAAATCAACGTTCAGTCTGACAACATGCCAGGCAGGGAAATTGAAAAATAATAACCAGCCCGGCTCCTCCTCCATGGGGCCAATTATACTTCTAAAAGTTCTGTTTACGCCCACAATGTATCAGTTCCGTCGTACGTTTTGATTTCCATTGGTTGTCCACAGTGGGCTGCTCATGGTGTGATCAATACTTCACTAAAAAATCCGGAAACATTAAGTAATCCTTTTGCCTAGTCATCAATTTCAACAACTTTATAATTTGCATCCTCTCCTCGGAACTTAGAAAATTCATTTGTTCACTGTCTGTCCTTTCCCAGACGCTGTCTCTGGGTTTGCAATTGTATTGATACATTTCTGTCAAACGTGTTGCTGATTCAGTATAGGACAAATTGTTCATAAGCAAGAAAAGAAACTCTCATAGCGTCTGAAATGACTACTCCAGCTAGATTCTGCTTTTCGAACGAGGAAAAAGAAGCATTTGAGGCCTACATGAAAACTTGTTAAATCATTACCACGTTAGGATCAATATAAAACACACATTAATAGAATAATTCAGTTTTCTTAGTAAATTCACTCATTATTTTCTCCAAAAGTTAGATGTCAATATTAGGTACTATGCAAAACACACAAGATGATGGACGGAATGCTGCACATTGGCAAACATTCACCCCCAGTCACAGATCTGGGTTTAATCCATCGTTATTTTGCTTCACCACGCCACCCCAGTTCAGACATAGCCATATGCAAATCAGTCTTGACCCTGTGCCTCATGGGAACAGTCCAGACCGAACTGCCAAGCCATGTCTTCCCTGGACCGGAATCAAGCATCCTAGGACCGGTTTCAGGCTATCAGCCTTCATCAGCCTGGATAACTTGACTCCAGTGGCGTAGTGAGCACGGGACCCACGTCTGGGTATACCCTTCCCACTTAGGGCGAAATGCAAAACACACAAGATGATGGACGGAATGCTGCACATTGGCAAACATTCACCCCCAGTCACAGATCTGGGTTTAATCCATCGTTATTTTGCTTCACCACGCCACCCCAGTTCAGACATAGCCATATGCAAATCAGTCTTGACCCTGTGCCTCATGGGAACAGTCCAGACCGAACTGCCAAGCCATGTCTTCCCTGGACCGGAATCAAGCATCCTAGGACCGGTTTCAGGCTATCAGCCTTCATCAGCCAGGATAGCTTGACTCCAGTGACGTAGTGAGCACGGGACCCACGACTGGGCATACCCTTCCCACTTAGGGCGAAATGCAAAACACACAAGATGATGGACGGAATGCTGCACATTGGCAAACATTCACCCCCAGTCACAGATCTGGGTTTAATCCATCGTTATTTTGCTTCACCACGCCACCCCAGTTCAGACATAGCCATATGCAAATCAGTCTTGACCCTGTGCCTCATGGGAACAGTCCAGACCGAACTGCCAAGCCATGTCATCCCTGGACCGGAATCAAGCATCCTAGGACCGGTTTCAGGCTATCAGCCTTCATCAGCCAGGATAGCTTGACTCCAGTGGCGTAGTGAGCACGGGACCCACGTCTGGGCATACCCTTCCCACTTAGGGCGAAATGCAAAACACCCAAGATGATGGACGGAATGCTGCACATTGGCAAACATTCACCCCCAGTCACAGATCTGGGTTTAATCCATCGTTATTTTGCTTCACCACGCCACCCCAGTTCAGACATAGCCATATGCAAATCAGTCTTGACCCTGTGCCTCATGGGAACAGTCCAGACCGAACTGCCAGTTCGGGCTGGACTGTTCCCATGAGGCACAGGGTCAATACTGATTTGCATATGGCTGGGTTCAAACTGGAATGGCATGGTGAGCAAAAAACGATGGATTTAGGCCCAGATCTCTGTACTGGGGTGAATGTATGACATTGTTCTGCATTCTGTCCATCAACTGTTGTTTTTGCATTTGTCACCCGAGTGGGACGGGTATGCCCAGACGTGGGTCCCGTGCTCTCCATGCCACTGGAATCAAGCTATCCTGGCTGAAGAGGGGTGAAACCCCGAAACCGGTCCTAGGATGCTTGTTTCCAGTCCAGGGAGGACCTGGCTTGGCAGTTCGGGCTGGACTGTTCCCATGAGGCACAGGGTCAAGACTGATTTGCATATGGCTGGGTTCAAACTGGAATGGCATGGTGAGCAAAAACGATGGATTTAGGCCCAGATCTCTGTACTGGGGTGAATGTATGACATTGTTCTGCATTCTGTCCATCAACTGTTGTTTTTGCATTTGTCACCCCGAGTGGGACGGGTATGCCCAGACGGGGGTCCCGTGCTCTCCATGCCACTGGAATCAAGCTATCCTGGCTGAAGAGGGTGAAACCCCGAAACCGGTCCTAGGATGCTTGTTTCCAGTCCAGGGAGGACCTGGCTTGGCAGTTCGGGCTGGACTGTTCCCATGAGGCACAGGGTCAAGACTGATTTGCATATGGCTGGGTTCAAACTGGAATGGCATGGTGAGCAAAAAACGATGGATTTAGGCCCAGATCTCTGTACTGGGGTGAATGTATGACATTGTTCTGCATTCTGTCCATCAACTGTAGTTTTTGCAATATTAGGTACTACTAATAAACATGTCACACGTTTTTTTATTTTCCAAACAGATTGCTATGCGTCACTTTGTTATTCACGTTTATTTTCGCATATTACTAAAGTAAAACTGAAACTCTTGTACTATCAAGCATCTTTAAACCAAACATTTTAATCGTTTTCAAGTGTTTCGTTATGTAAGCATTCTTTCCATTTGTCACGTTAGGTAATCAGCAGCACATTCTCTAAGTTAACCACGTTTGATTTCTTAAACGCGTATTTACATTGCATAAACAAATAACAGTTTTTCTTTCTTTTTATTTACGTCTTTCCCACTATCATGTTTCTGAACACTTCTGCATGCTTTTACGATGCAGTAAAAGATTCTCATGTTTTTCATTTTCAACCATTTTGCACATTTTTATCAAGATTATTTGTCATAATTTCAGATAATGGTGAGAATTGATAGAGGCAACCGTCATTAACCTTTTACGCTCCATCACTCCTTAGCTTGCATCATAATATATTATTTTAAAAGTAAAATTGCTTGCTCATGTAAATTGACATTAAGCGTCCACTTTACCTTCCAGCATCCAGTGCTTTTGCTGCTTGCTTCCTGTCTCATGGGGAACTGCTTATTTTTTAAGTTTTATGTGTACTATAGAGTACTATAGAAATAACAAGCTCTGAACCCTACATGTCAGGATGAGAGGCAGTTCTTATAAAGATTTTATGGCACTATCGAAGAAGAGTAGTAATTCACACTACAAACCACTGAGATGTATCACTGAGCAATGGAGACAATTTTTCCTCATTCAACACATGAGGTCTAGATAGTTTTATATAAAACTATTTTTGGATGATTAGAGAGGATTATCTTCAGATTCTATTTGGAATATACCCACCAAATGATCACATAAACTAGTTGGTGTATGTTATGTTAAGTTGTGCAATGTTATGTTGTACTGCTATGTTATGCTGTGTTAAGTTATGTTATGTTATTCAGACGTAGTTGTTATGTAGAGCAAGCATATCACTTGTGTGGATATCCTGGCGCCTGAGAAGGAGATGGTCTGGCCTTTCTGTGGATGGCCTATTGGAAGAGCTAGGTTTTCAGTTTCTTGCAGAATTCGAGGACAAAGCAGTGTGGTAAGGGAGTTTATTGCAAGCTTTAGAAAGCGCGGACCTCAAATTGGCTAGTCGTGTGTGCAGGATGTGGGCAAGCAGTAGGCGATCTGAGCGGAGGTGTCTGGACAGTATGTAGAAGTGGATGTGTTATATGGTTCCTACTAATCTAGTAGGACAGTGTACGAGAGCAAAACAACTTCATAATACAGAGACTGAGTCTTCCTATATAATCAGTAAATGTTGTTCTATCTGGCTAGCTCACAGAACCGCATCCAAACTCCTAAATCTCCAGAGTTATGGATATTGTCAGTAACCTAGAACATGACTCTCAGATTCCCAAGAACATCGTGGCAACAGATCTCACCCTTTCGTTTGTCATTCATGCATGCCCAAAGCGTTACAAAGAAAAGGTACAGTCTTGCATTTTCAGAACATTTATTGAAAAGCTCTAATCTTTGTAAATAAAACATGAACCTCGATTGTAAGAAAGATGACATATTATTGCAATACGCATTATTAGAAGTGTAAAAAATACAAACAATTCAATCATGATATTTGTTCATAACGTTACTAGTGTTACTAGTTGTTCTAATGTTACTCCTATCTATGTCTAGCCTCTATGCTAAAGAGAACATATCGGAAGAACCAGTCTGCACGGTCTATTGGAATGACATAACCCCATACTTTGATAGTGTATGTTAGGAAGCCAGGCTCAGTGCATCCACAGATGCACGTTCGAGGGTACAGCTATCTTCCTTCTCAGGGTGAAGTTCGGGACAGCGGGCCTGCATCTCAGCAGCGTTCCGTAATGACTTCGGGCAGAAGTGAACCTCTCATCGAATTCAGCATCGATGCGGTTTAAATAAAAAAACAGCAGGCTAATCAAACTGTGTCAAAGGTGCAGAACATGTTTTAATTAGACGGAATCTGAAGAGTTGCCTCTTTGCGAGCACAGAAAATAAATCAATGCCTCATGTTCTGAATTTGTGTGACGCTGAAACTAACTGTGCAGACTACCGGGCGTCAATACCTATCTGAAAGAAATGTGTATAAGGCATTCTTGCAATAGAAAAACATGTACAAAGCACCATTATAAAGTGAGGCTAAGTTAACACGAAAACTAAAATGGAAGCTAAATGCAAACTGCATAATAGATGCAGTTGTTGAGGTAAGATGGGCCTAGGTTGTGTAGAACTTTGTAGGGTTGAGTGAAGAGTTTGAAAAGGGAGTGGTTGACGATTGGGAGCCAGTGGAGGTCTTTGAGTTGGGTCTTTAGAGTGTGGTGAGGTAGGCTGAGGGTGAGCTTGGCTGCTATGTTCTATATTACTTAAAGTGTTTTGGTGAGTTGAGCTCTGATGCCTATGGAGAGAGTGTTGCTGTAGTCAAGCCTGCTGGTGATGAGGGCTAGAGTGAAGGACCTCTGGGAGTTCAGTGGGAACCATTTGAAGACTTTCCTGAGCAGTTTTTAGAGTGTGGTAGCAGGCAGATGCGACTGCATATCCTTGTTGGACTTGGAAATTCAGCTTTTGATCATGATTCCCAGGTTAGAGGGGTGGGGTGTTGGCCCTCGCTCGGTGGTCCACCATGCTGAGGACCAGAGTGAGGTGTCTTTGCCAAATAGAGCCACTTCGGTTTTGTTGCTATTCATTTTAAGGCAGTCATATAGTCTGCTGCTGATGACATTCATCTGACAAAGTTTGCATGGATGCTGGGTGTGGCTTCTCAGAGGGAGAGGATGAGCTGGGTGCTGTCTGTGTAGGAGTTGATGCTGAATCCGTGGGAGTGAATGATGTTGGCAAAGGGGGCCATATAGACATTGAACAGGGTGGGGCTCAGGGATGAGCCCTGCGGTATGCAGCAGATGAGCTTGGTGGCATTAGACAGGAATCGTGCTAGGTTTCTGGAAAGGAATGAGCTGAGCCCTCGTAGTGCTAGGCCATAGATTCCAGCCTTGTGGAGGTGGTGGATGAAGATGGGGTGGGAGGAGTTAGTTTGCATCGAGGTGGTTAGACTGGTGAATTCTGATGAGCTTCTCCAGGACTTTGGCTGGGTAAGGAAGGAGGGAGATGGGTCATAGCTGGCCATGGTCAGTGAGTCTGCAGATGATTTCTTAATGAGTGGCAGGATGGTGCCATATTTATAGGAGTTCCCATAGATGGTGGTGGCGAGTGATAGGTTGAGTTGGGTGTGAGGGCTGTGCAGATGAGGTCACGACCCTGAGAGAAGTTGTAGTGCGGGATGGGTCAGAGGGGCTCCTGATTGATGGAGCACATGGTGTTGGCTACTTCCATGGCTGACGTAACTGGTCAGGGTTGTGATTTACAGGAATGTGCGGTCCCCGTAGTGGAGTATGTTGAGAGGAGAGGTCCGAATGGGGACGAAATTGTAGATGGTTTTGATTTTGTTGGCTAAAAGTGTGCGGAGTTCCTGGGAAGGGGTGGCGGTCTTGGAGCTGGCGAGGGGGGACGTGAATTCTTTAACAAAGGCAAATATTTCTTGGGTGAAGTTGGAGCTGTTGTATATCTGTTTGTTAAGAGCTAGGAGCTTAGTGGTTTTGAGACACTGGCTGTAGATCTGGAGGGCTTATTTGTTGAAGTCTTTGCTGGTGTTGTCATGGGAGTGGTGCCATCATCGTCGCTGGTGCTTGCATTGACGCTTTGTGAGTTGGCGGTCCTTGGTGTCCCAGCTGGCCTGAGGCTTAGAGATGGACGCTGGCTATTCTGAGAGGATTTTGTAAGTCCATGTAGGAAGTAATTCACATGTTGAGATTTGCGATGGTTCGTGTTAGGTCAGAGTGGTGGGGGGAGGGCCGTCGTGGTAGGAGATCGAAGGTCCAGTTGTCCTTGGGGATTTTGTTCCAGTGGCTCGGGCAGTCTGGGTGTTGGCGTTTTTGTGCTGGTTGGGCAGGTGCATGCTGTAGTGAATGAGGGAGTAGTCATCCAGACTAGCGGGGTGGGTTTTTCAATCGTGATGTTGGACGATTTGGTAAAGATGGGGTCAAAGAGGTGTGTGGCCATGTGGGTAGGATTGTTCACCCGCTGGGTGAGTCCCAGGATGCTACGGTCATCTTGGTGTAGTTGGAGTCGGTCTGGCCCTCTAGGTGCAAGTTGAGGTCGCCAAGTAGAATGAAGGAGTTTGATGCTAGGGCCAGAGGGGTGATGAGGCTGCGTGAGTAGAGCTGATGTTACATCTGGGTCTTGGGGGTCAGTAAAGTAGAACTCCTTCTACGTTTGGGGTGTGCGAGGTGCTCATTTTGAAAGCCATGTGTTCTAGACAGCTTCTGTTGTGAGCCTGGTGAAGGAGCAGTTGATTTCCTTGCAGTAAATGATGACTCTTGGTTTGTTGATTTTTGTCCTTTGATTTTATTGTGTGTTAAGCAAGCTAGATTTCTGTAAAGAAATAGGAGGTCTGGAGAGAGAGGTCGTGCAGAAGGTCCCAGATGTCTATGACTTGCTTTGATGCAGTAATGCAGATAAAAATAGGACAAACAACAGAGCCAGTGTGATCATTCAGAATGTGTTGGTACTATGACCGTGTATAATAAAAACTCTTAAAGCTTGCTAGGATCTCATGACAGGATATCGGAAAGACAGACTGCCCAAAGATTAAACTCTTCCACAGTTACTTTGGGTTCGCACAAGACCAAAATCTCTAATCAAAGACAGAAGCTGTGAGTGCTTCCTTATTTCATACAAATAAATGATAAATAATAACCTGAGTGAAGTAGATATGGAAAACGCTTTAGATACCAAGTGGTTAATCAAACCATTTAGTGTTAAAGGGCCTGCCAAAAGGGGACGCATTTTGGAATTGCTAGAGATAATTGAAAGCTCCCTACCACATCATTAACATCTATCAGCATTGCCGAAAATCAGGAATTCTTGTGGAAAGCGTTGAAAGAATGTATTCCCAGGACCCAGTTAGTCTTACCTTTGTCCCAATAAAGTATCCCATTAAAAAACAACACCTTAATAATGTTGACTCTCTGGATCTCGAGAATAATTGTAGATTATATATTATGACATGTCCACTCCAAAGCATTACTAGGCAGTAATTGTGCAGCAGTCCTGAGGTGGGTAAAAATCCCATTGGCTGAAGAGAGTTATTCAGCAGCAGGGTTTATGAGGCAGACCGCAATCTGATTGAGGTTGAGGAGCTTTTGTATAGAGTTAAAAAAAAATCCTAAGAGCGGCATCTCAATTAAACATCAGTCTTCCAAACAGAGTGCAAACCAGATTTCATTGGGGGTAGGGCACGTAAAACCATTATGATAACTACCAGACACACCAGAACACAGGCAGTGTTATGTTTCACTTGGATAATATGGCCATGCCTGGGCATGCTTCAGAGGAACCAGGCGGAATGAACAAGCATTCGGTTACTGGCACTTGTAAGCAATTCCCACTGACAATAATAGAGAGTGCAACGGTTACATTTATGTGGTGTGCAGCACCTTTCAAAAACCCAGGAATAAATAAATAAGTATTGTTGTGTACAAGCTGTATTCAAAACATTTTTAAGTAGCCTCCTGGGTTACTCAGCAACCCAGATAGCTACAATAGTTAGTTGTAGGCCGCACGCAGTATCTGCACTTATTTTGAGGGTATTGGAAGTGGGCCATTCCTCAAGAATGGTGACAGCAATCTGGACGTCTTCCTCTAGGTCCCCAATGGGGCAAGCATGCTCAGTGGTAACTGATACTTGTAGTCAGTGCTTGCTGAGTACAAGAGTGAACTGCAAAATGGGATTGTTTACTGACATACGTGGAGCTCTTCCAAGTGGTGTTCAGGATTTCTTGGTGACTAAGATGTCTTCCTTGAGTGTAGGTTGCTTGCCGAACCTCACCTAAAGATGAGACCAGTGTGTGGGGGCTCAGCGATGGCATGGTTGGCACTTGTAGTTAGTTCCCAGTTGTACCAAGAGAATGTGTCATTCTCAATAAGGTCTTTGAGTCCGACTAATAGCTTTTTGAGTTGCTAGGTGACATCCTGGTGCCAGCCACCCTCTCTATCTCCATTCCTCCCAAAAAAATTGCTTCTTGAAAGCAATTCTTGAATTCACGTAACATCTGTATGTTGAGACAATGGATAGCCTGATAACTGGACACTTTATCTGTGGGTGAAATGATTTCAGAAAGATCGCTGGTAAGCATGTTGAGCAACTCAATGTTCTGAACTTCAACTAGTTGAAAAGTGGATACACATGTACTGCTGTTTGCCCGTTGCACTCCATATTCAATCAGAATATTAAAGTAATCACCTGGAAGTTCAACCCCCAACTCTAGTTGGCCTGCTCAAGGATCACACCTCTCCAACGTGACAAATGGGCCTTACCACCACAGACTGCATAAAACCGGGAGATGCATCGAACTCGGAGGCTTTACGAAACTTAGCACACAAGAACACTATAAGAGTTTTCTTTCATTCAGGTGTATGTTGTCCTGTCCTTTCATGCCTGCTCCAAAAACATCCTCGGGGACAGGACCAGTGACCAGACACCTAGATGTTCGCAGTTGGTGCTGGGAAGATCTGGAAAGTTCCAGGTGGGATCGCCCTTTTATGATTGTTAGTGGACACTACATCCTGATAGTTTAAAAAAGGTTCTTTTTCACAGGTAGACTTTATGATCATTAGCTGTATAGTTCGGCCATAGAATTTACTCTGACGCAGAGCGGCATCCACGTGCTTGAAGGAGAATGCAAGCAAATGTGTGTAAAATTATGGTCATAGAAACAGCAATGCGTGCATTACCTCCTATCTTGTATGGCGTACAAATTTAAATATTGAAGCAGTTAAGGCGTGGAAATTATACCCAGTGGTAATATTTGGGTTTGTGCTCAGCCAAATGTTGATATTGCAGGAAACACGTGCTCAAGGGCTCTTGGAAGAATCTTCTTGGCAGAGTTAGTTATGGACGTAATCGCTGCCAAATGGATATATTTTGCACATTATGCAATAGCGTGAAACACAGCACATATAAATGTGAATACGAAATGGAAAAAAAGTGTTTTCTGTGGATGTTAATATTATTTTTGTACATTATCCAAACATGCATAACTTTGATGGTGCTCCACAAATTATACAAAACAAATATGACTTTGTTCATTTGTGCCTGTCCGAATTATAAAGACCAGATTTAAATGTTTTTTTCCTCAGACAGCATGTTTTTCCCCACTTTTTAAAACTCAGCTGTCTTCAGAGTGGTTTTCTGTGCATGTCAAATTCGGTGATTTGATATGAACAGCATTTCACATTTTAAGTGTTCTATACAGGAAAGCATTTTAATTGTTTTTATTAGCATTTCAACACAACCTAAATCATGGACATTAGACATTCTACATTATAGGATCACATAGTTACATAGAAAACAGTAGTAGTCTAGCCCATATTCAACCTCCCAACCCATTCCCCCACCCCTCTCCCGCAAGCTTCCGAATCGTAAACAGAAACTGTTTGTGGGCCAGCAGATCAGTGCAGACCATAGATAATCCTCTGGGATCCGTATCCCGGAAAGCCCTAATTACGAGGTCCTGAATACAAGGATTAATTCCTTTAGTCTACAGGGAGGAGTCTCACTCCCTCCCTCACGCCGTACTCTCCCCTTGATCACCCAGTGTTTGTGAAACCTGTTTCTCTAAGTTGGAAGGGTCGCCATCTGTGGAGTCAACCAGGATCTGAGTAATATGACTCCAGACCAAAAAATCATCCCAAACTTTTTCATCCCTTCTACATCTCCGCATATATGCGCCTCCTTGGCGCCGGCTAATTCTATCATATCCCTCCTCCAATCTGTCAGTGTAAGGGCTCTAGTGCTTAGCCAACCAATTGCAATCTAACGTTTGGCAACCACAAGCCCCAGCAGCACAAAATGTCTGCTCAGTTTCTTCTTGGGGTTACAAGGAAGGTGGCCCCAAAAAAGTTTTTTAATCGTGTGGGCAATCGCCCACCCTGAAGAGTGCTCGATAAGTTCTAGAACGGAGGTCCAATATTTCCCCACAACTGGGCATTGCAAAACCCTATGTACAAAGTCTGCCATAATTGACTGACATTGAACACTGCCCTATGACCTGTCTGGATAAATAGTGTGGAGTCGTTTAGGAGAGAGGTATGCCATATGTATCATATAGTAATGTGTGAGTTTGAATCTCGCACACAGTGCCACTGTTCGTGCCCCTGCATGTATTTTTTGGCAGTCTTTAGGTGAAAGGGGTTCCTCGCACACCTGCTGCCAGGCAACTTCGAGCGGGAGGGGGGCATTCTGTCTATCTGCTTGTAAAGCTCGATATAGATGGGTTATCAGCTTACGACCCTCAGTCAATGAGAGCATAGTCAGTAACATCTGTGGGAAGGCAGGTACCTCCAGGAACATGGGCCACAACTGTCGTGCTGTAGCTGCAATTTTGGCATATTGGAGAAATTGTCCAATGCCCAGGCCGAATGTCTCTATTGTGTCCCGTAATGTAATAAAACGGCCCTCCGGATATAGATCTGAGACCATCAGACAACCCCCCTCCTGCCACTTGTCTTTCGTCATTATGCAGGCCATTTGTTCGAAGGGGTGGATAATCCAGAGATCCAAGTCCGGGGTGTACGGTGCATGCCCAATCACCCTCCGAATCATTCTCTCGCACATGGAACCCATAAGGCGAATCAAATGTGGAAGGGAAGTGGGTAAATACCGACCCCTCATCAAAAGAGTCCCCAACTGATAGCCTGTTTGCGTGTCATCCAACAGTGCCCTCTCCCAATTAGGGTTTGTATCCAGCCAATGAATAGCATGCTGCAGGTGGGCTGCTAAATGGTAGAGTTCTATATCCCGAACCTCCATCCCTCCACTCTGCCATTCTCTTTTCAGATTCTGCAGGCTAATCTTGCTTTGCTTCCCAGCCCAAAGGAGGTCTAGCAATAGGCGGTCGATCTCTCGGAACACCCGAGGAGGGATCTCATACATGGCCCCTTGCATAACATATAGGCATCGGAGTAGGATAACCATTTTTATGAGGGTAATTTTCCCCATCAAAGAGAGTTTTAACATGTTTGTTGTTACCCATGAGCGGTTGGATCCCGAGATATTTAACATTATCGTCCCGCCACGGTAGACCTGCCGAGGGCAGGCGTTCCAGTGGAAAGTTTTTCAGGCATCCCAGTGGGAAGAGAACCGATTTAGAACTATTGACCTGAAAACTCCCAAAATTCCCTGAGGATATTACGCCTTAGGGGGGCAGAGATATCCGGTTGACGCAGGCAAGCCATTGCGTTGTTTGCATACAAATAAGCAGCTGAGTCTTCTCTGATATATAATGTGTAATGGCGGCTGTTTCTCTTGACTCTGTGTTCTTGACCGTAATCATTGGTACAAAAGGCCCTTTCGTATTTGGGGAGAGGATGTAGCCTTACGGCTAGAGCAGTCGACCTCGAAGCTGGGCAACAGGGTTCGAGTCTCGGCAACGACACCCAACATCCTGTGATTATGGGCAAATCACTTAATCTCCCTGTGCCTAACAAAAATTAATGTGTCCTTCTGTAACTAAACTGGTGCTCATGTAAAGCGCTCTGATACCCGATATCTCAGGTCTAGTTTGCGCTATATAAAACTCTAAAAAATAAATAAATAAAAATAAAATATAACACATGTACCATGGTCCTTTCCTGCACCCCCATCCGCGCAGTATCTGGTGTAGCTGGCATGCCAGCGGCTCCATCGCCAGGGCAAATATCAAGGGTAACAAAGGGCATCCCTGCCGCATACCCCTGTGTAAAAGGATTTTTGATGACACATTTCGTCCTGTACGTACCCTGGCCGTCAGGGCAGTATACTACAACTGGACCCATCTAATAAAAGCAGGACCCAGACCCATTTTTCCCAGAGTCTGCCAGGCATACTCCAGTTGTAAAGAATCAAATGCCTGTTCTATATTTAAGAAACCGAGCACATGGGGTCATCGTCCAATTCCAGAGCATGTAGGACGTGGGTCAGGCTTCTTATACTAAGCAATGTGTTCCTCTGCGGTATGAATCTTGAATGGTCTTTGCGGACCAAGCGGGGACGACAGGGCAACAACCTTGCCACCAAAATGTGGCTAAGAAGTTTCTAGTCCATGGTAAACATTGTGATTGGGTGGTACGAACCCGGTACGAGGGAATCCTTACCGGGTTTTGGAATTAGAACAACATGGGCCACGCGCATAGAGGGCGGGAGGCTACCCTTCTGCAGTGCCTCATCATACACTTTCAACAATTTATCTGCCAGAGTCCCTGCAAATGCCTTATAAAATCCTGCAGGGAATCCCTCACCTTCTGGGAATTTAGCCATCTTTAGGGCCGTTATTGCGCCTAGTAGTTTCTGGCAAGTCCACGGAGCTCCCAGTAAGTCTCTATCCTCCGAGGGCAGGCTTGGAAGCCACAAGCCTCCCAGGTAGTCAGGGGGCCTGTGCATCCCCGACTGGTCAGTCGGTTCAGCATATAGGGCTTGGATATGAACATCAAAGACTTCATTGATGGTATGTTGTGTATGTACTATGCGTCCCTGTGTTGTTCGTACAGCAAATATTAGCGTATGAGCTCCCTCTGACCGAATCAGGCAGGCCAAAAGCTGGCCCGCTTTGTCCCCTTTCTAATACCACCGTCTCCTTCCCTTGTAGCGGATGTGTTTCTCCAATTGATCCCATATTTCACAGACCTTATGGCACTGCCTATCCCACTTCCCCAAGGCTTTCTGATCGGTAGACAGTACGTCCTCCAGCTTCTCCAAGTATGCCTCCTGCCGGGTCAAGTCATCTTCCAAGATGCGTCGGATATCAACTGAGGAGGCCATGCATACCCCTCGGAGCACCACTTTCACGGCGTCCCATTCCGTCACCCTGCTAGCTGTATTGTCCCAAATATGATGAAAGTAATCTGCCAGGGCTTCCGCGAGGGTAGCTCTGAATGCCTAATTCGAGAAAATGTCTGGGTGCGGTCGCCACAACGGAACCTTCGGCATGACATGTTCTAGGAAATAGGTAAGCATCAAGGGAGAAAGATCAGAGATATACCTCGCCATATACTGCACGTCAACCACCTTGTGTATCGTCCCCACCTGGACAACAAAAATTAGTCAAGTCGACTATATGTACCGGTCGCTGGAGTGTAGCATAAATAGGCCTTTGTGTGTGGGTGTCTGTCGCCAAACATCTGTGAGTCCTAAGCCTGAGATCGTCCGGGTCAAGGCCAGCGTTATGTGAGGTTTCGTCCCTAATGTCGGTGGTGATCTATCCATGCATCCGTCAAGGACACAATTAAAGTCTCCAGCCAGGATCACCTCTTTATCTAAAGATACCTGGGCTGCTGTGAGTAAGTTGCCAAAAAATGCACCGTCATCAATGTTGGGAGCATAGACATTGAGGAGACATACCTCGTGTGCATCCAGTGTACCTTCCAGGATCACGTAACTACCATCACTATCAGTCTGCACCCTTAAAGGTTTAAAGGGGATCCCTGGGGCCACCCAGATTAAGGCCCCCCCGGGCATATCCTGAATAGGAGGTGGCAAATACCTGTCCCCTCCATCTCATCCGGAGGGATCTGATACAATCCCCCCTGAGATGGGTCTCCTGAAGAAACGCCACCGAAATGCCGTATCTGTGTAGATAGGCATAGCTCCTGTTGCGTTTTGTTAGTTCCTGTAGACCTCTCATATTACAGTTAGCAGCTTATACTTGATACCTAGGCTAACCATTATCCTCGTGTAAGAATATCCAGTCTCCGTGTATCAATCAATAACCCAATAGACACTCATGTAGCTACTCACCAACCCATGCAGCCGCTTACACACCAACTGACAGACTGATACAGACATTCACACAGTTTAGTCACTAACCCATGCATTCAGTAAGACCCGTTTAATCACTCACTTATACAGTCAGTCACGCACCTACTAAATCATCCATTCAGACACTTATACACCCACTCATTCTTCAATACACCTTGGCATATATATATATATAAAACATATTTAAACTTTACAGAAACACACAGTAACTGGATGATGTCATCAGTGATGTCATCAGTGATGTCACTGACCATGTCATGAATGATGTAATATGTGACGTCATCAGCAGTGCATTGCGCGGGCGCGAGTTATAGTTAGCTTAACTAACTATAACGGCCGAATTTCTCTGGTTTTGTACGAGTGAAATGTCCAACTAACTATAACGTCCCTGAAACCTGTGGTTTTTCTTCAGTGAATTCCTAAGGTTTTTTAAATGCTAATTTCTAACTATAACGTCCCTGAAACCTATGTTTTTTTAGTGAATTTCAAAGGTTTTTTAAATGCTAATTTCTAACTATGCCTACAGAGGTAGGACACGTGCAGAAAGAGGAAGAAAGGCGCAGAAAGAAGCAAGAGAAATGCAGAAAGAGGCAACAGAAGTCCAGAAAGACAAAGAAAGGTGCAGAAAGAAGCAAAAGAGGTGCAGAAAGAGGCCTTGTTGCAAAGTCATCCTGTGCCCCCAACTTTTTGCTGACGGGTACTGGTGGTAACTGACTCTGACTAACCAGACCTAGAGCCAGTGCTATGCTAGAAGACACTTAGAATACAGTGAAAACACCGACATACACTAGGGTACACTATGGGTTGGGGTACCCCTGTGATTGGCATGACCTCCCCTGTAAGGCCCTAGTATATAATAGGGCAGGGGGATTAAAACTACCTCTAAGTCAGAGGTGCAGAAACATGCTACTTTAACTAGTAGTCGCGTTTGCAGAGTGGCAGAGCAAGGGTGCTGGGTCTCCGACCAACGCTCAGGAATTCCGCTGCGTAGGACTTACAGGAGGTACAAGGAGGGCTTCTTGGCCCCCAAAGTCCCTCAGGAGTAAATTGGACTTCATCCCCCATCCCGTAGTCTGCCAGGAGGCGCGTTTACAGAGTGGTGGAAAAAGGGGGGCATGGCCTCCGAAGACGTCTTAGCAATCCCACTGTGTGGGACTTACTGGAGGTAACAAGAGGGGTAGTTGGCCAAGTTGCTAAGTTGTCATAGCAGGCCATGCCCTCTTTCCCCACCACTCTGCAAACGCACTTCCTGGCGTGCTCTTGGATGGGGATTTAAGTCCCCTTCGCTGCTGGGGGTCCTTAGGGGCCAACTAGCCTACCTGATACCTCCAGTATGTCCCAGATAGTGGGATTGCTGAAAGCTGGACACAGGCAACGCCCCCTTTCTCCACCACTCTGCAAACGCCCCTCCTGGCGTGTTCTAAATTGGGGGATTAAGTCCCCTTGAATACCGAGGGTCCCTGGGGGCCAACTAGCCCACGAAGTACCTCCAGTAAGTCCCACACACCTGGATTGCTGAGAGTGGTCCGAGTCCACGCGCCCAATTTACACCACTCTGCAAACGCGGCGCCTGGCGCACTGCTGCTCGGGGGATGAAGTCCACTTGTGTCCTGAGGTCCTCAGTACACAAGAGGACCTCATCGCCCCACCACCAGTGCGCCAAGAGGCGCTTTTGCAGAGTGGTGTAAAAAGGGGTGTGGCCTCGGACCACCTCTCTGCAATCCAGCTTTGTGGCGCTTACTGGAGGTACCTGGTGGGCTAGTTAGCCCCCAGGGACCCTCAGTATTCAAGGGGACTTAATTCCCCAACTTAACGCGCCAGGGGGCGCGTTTGCAGAGTGGTTTAGGGAGGGGGCGGGGCCTCCGGCGAGATGCCGGCTTTTTTAAAATATTTTTTTTTTAGGAGGGGGCTGTGTGGCCCCCCTTCTTTTAGCATTTTTGGGGCCCTGGGGACCCCATCCCCCAGGGCCTGACCCCTTTTTAATAAAAAATAAAAAAAACAGGAAGGGGGCCGCGCGGCCCCCCTCCCGAGGCCACTTTCGGCCCCGGAGACCCCATCCCCCGGGGCATGGCCTCATTTTCCAAAGTAAATTATTGGGAAGGGGGGCCACGTGGCCCCCCTGTAGCCCCCCTTCCCTAGGCCACTATTGGCCCCGGGGACCCCATCCCCCGGGGCCGGCCCTTAGCGTTGGGGACCGTGGGGGAGCCCCAATGCCCCCACGGTCCCTGCCGGCTCCCCGCTTCCTGCGGGAGCCGGCATTGCTCCCCTTGCCCAAAAGCAATTCTGCTTTGTTTTTTGGACACGAGAGCAGGTTTCCAAAGCAGGTTTCCAAAGCAGAGTTTGCTATGACAGGGCGGGAGCCGTGCTCCCGCCCTGTCATAGCAAACCGCAATGTCCCGGGGGTGGGCACCCCGGGACATTGCAGGAGCCGGCCCTGGGGGGTGGCGGTCCCCAAGGGCCCCCTCCCTTCATTTTCAAAGCCCCGGGGAGGTGGTGGTCCCCGGGGCCCGGGGGTCCGTAATGGACCCCCTATGAAAATAATTAGTGCCCCGGGGAGGTGGTGGTCCCCCGGGCAGTGTGGGGGGGGGGCAGGAGCCCTCCCCACACCAATTTTCTTGATTTAAGCCCCGGGGAGGTGGCGGCCCCCGGGGCTTGGGGGGGCCCGCGAGGCCCCCCACATATAATTAGCAATGCCCCGGGAAGGTGGCGGTCCCCGGGGCAGTGTGGGGCTGTGTGCCCCCGCATATTATTTCAAAAGCCCCGGGGAGGTGGCGGGCCCCCGCATACATTATAAACATTGCCCCCGGGACCTGGCCCAGCCAGGGGCTTACAGATAACGAAGCGCGGGAGCCCGCGCTTCGTTTTTAAAAAAAAATTCTGCCGGATTCGCGCACTCAGCGCGAATTCGGCCGTTTAAAAAAAAAAAAAAAATGCTTTTTTTGCGCCTGGGGGTCCTTGTGGGACCCCCCTGAGCAGGCCTAGGGGGTCAGGGTGTTTCTACCCTGCCCCCTCTTCTTGTTTTTTAACCTTTTTTCCACTGTTTTCTTGTGACTAGGTTACCGAGTCACAAGATGGCTGCCAACACTTCTTGGTTTGGAGTGTTGGCAGCCAATCAGAAGTCAGCTCGTGCTCGGGAGGGTTCGCGAATCCTCCTCGTTGCTCAGATATATAAAGTTTTATTTTTTGAATTTCTCTGGAACTGCTGAACAGATTTACACCATTTTTTTAAAAAGCACGCTTTCTAGACCAAGACCTACCTTTTTTCCAAATTTGGTGTAATTCCGTTCAGCAGTTCGGGCTGTATCCTGTTTCGAAATTCCTATGGAAATTAACATGGAGAAAACGCGTTTTGGGACCCCCCTTTTTTCTCAGCCCCCGCTTGACGAATCGCCCCCAAACTTTCAAGACAGGAGCTGACTTGAGTGAACCATTAGTTTTGAACATTTCGCGAAGATTCGTCAAACGGCGACAAAGATATTGGCAAATCAAAAAACGCTTTTCCTATGGATAATAGGTCCTAACTATAGCTACCTACTGGCGACCGCCAGTAGGTAATATATATATATATATATTCACTGAAAAAACCATAGGTTTCAGGGACGTTATAGTTGGTTGCACATTTCACTCGTACAAAACCATAGAAATTCGGCCGTTATAGTTAGTAGAGCTAACTATAACTCGCGCCCCCGCAATGCACTACTGATGACATTACATATTACATCACTCGTGACATGCTCAGTGACATCACTGATGACATCTCAGATGACATCACTGATGACATCACTCATGACATCATCCAGTGACTGAGTGTTTCTAAAAAGCCATGCCAAGGTATATTGAAGAATGATTGGTTGTCTGAGAACCTGTATGAGTGCCTGAGTGTCTGTGTGGGTGGGGGGAGTGTGACTCCCTGCATGGATGTGTGAGTGGGTGATTCACTGGGTATATGCGTTTGAGTGCGTGTGTTAGGGAGTGTATGGGTGAGTGAGTGTACCTATAGCTGTGTTGGTGAGTGAATCGATGTCTTAGTGGTATATGTGTAAGTAACTACATATGTGAAAGGCAGTATTTGTGAGTGTTGGAGTATATAAGTGAGTATATGTGACAGTGAGTGATTGTGATAGTGGCTGCATGGATAAGTGTGTGCTTATGTCAGTAATTGTTGAAGACAGTACGTATCTGTATGAATAAGTGACGTGGTGTGTGTATAACTGTATAGGTGAGTAAATGGCAGTGTAATTAATTCTTTGGGTGACTGACTAGGTTTTTGAGTAACTCTTTGGGTGAGTGGCAGTGTGTGAGTGTCTATATGGGTGTATGAGTGGATATATCAGTGGCTGTATTGATGAATGCCTGCGTGTATGAGTGACTGTATGGGTTAGTGGGTGGATGTGTGTGTAGACGTATGAATCACTGAGCGGGTATGTACTAACTGCTATTGGTATGTCTATGGTTTCGATATTGGTAGTCTGTATTTTAGAGTGGGTGTATGAAAGGTTTTATTAGGGTGTGAGAAGGTGCATCAGATGATCACGTGGATGATGTAATCAGTGATGTCATCAGTGGTGTCATTTGAGATGTCATCAGTGATGTCATCAGTGATGTCACTGACCATGTCATGATTGATGTAATATGTGACGTCATCAGCAGTGCATTGCGGGGGTGCGAGTTATAGTTAGCTCTACTAACTATAACGGCCGAATTTCTCTGGTTTTATACGAGTGAAATGTCCAACTAACTATAACGTCCCTGAAACCCATGGTTTTTTCAGTGAATTTCTAAGGTTTTTTAAATGCTAATTTCTAACGATAACGTCCCTGAAACCTATGGTTTTTTCAGTGAATTTCTAAGGTTTTTTAAATGCTAATTTCTAACTATAACATAGCAGTCGCGTTTGCAGTGTGGTGGAGAAAGGTGAGCGTGGCCTCCGAACACCTCTTAGTAATCCCACTGTGTGGGATTTACTGGAGGTAACAGGAGGGGTAGTTAGCCCCCAACGTCAATCTTGGGGTCCAACTACCCCTCCTATTACCTCCAGTAAGTCCCACACAGCAGGATTTCTAACTTCTTATACCAGGCCACGCCCCCTTTCTCCACCACTCTGCAGACGCACCTCCTGGCATGTTCTGGGTTGGGGGATTAAGTCCCCTTGAATCCTGGGGGTCCCTGGGGGCCAACTAGCCCACCAGGTACCTCCAGTAAGCGCCACAGAGCTGGATTGCAGAGAGGTGGTCCAAGGCCACGCCCCTTTTTACACCACTCTGCAAACGCGGCTCCTGGCGCACTGCTGCTCGGAGGATGAAGTCCACTTGTGTCCTGAGGTCCTTAGGACACAAGAGGACCTCATCACCCCACCAGCAGTGCGCCAAGAGGCGCGTTTGCAGAGTGGTGTAAAAAGGGGCGTGGCCTCAGGCCACCTCTGCAATCCAGCTCTGTGGCGCTTACTGGAGGTACCTGGTGGGCTAGTTGGCCCCCAGGGACCCTCAGTATTCAAGGGGAATTAATTCCCCAACTTACAACGCGCTAGGGGGCGCGTTAGCACAGTGGTGCAGGGAGGGGGCGGGGCCTCCGGTGAGATGCCAGCTTTTTTTTGTATATTTTTTTTTTAGAAGGGGGGCTGTGTGGCCCCCCCTTCCTTTAGCATTTTTGTGGCCCTGGGGACCCCATCCCCCAGGGCCTGACCCCTTTTTTTTTTTAAACGGGAAGGGGGCCCGCTCCCGAGGCCAGTTTCGGCCCCGGGGACCCCATCCCCTGGGGCATGGCCTCGTTTTTCAAATTTAATTATTGGAAAAGGGGTCCGCGTGGCTCCCCTTCTCTAGGCCACTATTGGCCCCGAGGACCCCAATCCCGGGGCCTGGCCTCACCGTTGGGTACCGTGGGGGGAGCCCCAATGCCCCTACGGTCCCAGCCGGCTCCCCGCCTCCTGCGGGAGCCGGCATTGCTTTTGCACAAGGGGAGCTGCTGACGTGCTCCCGCCCTGTCATAGCAAACGGCAATGTCCCGGGGGTGGGCACCCCGGGACATTGCAGGAGCCGGCCCTGGGGGGTGGCGGTCCCCAGGGCCATCAAGGGTCCAGGAGGGGGGCCGCCAAGTGTTTAAAGCCCCGGGGAGGTGGTGGTCCCCAGGGGTCCGCAACGAACCCCACATTAGAATATTTAGTGCCCCGGGGAGGTGGTGGTCCCTGGGGCAGTGTGGGGGGGGGCAGGAGTCCACCCACACTTCTTTATTTTAATTTAAGCCCCGGGGAGGTGGCGGTCCCCGGGGCTTCGGGGGGCCCGTGAGGTCCCCGACCCATATTAATAAATGCCGCGGGGAGGTGGCGGTCCCCGGGGCAGCATGGGGGGGCCGGGGCCCCCCACGCATGTATTTTAGAAGCCCCGGTGAGGTGGCGGTCCCTGGGGCTGCGGGGGGGCTGCATGCCCCCGCACATAATTAATAAAGCCCCAGGGAGGTGGCGGTCCCTGGGGCTGCGGGGGCCCCCGCTAATTAATTACACAGTGCCCCCGGGACCTAGCCCACCCGGGAGCTTACAGATAACAAAGCGCGGGCGCCCGCGCTTCGTTTAAAAAAAAAAATTCGTCCGGATTCGCGCACATAAGCGCGAATTCGGACGTTTAAAAAAAAAAAATGCTTTTTTTTGGCCCTGGGGGTCCTTGTGGGACCCCCTGAGCAGGCCTAGGGGGTCAGGGTGTTTCTACACTGCCCGCTTTTCTTGTTTTTCATCTTTTTTCCACCCTTTCTCTTGTGACTCGGTTACTGAGTCACAAGATGGCTGCCAACACTTCCTGGTGTGGAGTGTTGACAGCCAATCAGAGTGAAGCTCGTGCCCGGGAGGGTTCGCTAATCCTCCTCGGTGCTCAGATATATATATTTTAATTTTTTTAATTTCTCAGCAACTACTTAACGGATTTACACCATTTAAAAAAAAGCATGCTTTCTGGACCAAAACCTACCTTTTTGCCATATTTGGTGTAATTCCGTTCAGCAGTTCGAGTGTAGCCTGTTTCAAAATCCCTATGGAAATTAACATGGGGAAAACGTGTTTTGGGACCCCCCTTTTTTCTCGGCCCCCGCTTGACGAACCACCCCGAAACTTTCAAGACACGAGCTGACCTGAGCGAACCATTAGTTTTGAAACTTTCGCAAAGATTCGTCAAGCGGCGCCAAAAATATTGGCAAATCAAAAACGCTTTTCCTATGGATAATAGGTCCTAACTATAACTACCTACTGGCGACCGCCAGTAGGAGATATATATATATATATTTATTTATTTCTGAAACCAGCCCTGCTTTCATCACTCCGTAACCAGGACAAACAGAAGGACGGCACACAGGAATCCTTACAGAAGCGATTTATTAGGCTTCAACTGCTTCCATAAATTTTAAGCCAATAACCAGCAAGGTGAAAGTTAACCCACAGATCAGACCTACGCGTTTAGGCCGTAGCTTTCTACTGGGTCATAGAGTTCGGTGCACAGAGTGCCATTTCAAAGGGACAGCTGTACCCTTTCCCACCACCAATTAACAAACTTCATGTGATACTTAAAGGGGAAAAATCACATTTTACAATTCTTATAAAATAGTTTGTCCATACTGCAGTTTGTTACAGAACAAAGATCATTGTGAAGTACACAATTAAAGAACATAACTCACAAGTTTTTAGCCCTAAAGCAGACAAATTTTACACCATAGGAAATAGGCAGACACGTTGGGCAGAAATTTTAGAGTAGACATACAGTCTCTGATGATCAAATATCGTGTTCCAAGGGTAGAGGTTACTCTAACATGTCAGGGGAGAGATAGAAAAGTTCAAAACATATCACTTAATTGCATCTGGATCAAATGGAAAATTCTGTGTATTCACGCTAGATTGCACATAAGAATATAAAAATATATAAATATATAAAGTGCGGGTGCTTTTTTTGTATCATATATTACAAAACTACTAAATCCATGCCAATCTACAAATAATAGAAAAAGGGGGCAAAGGCGATCACGATAGGCATCTAAAAAATCCATACAATGTTACGTCTAAAGATTCCATACGAATAGGAGGCCCCATAAAGCAATAAAATACACAGATAGATTAGGTATAAAGTGCGATGTGCTGCCCCTGTAAAGTACCAGGGGTAAGAGGTGCTACATAGGATTCATGCAATCTAATTTTCAATTCAAAAGATTCCAATATTGCTCTAACGGATATAAAGTGCAAAGTGCTTTTTTCTGTAAAGTACAGGGAATAGAATGTGCTATGTGCTGCTCCTATATCACTTCCTGTATTGCACTAATAATAGAACGTAAAAGGTTACAATGTTGCATTACCGGATATGAAGTGCAAAATGCTTTTTTTCTGTAAAGTGCAAGAATTAGAAAGTGATATGTGCTGCTCCTATATCACCTCCTCTATTGCACTAATACTTGATTGCAAAAAGGTTCCAATATTGCACTAACGGGCATAAAGTGCAAAGTGCTTTTTTCTGTAAAGTACAGGGACTAGAAAGTGCTATGTGCTGCTCCTCTTAACCCTTCCTCTATTGCACTAATACTTGATCGCAAAAAAGTTCCAGTATTGCACTCTCGGACATAAAGTGTAAAGTGCTTTTTCCTGTAAAGTACAGGGATTAAAAGTGATGATGCTACTACTATATCCACTCCTCTATTGCACTAATAGTGTTAAAGTGCCGTAATGCAGTAATACAAAACACCATAAAGAACCATAAGAAAAACCATGAGAAAATGGCATCGCAAATATTCAAAATATTAAAAGGCAATCATTGGAAATATTACAGGAATGTGTACAGTTCAGCATCTGCATTCAAGCCCCATGGAATTTCCATTCCCAGTGTAATTATCCACTTAGATTCCGCTCTCCTCAGGGCTACTTCTCTGTCTCCTCCCTGATTTTGATCGGAACATGTTCGATACCAGAGAAGAATAAGTTATTTTCCAAATGGCCATCATGGTCTTTCCAAATATGTTTAGCCATCACATATGTAAAGTTTTTGTTGACAAGTGCCCTTATATGTTGGAGAATGCGCAGCTTAAGTTTGTTTACTGTACTACCCACATATTGTTTGCCGCATCCACATTCTAAAAGGTAGACCACGGGGTGGTCTCACAAGTTATCCTTTACTTAATGTTTTTTTTTGTACCTTGTATAATTGTTACGTCCACCCTGTTGCGGCCATAACGGCAAGTTTTGCACTTTGGGCATTTGAAGAAACGTTTACACGTCAGCCAATTGCTTTTTTGTGGGTCTTTGTTGGTAAAATAACTCTGGGTTAACAGATTTCCCAAGGAAGGTACCTTTCTATACGTGATATTCACATGTTCCGATGTAAGATGTTTAAGTTCATGATCTTTCTTCAGAATGTTCCAATGATTGCTAATCGCTTGTTTCACAGCTTTGTTTGATCTATTAAAATCTGTGATGAATCTAGTAACTTCTTTATTCGGTTCAGTTGGTGTTACCCTTTTTTCTTTTTGGGCAACAACAGAGTTTCCCTTTTGTGTTTTGTGGCTCTTATACGTGCATCTTCCAGAACAGCTTTTGGATATCCTCGTCTTATAAATCTGTCATACATCCCGTCGATCTGTTTCCCATATTCATTCTCCTCGGAGCAATTTCTGCGGGCTCTTAGAAATTCTCTGTACGGGATGCTCCGTTTGAGAGCTTTTGGGTGTGCACTGTTGGCTGATAAAATGCTGTTACATGCCGTGGTCTTCCGGAATAAGGTGGTACATATTTTTTCATTTTCAATGTATATCCGTATATCTAAATAGTCAATCGAACTCTTGCTGTAGGTATGGGTGAATTGTAGGTTCAGGGAGTTTTTGTTTAATGATGATAAGAAATCTTTCAAGTCGCTCTCCTCTCCTTCCCATATAAGGAAGAGGTCATCAATATAACGGACCCAGAAGATCATTCTTTAAAAGTTCATGCTATTGTTCTCTGACCACAAGCATTCTGTCTCCCAGAAGCCCATTGTTAGATTCGCGTATTTTGGGGCGAATGAAGTGCCCATAGCAGTTCCTTGCTTTTGCCTGTAAAATCTGCCATCAAAGATAAAAACATTGTTGGTCAAACAAAAGGACATCATCTCCAGGGGCGGGCTCCAGTGCCCGGCTCTCACTCCACGATACCAGCAAGCCTTCAGCGGTATGTGTATAAGCCCCTGCGAGGACCTGACACCAGCAGTGCCCCACAATTCTGTAGGATTTCTGCCTTAACGCTGGGAGCCTCGGCAAGGTACGTCTATTCGGCCATCTTGGTTGGCCACGCCCCTCACAGGAAAGCATGTTAAAGTGGCCAAACTATGACTTCAAACACATTTTTGATGTATGAATTTCTTTACTTTACTGATATTCATTATCATTCACATTCCAGGAGGTTATGGGAAATGTGGTGGTGTTTGGTGAAAACTTGTCAAAGTTATCGCCAAAACATGATCTTAAAATTCCCTTTGGTAAGTGCAAAATAAACCTTAATTATAGTACTGCTATTACTGTTTCCGCATACTATATATATATATATATATTTACACACTCCTACTTTCTGTGAGCTCAGCTATATATATATATATATATATATATATATATATATATATATATATATATATATATATATATATATCTGAGCTGATAGAAAGTAGGAGCCCAATTATTTTTAACTGCAGATTTAACTGTTTATCATGATTTTTATGTCCGTAATTTCAATGAATTTGAATGGGATTTGCACAGGGCTGGAGGTGTTGAGGTTCTAATTGTAAATCTGGGCATCTTTTGAAAAAAAAATGCTTCACTTACGCTCCATACCTCAACTCCATTTTGAGAGCTGCACGCTATAGTGGTTGGAACTTAGTGAGGTTCATAGAACTCCCTTGCCCATTTAATGCGAGACTAGCGCGCCAAAGGGCAAGTCTGTCTGCGCCCTTCAGCGATCGTAACGTGACCAACACAAGTTACGCTGCCCATTTTTCCTCAGCCAGGACAACAGGACTAACTGATAATAAAGAGACTTTAAAGGCGCTGCGACCTCCCAGCTGTCGTAACTATTTTCTTAATATTGCAGATGTATTCGAGACTCAGCAGTGCTCTAACTGTGGTTTTAAAGTGCAAACAAGGCTAGAGTGTAGAAGATCGGCTAAAAGGGAATTTATTTAAGGGAGCCCCAAGTTATATGATATGGATGTAAATGAAAGGAGCCCTGAACTTAAAGCCTACCTAATAAACGATAGATCCTTACCCAAAGACAATTTGGAGATCTTGGGTGTGCTGAACGATAATGTCTGGGATATTGTATTTTTAACAGAAACATGGTTAATACTAATTTTGGCCCAGACATAGCTTTGCAATTGCTGACGGTTACTCCATCTTCCATTTGTATTGGGATGGAGAGGGCTGGGTGAATAATACATCGCTCAAACATTTTGCACTCCACTACTAAGTTAGAGGGATTCGAACTGGCCTAGCAATCCGTCTTTTCTCTTAAAATACCTGACAATTTCTCTTTGTCTGGTGTCCCAATCTATCAACACCACCCCCCCCTCCCCGGGCTTCTCCTACATTTAATTAAGTGCTTGCTAATGCGATTGTCCCATTCTTTAAAAACAAGCATTGGCATAGCCAATAAGTCTTGCTTTTGGGACCTTATAAGTATTTAGTTATGCAGCACAATATCCTTGGTGCAACAACATCAACTGTTGCATGGCTAAACACTTATAAGGTCCCAAAGGCGAGACCTATTGGCTATGCGCTGCTCTAGGAGATGACCTTTTGGAATCGGTCTGCACTTTTCAAGCACTCGTGCTTGTGGCGGCATACACCTTGCGGGAGCGAGCAGCGGCGCGCAGGGGCCATCTGTTTCCAATTAGCGTGGCCGCGCGCGTCTGCACTTTTCAAGCACTTGTGCTTCTGTTAGCTGATGGCTTCCTGTGATCAGTTGGGCACTTAGAGCACGGGCACAGCACATGGGACATTCCAGTCCCACTAAGCAATTACCCAGTGATACCCACCTTGCCCCTAAGCTCCTGTTGAAGTCCAGTCCAGTCCAGTCTTGCAAGTCCAGCTAAGATGGTCGGTCTCATCTCTTGCCACTCAAGCAGGCTACGCTACCCTTTTCCACCCATACGTACCCCCTCCCACCAAACGTGCCAGCTCTTTGCTAACTTGCATACCTATCCTTTTATGGGTAGTGAGGTTGTGTGCTCAGGAAGTTGTTCTTGGTGCCAAAAAATGCAAATTAAACCACGTTATGTGCCGCCTTCTTTCCAGACAGGACTGACGTGTCATGCACTCCATAATTATTTGCATTTGCACATTGTCTTATCACCATAGTTTTCCATCCCAAACAGCTATAATTAATATATGCTGCTATTACACAACTCAACGGCACACAATGTATCGACATCAGAAAGATGAATATCTGAGCAGGGCCATCTCTTGACCCGTCAGATTTCAGAAGTGGGTGTTGAACTCTCCTAGCCATCCTGGTAGCTTATTCCAGCACAGCGTGATGTTACAAGATATCACATTAGTTACAGGGGATAGAAGAGCAAATTCATAGGAAGAGCCGAGCGCCATAAGACCCAAGGAGCCACGGAAAGAATGGTCATGGAAATATCAGAAAAGTCAACTTATTTGCATTTGCAAATGATTCAGTTTAATTAATTGACTTAATCAGTTCTTAAGATATATTTAGAAAGATTCATGACGAAGAGTGAGCCAAAAGGCAAATCCATTTTAATGAGCACTATTTCAACGGCCAATAAAATTGTTTTTTTTAAACCAAGTACAAGCGAGGTTTTTGTCTTTTTGTAGTTATAGGCGCTTTATAATTTGATAGTCAAGAAAAATGAGTCCAAGAGAAGCAGAGTGGTTCACCCGGGTCACACCATGTGGTTAAGTGGGGTAGCCAGGATCAGCGCAGGCTTCCCCTGGGCGGCATCGCCTCTTCGCCTCAGCTCTGCACTGAACAATGCTTAGGACTCCCTGGTCTTTCAAGAGCTAAATCAGTCACTACTGTCATGCAGAGGACAATGCAACACACAAGCTTAACATGACAACCACTGGCACTGGTGTTGAACTCTCCTAGCCATCCTGGTAGCTTATTCCAGCACAGCGTGATGTTACAAGTATATCACATTAGTTACAGGGGATAGAAGAGCAAATTCATAGGAAGAGCCGGGCGCCATAAGACCCAAGGAGCCACGGAAAGAATGGTCATGTCGCACGGCGCCTGCAGATTTACAGAGCCCATCTGAGGCGTTTATAGACCGCGCCGGGGTGCCGCGTGGGGGTGAAAGCCTTTATGGAGGCAGCTGCTAGACTTCACCCCGGGAGGCCCGCCGCACCGCGGGCTCCAACGGGGAGGGGGCTGGGGGCGCGGACCCTGCATCGGCAATGACGTGTGAAAACTAATTAGAAAAAAATAGATGGCCCCTGCTCGCGCCGCTGCTCGAAAAAGCACGAAAGTGAAAGCTAATTAGACAAGGGAGAGCGAGGGTGAGACAGGCAGTGGAAGAACAAGCGCACGCGGCCACGCTAATTACAAACAGATGGCCCCTGCGCGCTGCTGCTCGCTCCCGCAAGATGGATGCCACCACAAGCACGAGTGTGAGGAAAAGTGCAGACCGATTTCTAAAGGTCATCTCCTAGTGCAGCGCATGCGCGCTGCGCTAGGCTTGACCTAAACAAAACTAGTGATCATTTTTTGACTTGGGCAAATACAACAGCCTAACAAAGAGGGAACAAAAAAGGAAAAGACAAAGATCATACATTTATTATCCAATCATCAATGGGCTACATCTGAAAGGGCATCTGGTACATTCAGAGTACAAGCAGTCACACATCCACATGCTATAGTGAGTTTTCCAAAAAGGGAGGAGGATAGCAATCAGAATTGCTATGGGTCCAGGTGATAAGGCATTCTGGACGGACAGTCAGAGGTGATACACAGTCCGCCATTCTGGCACAGCATACCATACTGCACGTCAGGGCTGTTCAGCTGGTTCCGGTGTGAGTAGGTAGTTTGTTTGTCCCATTCTATTTGCATTACTCTAACTTCATGGCACTGGGCGACTTTAACATGCATGTTGAGAACCCCAACTGAAGAATTGTGGGGAAGTTAGCTAAGGCCATGGCTGACCTTTATTTAGTACAAAGAGTCAAAGGCCCTACATATAAAGGAGGCCATGCTCTTGACCTTATCTTTTTCTAACCTCTCTTCTTTAGCTACAGGAAAACCTTCTCCGTTAGTCTGGACAGACCATTTCTTAGTACTTTTTCATTTTACGATTGCAGCCACTCAGACTGATATGGCAAGGTCAGCTGGTATTACTGGCACATAGCACTCTATCTCGGACTCAATTCGTACAGACATCTGTTCGCAAATTGATGTGAACATATCTGAGTTAATAGATGAAGCTGTTAATTTATTTGACTCATCTTTGTTGCATGGGCTTAATAAGCTGGCAACCCTCCAAAAAGGTACATGGTAGAGAAGTTCGCCCTCTGCTATATTGTTTTCGCCCATCTTACAGGTGGAAAAACTTAGATGCAAACAGCTGGAAAGGGAATGGAGAGAGAAGGTTGCTCATGACGATAAGCGGGCCTGCAAAGCTGCTCTTAAGCAGTTTCATAAAAAGAATAAAAGAGCTAACACAGACTTGTTTGCCAAAGAAATTGCAACAAACATGTTATTCCTGCCCCTCAGCTACTTGCTGATAAGTTATCTTACTATTTTCATGAAACAGTGGCAAATACCTACTCCACTTTTCACAATGTCCAAGCTGAATCTTACACAAGGTCGACTCGAGATCATCTGTCCGAGAGTGAGGCTTCCTTTGAGAGGATTTCATTAGTAAAATCCGAACTAATTGTTCAAAACGTCAGATCTGGCTGTCCCTTAGATGTTCGTCCACCACACATTCTGACTCGGGCAGCTGCCTCTCTCGATATATACAGATTGATTCCTTATTTAACCTATCTTTGGAGCTCAGAATTGTGCCAGCAGCCTGGAAAAAACCCAATGCGGATTCCTTAATCCTGAGCAACTACGGACCCATTTCATTACTCCCTGCGCTGGGGAAAATGCTGGAAACATTAGTAAATTTTCAGATCACCAGACGCATTGAAAGGAATAATATTGGACCGTCTCCATCTGGCTTTAGGTCAGGTTTTAGTACACAGTCAGCTTTTTTGAAGGTTACCAAATATATTAGATGTAATCTTGACCTCGGGGGGGAAAATCTGTAGTCATCCTACTTGACCTGTCCACCGCTTTTGATACGGTGTCCCACGATATACTCTTGCAGAGACTGGATAGGGCAGGCATACTGGATAAAGCGTGAAGTTGGCTAAGGTCTTACTTCTCTGACAAGCATCAAGCTGTTTTTCTACCTCCCTATGCTTCACGGTATAGAGAAATTAGATGTGGGGGTCCCTCAGGGGTTAGCACTTAGCCCTACTTTAGTCAATATCTTTATGGCTCCACTGACCACCATTATTCAACCTTAGGGCTTCAACATAGTGTCTTATGCTGATGACACACAGCTGATGCTTGCATTTCGACATCTAGATGTGACAATGGACGGTAATTTAAAGGGATGTCCATCCATGGACTGCAGCGCGAGGAGAAAAGCATGCACGAATGAAAATTAACACAGCTGCAGCGCGCTCACCGCGTTTGAAAAGCATTCAACTTTACAGCTAAAAGTAATTACATCCTGCCGTAGGAAACTGGCCCCCCTACTTGTACAAGCTGACGCGAAAGCAAGTTAAACGCTCAGATTGATGCTGGCACAATGAAGTGTTTCCACAGTTCAGCAGTGTTTAAAGAAATGATTACAAAGGATGGCCAAGCACTTTCGGTTTTTCAAACAACAACCTGCCTTATTTAAAACCCTCTAGCTCTGCCTACAATAACAGGAGCCACAAGCCTCTCGGTCAACAACGCGAATAAATCGGGCACCTAACAATTGTGAAGAAATATCTTTAAGGAATAACAGACCCCAGTCACAGCCCTGAAGAGAAGCCCTAAAACAAAAAGGGTTTCGAAACGCGTTGGCACATTTTCACCAACAGGGAAACAGTTCGTTCTATAAAAAGTGTATAGCAATTGAGGAGAATAATGGTTCCAAAATGCATATCCTCATTTGCATGAAAACTAATTTCCCTTGTTGGACGGTATCCCAAATTTGTTCCATTTAAATAAGTCTTGATGGTTATATGGGGTACCTTATTGTCTTTTTCCTTGACTGGTAATATTTTCAATTGATATATGGAAGTTGTGTCTCCACTTGATTTTGCACTTGTGAAGTATTCCTTTGTGAAATCACTAATGGAATTTGTTTTATTTGTGTTTAAAGTTCACTTTTTTTAATCTAATTGTCAAATAGTGTAAATTGTGAAGTGTTGCCCATCTCCGCCAGGAGTATTTCTAAAACATGTATAATACATTTCCAAATAAGGAATAATTAAATGATGTAGACCATCTTATTCATGATTTTGGTCTTAGTCTGTTCAATAATTGACAGCCAAATTAAATGGTCAGCTGGATATTTCACTTGTTTGTAATTTATTGGCCCAATCTAGCTGTGTGGTACAGGGCCCCCACCCCTTTTGGTATTCAATAGTTCAGATAACAGCACTGTCTTGGTGCTCAGTGCTGACATACGTTAGTTCCCGATAACCACAGAAGCTACGCATAGACCTAGGAAGGATAAGGTACGTAATAAACAAAAGTAACAAGATTCCTTCTAGGTTTCATTCATCGAGAAAAATCAATATCAATAGTTGATTGTCAATCCAATCAAAAACACAAATTAATGATGATATCAATGTTTGGAGACTTGAAATTTGTACACGAATCCTTCATGTACAAAGAATTATTAAAACACGGTCCGAGAGATTCATTCTCTCATGCTCTGCCAGAAAGGCACGCTGAAGGAGAGATTCAGTCTCCTGCATACGGCCGATGATTTATTCAAACCTCGTATCCTCCAAATACTGAATACCGGTTCTCCATACTTTCCTGAATCTAGGACCGTGCTGGTTCAGCCCTAAGGACATTCCTCTACAAGTGAATTGGGATCTGCAAAATGTTTCTGTCCTGATGATGACCCACAAATTCCTCTGTGGATCAAAATGTTTTTGACAGTATCAGTGATTGGTCAATTAGGAGGCATTGAATGAATAACGGATTCTTCCCTTATTATGCTTAATTATTTGATGTATTTGATGTATTAGCCCTGTAATTGACCATCCTACTGTCTACTGCCTCTTTATGATCACTATAGCTTTGTTTTTTCACTGTACTCACCTGCACCATGGGATCACCATTATTTCACAGAGCATCATTATTATTTGTTGTAGATCCATTTGTATGAACTTTAATTTTGAGTGTCTTAATAATTCTTTGTACATAAAGGGTTACTGTACACATTTGAGGTCTCCAAACATTAATATCATCATGTATTTGTGTTGTTGATTGGATTAATTGCCAATCAACTATGAATATTGTTTTTGTTTTTGTTTATGAATGAAACCTAGAAGGAATCTTGTTACTTTTGACATAAGTTAGTTCAGCAGTATAAGCAATGTTGTTGGAGAAATCGGGACGGCCAGTGTTGCCTATCTCTTACTCTTTTTTTAACTTCTTTATTAATGCATTTTACGAAACATTCAAGAACAGTCCTATTGTGCTCTTTCATCAGTCCTTAACCGATGCGCAAATTAGGTATAAGGAGTACAATAAGCCCCAAATCTCAATGACTCTAAAGTGTTCCTCCCATCCTTTTTAACAACCTCACCCATTTGTCTAGGACCCATGCTATGTAACCAGCTTCCATCACCCCCATAAATTTCTGTATCCAGTTTCTCAGTCAACGCACCTCTTACATCCATCTTGTCCCACTTGACGTACAATGATTCTGTCATGCCCCCCTCCTACGTTCAGCCCCATCACAAGACTGGTTTGTAGCTTGATTAGCCTCTTCTTCCCCAGTGTTACCCCTATCGGTAAAGTGTTCTTTGATGCAAACCCAGGTGGGAAAGCCATCCTGCGCTTTCTCGTCCCTCCTGGTCAATTTTATATGCGTTTCTTCTGTCAGAGACCATTCCACTGTGTCCTGTATCCACAGCTTAATGCTGGGTCGGAGTGCACCTAACCAGCCAATGGCAATCTGTTGCTTTGCTAACAGCGGAGCTAACTGAAGAAATTTATATTGCATTTTTGCCCCCTTTGGTGGCTCCATCAGGCTCAGCAACATTTGGCGAGGCTGCGCCTATCTCTTACTCCGCCACAGGGAATCAGTCTGAGTGCTGGTAGCGTAGAATATGGCTAATAAAGATTATGCTAACATTGTAGAAATTAACTTGGAGGTATTTACTTTACGGGGACAATATGGAACTGACATGGCAATGTGCAACCTGTATTAGTGATCTGAAAACTGACATAGTGAGCAGAACGTTGGCACATTTGAACATCACTGTGGCATCTTTTGGGTTTCATGTCAGAATATTGATAACAAAAATATTATGTGACATTATTATCATGGCCTCAATATCGTTTACAAAAATATTGATCCGCTGGGTGTAGATTTTCTGTTATTAACTACAATTAGTAACATTTTATGTAAAATATATTTAGGCCGCGATATTCTGGCACCATACCATCTTTTGATCGTCATCCCTAAGATAGTAACCTGTTAGGCATTATATTGTTAGCAGCAACTTAAAATATTTAAGCAACGAGCTGATTTTGTAGTCGGCACCTTGGGCTATTTCAATAAAACTCAGGCGAACACTGAAGTGCTCAACACATTGTCGTGTAGTTCCTATATTACCTATACAGGATCTGCGCGTTTGGATAACATAAACTGTGGGATTGGTGGCGGACGGATTCAGAGCACCCCCACCGGATACGTTAGCCTGTCTGTATTAGCTAGCTCACAGTGCCACTAGAGACTCCTCTTATCGGGGAGAGAATAGTTCTTGGCAACCTCAGAACATGACAACCCTGATCCCCCAGGATCGTGGAAACAATATACTACCTTTCGCTCAGTCACTCGTGCTTACTTAGTTTGTCTCAGAGAGATACACAGAATAAACAGTCTGGGCGTTTCAATAAGTATTTATTGAACAGTTGTTATTCTAGTGTAGAATATATGAGCTGCAACAACCATTAGACAGTAGCAGAGATATATGATTAGCAACATTATGAAAGTAAAAGGATGGTATAGCTCTACCATCTTGCAGAAATCATGAATACATACATGTACATAAAACACATGATAAAAGTGCGTACTCCTACGATGCCTCCCTAACTAGATGTACCTAAATGTACCTAGCATCTATGTAGGTGTTATGCCAAGAATCTCTCTAGGATCTAGTCCACCCCATTACCTGAGAGTTTAGTGAATGTGGGACCCCGTCCTGGTCTCGAGTTGGACACCCCGCGAGGGATGTTAGACCACTGCTAGCTGGAGCATCTGCATGCAGGAACCTCAGCGTCTCTAGTCAGTGTGTCAGCCGGGAAGTCACGGTCTCCTCTGTCTTTCTAAGCAAGCCGTGATGTATATATACCCACAGGTCTCCCCAGGGGTCCTACCTTGCTGTGTTACTGTGTCGGCCTAAAGGATGACGTCGGGCTTGAACTTTAACATAGATATTATACAGGAGATGTTCGTCCTGCTGTGAGTCCTGCTGTGCTTCCAGGAAATCTCATGCATAAAGTATGAGTATTGAACCAGGGAAAAACCCGCGTTCTGAATGCAGTGTCGTATCTAGGTAAAAGGTCAGTCCCTATGAACCGTTATGTATGAAATGTAGGGAAGGATTTAGGTGAAAGGTTGCAGTGTTACCTGCGCCTATATAGGGTACCTATATGGAATATAACACCCACTCCTCTTCCGACTGGACGACATATGTAACTTATAAGTGTATTACCATTCTAACTAGACATTGGTACGCACTAAAGTAAAAACATTTCTTTTGCTAAAATGTTTAAAAACGTCTAAAAAAAGGTCTAAAAATGTGTAACGAGAAAAATGCTTGCAAACTATAGCTCTAAAAGTGTCCGTAGTCATAGTCCGAAACACTATAAGCATTAGAAAGCCATTCATGCCCAAATAAATGAAAAGGAATGTCAATTTTGTATCTGAGTTCCAAATTGAGCTTGTTATTAAAAAGGGGCGAATTTTTATCCAGCACATGACGAGCCAAAATGAGTCAATTGTTTGTGTCCTGGCTGGTAGACGCAACATATTCGTTGCCTGCTTCCGCAGTAGACGGCCCCTGTAACACCTCACAGAGTACGTCAATTGAGCACAGATAATCTTCCGCGCTGTCCGCAGCCGGCGCTGGGGCAGCCTGTGCGCCGTCCAAAGCCTGGGTGCAAGTGGAGGAGCCGGTGTTCATACCAACAGGTGTAGTTACAACCTCTGGTGGCTCAAGGAATGCCGCCAACAACATTGGAATGCGCTGAGGTCACTGCAGAACATGGGCCGTTATCGGGTCCAGTAGAGCATTCACGTCCGGTTGCGCACATGATGGGATTATCAAGCAAAGGTCCAACATGCATTCTTCTCCGCAAAACAAGCATCGGAGGACAGGTAAGATGCAGTCCATCCAGACGGGTCGAAGTGACAGGAACCAAGACTCATTTAGTTCTCTCAGGCGAGGCGTGCCTAGGTGTTGTACCATTCGGTCACGGTATTTCCGCTCCAGGAGCGCTCTTTCCATCTCCTTGGTGACTGGGATGTCCATTGCGTAGCTGATAGAAGATAATCAGGATACCTGCTATTAGAAACAGGATCAGCGGAAGTCCTCCAAAGATGCTTCCGAATACGGAGTGTATGAAGTTTGGTATAACTCCAAGTACCGTCTGAAAGGTGCTTAGAAGTCCAGAACCTATGGTCTTAAATAGGTGGACAATGCCAGTCGTATCAGACATGTTAAAGATACGATTCACCATTTCTACGAAATGGAAAGGGCAGTTAGTATTAATAAGCGCCTGTATCTCGGCTGAAGACCTTGCAATCTGGAGATCAAAAGTCTCTCGAGCGGAGGTTAAGGGCACAGACTTCTGTAGAAGCATGGCTTTCATTCTGCTTAGAGTATCAAACCGTATTAAGGAAACATTCAGTGAAGGCCATAACGGCGCCTCCCTGACTGTATGTGTCGGTGGAAACAATACTTGCATACCACAAGTAACCCTGGAGCCCACGGTTACCAGATATGCGATGCCCGGGAGCATGCCACAGCAGCCTTGACTGTTCAGCATCAAGTAACTCCCATTTGAAAGTAGCCTGAATGCTGGAGTAATCACTGCAGCTGGGGCACCCTTCAAATGACAGGACAAGTTTGCTACAGAACCATTACAAGCTCCGTGCAACATTATATCCTGGCATATGAGTGATCCACTTAAAGCATTCTCACAGTTTGTACCACTGAGAAACACTTCTCGATCCCCACTCCGGCATCGAAATCTGTATGGTAATTCCCAAGATTCCTTAATGTACTCCTTACCCATTTTTTCATATTTGCCTGCCTGCTTTTGTTCAAGGCAATATTGAAACTGAAAAGTATTGACCGGTAGAGTTATGTGGCCGTGGATTAGCCATTCTGTAGACTGCGATTCCGCCACTGTGAATGGTAATCTATCCAGTTTTTCGATACACAGCATTGCATATTTTGCTCCCCTTTGTGCCATTTCTATCTGGTTATCTGTTAGATTGTATTCAGAAAACAGAGACGTACTGTTGATAAAATGCCAAGGCACATAGCCTGCATGCAAAGATTGCAGCGTCCAGCTCAACAACATTATAGAACGTAACTGAGATTGCCTGTGTTGTAATATGGCCAAATCTTGTTCTAGAATGTCTATCGCAGGAGATACAATGTTGCCTAAGGAATATATCCTGGAGGTCAATGTTGTTAACCCATTGTCTACCACTGCTAGAGATTTCTCTAAGTTAATACGGTCTATTTCCCGTATTCTTTCTGCGGCCTCCTGTTGGGATATTTTCCAATTTTCATTGTAGGCAGCATAAATGCCAGCATATATGAAGCGTTTTTGTCGTGGTTTCCTGGGACCTAGTAAAAAATCCCTAAGATCCATGTTTCACCTCTGTGTGTTGAGGTTTCTAGCCAATTAAGGCACAACTTCCCAACACTGTATGACGTCACTACCCCTGGATGTTGTCTCTGTACATAGCGCGGATCTGGCCTATGGATTGTGAACCCTTCGGTTTTACCGATGAATCTTTCCTGACAACCATTTGTGTCTGTGGGCCAAATCAACCATTTCTTCCAATCGGGGTCCGATCTATTGTATTGTATGATGTCATCTAATGTAATCCCTGTTTGTGATGTTTCGTTTCCCTCGGTGTTTGATGGAGTCGGCACTCGAGGTGTGTTCAAGTCTTTGTTCTTGGCTAGTCCAAGGCAAGATGTCTGTTGCACTGTCTCGTTCAAAAACATGATCTGCTGAGAGATGAGACATGCTCTAAACAAAGCTTCTAACCCCTGCACCTGCCATTCACTAGTACCCCAGATTGATTTTAAGTCTATGGTGTCTTTCCATAAGTCGTAACCTTGTTCGGAAAACTGGGCAATAAAGGATGCAGAGTAAATCTATTTGGTGTTTGTTAACATATTTTTCTGTGCTGATGTTGGTGCAACCATATAATAATATGAGGCCGGGTCAGACATATTAAACCCTGAAAAATATGGAAACTTCTGTGCAAATGTTTTTGAACTGCCTTTCGGCGGTGTTGGACAATGTTCCCACTGGTGGTATGTGAACACATTTCTCGGATTAGCAGATTTATGCAAAAAATGAAGACCATAATGCTGATAACAATACATTGATTCATAGTCTGATGTGCCTTCCAGTGTTTCACTATTGGAAAACGCAGCAGATTTTTTCAAATCAGACAACATGTTATTAACAGTTTCAAAATCCCAATCATCGGAAAATGTACTTGAGGTAATGATATCACTTAATGATATTTAAAATAAATGTGGAATTTTCCAAATTTCTGTCGGGTCAAATATATCGAAATCAACCTTGTCCCACACTATACCATCAGGTATAGGAACTGCTGTAATGTTCACTGATGACAAGTCTCTTTGTTCTCGATGAGATGATAGGTGTGGTTTTAAAAGTAAGTTCACCTTTTGGGCTGCAGAGCTTTGTCGAAGGTATTTTCCATTAACAAGCATGCTAAAAACTATTACTAAGCCTACCCAGAAAAGAAAGAAAAGAATTCCGGAAGTTACCCATAGTTGTACCCATGGTGATACCAGGTAAGTCTTTCTAAGAAAGTTCATAAAGTCTTTAACTTGATGCTTGCGTGATTTTTGGGCTGGCGTCGTTTCAGGTTCACTTGGATCCAAAGAAAACGTATCAAAGTTTATGAAGTAGCCAGAAGCAGTTCGATCAATTGTTGGAATTGCATCAGGATTTGTTGAAATCGTTCTTTGCTCTTGTCGAGGTATGTTGACGTAGACGTCTGTATTTGGTCGAATAGCAACTTGTGCATTATTTTGAGTTTGATTATGAATTTGAACGTCCGGTTCAAGAGGAACGAGTTCCATAGCATTGTTGCTTAGTCCTTCATTCCGTTTTGGAGGCTCTTCGAACGTGATGAGTCTTTCCGTTTGAACTTCTTGGATTGTAGCGAGAGGAGGGCATCTGCTACTTTGGAGTCCACGTGGCCTACTGCTTAGTATCGGCCACATAGTGTGGTTTGATTAGGTCAATTGAGACAAATCTTTTCTCCTTTTTTCCGGCAAGAGGCGGTAGAAGTACAGTTCTTGTTCCTTCAATTGCTAGGATCGGTACAGGCTTTCTGTAGGATGGCCCAAATTCTTTCTTGTCCGCTATTTTCTCTCTGACCAGATCCCCGACTTTTGGGATCCAGACAGGTCTTGCCGTGATTGATTTGACTTCCTCAGTGGCGGTCTGTTTCAGGTGGACGTTATTTTGTTGTGTCCTGGATTCATTTAGATCCTGTAAAACAGCCAAACGATCATGGATGTCAAAAGGTTTTTCATCCGCCACTGTGCCTTCACAATCAAGATCAGGTACCCACATTCTTGTCCCAAATAGGACCTCATATGGAGTGACACCCCCTAGAGAACTTCTTGGCATGTTGTTAAGGGCACGCTGAACTCCATACAGATGTTTTACCCAACTTTCACCCGTGCCTAATACTCTAGCTGTTAAAGATTGCTTTAAGTCTCGGTTTTTTCTCTCCACTACCGAATTTCCCTCGGGATGGTACGGAGAGGAGTACCGCAATGCTACACCCAATCCTCGCATGGCCTCCTTGTAAGCCTGAGAGCTAAACGCAGTGGCGGTCTGTTTCAGGTGGACGTTATTTTGTTGTGTCCTGGATTCATTTAGATCCTGTAAAACAGCCAAACGATCATGGATGTCAAAAGGTTTTTCATCCGCCACTGTGCCTTCACAATCAAGATCAGGTACCCACATTCTTGTCCCAAATAGGACCTCATATGGAGTGACACCCCCTAGAGAACTTCTTGGCATGTTGTTAAGGGCACGCTGAACTCCATACAGATGTTTTACCCAACTTTCACCCGTGCCTAATACTCTAGCTGATTGCTTTAAGTCTCGGTTTTTTCTCTCCACTACCAAATTTCCCTCGGGATGGTACGGAGATGAGTACCGCAATGCTACACCCAATCCTCGCATGGCCTCCTTGTAAGCCTGAGAGCTAAACGCAGGGCCCTGGTCAGAATGTAATGTGCCAATTGCGTATGTCCCTATGAAGACTTTCAAATCTTTTATAACAGTTCGAGCGTCAGCCGAGCGTTGGGGCCACACCCATATGAATCTCGAGCAGGAATCCACTGCAACCATGATATATCTTTTAGCCCCATCTCTCTTTAAGGGGCCGCAGTGGTCCAGATAGACACACGCTAGTGGTTTGTCAGTTATTAACAATGGTGTCTGCGCAGGACGTGTTACGGTGGAACCCTTCATCAGCTGACAGATGTCGCATTTCAAGACATAGTCTTTAGTCTGCTTTGTTAAACCAGGCCACCAGTAGCGTTGTTTTAATAAGGAAACAGTCGCCGTAACTCCTGCATGAGCAGAACCTATCCCTTCGTGTACTGCTAGAATTAAACCTAACATACGATCCATGTTTGGAATTACTCTATCCCCCACTCCAGGAATCTGAGCAAATGGAATGTTATTGGCATCTAACTTGTAGGAGTACTTGAGTGGAAACCTTTTTGGTACTGCTCCGCTGTTTTTGCGGGTTGCATTAATAGCTACCATAATCTCACCGTCTATTCTTGTTTTAGAACGAGTGATTGCAGCTACGGAAGCCGTGCGTACAGCCCCCTTCACAGCTTCATCAGCCAATGAATTCCCTTCAACGTGAACGCCATCACGCTGATGACTCAGTGTATGTATCACGTGAGTCCTTGGTAGTTAGGATTTCAACTCCACTACCTGTTCCCATAGCATTTTATGCTTAATTGTGCCACCTTTTGCGTCTTTGAACCCATTTTGAACCCAGTATTGCAAGTATACATTATATGACTGCACACAGTAAAAGGAATCGCACACAATTAGTGTGGGGAATTCTCGATCCGTATTTAGAAGTGCCAGTACCAGTGCTTTTAATTCTGCCAACTGTGCCGTGCAATCTCCTAGAGATTGCGTTTTAGTGCAACTCGGATGGAGCTTTCCATCCCGCATGCGACCTTTAACGATTGCACATGCTGCGCTATATTGTTGCTTACTCCCTATGGCCGGTTGAGCAGATCCGTCAGTGTAAATGATATATTCATACTGATCCAGAGGCATTATTTCGTTTGGTAGAGGATATTCTTGTTCGTATTGCAGGAATGCTTGTGTCTTTAAATTTGGGTCGTACCTGTATTCTACATCTGTTGCAGTGAGAGAATTAGCCCATTGTATCCATCTTGGATGTAAGGGTTTAGCGTTGGGATCGCTTGCCTTTGTCGCAGCCTCTAAGGCTGGAACCGGAGTCACTACTATTATTCGTTTCCCCTGAGCCAGTGCTCGTTCTCTCGCTACAGCAGTCTGTACCGCTGTCAGAATCTTTTCAGTGGATGCGAAGCGCATCTCTTGTGTACAAATGTGATTTGTATGCAAGTGGTACTGTCTCACCTTCATTATATGTTAGATAGGTGTACCCTGATTGACCCGCAACTATACGGATCACCAGGTTGCGTACGTTTACGCGTGTCTGTAAGTGTTCGGAAGCTATCATGTCAGCTTGTAAGGAACAAAGTGTATCTGTGTGTTCCTGTGTCCAATTTCTGGCTGAAAAATCAGGTTTAATTAAGTTGTAGAAAGATTTTACTCTTTCTGCGTAATCCAAAATGTATGTTCGACCAAAATTTAGGAATCCCAGAATTGACTGTAAACTTTTCAATGATTTTGGAGGTTGGAGCAGCGCACATTTTTCTAAAAAATTGGCTGCCAGGCTCTTTCCTTTACTTGAAAGTTTGTTTCCTAAAAACAGGACATTGAGTGGGCAATTTTTGATTTTTAAAGTTAAATTTGTAGCCCTCAGATGCAAATCCCAAAATTATGGTATTTACTCTGTTCAAGTGTTCCTACAGGTCATCGTCCGTCAGATAAATATCATCCACATAGGACAATGCCTCTTCATCCAATTTTTGAAGTAACTTGGTTACTCTGGCCGAAAACAACCCCGGGCTGTTCTTATACCCTTGGGTAAGTCGCTGAAATTGTCGCTGGGACCCTAGCGCTGAGAATGCTGTTAGATATCTGCTTTCAGGCGCTATATTTTGGCAGAAGAATCCATTTGAGATATCAAGTGTCGTTTTATATTTTTTCCGCACAATGTTATTCATTAATGCGGCACTGTGTGCATTTTGGACTGCAAATGTCTTAGTGCAAGTGTTTAAGTGTCTGTAATCTAAAACTAGACGATATGTATTGTCAGGTTTCATGACAGGAAACAAAGGATTGTTAATTTGAGAGGTGCAAGTTTCAATCACCCCTTGGTATTCAAGTTGATCTAAGATCTCCCTGACTTGTTTTTTAGCTTCTTGCTTTATTGGATACTGCCTCTGTGCAGTTGGAGTATTTTTTATAGGAATTATGTGGTGGGTTGAATCCTCATCCCATCCAACATTGTTTTTGTATAATGCCGGAGCCTGGGCTACTGCCCACTCCTGCCATATGTGTGTTGCAAATGCCTGGGAATATCGTCTGAGAATGCCGGCATAATTACCGTTTGTTCAGCTAACAAAATGTCATAGCCAAACGTTAGGTTCTCCCAAAAGAGACCTCTCACTTTCCTACTCTTGTCCCCCCTCCATCTGGAGCGTTATTTCATATACTTTATGTGGGACACTTACTCTAGTATCGGGTGTTTCCACCGTGATATAATCATTCAAGTCCGCTGTCACCAGAAATTCCTTCAGGTTCTGGCAAGCTATTGTTACTTCTGCCGCACTGTCTAGCCACTTCAGAGCCCATTCCCCGTTAAGTAGTCGAGTCCTCAGAATTCTGGGCATGTCTGATCTTTAGACCTGCAACTTTCTTCTTTTTGAACTGTGGCTTTTGCTTTGGCTTTTCTTCTTTCTTAGAAGTGTAATCTTGAGCGTGCTGCTTGTCTCTGGACTTTGTACGCTCTTCTTGTCTGTCTGACCGTCCTTCCCTCTCTGAGTTTTTCTATGAACCCTGAAAGGAACGAGAGGAACGTGTATCAGTATCCTGATACCTGTCAGGTTTCCTACAGTTATTCCTACTCCTGAGATTATACCTCTTTTCGGAGGGCTCCTGTGGAGGGGATCTACCTCGGGATTGAGATCTATTTCCTTTAAAGTTTTGTTGTTTTTTATTATCCCACTTCTTTTTAGAAGAAGCAGGTGTCTGCTTTGAAGTGTCCTTTTCAGAACTGCCCATCAGTTGTGGTTTTAAAGCTTTCCCACCCAAACTGTCTCTGCCTAATTCTGCATACGCAGTTTCAATTATTTTGGGTAGTTCGTGTTCCTGTTCTAAAGGATCGAACTCCCTCAGGCGTTGGCGGATTGTCACTGAAGCTGCTTCCCCCTTAATGTTAGCTAGTATTATGGCTGATACCTGGGCATAGTTACCTAGTAAATTCATCCCTAAGTTTAGGGCAGGCTCTGCTCCGTACTCATTTTGTATCTGTCTCAGTACGTCTGGTACCACCGCTAATGAAGGAATACCATGAGTCCTGGTATAAATGGCAGCAAAGACTTCCCCCAAGTAGTACAATCATCTACTTGTGGTGTTATCCCCATGGGCAAGCAGATTGTTAGCATTCTGTGTTTTTCATACGGGGTAGTATTCTGGAATACTGCCTCGAGCTGTGTGATATTCTGAGCTACCCAGAATGGCATTTGTTCACGTTTAGAGGGCATTTTACCCATCACTGCGTGTAATGTTTGTGGTGTGATTTTAGTTGCTGTACCCTGTACTTGAGTTCCATTAGTTGCAACTATTGCTGGTTGGACAGTGAATGTCCTCATGACGAATTGCGTCATGTTCCTATAGATTTTAATTACATCTTTATGTTGTATGAGTAAGTCTCCTGTTGGCATTGTGTCAATGTCAGGATGTGGTGTGTAGGCTGCTAATATCGGCCATGTTGCCCCTTCTCCTCCGAGCGGGCCTAATCTTACTCTTCTTCTTATGTGGGGTAGGGCGCCTTTGAACCAGTATAAGTGTTCCTGGTACGTGAGTGGAACCTCTATGTCCTTGAATGGACAATATTCCACTGGTGCATCTCCTTCTGTGTAAGAGTGAAATGTCTGTGTTCTTGCATTTGCTGCTGGGAATGTAACCCATGAATAAAATACCTCTGTTTTATTTGATTCGAGTGCCTCAATCACGAAAACTACTAAGCGACCCCTAGCTGATAAACCATTTTCTAACAGTTTCAGGGTGATTGTATGTCTGAATTTTTCTGCAATCGGAATTGCGTCTGCATCTTCTTCTCCCCCTGAGAGGTGTAGATCTACTACTACGTTATCTTTTGTCTCAGTCATTTTTGTAAAGAAGAAGTTTGTTCAAGGGAACTAAGATAAGGTTTTTATGCACAATTTTAGGAACACTGTGTCCTTCAAGCTTGATTATCCAACAGCCAATAAATAGGATTTCTCGCTTACTCAGCTGCGGCGGAGTTTGTGCCTACCCACTCCAGACGTCTCTGGTGTTTTGTGAGTAGGGGTCTCTGAGAATAGCACGACTGAACTACTCAGAATCTCCTGTTAAATAAGTACCCAACCATCGTTGGGCGCCATGGCGTGTAGTTCCTATATTACCTATACAGGATCTGCGCGTTTGGATAATCTAAACTGTGGGATTGGTGGCGGACGGATTGCGAGCACCCCCACCGGATATGTTAGCCTGTCTGTATTAGCTAGCTCACAGTGCCACTAGAGTCTCCTCTTATCGAGGAGAGAATAGTTCTAGGCAACCTCCGAACATGACAACCCTGATCCCCCAGGATCGTGGAAACAATATACTACCTTTCGCTCAGTCACTCGTGCTTACTTAGTTTGTCTCAGAGAGATACACAGAATAAACAGTCTGGGCGTTTCAATAAGTATTTATTGAACAGTTGTTATTCTAGTGTAGAATAAATGAGCTGCAACAACCATTAGACAGTAGCAGAGATATATGGTTAACAATATTATGAAAGTAAAAGGATGGTATAGCTCTACCATCTTGCAGAAATCATGAATATATACATGTACATAAAACACATGATAAAAGTGCATACTCCTACGATGCCTCCCTAACTAGATGTACCTAAATGTACCTAACATCTTTGTAGGTGTTATGCCATGAATCCCTCTAGGATCTAGTCCACCCCATTACCTGAGAGTTTAGAGAATGTGGGACCCCGTCCTGATCTCGAGTTGGACACCCCGCGAGGGATGTTAGACCACTGCTAGCTGGAGCGTCTGCATGCAGGAACCTCAGCGTCTCTGGTCAGTGTGTCAGCCGGGAAGTCACGGTCTCCTCTGTCTTTCTAACCAAGACGTGATGTATATATACCCACAGGTCTCCCCAGGGGTCCTACCTTGCTGTGTTACTGTGTCGGCCTAAAGGATGACGTCGGGCTTGAACTTTAACATAGATATTATACAGAAGATGTTCGTCCTGCTCTGAGTCCTGCTGTGCTTCCAAGAAGCCTCATGCATAATGTATGAGTATTGAACCAGTGAAAAACCTGCGTTCTGAATGCAGTGTTGTATCTAGGTAAAAGGTCAGTCCCTATGAAGCGTTATGTATGAAATGTAGGGAAGGATATAGCTGAAAGGTTGCAGTGTTACCTGCACCTATATAGGGTACCTATATGGAATATAACAACATAGTGGTAAAAGACACACAGATGATGGACGGAATGCAGAGCAAATCAAACATTCACCCCCAGTCAATAGATCTGGGTTAAATCCATCGTTCTTTTGCTCACCATGCCACCCCAGTTTAGACCAAGTGGTAGCATCCTAGCATATTAAACAGTTCTTTCTGTTTTATTTTTCAGCACGAGAATTGTGCAGGTCTAAAAACTGACACAAAAATAAGGTGTGTTATATGTAGCTTCTGGAATATTTCTCAAAATTGCATCATTTCTGTGGTAGGGGAGAGGCATAGTTAACATGTTCTCTTTCATTGATATGCCACTCCTATTTCCGCTTCTAGTATGTCTGTTGTACACACAGTTTTCTGACAGCACACGCAATATTTGCATCGATAAAAAAAATCTAGCTTCTGTGTACTGTTGCAGACAGTCTGTTTGGGAAACAGCCTTTACAACGAGGTAAATACATCGCATGCCTTTGCCTCGCATTTTTTAGCTCGCATATTTTTACCGCGAATATGCATTTACAACGCATGCCAATACTACGCATTTAAGGTAAGTTGCGGGGGTCTCCCCCAACAAGTAGATTGTTTTTAAATCTAAAAACAATGCGTGGTATTGGCATGCGATGTAAATGCATATTCGCGGTAAAAACATGCGTGCTAAAAAATGCGAGGCAAAGGTATGCGATGTATTTACCAGCGATGTACCATCGTTCAACCGTCTGTTCAATATCAGAGATTGTCCTAAAACCATGAGTAGAGTGAGTAAATTGAGGTGCTGGGAATTGAGAGTGGTGGAGCCTTAGGTTAGATGTGCTTCACTTCACATAGGTGACCCTTCAGTTTCGAAGATCTTTTTCCCAGTTAAAGGTCTTTCTTTACTGCCATTCGGATGGTGATTCATACGGTTTGCAGGAGCACCTGTTATTCAGCTTTAGCAAGGTGGATTTCAAAATCAACATTACCACAGTACAAGTACATGCAGAATTATTCTGAAAGTAGGGGATATTATGAATTAAATGATTATTCTAATCTGATGTATGAAGATGCTATTGGATAGATTTAACAATGTTTTTATGTGGATGAGAAATTGTGGGTTGGGTACAGTGTAAAGGCATAGGTAATATGTGTAGATGCCAAGAGTGCATGAAATCATTCATAGAGACGTTGAAGAGTCGGTCTATCAGCTGAAAATGCTGAACTTATGTCTGTGCCGTCTACTATCCCTTCCAATTTTTGTTAAAAAAATATTTCATTTGTTTTCCAGGAAAATGTGCCTAAGCATGCATCTGATTGGTGCAACAAGCTGCTCCCTCTGTCCACACCACCATTTGTAAATGATCCTTTGAGCGGTATTGAACATGTAAATAATCAGCTGAACATGCTGAACTTATGTCTTTCCCTAACGTTTCCATGGCAGCTGGAAAAAAACATTGTTTTAGTTCAAAGAGTGGGCGAGCCTTAGACTCGGCCCACTTCTCTCTATTTTTTAAATAGTAGCTTGTGGGGTCTTTTATGTTGATTTGACCAAATTCTTCTCTTTTGGCTGATTATGGAAATCCACACCAAAGAGCGGCCAAGTCTGCTTACGAACAGACCAGTGCATTGCAACTCCATTTTGCTTAGCTGTAGGCTCATTGCCAATGTGTGGGTTGTGGCAAGTACCCTGCTGACAGTGTTATTAAGGCAACTCAAAGGACGTTTGGGGTTTTATGCTGTTTTATCCAGTATGGATTTAAAATGAGTCATGCTGCTAAAGCCATTCACATTCCGATAGGGGTGATTATCACTTTTCTCTAAATCTCCAAGATCTGCTTGGTTTTACCAGCAACAGAGTACGGGCATAAAAGACATGCCGGTTGTATTGTGCACAATTAAAGGACCTTCAAGTGCTGTTACTAGAGCTTCTTTAAAACCTGGACTGTGTACTTACTCCTCATAGTAGGCCAGTTGAACAGCACAACTGTTTTTCACATAGAAGATACTATGCAAGACTTTCATAGGAGGCAGAGCAGATCCCAGTATGAAATGAAATGAAATTAAATGAATTTGTACTTGTAAAGCGCACTGATACCCTGGGATTTCCTGGCGCTGTACGCATACCGCTGTGGAACCCTTCCTGGCTTTTCCCTGTGAAATGTCCACTCCTGGGCACCCCCAAGGTGAAGCCAGGCATCCCAGCGCTGGTGGGGCCGTTGTGGAGATTAAGCAAGCTATTGCCCAGAGTTGCAGAGTGGGACCCATGATTAGAATAGGCACCGAGGCGAGAATTATCAGGTCCGAGGAAATTGAGCCCAAGACCCGCCGAGGCGGGAATTGAACCCTGGTCCCGGGCCAGATCTCTGCATCAGGGTCTGCCGCTCTAACCATTGAGCCACACTTCTCCACTATATTATAGTATAGGAAGTTGCCCGATATAAGGCACTTAATGTGTGTATGAAATATCAGCACCAGAAAACTGAAAGTAACCATCAATCTGACTTCTAGGACCATTAGGCCCCTGCAGTAGAGAGAATTATAACTCGGCGACCGTACCAAGTCTAAGATATATAGCCCCCTTGTGCAAAAGCCAAGTCATGGGAAGATCTGCTCTGACTCAAGTAAAATCTCTAGTAATACGTTGCATTCTGTTTTTAGATGCTCAAATACATTTTATTTCTTTTTATCCACACTTCTACATTGTACAAGATAGAAAACACTTTGGGTAATGAACAGTTATCCCCAGAAAGTCATAGATGTAGTGACATATAGTCCATTTATTAACAAAGTAAAAAGTAGTCACTTTGAAGCACTCGGCATCATATGAGAGTTTTCAGAGAACTAAATTCATTTCTGAACATAAATACTAGAAGTCCAAAGTCCCTTTACATTTCTTCAAAGGATTTAATAGTCCTTTCTGTAAGCAGGTCTTCCAATTTCGTGCCCTTCCTACCCTTACAAATGTTGAAACCCCTGCCAAAGAGAGCAGGTATCACTTTCCCCAAAGCTATTCACGGTGGTGCTGGAACTACTGGCGGCATGAATTAGGAAAGACGGTCTAGTTCGGGGGCTACAGTGGGACTCTACATGGGATGAAAGAATATCACTCTATGCAGATGATATGCTGCTATATGTGGCTCAGCCAGACACCACAACCCAGAGGATCCTACATATCTTTCAGATATTTGAATCTTACTCGGGATACACAATAAACTGGGAGAAATTCCACTTGAACCCATTGTCCGGAGGTACGAAGGGGATCCTTCAAGACCTCCCAATACAAATCACAGAGGAAGGAGGTAGGATTTCGATACTTGGGAATTTTTACCACTCTCCGTGTTGGGGAGAGCAGCAGTTAATACAATGATCACACTACAGAGGCTGCTATACGCCGTACAGAACACCCTACATAGAATAGCAGACAAATTCCTTTGGCAGGTAGAAAAGGAAGTGAGGCTCCTGCTATGGAACAGGAAAGCACCTCGCATAGTGCTTACAAAACTAACAAGGGGGCATATGATGGAGGAATAGCGCTGCCATACATGAAGAAATACTAGTGGGCAGTACAATTGGTGACGGCCAATGAGTGGAACATCGCCCCATTAGAGGAACCAGCACTGAAGGTATATAGAAATGCCATGGAAAGCAAGGGATACCTGGCAGCTCTCTATCGGAAGCGTCCCCGAATGCGCTTACCAACACACACCCTAACGGTAATGTGGGGTTGGTTGGGAAAGGAAGTTGACGAGGACCACCTCCTTCTGGGATAGTGGGGAAATTCAACGGGTTCGCCAAATGGGATCTGATAGGAATCTCCCCCCTAGGAGTGGTCTGGAGCAAAGATGGCATAATATCCCTGGAGAAGCTTTGACAGGAATACCACCTATCGGACGCGGAGGTATTCCTGTACCTCAAACTTAGACATGCGCTGACAGCCCACATACACAGAAAGCCCATAATTGAGGAATCCTCACCACTAGAGGGTAGGGTGCTGAGTGAACGAGTAACAGAAAAGGCAAGCTCCCTAATATATATGAAGATCATGAACAAACTCCCCAGATGAAAGGGCAAACTCAGAAAGGATTGTGTTAAAGACGTGGACCCACTCGAAGATGGGGAGTGGGAGGAGGCGTTACAAGCCCCATGAGAGGTCGCAATACGATCAGGGTTTCGCCTGATACTGCTGCGGAAACTGCATAGATCCTATTACTCTAGGACCATGTTACACAAGATGGGGAGGGCCACCACTGACGTAGATGTAGTAGGGTGTGGTGAAGTGGGGGACTTCATATACACTATCTGGTCCTGTGGGGAATCCAACGCTACTGGGCAGGGGCGAGAGAGGAGCTACTTGCAGGGATGGGGAGGAAAATAGGGAGTTTGGCCAAAACACTGATACTCAACATATGGGGGTGACGATAGTACCCCTAAATACACCAAGCTCCTCCTAGAGGTGGGGCTTATTGTAGCATAAAGAAATATGGCAAGGAGCTGGAGAGCGTATGAACCACCAGACATCAAAAGCTGGATGGAAGACATAGACCAATGCATGTTGGCAGAGAAACAAGTTTACTAGGGTAGGAGGGGTTGCGAAAAAATTGGATGTCATGCTCCAATGGCATCAATTCAGGGGCCAGTATGTGACTCCATTGCGGCGAAGGGATGCAACACAAATGGAAGAGTGAAGGGTGGGTAAGGAGGGGAGGAGAAGACAACTGGGTCAGAGGAGGAATATGTGGAATGGCATTGACTATGTGGTGTAATTGTTACCTGACACATACTGGAACAACCGCGACTATCTCTGTTGGCTGTTGTAAAATTAATAAAAATATTTAAAATCTAAAAAGAGAGCAGGTATGAATTTATGTGTGGGCTCTAGTAGGGTGACGGGGGCAGGTAAAAAAGTCAAACTCATACCAAATCTACACTATCCCATATCACCAGAGTGTCTGCTAATCGGTGAGCCATACATACTCTTTGGTCTGTGGGATTTGTACAGCCAAAGCACCACCTGACCTCAGGTTGCTATCATCAATGGAGTGATCAATAAAGTACCATTGCTTCTCTTTCCCTTCTCTTGATCTGTTAGTCAACTCAACTTTGTCATTTGGAAGTCACAGATAACATCAGGAAACCACCGCTCTTGCTTTCGGTTCTGCCAATATTTGTTTTCTGGAGATTTTATGGATTTTTCCTTCCCAAATGAACTTATTCACTGTGCTCTGGCTCTGCGTCAGTAAACAAGTCGGTACCATTACGGGACTGCCTGAAAGAAATACAGGAATTATGGCAATGTCAATTTCTTCACTGACGGAAATTCACTTTCAAATTTCATCTCTGGAGTGCCCTCCCGAGAGGGGATAGTTTTGCTGGATTATGTTATAAATAATGAATGCCAGTGGGATCCCCAGATAAGTTATGGATCTGGCGAGCAATCTGAATTGGAATTTGTGGCTCAAGTCGAACACTACAGCTCCAGGAGTGGTCAGATTAAGCGCTTCATATTTATTGTGAAGCCGGACACTTGCTAGTAGCTGTCTAACTGTTATGGTGGTAGGGATTGATGCAGATCAAGCTGGGACACTAAGCAATACCCAACTAGATGGACAATTTGAACAAGCCTTGACTGATATTACCTCGTTTTATTCCTGCCTTCTGCTCTATATGTTTCACAATTGGTTCTACCAAGAGGACACATAAAAGTGGGGAAAGTAGGCAACACTATCTTGCTGCCCTACTAATTTGCACAGACACCAATCCATTTGCTCAACCCTTCAATATAGCAGCCCAGGAGGTAGCAAGAATCCATAATTGCCATCATTATCTGTTCTGTTTTTTTATCCATCAATATTTTATTAGATTTATAGTTCGAACTTACAAACATGTGAGCTTGAACCTCCTCACACATAGTGATTTCCCAAATTGTACACAGCAGTTCCAAAGTATCTTCTCCCTCCCCCCACGTCTCTACCCCCATGCGACAAACAACTATATGAGCTAGTGAAGCAGGCTTTCTATAGTCAAACACCTATTACTCCTCATACATGTGCTAAGTGGCAAGTATCAGTTTACATATCCTTCCCCTCAGGGAACCATACGTAGAGATCTCAGGAATCTGGGACAACTAAGCAACATCCCTTCGCTTGACAGCTAAATCATAAGCGATTGCCACTGGCCGTCAATTTTGTAGTCCATCTCAGGGGCGGCTCCTCCACTAGGGCGGAGGAGTGTCGCCCTACTGCTTTCTCGCATTGCGAGAAAGCCAAACATAAAATGGTAATAACTTTTGGTGGTTACCATTTTATGTTTCTTTGCGCATTGCGGGCGGGAGGGTGGATGGAGCTGCCCGGACAGGGCAGGGGTGGTTTGCCCACTCCTGAGTGCGCATAGTCTGTTTGGTCGGCCCTCTCGGGCCGCCCAAACCAGTCATGCGCACTCTGCACTTCTCCATGCAGGCTGCATTGCAGCCTAAATGGAGAACATACCTTCCCCTACAGCCCCTGGCTGGGCGGCGTCCCGACCAATCTCAACGCTCCACTGGAGCATTGTGATTGGCTTAGGGGAGGGAGGCTGCCTGCTTCCTGTTCCTGTTCCTGTCGGAGGCAGAAGAGCAGGAGCAGTGAAGACGCGGGACCCGGGCCGACGGAAAGGTAGGTTTTAATTTTTTTTTTTTTATTATTGACCGCCCCCTCCCCGCGCAACCCCACACCCGCCCCCCCCCCACCCACGAGCCATGCCGGCCTCTACTGGTCCATCTCGAGGAATGATCATGTCAGTTTCTCTATGGCCAGCAACGTCCAAAGCTTCCTTGCCGAATCCTGTATCGTAGGTACACTCAAAGACTTCCATTTCACTGCTATCTGTTGTTTATCTGGCGATAGCATATTTGTTATGAGTCTCCAATCCCCTTTTGTCATGTGGGCAAGTTCCAGTGATCTAATGCCTAGGATGATCGCAGCCGGGTTCGGCCTCAGCGGGTTACCCAGTGACCCCACCCCGAATATGACCCAGGATTGCTTTCTAAAATATCATTCGCTTTGGGCAGGACCACCAGACATGTATAGTATCTCCCACTTGTCCGCATCAACTCCAGCATGTGGCATCTGTCGAACTATACATCTTCTTCAGCCCGGCTGTCGTTACTTATACATCAGTTCCCTGGTTTGTACACTCTTAACCAGTGTTGGGATATCAATCCACAGTTTCTCCCAGCAAGAGGGAGATATGGGGATTCCCTGGTATCGGGCACATTTCTTCATATGCGATCATTCTGTTTTGGGCTCTACTATGATAACCTCTCTTAAATTTGGGAAATAAGCCCTTTGGGGGTCTCATGTCATACATAGCTTCTCCCACTTTGTTACCGGTCTAGTGGCCGCTAGTTTATTCCATGGAAAGAGACCCCCAGTGCCTCAATTGAAAGTAGTGCATACAATCCTTTTCATGTAGGGTCTACTATTCTAGTTCACATTGGGTAAACTGCTTAATGTTCCCTCCCTGAAAAAGGGCACATAGCATTCTGCACGTGTATCTGCCTACTTTGCAAACGTGTTCCCCACTATGCCCAGAGAGAAGTCTAAATTGCCAAACAGTTATGTAAAAAGGGAGGGGAATATGGTCAAGCTTTGGTTCTTCGTGATCCCATATGGCCATAGTCCGTCTAGTTATGTCTGAACAGTAACAAACCGGGGGTCTTGCATGTCTCGGAAGCCAGGGGATTGCCCATGGGGCCCGGCCCATCACTGCCACATCCATGTAGATCCAGTCGGGTTCAGTCTCAATAATTGACTACTCAAATAGGATTCTCAGTTGGGCTTCCTGTTGGTATTTTTTAATGTCAGGGAGACCCAGCTTCGGCGTCCTATGAAAAATCGGCACACTGAATATCTAGGCTGCGTAGTATGGAATTCACCTCAGGTCTCTTTAAACCACTACCAGATACTGCTGCTCCTTTATCTCATTTTTGCTGGTCCCTGCTTTCTGCCTTTGTGTCCGCTTTTCTGTCTTTCTCTTCCTCCTTCTTTGCAGTTTGTGTACTTTTCTCTCTCTTGCTCGCGGTCAATATCTGAAGAGGAAAAATAAGTGCTGGTCCTACAAATGAGTGCTGGTGGGCCCCACCAGCCCAAATTAAGCACTGGGGCTTCACTTATCAGGAAGTGATCTAGCTGAGGCATACACCTGTGACCGTTCGAATAGAGGCTGTAGTCTAACTCTTCCACTGGCATTTCTCTCCAAACAGCCGCCAACTTTGTGATTACGCTTTATGAAGTTTATAATGTACCAGAACACTGGAGCATTGCTTTTTCTCACCACTCATCAGTTTGTTTACTGGTGCCCTATAAACACACACACACACACACACACACACACACACACACACACATACATACATACATACATACATACATACACACACACACACACACACACACACACACACACACACACACACACATACATACACACACACACACTTTTCAAAGTTTAAGTCAAAGAAAACTGGTCAGTGTATTTGATCATCCATGCAGTGTATAGTGGCAACCATGGTGGTCTTATGAGATAGATCTTCCCCTTGCCTCTGTCAAGTTAGTTAGAAACCGTGGAATTAGGATTGACCACAAACTCTAATTTGCCCAAATATTGCTACAGCAACTGTTCCCAGCTTTTCTTTACTAAAGTCTCTGAAGAAGATCTTCAAACTGATTCCTTTTTATGCCTCAAGAACATTGGTACATGTCTTTCTCACCTACTGATTAGATGTTGAAAACTCTCATCTACTAGGCCTGCCAAAATCCCTGCAATTACCTACAGAGTTTAGCTTGCTCTAGCGGATATTTACCTATATGTCTTTCATGATACACCTCTCTATCAAGAAGATGCTCTATTGGGGAATTCCATCCCCATTTTTGTATGTTTGGGGATCTGTTTTTGGGTTTATGCTTAATTGTTTATTGGCACTTGGGAATCATCATAGACATTTGACAAGAAGAGGGACAGGGAGGATAAGCATCCATGCACAGATCAGGAATGGAGGGACTAATGGGAGGGCTCTTACTGACCATGGTGTACCTCAAGTCACCACAGCTGAGGCCCCCACTTAGTGTCTAATAATGGTTATCTTTACACTTACCTGGAACATCAAAGGGCTCACCTCACCTGCCATACGCCAAATTGTGGAAATATCTACTCGTTAATGACATCATGTAGTGGCACTACAAGAGACCCATTTAAAAAGAACGGATGAACACAGACTGCATCACAGGGCTTACCCAGTGATGTACAAGTCTTCCGCCCCCACTAAAATGGTGTAGCCCTCTTTTTCCACTCCTCTCTGAAATTTCAAGCTGCAAAATTTAAATTGATAAGGAAGGGAGGGTGGTTATGGTCAAAGGTCGAATACATAACCGCATGTGCACATTTGCGTCCATCTATGCCCCTAACTCAAATCAGGCGTCATTTCTGTCCTCAACACTGTTAATGTTGGGTGGGTTTGCAGAAGGGGAAATCTTACTGATGGGAAATGTCAACCTCACCTTGGAAGCGGGGATAGACAGCACACAAACACACAGTGCACACACAGGACATTTCTCCGAAGCACTGAAGCAGAGGATTAGCTCCAATGGCCTCATAGATGATTGGCGTACTCTTCTCCCCACTAGCCATGACTACACCTATTTCTCACATTCACACCGCACATACTCTTGACTAGATTATATGTTCATCAGTCAGGCTCTCTCCTCAGTACTGCAAACAGTATCCTTTCACCCGATCACTATACATGACCTTGCCCCAGTGGTGATGACTGTGCAATGGGACACTGAACCTTCGTAGTACCGCCGCTGGTTCTTTCCTGGCTCCCTTGAACATGATAGGTTACTGAGAGAGGAGCTGCCGAAAAACCATTAGGGAATTTTTCATTTTGAATGACCCACGCGACACCAACCACGCCAACAATTGGGATTCCTTTAAGGCGATGCTACATGGCAAATGCATTGCACTGATATTGACATTAAACAAACAAAGGACTCGGGAAAGACTGACTTTGGAGGCTGAACTCCAACATGCAGAACAGGCACATAAAGAAAACCCAACTCTACCCCTCCAGAAAAAAGTCACTGCCCTCAGAGACAAGCTCAATGCTATTTATAATAACAGGGCTGAGCTTACCCTTCTACAACTAAAACACATGACATATGTTCAAGGTAACAAGGTGAGTCCTGAGCTCACTAGACAATTACGGGTTAAGGGGGAGAGGGAATACATAGGAAGCATAAGACGGGAATCGGGAGACTTGGTATTCACTGATCTAGAGAAGGCCCAAACCTTTGGACATTTTTATAAGACTCTTTACACCGCTGCGGGACACAACGAGACAGAGCAAACTGTTTAGAAGGAGTGGAGCTCCTGAGGGTATCGGCTGCCCAGAATGAACAGTTGCAAGAGCCCATAAACGAGAAGGAAGTCGGTAGAGCAGTAGCAGGCGTTGAACTCCACAAATCCCCAGGTCCGGATGGGCTGACAGCACAATTTTGTAAGACTTTTGTTTCTGAGCTTATTCCACACCTGGTGGCCCTTTTTAACTCGGTAACGACCTCAATGGAAGTTACCCCCTCAATGAGTGAAGCGCTCATTTCAGTCATTATTAAACCATGGAAAGATCCACAACACTGTGGCTCCTATCGCCCGATAGCACTACTTAATCTGGACGCTAAATTATGCACAAAGATTATAGCCACTAGACTCGAGGATTTAATGCAGGAATTGATACATCCGGACCCAATCAGGCTTCATTAAAGGCAGGCAAATTCATGATAATCTCCGAAGGATGATCCACCTGGTCGAAAAAGCTACAAAAAAAAGCGATGCCAGCAGCCTTTCTGACTTTGGATGCTGAGAAAGCATTTGACTGGGTGGATTGGAAGCTACTCCATACTTTGAAGAGATTTGGGTTCTGCAACCAATTCATAGCTATGATTAAAGCCAACTATGTGCAACCTAGTGCGCAGGTTCTGGTCAATGGGGTAAGCTCAGACATATTTCACTTAGGGAGGGTGGCAAAACAAGGTTGTCTCCTTTCACCACTCCTGTTTGCCCTTAGTATTGAGCCTTTTGCAGCGAAAATGCATGAGTTGCCCTCCATTCAGGGCATATCTTTTGGCACCCACGAACACAAAATTTCCTTGTTTGCTGATGATGTGCCGATGACAGTAACCTTCCCTAGAACGACCTTAGAAGCTCTACTAGTAGAGCTCAGAATTTTCGAATGGGTGTTGTGCTTCGTATTAACCTAACCAAATCATATCTGCTCAATCTTACCCTGCCGCAACGTGAAATGGATGCACTGGTGGCAAATCCTCCCTTCCAATGGGCTAAAAAAGAGATCACATACCTTGGCATTAAGATCACCCCCAAAATCTCGTCTGTTTTTAAAGCTAATTTCCCACCGCTCCTCCAACAACTCGGGGAGGAATTTCGCTGATGGGCACCCATATACATTTCGTGGTTGGGGCGTATACATGCTATTAAAATGAATGTTTTGCCTAGACTCTTGTACCTTTTTCAGGGTCTACCAGATGAACTAGATCGTGGGTCCCTCCCCCATCTTAAGGTTTTTGATCACACGCTTCATCTGGCAAGTTCGCAGGGCAATTCTTCCATACAAACAGCTCCGACTTCCGTGGGATTTCCGGGGGACTGGCACTACTGGATCTCTATCTTTACTATAAGGCATCCCAACTAAGAGTGATCACTGAGTGGTCGGAATGTGAGTCAGACAAACACTGGCTCCAAATGGACAGGGCGGTGACCGAAAGATATATTTGGGATCAACTGTGGAAGCGCAAGCAGACCGTCCACTAAATGTGTACCTTAGCACTCCTACAAAAACTATCCTTAGAGTGTGGGATGAGATCAATTGAATGGCTGCTTGGACCACCTTTCCCCATTTACGCTGATTCATTACAATCCGGCATTCCTCGCAGCATTACAACCAGGACCTTTTGACGCGTGGCGGGAAGGGGGTTGTCTTACTATTCCAGATCTCTTCCACAACTGGGATATTCTCACCTTGGAGCACTGCCAAAGAGAGTTTCACCTACCAGCGTCAGAACACTATCACTACACCCAACTCAGACTCTGGGTCCTCAGCCCTGACATACGTGTGGCTGCCACTAGAGACCTTAAACCCATAGAACATTTTGCGAAGGGTGGAGGAGGTTCTAGGGGATGTATCTCTGCTCTTTATTTCTTACTGCTCGCCACTATCACGATCCCCCAACCATGACATAAGGCTTTCTGGGGGCGGGTACTTGGACTTTCCATTACTGAAACACAGTGGGGCAGACTCTGGAGGGACATCCCTAGGTTCAGTCACTCAATGGGGATAAGAGAAGCCCACTATAAAGTACTATATGACTAGTACCTCTATCCGACCAAACTGCGGAAAATCTTCCCTAATACCTCAGACTTGTGCTGGAGGGGCTGTGGAGTACTGGGTGATTTTAAGCACATCTGGTGGGATTGCCCTACAAACAGCCAATATTGGACAGAAATACTAGCCCAGATCAAAGACATTTTGGGATACCGAATCCCTGATGACCCAGGCTTTAGACTCTTGGGACTGCGCAATGATGCCCTCAACCATCAGACTGTGGTTAATCGGCCATACTTTTGCTTGTGCTTGGCATGCAAAAATGCCGGTGGCGGCCGCCTAGAAACGGGAAGAAGCGCCTTCTCTGACACAGTGGCACGCCCGATTACGGCTGGCTTTCACGATGGAACGCATGACAGACATTCTTTCTGACAACTTAATTTTTTTTAAATATATCCGGGGCCCGCTAGTCGCATACTTCTCCAAGGGTCTCCCTTTGTGTGCATGCTCAACCTGAACAAGAGCAGGCCATCATTTTCAATTCTAATAATATCCAGCCTAGAAGGTCACTAGGAGATTGAGAACCCTCCATATAGACATGATACCGACCAATGATATGGGATGCTTGTATCTGAAAGAAACAGTTAGTTATAGATTCCTTACCTTAGAATTACCCCCAGGCGTCAGACTGGATCCGGAAAGCTTTTCGTCAGGAGTACCCCTGCGTGTCGGAAGGTGGCGTCGGTCGACTCCGCGTTCGTCGTCGGCGTCGTGGTCGCTGGGATGACGTCGCGGTAGCTACATAGACGCCGCCCTCGTGCGCTGACGTCAGTTCTTTCTTTTTTCGCGCCAGCAAGCGCAGATTCGGAGAGAGCGGTACCCCCAGTCATTTTTTGACTGAACTTTTTCTCGACTTTTGTCGACTTTGTTGTTTTTTGAGTCCATCGACTCCTGGTGCACGAGGGATGCCTGGCTTTAAGGCTTGCGGTTCCTGTCACCGACTGATGTCGGTGACGGATCCGCACCGCGTGTGCCTCTACTGCCTGGAGCGCGACCACCACCTCGACTGCCGGACCATTGCCCCGAAGTCTTTGCGGGAGCGGTCCCAAAAGCTACTCTAGGCCCGGCAGTCGGCTCCGCGTCACTCGAGGTCCCGGTCGCGTAGGAGGTCGAGGGACCGATTGCGGAGCCAACACCATTCTTCCTCTACGTCTTCGCACTCGGGTCAGGTAAGTCGAAGCACAAAAAGAAGTCGAAGAAGCATCGTCGCTCTTCAACTTCTCTCCGTCCGTCGGCCGACGCGACGAGGGATGCGGGTGGTGCCCCTCCCGCGGCTCCGAGTGCGGAGCCCGTAAGGTCGGCTCAAGGTTTCCCCCCCTTTCCGGGACCGACCCCTGCCCTGCTTCGTCAGTTCTACGAAGCGATGCATGCCATCTTTGGGCAGCCCGACTCCGCTGACGCGCCTTCGGGCCCCGCGGACTTGGCTGGGGGCCCTTGGCCTTCGGCATTGGCAGCTTCGGCACCGCAGGGTCCCCTTGGATCCAGGCCTGGATCCGGATCGGCACCGGTCGACCTTGTTGCGCCTCCCCCGGCGCCGATTCCACCGGCACCACCTCCGCCACCGGCGTCGGCTGTGTCCCCAGCCGACATCGACCCTGGCCTCCACCTTGAGGTAGACACTGAGTCGAACCGGCATCGACCAACGCCGACAGGTACTTTTGTGCCCCTGTTCTACCCTGGCTCTTTGAGACCAGATTGGCAGCCAGAGGAGCGTGAGGAGGACTGGGAGGGGTCTGGGGACCCTTTACCCGACCAGTTGGTGTATGAACAGGACTGGAGAGAGGAACTGGGGGAAGCCAGTGGTCTGGATACCTCACCAGACCTTGGCATGTTGTCTCCTCCTGCCGTGGCTACGGAGGAGGGAGCGTCATACGCAGTGGTGTTGCGTAGGGCGGCCGAGCCTCTCCACCTCGAGCTACCTACCGTGGCAGTCAGGACTAACCTCCTGACAGAGGTCCTTCAACCGGCAGCGAGCTCTAAGGAGCCCCTGCTACCGTTTAATGAAGCCCTCACGGACATCCTTTTGGGCACCTGGTCCAGGCCCAACACAGGGGCTCCTGTGGACAGTATGATTGCCCGACGCCACCGCCCGGCCCAGAGCGACCCCACTTTCCTCTCCCAACACCCCACCCCTGAGAGCTTGGTGGTCGAAGCCTCCACCTCCAAGGGCGCATTCCCTAACGCTCCACCTGATAGGGAATCCAAAAAGCTGGACCATCTTGGGAAGATGTTTTCTTCCTCCAGCTTGGGACTGCGGTCGGTAAACACCGCATGTCTGTTGGGCCGTTACACCCACTCTGTGTGGGATACGGTGGCGCAGGTGCAGCCCCAGTGCCCGGAGGAGGCCTGGGCCGTGCTCTCCCGTGCAGTTGCCGAGGGGAGAGACGCAGCGAAGTTTACCATCCGCTGTTAGCTGGATACCGCCGTCGCACTTGGCAGGACGATTTCCACGTCAGTAGCCCTTCGACGCTATGCCTGGTTGCGTTTGACTGGTTTTTCCGGGGATGTCCAATCCACACTTATGGACATGTCCTTTGATGGCCTTCGCCTTTTTGGCAACAAGGCAGACAACGCGCTAGAGCGCTTTAAGGACTCTCGGGCTACGGCCAGGTCCTTGGGCCTCTCCACCACCCGCCCTGCGCAGTCTGCCTTTCACCCCTTTCGTGGCTACGGAAGGGGTGCCCTGCTACGTCCCGCCCAGAGCCACAGGCCGGCGCAATCTGTTCAGCCCAACGCGGCCGGGAACATGGGAACCACCGCCATGGTTCTGGGGGCCAGCGGGCGGGCCAGTCCACCACAGCCCCCTCTGCAGCAGCCTCCAAACCCTCCTAGTCCGACCTTTCAAGGCCACCAAACGCCAGTGGGCGGCAGGATCCGCCATCACCTTCCCCACTGGCGCACCATCACGTCGGACAGGTGGGTTTTGCAAATAGTCCGAAGGGGCTACTCCCTCCCCTTTGAGGCTACCCCATCATCAATGCCACCTCAGTACCATCGCATGTCGGAGGATCACCTGGCCCTTCTCCAACAGGAAGTTTCGGCACTCTTGGCCAAGGGAGCCATCGAGCGCGTTCCTGCCCCAGAAGTAGGTTGTGGTTGCTATTCCCACTACTTTCTGGTGCCCAAGAAGGACAAAGGCCTGCGTACTGTCTTGGATCTCAGGAACGTCAACCGCTTCCTCCGGAAGGAGAAGTTCAAAATGTTGACGCTCGCTCAGGTCTTGTCTGCCCTTGACCCTGGAGACTGGATGGTAGTGTTGGACTTGCAGGATGCCTATTTTCACATCCCCGTCCTGCCGGCCCACAGGTGTTACCTACGGTTCACGGTAGGCCACGAGCATTTTCAGTTTACCGTGCTCCCTTTTGGCCTTACCAGCGCCTCTTGGGTGTTCACGAAAGGGATGGCGGTGGTCGCAGCTCATCTGCGCCGATCAGGGGTTCCAGTCTTCCTCTATCTCGACGACTGGTACGGTCATTGACGAAGGCTGGAAAGCTCCGAATAGGCAAAGTCCGAAGACTGTGCCCCGGAAGGTCTCAACGTAGACAGGTTGCTGCACGGCGCCAATCCTGATGAAGCCCTCTATGTTAAGATTTATAAACTTTTCTGGAAGTCAGATCTCCTTTAGTGAGGCAAACCAGCAACTTAAGGCCGACTTGCTATTCAACATCGATGACTTCAGTGGTGATCCCGATCTCTGTCAGTTCTTCAGACAAAATGTTGGTAAAACGTTTCTAAGTCCCACTTCTTGCAGTTTTTGGACAGGAGGAGTACACTTTAACAGCAGCCAAACGTTCAGGGCCTAGGAGTCAATGCATAGGGGGAGGGACTCATTCAAACAGAGCCAGAAGCAGGTTCCAGGGCAGGTCTAGTTGGTACTGATAAGCGGGCAGGTGCAGGAAAAGGCCTCTGGGAGCCTGTTGTGTCCCTGTAACTCAAACAGGAGGTCAGCCAACTGACCCTTGGAGTCACTTCTCGGGTAGGTCCTGGGTTCAAAGCAAGAAGGTCCAGTCTTCCTTCAGGTACACAGCAGTCCTTCTTCTGACTCTTCACAGGTCCAGAATTGTTTTGAGGTTAGTACTGGGATGCCACATTTATGTCAGGAGCCAGCCCATGGGTGGGGGAAACGTCCGGCCACTTCCTAGTCAATGGGGTAAACGTTCTCAGGGGTGATCCTTCCCACTTTTGCAACACATCCTGTGTGTTTTTACTGTGGACTATCCCACAATGCCCCTTCTACCTAATTCCAACATGGCAACCTCTCTTCCCCTTGTCAGAGCACTCTGTGCCCACCCAGAGGTGTAGCTATGATAATGGGCAAACCCTCCCTTGTGGTCACTCCAAAACAGTTCTGGGGCAGCTCCCCCTCCCTCCGGATTTAGAGCCAAGCTGGGTAGCAAGACAAAAGGGAGGCAGGCATACGTGTGAGCTACATCTGCCAGTGACCGGGTAGGCATCATTTGAAGCTAAGGAAGGGGCTCGGCAGAGGCCCCCATTCCATCCTACTCAAGGAAGAAAAACACCTCTTCACATCCAAGCCCTTTGTCCACTGTCTGGGAGCAATCCACATCACATCATAGGGGAGCCATCTGCAGTCAGGTGACACTGGACACTGCAGAAAGGCCCCTTTTCGCTTAGGCAGGAAATTTAGAACTTAATAAAAGTGCCATCAAAATAGTAATATAAAATCCGATATGACGATTAAGTTTGATTCTAAATGACTATTAAATGAATCCTTGAACCTTTTTTACTAGCTGCTCCCAAACTGAAATTAAGCACTATAAGTTGAATATAGGAGAGAGACCCATCCTGCCACAGTAAAAAAACGACTTTGGAGGTTTTTCACTATCAGGGCATGTAAAATATTAAATATACATGCCCTACTTTTTCAGTGCCATGCTCCTTGCCCTATTGGCATTGGCGGCCTACCATAGGGGTGGCTTGTAAGCATTTAAAGAGAAGGTTTAGGTCTGGCAAAGAGCTTGTTTTGCCAGGGCACAATTACAGTTTTAAAACTGCCCACCCAAGCTGCAGGGGCAGGCCTGGAGACATGTTTTACAGTGCTACTTTAGTGAGTGGCACAATGAGTGATCCAGCCCTCTCGTAGCATTTAATTTGGAGGTCTTGTGTACAGGTAGTATCATATACTAAGGACTTATAAGTAAATTAAATGTTCCAATAAGGTATATTCCAATTTACCAGGTTTACAAGGGATAGAACAAGCACCTCACCACTGGTTAGCAGGGGTGTAGCGAGCAGAGTTCTGTGGCCAACAAAAACAGGTTCAGCAAAAGAAGGCTAAGATCTGGAGGAATACTACCCAAAAGATGGTCATTTCCAACACCTGTGTTCTTCATTTATCTTGGTTTCAACCCTTTTTGGCTAACCTCCTCTGTCCTGCATTAAATTCTCCTATCAAATAATTTCTTTCTTTTCTTCCTTCCTCCCTCCTCTCTTCTACCTTTCCTTCTTCTCTTTTCTTGCAGCCTTGCATTCCCTCCAGGACTTCCTGACTCCTGTCTCTCTCTCGCCTTTCTTCCTTTTTCGTGTCCTTTTTTTTATTTGTTCATCCTACTTTCTGACCTCCATTCCCTCTGCTCTTTTCAGAGGATACCTAAAAGACAGGAGATAGTGTCATTCAACTGGTCAGTGTGAGGGTTCCATTCCAGTGAGAGGAATCACAATTTAGTTTTTATTAAAGAGTCAATGAGCAATACCAGAAAAGAGATAACATTTGTGAGGTATACAGGTATACATAAAAACGTATTGCGATATGAAAAAACAGGAATGAGTCATAACAAAACAATTTTACCATTTTGTATAAAAAGAAAGAAGGGTAAGCAGAGGGGTTGAAAGAATAGAAGGAGAGGGAAAGGAGTTGGGAGAAAGAAGGGAAAAGAAAGAAAAAAATTAATTAGGGTATTGATGACTGTGAGGAGAGAAAGGTACTAAAAGGTAACCAGTATAAATCAGATTTCATTTTTTGATGTAGCGTCAGTGAAGAAACAGTATGGAATCTATGTTCATCCCATATAAAATTCCAACATGTTAGCATAGAAATCTTAGAAACATCTTTCCAGTAGGAGAGTATAACCTTAAAGACAAGTGCTATAAAAGGATTAAATAACAAATGTTTGGGAAATAAATTATCAAAACCAGGTGCTAAGGTACCTAAGAAAACATTCTGGAAAGTGAGTGGTATAGTACATTTAAAAATCTTTAAACATTTGGACCAAATAGATTTCAAACATGTATTAACATGTGAGCAGTATTACAAAATATGTGTTAAAGAGCTGTTGCACGTGGAACATGACCAACATAATGGAGAAGCAGAAGTAGTAAATTTAGAAATACATTCTGGGGTAAGAACAGCCCTATTATAAATAAAACATAGGGATTGAGTAATGCCAGCAGCTTTGGAAGCATGACATATTTTAAGGCAGAGTTTGTCCCAAAATCAGACAGGAAACAATATGTTTAGATCATCTTCCCATAATAGTTCAAGGGAACTTTTGTTTCTAGCAGAAGTAGGTGCCAACAATGTTTTATATACAGAGGCAGCTTTTGGATTACAGTCAGGTTTGGTCAAATCTAAAGGTGTCGGAGGCATAGGTGTAGCAGGGTAGGGACAAAGCTTGGGAATGAGAAAAAGGATTGGATAGCAGAGGAAATTAATTCATATTCCTTTAAAAAATAAGTGAGATAAGTGATACTGTGTTTGTAGTTGAGGGAGAGGTATAATAGAATTGGCTGAAATAAATTGGTGAACAAACATAATACCCTTTTCCTTCCAGTGCTTGTAGTAAAAAGATTTGTGACGAAATTTAAGTAATTTGTTTTACCAAAGTGACGAGGATAAAAACCATTGGTAAAAATCAAGATCAGTGGAAAATAACGTATGTAATAAATGATATAAATATTTAAAAAAAGGATTTTTTTATGAAAGTACAGTTGGACATATGAATTATATCTTTGAAAGAGAAACCATTCAATAAGGATTGTTCACACATGCTCCACCGTGAAGCAGGTGAGTCTTGAAAATCATTCATCAAGGCATAAAAGTGTCGAATTATAAAGGCATCATGATACAGTTTAAAACTGGAGGATCTTAGAGGGTAGCATAGATATTGTATATGGAACATGCGGCACAATCATCATTTTAATGGTATCAAGTCTGCTCCACCATGATAAATGTAGGGGAGACCAAGTTGAAAGTAATGTTTGTAATTTAGATTTTAATGCCGCAAAATTGTGGCGGAGTGTGTTAGATATGTTAGAAGAGAACCAGACACCTAGGTATTTAATTTTGTAAGGGCACCAGGTGAAATTGGTATTGGCGAACATATAATGATAACAGGATGGGCTCAAAGGTAACATTTCAGTTTTGGAAAAATTAAGCTTATACTCTGAAATACTGGAGTATAGATTGATCTCCTGTATAAATGGATCCAAGGAGGATAAGGGGTTGAGCATATAAATGAGGACATTATCTAGATAATTTAACCTCAATGGAATTTTGTTTAAAACCTGTGATGTGTGGGTTACAACGTATTCGTTCAAGAAATGGTTCTAGGCCGAGGACAAACAATAAAGGGTAAAGGGGACAACCTTGCCTAGTATCTCTATGTAAAGTAAAATAAGTAGAAAACATCCATTAACAAAAATGCTAGCTCTGGGGTCGGAGTATAATAATTTGATAAATGAAATGAATTTTGTGCCAAAGTCAAACCAATGAAGGGCGGTAAACATGAAATGCCAATTAATGAGGTCAAAAGCTTTTTCAGCGTCTAGGGACAGGGTTGTAAAGGGTAAACCTGGGCGGAGCAGGCGTAGTGCCTCTACGCGAAGTTCCACGGAGTTGGAAAACAACTCTGTGGAACTTCGCTCCGCGGCCTCCCCCCTCCCAAAGTAATTAAAAGTAATTAAAAAGGCACTTACCTGCCCCGTGGCTGCTTCCTCCGACCCATGGCCGCTCTCCTGCCTCCTCCTCGCCGTCCTTCTTCAGTGATAACCCCTACGTTGTACGTCTTGCGCGTGGGCATACGCAAGACATACAACGTAGGGGTTATCACTGAAGAAGGACGGCGAGGAGGAGGCAGGAGAGCTTCCATGGCGAGTAGGAGGCAGCCACAGCAGGTAAGTGCCTTTTTAATTACTTTGGGAGGGTGGAGGGGCCGGCTAATTACGCTCCGCCACGGAGTCGTAGTTTTGCCTGAACTCCGTGTTCGTAACGGAACGCGGAGTAGGCAAAACTACGTAAACTACGCTGGCGGAGCGTATTCACCCGCCGGGCTTAGTAAAGGGAACAGTACTCTTTCTGGTCAGTCCAAGAATGTTAGATAACATCCTGGTATTATCTGTAGCAAGTATACCCTTAATAAAACCAGACTGATCAAATTCGATAAGTCGTCGTATAATAGTTTCAAGGCAGAGTTCTAAGATCTTAGCATAAATTTTGCAATCATAATTGATCAGTGAAATTGGTCGATAGTTCTTGCAAAGTGTGGGGTCCTTATCAGGTTTCGGAATAATAACAATTCAGGATTCTAAAAAGGAACCACTAGCTTTTGAATTCAAGAGAAATTATTTTAAAAGTTCTACCAACTTAGGGGCAAAAAATGCAGAAAAGGAGGAAATAAGTTCAATGGAAAATCCATCTGGACCAGGCGCCTTAGCCCTTTTCAAGGATTTCATTGCATTCAAAATTTCTTGAAGTGTAATGTCCGCTTCTAATTTCTCAAATAAATGTGAAAGGGAGGGAAGTTTATGAATATCATTAAAAAATTGATTGTTGAAGATTAGGTTCTGGTAGGATAGTATCTTCTGTATAAAGTATTTGATAGTAGGATTGAAAGGCGTTGGAAATGTCGGAGTCAGAAGTCAAACTGGTATTGGTAGATTAATTGAGGATGGGACCTATATTTTTACGTTCAGTCTTTATTTTTAGGTAGTTAGCAAGCATTTTACCAGCTTTATTCTGACCTCCATGGAATTTAGATTTAACCCTAATCAAGATGTTATATGCATCAACGGTAGCAAGTTTGTTAAGATTAAATTTGGCTTTGATCAAGTCATGTAAAATCAAAGAGGATTTGGAAGTAAAGTAGGTATGTTCAAGTGTTTTAATTTGTTGAAGTAAAGTTAGTTATTGGGAATTTAACATTTTTTTCTTTCTAGCTGAATACAATATAGTGAAAGCATGGAATGAGGTTTTGAAAGCATCTCAGTTATTAGAAATGGATGCATCACTGGATTGGTTAAATTTGAAAAAAGTCTTGAATAAAAGTAGTAGCTTCAGTTACAAATTGTGTATCAGACAGTAGGTAGTTATTAAATCTCCATCTGCCAGTTTTACAGTCAGTGTGAGATAAATCCAGGGAGGTCATCACAGTTGCGTGGTCTGAAATAAGGATGGAACCAATTTTAGATGATTGTATAAAAGGGAGTAAGGATTTAGTAACTAGGATATAATCAATATTCTGGACATTGTCTGATGAACATTAGATAAAATTCAAACTTATGAGGATTACATGTTTTCCAGACATCAAACAAAGGTCAAAAAACAATGCCTTATGGGATTTATCCAGGTGAAATTTGCATCAAGACTGCCTATCAGAGAAGGGATCCAGCCATTGGTTAAAATCACCCTCCAAAATGATATTGGGAGGGCCAGCATTCACAAGTTTTACTGTAATATTGCACCAAAAATCTGGATTAGGTTTAACTATGCCATAAATGTTGAACAAGGAGACACGTTTATGAATGATGTCATGAACCAATACACATTCACATTCAGTGGATACAATTTGCACTTTCAATGATTTGTGACATAGAATAGGGACATCACCTTTGCGATTAATAGCAGGAGAGAAAAAAACATGCCTGACCCATTACAGTTTCAGTTTGACCGATTCAACATCATTACAATGAGTTTCCTGCAAAAAAGCAATTTGGGAATTAAGCTTAGACAAATGAGAAAGTACATTTTGTCTTTTAACCGGATGCTCAAGACCACAAACATTCCACGAAACAACGTTAAACATACTGGAGACATAACTAGAAGGGTGCAGGAACATGGGTGACAAGCTGCAAAAGCGAAAAGGGAGACAAAATGACTCCATATATTAAAAACAACATAAGATACAGTTGAAGTGATGCAAACATAATGAATGACATATAGGCACTTACAGAATAGAAGGAAAGACAGCACAGATCATGAGGGAGAAAGAAGAGTTAGAGAAATAGAAGAAAAGACAGATCAGGGATAATACTCCAGATCGGAATGGAAACAAATGCAAAAGTGACAGGGGATGTGTCGACACCGTATCAAGGATAGCAGCAGAGAGAGAAGAAAATGGATATGAAGAAGAAAGCCATGTATTCCAGAAATTTGTGAAGAGAGGGAGATTAAGCACATACGAAAAGAGAATTTGTTTTCCTAAGGCTTCCGAACATTAGTGTCCATAGCATGATGTGAAATAGTTCGCAGAAATGTCTTTAACTTAACAGGATCATCAAAAGATCTTTTGGTGCCTTCATGGGTGATTTTACAGATGCAGGGATGTAGAATGCCATATCATATATTAAGCTGTCGCATTTGAGGCCGTGAAGCAAGGACCTCCTTTCTTCAGACATTTGTCGCAGTGGAAATGTCTTGAGAAATTAAAAGATTGTAGCCAGACCAAACAAGGCGATGTTTTTCCTTGACAGCTTTAAGGACACGTTGCAAGTCAGTAAATTCAAGAAATAGAATAATGATTCCTCTAGGTTTTGAAGAATGACAGTGGAGGCGACCTAGACAATGTGCTTTCTGAATGTTGAGAGGAGGAGCCGAAGGAATTCCGAGAAGCTCAGGGAGAAACGTATTCAGAAATTCTAGTAGGTCAGGACCTTCAAGAGCCTCTGGCAGACCATAGAGGCACCAGTTATTGCTTCGATTCCTGTTTTCAAGATCTTCTGAGTGAAGTTTGAGTTTTAATATTTCCTGTTTAAAGAAAGAAGTTTTAGTGGTGACATTCCGGAGAGAGCTAATGCGATGTTCCATTTCAACCATTTTATTTTCCATTACTATCCAACAATCCTCAATTTGTTGAAGTTTTTCATTGGTGGCACGCATAAAGGGTTTCAAGCCCCTAATTTCATCAAGGATGGTGTTAAATACTGGGTTATAAGATGATATAAAGGATGACGGGGTAATTTTTCACCCTTTTAGGTTTTGTACTGGAAGAGGAGGCTTTAGCAAATACAAGGAGGTCACCGGCCATGTTAGCGTATCGTGCAGTACAATGCGGAATATTTTTGATGAGTTTAGTTCTGCCAATACAACCAAATAATGACTGAAGCGTAGTAGGATGGTGGAGAAAATATGACCAATGACTTTAAAAGTTAAACAGTGCTAGTGACGCAGTGTTTGTAATCCTGGTGAGTATGATAAGAAAGCAACACATTATTGGCTGACAGGAAGACACCATGTAACAGTTAAGGGAAAAGACTCAACCCCATAAGAACTCTGTAATATCACCATTCAAAAGAGATCAAAATTGAATGGAAGAAAGCGTTATAGCAAATAGTTAAAGAGCATAGTCCCATGACATGAGTAGATTTTCAAATCAGTTCTTCAAATGAATTGTGAGGAAAAATGAGAAGCTGAGGTGCATGCAGCGCGTTGAATCAGTATCAGGAAGCTTCACTATTAATTTGTATCAGGCTCCAAAAATGCCCTATAATGGATTAATATAGGATCACTTCTCACATAATGCCAGTGTGGAGGAGTCACAGAGGAGATGAGAAGTGTACATTACATGCACAAAATGGTGGCCGTCCACTCAGACTCAAGAAATCACCGCCTCAGCTCCGGGTCTTACACACAGGACCGTGCCCAAATGCTTATCTTGAGAGTGAACCTTATGGGGCCTCTAGTCCGAGGATATGAGGAGCATGAAGCTATAAAAGAAAACGGGTGACAGGCATATAAAATAGTGGCTGCCTGCGCTATTACAGCAGAATCATCGCCGTTGCTCCGGGCTGTCAAAAGATTCGCTGAAAAAACGGAAGTCGCAGGGCTCCCAGGAAGCAGATTCCTCAGGCATTCTTGAAGTCACAGAAAGTTTGTGAAAGTGGCTTTTTGCAGATAAAATAGCTTCTTGATACTCTAGAGCTCACAGGGATGCTGCCATCATGATTGACACTGAAGCCACACCCGAGAGGAATCACAATGAATGCACCTACCTCATTTATCTTCGTGCAGTCAAAATGATGTGACATGTTGAAATTGTGACATTGGAAAAATATCCATGCTAAATGATGCTCATACCTGTTATCTGTGTAGTGTGCCATTACAACATCTCAGAATTAACCTCACAAAGCGTTCTCCCAAATAAGCTATGTTTCAGCCTTTACAAGAAGTATTTTTCGTAGTCAAATCAGCATTTTCAAGATATACAGCATTTGAATGGCAATGGAAATGCCTCACTGAAAGAGACAGAAACAACCTTGTGTATAGCTTGGTGCATCTTCCTAGCATTTGGAAGGAGGAAGTCAGTATAGGCTGGTGGGTACTGGATCAGTACCGAACTCCGTGCCACACTGCTGGGGGCAAAATCTTTGCTTTGCCCAGATAGTCGGTTATTACAGTGTGGTGACAAAGCGCTTATTGTGGCCCAGAGAGAAATGAATTAATACCCATGTTTGTATTTTTATCTATTTCTTTGTTGGAGTAGTGCCTCGATCATCCAAGTTTTAAAATAGCTTTTCTAAAGCTCAAATGTTTGTTGTTCATATGTTTAAATATAGACATATTTTGCTGTTTGATGTTCTTTAAAAAACAAAGTCTATTTTTTAAATCCACTGTTACGAGGGTTATTTATGAATGATAGTGCATCAGATATTTTTACAGATACAGCTCCTGTTTCAGGTAACTATTTTGTTTTGTCTATAAAGCATTGATATTTACACCACATCACATGCAGTGTGGGACGATTCAATTTGTTAAGTGCATTTCGCGTGGCATTTGTTTCTTGATGCTTTATTTTTAGGTTGGCCTAGGGTTAGGGTTGGAATTCTGAGATTTCAAGCCACAGGACCACAAATGACAATGCTAGTTTTATTGATATCTTCAATGCAGCTTAATTTGTATGTGGAGTTCAGTGACCGGGTCTCATCTTCAGAACCACAGGCAGCTAAAACTAGTCTTTAACTTGATAGAATGCAAGAAGTTCAAGTATCCGAGTCCGGCTGCCAAAAATAAGTGAGAAGACTAATTTTTGGACGCTAACCAATTCTCGCATGGACAATAACCTTACAGCCTCACAGCGTAATTACTTCTGGCTGCATTTATTCCTTGTAGCTTCCAATGATGAAATGGCATCTTGGCAAAGATGAACATTTTCTTCAGTGTAAGATTTATTCTGGTAAAGGACCCACGACTGCTTCCCAACACAGCAGCACAACAAGTGACTCCCAACATGCTAACAATCTAGAATTTCCCCATGCATGACATAGGCAAGTTCCAAGAAAGAAACAAACATGCAGGAAGGCATACACAGTATTAACACAAGTATGCAAATACAACATAATATGCAAATACAACAGATATAACATAATATCCATACTACACCATCCCCCTTTTCATAACAACTGAAAATAAAGTTCATACCAACATTCTAAAAAACTAAAAGAAAGACATCAATACGTCACATAATCTCTAAACCTGATAGGAGCTGTTCTGACCCTACCACTTCTGAGTAAACTACTTCCCTCTCCAAACTGAGCATAATTCACTCCTGTATTGTGCAAGGAAGGTCTGGAAGTAACAAAACTACCATCTCCCCCATTACCAGTAGTAGCAGGAGAAATTGTTAGTAGTAGTCTCGTGTTGTACATTAGATAAATTCTACATTTCTCCAAGATAAAACCAATCTTCATCTCCTGTGTCATTTTTCCCTCTCTCACGCTCATGACAGATACGATTATTAATAATGCTTGCCTGTTCTTTGCTTAACTTGACAAGCGCATTCCTGTTCCACCATCCTTTGTCTTCCAGCAAAACAGCCATTTTGGACACTTTTAAGTACTTTTGTAGGTTCAGAAAATTTAGAGTGTCCTTTCACCACTTTTAGGTTTTAAAAAAATTAAAACAGTCGCCAGACACCAAATGCATATCTTTCACATGTTTTTGCTCATCGTAATTTTTTTTACGGGCTGCCTGCCTTTCTTTCACATATTCATTCACCTTCTCTAAATCAATCCAACACTCCATAGGCTTGTCCCACTTTATCATCCAACCAAACGGGGTTCAAAACAGACTTAGGTCTTCATTCTTCTTAAAAGAAGAAATGGATCAATACCTGTAGTACTGTGTGGAGTGGTATTGTAACTCTACACTTTATGTTGCACATAATCAGCTACATTAAGTTTACTAGCAATTGCCGTCTGCACTTCCTCTTTCAACAACCGATTAGACCTTTCAACAAGACCATAAGAAAAAGGACTATACAATGGCACTTTGACATGTTTGATGTCCTGCTTTCTAAGAAATTTGGTCATCTCCTCAGAGATAAAGCGCATACCATTATCCGTCACAATCTCCTCTGTGGTACCCACAATAAGAAACAAACATTCAAAAAGTTTCACCACACTACAAGTTTCAGCAACTTTGACAAACGCAAGGTACAACCATTTTGAAAAGTAGTCAATGCCCACAATGAGAAATATTTTATCGCAACCTAAAATATTGAAAGGTCCAGCAAACTCTAGACCAATTTTCTCCCAAGCACCTTTCGGCCATTCCACAGGACACAAAGGTGCTGTGGTAGTCTTCCAATGTTTGTCGGAACACAAACATTCAACACACTTCTCTACAAATTTCCTAACCTGACCATAAATTCCTAGCCACCAATAACTCTGTTTGATCCTTCTGACCACAGCAGTAATACCCAGATGCCCTTCATGAGCAAGAGTAATTATTTTGCTGCGCAATCCTACAGGAGGCACAAACATGTCCTGTCTAACAATTATGTTGTTAACCAGGGATAATTCAGACGCCACCCGAGCAAAAGATCTCATCTCCATACTTAAACTTCTATCACATGGCCACACATCTACAAAGAACGTTTTAACGTTGTTCAAACAATCATTATTGGTACAATAATCATCCCATTCCTTTTCAGTTATCCCAAACTGTTCCGTAGCATCACTTATCGTCAAAACAAATTCATCTTCATTCATATACAGCTCATGACTATCTTCGTCTTCCACAGGCAAGCATGAGAGACTGTCCACCCTGACATTTTTACCCACTGGCAAATATTTAACATCAAAATTGAATTCTTGTAGCCTTGAAAACAATCTGAGAAGTCTAGAAGAAGCCTTGTTGGAGCAACTGTCACCCAACATATAGATCAAAGGTTTGTGATCGGTAAATAACTTAAACTTAGTACCCCAAATATAAACTTTTTATTTTTCTGCCGCCTATGAACAAGCTAGCTCTTCCTTCTCGATAGTGCTGTAATTCTGCTCCGCGATACCAAAGGGGATGATGGACGGAGCGTTAGAGCAAATCAAACACTCACCCCCAGTCAACTGATCTGGGTTTAATCCATCATCATTCTTTAGCTCACTCCACCACCCCAGTTCAGACATGGCCATATGCAAATCAGTCTGACCCTGTGCCTCATGGGAACAGTCCAGCCCGAACTGCCAAGCCATGTCTTCCCTGGACCGGAAACAAGCATCCTGGGACCGGTTTTGGGTTCAAAACCCTCATCAGCCAGGCTATCTTGAATCCAGTGGCAAAGTGAGCAAGGTACCACCGTCTGGGCATACCCTGCCAACTTAGGGCTCCGCAGCACTTAGCATTTTGGAAGTAAACCCTACAGTCCATTCTTGCCCTTTCACAAATTGGCTCAAAACTGCCCCCAAACCATTAGAACTAGCATCCACAGTAATGATATTTCTTTCCCCATGAGTAAAAGGACTGACGGCAGAGGCATTAAGAATTAACCTTTTAACACTATCAAAAGTTTCCTGTGACTCCTTGGACCATACATACTTTGCCTTTTTCTTTAACAAAACTCTCAGAGGTTGCATAATCAAGGCATACCCCTCAAACAAACCTAGCATAGTATTAGCTAAGACCAAGAAATGCCCTGAGGTAATCCTTGTCAGTAGGTACAGGAGCATCATTGATTGCCCTCAAAAGGGACAATTTAGGCTTAATACCTTCATGTGAGATGTTAATCCCCAGATAATTCACTTCATCAGTCACAAATTTGCATTTGCCTAAGTTAACAGTCATACCATGCCTTTCAACCTTATCCAAAACTTTTTCTAACTTCATAATGTCGCTCAATGTTTTCTGTATGAATAAGGATATCATCCTGAAAGGCTTGAATGCCAGTTTCCCCACCAAACATTTGAAAAACAATGGCAGCGGATGCCAGCCCAAACGGCATCCGATTGTACATGGAAGCTCCAATTTGGGTTACAGATGTTGTCTATGGGTGGGATTCCTTAGTAAGTGGAATCTGGTGATATGCTGAACACCAATCAATGGTGAGGAAGTGCTTAGTACCACCAAGACTGGCCAGCTTATCATGAATCCTTGGAAGGGGGTGACAATCGACTAGAATATTGCGGTTCAACACTCTCAAGTCCGCACTTATACATATGTTGCCAGATTTTTCGCGGGCTATACTGGCAGCCAAAACCCACTCGGATGACTCCACTCGTGTGATAATGCCCTGAGTACACATTTCCTTCAATAATTTTTTTTAATCTTCCCTTGCGGAAATAGGCACATGTCTGACTTTTTAAGCAACAGGTGTGACATCACATTTCAACTTAATAGTGTGCTCAAACCCTTTAACTGTCCTAACGTCAATACTAAACACAGATGCATATTTCGTGACTAGACCATTTAAGATACTATCATTATCACAAATGTGCACATGTTTTACAGATAAAATGGGTAAGTCCTTCAATACTACCGGTTCCGGATGGCCAGGTCTGAGAATAATACCCAGCTTGATCTTGCCACCCTAAAATATCCCGTCCGTTCAATGCCATATATATTTTCATGAATATCTCTTCCTTTGAACTTGACCACATCAATAAAGTACCCTTTCAAAATGATATCATACTCCCTGAATGCTTTCGGATTAACATCTGTAGCTTTCAATGTCTTAGACCAAACCTTTTCAAATGTTAGATTCGCAAGGATGGTAATTGGTGAGCCAGATTCAGCCATTACACCTAAACTGACTGCACCAATCTGCACCTCACAAATAGCACCTTTACATGTGGTATGAGAACAATTAAACGTATTAACATCTACAGTTACAACACATTGTCCTACCCTTCACACAAAGTTTCATCCTCTACGCTAACCTGGTTCATTTTATATTTACTTTTTGCAGATTTGAATACAGTGTAAAAATGTCCAATCTTTTTGCAATTATTGCATCTCTTGACTTGTGCAGGACACGTAGTACTATTGCCCATGTGATACTTTGATCCGCACCTGTATCATGCTCCTGTCTTTTTCTTTCTAAACTTTTCTTAGCTTTGTTCCTATTAAAGACTGTGCTAACTTCAGCATCATCAATTTCTGCAACAGCTGCCACCTGCATACCACTTGTATCCTCTAAAGTTTTACTCCTGAAATCTTCTGTTAAAATTCTAGATGAAATCAAAGAATGCTCTATGCTGCACTCAGTATCCATAACTTCATTTAAAGAAGAGTTTTTGCATGTTAGTTTACGTTCTGGAATTATTTTGGTAAAACAATTAAATACAAGTTGATCATTTAAATATACATCTAAATAGGCACCAAATTCACGTTTTGCCGCTAAAACTCTAAGTACAACCAAATAATCTTTTACTTACTCTTCTAACATCTGCTTACGTTAAAAAGAATTATGACTCTCTAGCATGACAGACGGCTCATCAATATATTGTTTGCCCAGTGTCATCACCCGCAAGTGCACTAACAGTCTGTAAATTATCAAACACTTGTTGGCCTGTTTCCCCTAGTTAAACAACAAAGCTTCCCGTCAAGTAGCACGGTATTTGAAGCATCTATTGCCTCCAAATAGTTATCAAAAATCCTAAGCCACTTATCCCAAGCCATCAATGGTTTGCCTGGAGTCTGCAAAAAAGGTGTACCACAATACTGGTCATAGCCATAAGGAATAACCTAACAAAAACAAAAGAAGCTAAAATAAGGAAATAAGTAGCAAACAACACTGTGCCTGTCACAGTTGAGCTATTGCCAAAACAAAGAAGAAAAGAATGTACAACCTTAGAAGATATGCGAGATATGTCCCACAGAAAACTGCAAAACATGTGCCTGTCATGGTGTGTAAACAGATAACAGGAACGCTGTAGAATGTGCGATCATTGGTATAAATCAGTATGCCTGTCACAGAATATTAAACGTGTGCCTGTCACCATGTGTAAACATGGGTATCAACAAATGTTGACAATATGGCCCAGGACCATAGCAAAATAGAAGAGATAAATGAAAGTAACTCAACTCTCCAAAATGGTCTCTGAAAACGTACTGCAGCGTGCTTTCGAATGAAAATCGATGTAGAATAGTATGATACCCCGCACACATGTACGTGAGAAGAAGACTCTGATCCGCTGCGCTTCCTTGGCAAGTGGTGCAGTGATGTAGTGAAGGGAGGAAATACACGCTTGATCATTGGTGCCTCTTGCACAACAATGAAAGGTGCAAACCATTCTGAGATTTGCTGATACCCTGAACCATAGTTTTTCTCTTGCTTCATACCATGAAGGGTTTCACTCTTTTAATTATAAAATTCTTCCAATTTTCAGGTCTGTTTTGTGCAATGGCAGTTGCTGTCTCATCCAGGTTTATAGGAAACACCTTTCTGGGAATTGTCATAAACTCTGTGGCAGTCACTTGTGGTGTTTGGATATTTGTAGGGCCACACTCCTTCAGTTATCACATTAAACAGTTAAAAGTTGCAAATGCTTTTTTTCATTTGGCATGGCAACTCACAGTCTCCCTTGTTCTTTTTATTTTGTGACTGCCTCCCAAATTGGCAAGACGGGTAACTACAAGGTTTGGTAGATGTGTAGTGTGGATCTAATCTTTGGATCTACAATGCAAAGAGTCTCTTTCTCTCTTACAATCTTAACTCTTAACAGTCGCGGCTCGCAATACTCGCGGGTGGGGGGTTTTGCGCGGGGGTTGCCGCGGGGGGGAGGGGAGGAGGGGGGTTAAAATAAAAAGAAGAAAACCTACCTGACCGGGTCCCGTGTCGCCTCTGCTCCTGGGCCGAGTCCCGCGTTCCGCGTTTTCCGGAACAGAAACAGGAACAGGCATGCTCCCTCTCCTACTGTCAGCCAATCACAACGCTGCAATGGCAGCGTTGTGATTGGTGCAGAGTCCCGGACAGCGCCCAGCCGGGCACCTGTAGGGAAGCTATTTTCTCTATGTAGGCTACATAGAGAAAATGTAGAGTGCGCATGACTGCTTTGGTCGGCCCCAGGGCCGACCAAACAGTCAGGGTACTCAGAGTGGTGCAAGCCACTCCTCCCGACCCGCCCCCAACCAGGCATACCCTCCCGCCCACCCCCAACCAGGCATACCCCTGTCTTCTGCTTTCTGCAGCGCGCAGAAGCAGAAACATAAAATGGTATTAAAAATACCATTTTATGTTTCTGCTTCTCGCACTGCGAGAAAGCAGTGGGGCGGCGCTCCTCCGCCCTAATGGAGATGCCGCCCCTGACTCTTAATCACAAGTTGTTAATGCTTTGTTGGACACAGGGATATGCTCCACAACTTTCTTTGCACCTTGATAAGGAATTACGATTTAGAAGCCCTGGTGGCAGAAAATAAATCAGAAGTCTGGTGTTGCTATGCTTCTAGATAGTTGAAGACAAGAAACTGCCCTACAGCTATTTCAGACCAATGAGGAAATAAGCTTAATTCTATGGCTTCTCCTGTGTACATAGAGAAACGAATCAACTGGCGCCTCAGCGACCATCTCAGCAACTTGATGCCATTCAGTCCGGATTCTGGTGAAACCCCAGTCCACAAACAACACTCATTGCTGCCACAGACAACATCAGTGTGATCCTTAACAGAAGAAACATGCCAGCACTCATTCTCATGGACATCTCTGCAACATTTGACAGGGTCTCACACTTCAGCCTCATCAGGTGCCTGCACGAGTTTGGCATCCAAAGACCTGCTCTCTGCTGGATCTGCTCCTTCTTAACAGTTAGAAAAAAAGCTGTCAGCTTAGTACCTTACTCCTCAGATGTCCGCAAACTCATCTGCGGAGTGCCTCAAGGTTTATTACTCAGACCCATGTGGGTCCGGTGCGCACTCTGCCTCTGGAACCAAGCTACACCTGACTGACGCGCCCCATCAGGGTGAAACCGGTGTTGGGTTGCTTGTGTTCTGATTTAGGGAGGACCTGGACTGGACTGTTCCTATTGGAGCAGGGTCAAAGCTGATTTGCATATGGCCAGGTCCAAACTGAGGTGGTATGGTGTGCAAAATACCGATGGACTGGGATGCGGCCCTGAGCAATTACCAGTAGCTGAGATTAATTCAAGCACGCCATCCATCACTTTTTTGTATACTTCTGTGCCCCATTATGGTGATAGTCTTCTGGTAAGTGTATTCATCTGGATTGCACAGTTGATGGACTGGGTGAAACTGTTTCCTTTATAACATCATATTTCATGTGAGCTGTTTGTGGATCCATATAATACCTTTTTGAAAAGGACTTGTAGGACTTCTTATCCTTTGCGGATTTTGTTCTGTCACAATGAGAGAGTACACTATTAACTCGGGACCTCACCACAGGTTGCGTTTGTAGTAAATTAATGTATGAATGGAACCGGGGAACTAATCCCAATCTAATAAGGACTCCAACATGTATTCCCACTCCACTGAGTTTTCCGGAAACCCAGTAGGAGAATAGCTAGTGGGCCCTCCACATGGGGAGCAAGAGCCATAGTGTTTTGTAAATGCCTAGGGCTGGGTCTAGGAGACATGCCTGCCATGACGTTATTTTAGTCTGCGTGGGCAATGGAATTTATGTATACGGTAAATGGTTTTTCATCAGTGATTGTATACAACAGTTCAGGTAACATCATTTGTTGCATTCGAAAGGCCAGCAACTGTCAGGCGTTCTCATAAATAGAACAATAAGAGCATACTGCACCAATGGGCAATCCAGATGTATACATTCACTTCCACTATTACGGTCGTATGAGGTTTTGGAAGTTGCAATACCATAATCTCAGTGAAAACAGGTTTCAATGTATCAAAAGCCTTTTAGGCTTTTTGCTGCCCAAACAAAAGTAGACTACATTTAAAGGTTAATGATGTTAATATGGCTGCACAAAAAAACCAAATGTCCATGAAAATGTATGTCTGTTTTTTACCTAATCCCTTGTGCTAACATCTGCCTGTCCTGTATCACTTCAGCGCTGAGATGCCCAAGGGTAGTCACGCGCTTTATAAATCCCCTAAACCTACAGTAGTCAGTGTGGACTATCAAGATCTCCCAGAGCCTTATCAAGATCCAAATAGGTGAATACTTTCATTGTGATAAAGTTAAATAAACATATTTCCAATTTTGTGCCTAATATTTTCTCATGCAGTGTCTGAAGCACTGAGAAGACCTGAGGAATTTCCTTGGCAGAAGAATATATTCAATATTGTCCATATGCTACCAAGAACAGATTCCTGAAAATAGGAAAAATATAGTTTGTCTAACTTAATAATACCGCCAGGGTGATACAAAGCCAGTTTGATATTCAGGTAGCCCATATTGCGTACGGAAGGCTGTTTTTTTAATACATCTCTCTGCCAAACATGAATGAAGCGCACCCTTGAAATTTAATTTGGTTTAAACTACTGCTGAACTACCCTGAAAAAGTATAATCTGAATCAAGGAAAGGGAACAGCTGTTCTTTTTTGCAATATTACAGCCAATGTACTCAATAAAAGTTGTTAACTTGTACCCTTTATCTGTGACCGTAATAAAAAGTGACCCATATAGAAACTGAGAGTGTCTTAAAAAGACATTCAATATAATTTTTTAGATGTTTTAGATATTTGTCTTTGGGTGTAGTCGTAGTTTTTAATCTAACACACTGTATTGATCCATAAAATCTTTCTGTCAGTCTTATCGGTGGGGTGGTAGTGCTTTTGGGTCTACGTTATTGAAAATACCAGGTCAATTGGTACAAGCTTCAAGTTGAATAATCTGTAGTGCACCTGCAACATGTGCAATCAGTCAATCAATCAGGGAATTGTGAAGCGCGCTACTCACCCGTGAGGGTCTCAAGGCGCTGGGAGGGGGGGGGGGGGTCGGGGTCGGGTGCAGCTCCGGGTCAGCCGAAGAGCCAGGTCTTGAGGCTCTTCCTGAAGGTGTGCAGAGTAGGGGAGTGTCTGATGTTGACCAGGTGCTTGTTCCAGGCCTTAGCCGCGACGTAGGAGAAGGCTCTTCTGCCCGCTCTAGTTCTGCGGATGCGCAGGGTTTCTGCTAGGGCGAGGTCGGCGGAGTGGAGGTTTCTTTTGGGTACGTGGAAGGAGACTCTTTTGTTGAGGTATTTGGGTCCGGTGTTGTGGAGAGATTTCTAGGCATGTGTGAGTAGCTTGAAGGTTACTCTCTTATCGTACGGGAGCCAGTGGAGGTCTCGCAGGTGTTGGGTGAGGTGCTCATGTCGCGGGATGCCGAGGACGAGTCTGGCCACGGTGTTCTGGATGGTCTGGAGTTTGCGTAGCAGGGATTTGTTGATTCCAGCGTAGAGGGCGTTTCCGTGGTCCAGTCTGCTAGTTATGAGTGCGTGGGTGATGGTCTTTCTGGCTTCGGGGGGGATCCACTTGAAGGTCTTGCGAAGGATACGGAGGGTGTTGAAGCAGGTGGAGGCGATGGCGTTGATCTGGCGGGTCATGGTGAGGGAGGAGTCGAGTATGATGCCGAGGTTCCGGGCATGGTCCGTGGGAGTGGGGGGGTTGCCGAGGGTGGTGGGCCACCAGGTGTTGTCCCAAGCTGAGGGGGTGGGTCCAAGGACGAGGACTTCTGTCTTCTCCGAGATGAGCTTCAGACAGCTGCTGCTCATCCAGGCTGCGACGTCTTTCATTCCTTCCTGGAAGCTGAGTCTGGTGGCTTCGGGGTCCTTCGTGAGGGAGAGGATGAGCTGGGTGTCGTCGGCGTAGGATACTATGCTGAGTCCATGCTGTCTGACTATGGCGGCGAGGGGGGCCATGTAGATGTTGAAGAGCGTGGACTGAGCGATGATCCTTGGGGTACTCCGCAGTTGATCTCTGTGGGTTCAGAGAGGAAAGGCGGGAGTCTGATCCTTTGGGTTCTGCCGGCAGGAAGGAGCGGAGCCAGTCAAGGGCGGTTCCCTGTATGCCGGCGTCGTGGAGTCTGGCTGCGAGAGTGCAGTGGAAGACGGTGTCGAAGGCTGCGGAGAGGTCTAGTAGGATGAGGGCCACGGTGTGGCCTTGGTCGAGGAGCGTGCGGATGTCGTCTGTGGCGGCGAAGAGGGCGGTCTCGGTGCTGTGGTTACTGCGGAATCCAGATTGGGAAGAGTCGAGGATGGTGTTCTCTTCAATGAAGTTTGTTAGCTGGGCGTTGATGATCTTCTCGGTGACTTTGGCTGTGAAGGGAAGGAGTGAGATGGGTCGGTACATGTGCTAACATTTCTTGACAGGTTAATATCAATTTGTTTGTGGTGTTTTATAGCAGCCTACCAAATTGTCACAAAGCGTGCTTTCTGTTGCATGAACAAGTAATACGTCTTTAGCTATGATCTCCCCAATATTATGCCAACACATAAATAGTGAATTAAGCCAAATATGACTGTTTCAATATCTTTAGATTGACTTTTCACTATTGTGAGGTAAGAGGTGTATTATATGCTGTGGTTGAGCAACCTCACTGCGTAAGACACTCACAATAATGTCTTGCGTCCAGTCAGGCTCGTTGGTAAAACCTTTGGCTCAATTCTGGGTACCTGTGGCTTTGAGCACTCAGGTTTAATCAAAGGAACAAGTGTAAAACATTTAGAAGTACCTAAACAACAAAATGAGAAAGTCACACAACACGAAAGAAATCCAACCCCAATTTATAAAAATAGATCTTATTTTTATGAATTTTTAGACACTAAAACGAAAAACATTCTCTGGCGGGATCCAGAGATGTGGATTTTGAAGTAAAACAGAAATCACTGCTTTTTACTCAAAATGTAAGCAAACATTGGCAACTACCTCGGTTAGTGGAAACATTAGAAAATGTTTATAAAGTAATGTTCCATTCTCTGGCCCACTTTAGGCGGCCAACTCCGACAGGGAGCAGGTCAAGGGGGCCAGTGAGGATTTGTTGAACAGTTTCCTTGTCTCCAAAGCAGTCTGAAGCACAGTTTCAGACTTTATGGGCAAACCCCCATAGACATCAATGAAGTGGTCCTGATGCAAGGGACACAGGATGCTGAAGATGTTGTAAGATGCTGAGGCTACTGTGCGGTTGATGGTGACTTTCTGATGGGGACTTTCTGGGGCTACTCCTCAGTCCACTGTCCTGGTGGAGCAATTTTTGCCACATGGGTAGAGGTTCCTTTAAGTCCTTGTGGTTTCCAGTAAACGTCCAATTGCCACTGGACTACTGGTCTCCCGTCACAACAAAAACAGTAGTTCCCTTTGGTGAAGGCTAGTGTCCTCCTTGTGCGACCAAACTGTACTCCGATGACTCTTTTGAGCATTGGAACTTAGACTTCACGGCTGCTGATTGTGGCTACTGACTAGCCTAGTATGGGCTTTTGTGGCCCTGGAGCTGAAATAGGAAGTCAGCCAATAGACTCTTGGAGTTCACCTCTGAATGTCTGGAGCTCAGGAGTTAACTTCTCCCTTAGCAAGGCACCACAGACACAGTCCTCTCTATGCTTGCTCTCTTTGGACCAGCAGGTGCAGTCCAGCCATTGGTGCAGCTTCTCTTGGCAGGTGCAAGGAACAGCACGGCAGTCATTCTTGGTCCTCTCTGTGACATTTTTTGCCCAGAAAGTGCGCTCGGGGATGCAGAGGTGTCTAGCCAATGGATACCAGGTCCCCTCCCTCCTGATGATGACTTCCTGCAATGTGTGGCATCTGGCTATCCCAGAATGCAATATTCTGCCACTCTCAAGATGCCTGAACCCCTCTTTTGGTGTGTGGAACTTTGTATCCCACCCTAGAGATGTGGCTACCTAATGGCTACACATCCACTGGAAAACCACTTTGGCAACTGTTTTCACTTCTCTATTTCCGACGCTAACCAGTATATCAGAACAAAAGAGCAGCCCCTCTCATGTGTGTCCAACATTTGCCCTTCAAAGGCGGCTTCCCATTTTGGGCTCACACCCTGTGTGGCTTCCTGTCAGGGAGAGATGAAACCTCTTCCAATGGCAGGTTCCCATTGTTTCCTTTCCTGGAAGTTGTTCACACTTCTTCACAGGAGGGCAGAAGACTGTTTTGTGGCCAGCATCTACGAGTGGCCACTGAAAAATTTGGGCGACAGAGTGGCAACTTTCGAAAAGTTGCATTTACTCAAAATATATAACAAATTTGACCTGGGCATTAAGTCAGATTTAATGTAACGATTATTTTGATACCTTGAAGTGCCAACTTTAGTAGTCCTATTCAGAAGTTTGCACAGCTGAGTTGTTGGCCTGTAACCCTGTACTCGCCAATGGGGCTACTAGCCTTTCCACAGTAAAAATGACAATTTGAGTTTTTTACTGCTAGGACCTATAATCATATGTGTCGTACTTTTTAATATACAGCACCCTGCCTTAAGACTCGATAGGCCTGTTTTAGGGGTCGCCTGCATATATTAAAAAGGGAGGATTGGATTATGTCATGAGTTTAAATGGCAAAGTCGAGTTAGCAGTTTAGTTTATTTTGTAGCATTCAGGGTGGCACAATAAGTGCTGGATAGCCTGAGGGACAATTTAACTTAAAGGCCCTGCTTTCCCCTAATACCATATATTAGGGACTTATAAGCAAGTTAACATATGCCAAGTGGGTATAAGCCAATCCAATACATACCATTAGAGGTCAAAGCAGGCCTCAGAACAATTTCAGAGTCAAAAACCAGCAACATTTGTCCAAAACTTTGGGGGTGATCATGCAAAAAGAGGCATTTCCTTGAAACTATCAAAGAAACTGTGAGAGAACAGGACCAGGTGTAAGAGCCTTGGTCTGAGCTCTGATAAATTTAAGAAGCAGTGGATTTGTAGCTTGAAATGTAAAACACTGCGCCCATTAGTTGAATTCAGTACCTTTATTTATGCAATACTCAGTGTAGGCACTGGTTGAATCACCCAGTGATTAAGAAAGGGGATTCGAAAAAGTTGACAATTAGAGCTGTTGACCAAAAATTAGATAGACACGTCTTCTCCCATTTTCTAATGTTTATTGGGTTTTTTCCCAATCTTTTTGATTTTTAATAGATACGCTATATGCATATGTCAAGCAGGTACAATGCAACACTATCAATAAACTATTATATGCAACACAAACAAAGGTTTTGGTACTAAATCGCAAGGTTACGAAAAATGGGTGAGGGTAATCAGGGTGTTACAAATTGTGGGAGCAAAAAGAAAATAACTGCATTCAGACCAATAACAGAACAAAACTTGTGGTGATTCCTTAAACAGTGAAAACATTCTAATAAAACATCCGGGACAGGCTTATGTTAAATAATGGCAAAGGACTGGGCGCAGTCTCCAACTGAGACAGTCACTCACTCCCACTGACTAGTTCCTTCCTTTCCTCCGTCCTAGGATTATCAAAACTGCAGTGGATTTCATCCCATAGTTGGGCTGTTGGTGTACTGCAGAGATTCTCCTTCTCTGCAGGGAGTGCAAGGTTTTCACAGTTGGCCCACTGACTTACGTTGCAGCGTTATTTATCAGTCAAAGGGAAGGAGACATCCTTCCAGTTCATGGCTACACATCTTTTAACAAGTATCCTTGAACCCAAAAAAAGACATGCACTTATGGTGCTTTTAGCGCGTAGCAGTCCATATCCTCCTTCCAGTTACAGTTATATATGGCAGGTCACTTGCACCCTATCTTCTGGCAATGTTACTTTTTGCACCCATCAATACTAATATCCCAAATAGTGTGACATATTTTGATTGACCCCATCAATGCGAATAACCTGGAAGCCCTGTGGGGCTACTCTCTCTGCTATCCATCATTTGAAGACTGACACCATGTCATTATCCTCGGCTCCCTCCAGCAATCCCACCACTCTGATGTTGTTCCTGCACTAATACCCTTCTGAATCCTCTGCTCTGTATTCTGGAACCCTTACTGCCTCTGTGAGATCCACCTGAGAGGCAGGGCACAACTCACCAATAGCATCAGTGCTATTGACTCTCTCAGGTAGCTTACACTGGCCCTCCCCTAGGAGACCCAGGTCAAAAGCTACTCCATCAATTTTGGCCTCCAGTGTCTCTCAGGAGGCAGGCCTTGCTGACAGAATTTCATCTAGCTTGTCCAGGGATGCAGTTTAATGCTCCATAGGTTTGTGTATTAGCTGTGTCCCAAACAAGTCGCCGGAAGTCCCCTGATCCTAAACTCGGGGCATCCATGTGGTCTGCATGTTCTCAGACTCTCTCATTAGCCCCTCATTGTCCCATCTGAATGTCTGTCTCCCTCAGCCAGCCGCAATACTCCAAAACCACCTTTTCCCAGGGAGCGAGGCCCAATTGAGCTTTCTGAACAATGCCAAGCGTGGCAGGCACATCGCAAAATAGTGGACCCAGAAGTCTGTTTCCTACCTCAGATCTAGTCAGTGGTGGTCCCAGTGCCCCCTGTTACATAATAATCGCTAGCCATACCTGACAAGGTAGTATACAAACTGCAACGTGTCTGCAAAATAGCATCATCTGTCATCTTCTTTGGTGACCCATTGAGCTCCTCTTATCATGGTCACTTAGGTACATGCCCTTCTTTTGTTTGGTTGATGCCCTTTTGCAGAGTTTCAAGTTTATTGCGACTGCCATCTTCCTCATCGAATAGTGCTCCAGCATCACAACTCAGCTCTGGGCCACTGCCTCTGCTAGGCCCCAGGGACACTTCCAGAGCTCATGCGCCCTCTTCAGGACCCTGTCTACCCATTCAGCGGAGGGCGTTGGCCTCTGAAAGTACAGATGCATGGGGATACTAGCTGCCTGGACAGAAGGTTAATGAAGCACAACTCACTCCATGAGCCTCTGGCTCGCCCCCCAATGCCTTGCACAAATATATATAAATGCTAGAAATGGATGTAGTATATAAAAAGATGTACATGAAGTCTTCAAGTAAAGACTGCTAAAAGGACAACTAAGTCATCAACTGATGCGCAGGAAAAAGGTTTTGCATACAAGACATAATTCAGGTTGTGTGTGACTCCAGTTACAATGAAGACAGTCTTGCATAATAACTCTGACTAGTCTTAGAGCAAATGCCGAGAGATCTAGAGCTGTGATAAAGTGAAACCCTTCTGGAAGTGATATAGACAAAAATAAGGAGCTAACTGGCATATTGGTGCAAGAGAACGTAGGTGTTTTGCTTTTAGGATTGAAGGTTAATTAGTCAGTTTCAAGATACAACACAGTAAAATTATCAATAACTACTTGGTTGAGCAGGAATATTAAATACTAACAGAAGAAACAACATCAGACACTCTAGACAAATTGGTAGAGCATATTATGGTTTACAATGTCAGTAGCGAAAATGACAGAGCCTTAGCAGAACCAAGTAAGGGATCCTGGTGCTGAGAGACATAAATAGTAACATCATAGATTTCTGACTTGCCTCAAGTTGTGTTAGTTTCCCCTTCTCTGTTACAGAATGTAAAGTGCATAGGCAGCTTGTTCAGTTGACACTTGTACTTCACCCTGTTGAAGAGCAGTGTGGTCAAAAGATCACACCTTCAACCAATGAGCCTCAAAAAGTCCCTCTAACTGCTAAGGTCCAACCAATAAGTGCAACTCCTCCAAATATTGCTTGTGTTCTGCTTGAACAATTGATAATTTGTATAGCCCCAGGTCTCAGAAAAGAGCTACAGACACCCCAAATAATCCAGAATCAATTAGCCAGAAACTCCTGGATCTTAAAAAAACTTATTTGATCACACCCACCCTGAAAGCACTCAATCGGTCTCTCTTAGAACAAAGAATGTCATTGAAAATGATGTGCATACGAGGGTTGTGGCACTGCATAGCTTCACAAATTACTGGTAACCTGATTACATTCCCACTCTAAACCTCAGGTGCAGTAGCACCAGAACTTTAGGCCAGGCACATTTTAAGTATTCAAAATACTGAGGCAGAGCCAACAGGCTGTAGCTGCCACTCAGCACATATATACATCTTTCTGATGGATCCATCTACCTGTGGATTCCTCACCTTTTGAATATCCCAATGCGCCTGCATGCCACTGAAACTTTTCTTTACATCTCTCCCACGTCGACGTCATAATGTCATGGCTCCGCACGTGACTCTGTGTGACGTCATAGGATCCATAAGAAGCCCTCGTCAGCATGCTGACATCAGTTCCCTTTTATACCATGCCTTTGCATAATTTTTTTTTCTAGTCTCTCCATAGTACTAGGAACTCTTGCAACATTTTTACCAGAAAATAATAGCGTTGTTGCAGGGGAAGAATTTTGCATCCGAGGAAGTCTGGATTCAAGCCTTGCAGGGAATGTGATGGTCAAATGTCAATCACAGACCCTCACAACTACTGTCTTTAGTGTTTAAGTTCGGACCATGACGTTGACGTCTGTTCTTCTTGCCAGTAGATGAACCCAAAGGCGTTGAAGGAGAGGGAGTCTAAGCTTTTTATGGGCAAGGCAAGAAAGGAGAAGAGAGAACTTCGGCGGTCTCGTCCTCAGTCGGGGTCGCCGTCTCCCCACTCTTAGAAGTCGTGTAAGAGAAGACATAAGAAGAAGCTGTGTCATGGTTCCCAGTGACATTCTTTGAGTGATGACTCGCCGATGTTGGTGTCCCCGCGTCCGAAGACTCATGAAGACCGAGGTGAGGTGTCTCCGACTCCAGCTCCGGAGGTCGCTCCAGTATCGCCCTTGAGTTCAAGGGCCTTGACTCTACCTGGACACCCTGGTTCGGAGTCAGTACCGGATCCAGTCCTACCACCGCCGCAGCCTATGCCTCCTAGACAGGATATCCGGCATTTCCGACTCTGGGATCTGACCTGTTGAGTTTTCTGAATGCTATGTATAGGATTTTCAGTAGGGCGATGGCTCCATCTGGTGCACCCTGAGTCTGCTTTTTTACTCCTTAGGAGGTTTTCTGGCACACTATCAGCAGGCGTCATTCCTGCCATTTATGCTGATGGCCCAGGTTTCCTGGCCTCCTCCGGCGCCGAGAAAGGTGACGCCATCACCAGTGGAAGAGGTTCGACAAGAATCGTCGGCTGAACTTCTGGCGTCGACTGGATCCATGCCGGCGTCACGCTGCTCCACTCTGGTGCCAATGACATCTGCTGATCAGGTGGCTAAGTCCCCAGCGCCATTGCCGACACCGGTGTTGCCTTCATCAACGTCGATGATCAAGCATAGAGAGAGGCACAAAGACTTTTAGAGGAGGAGCAGTATTTTTATGAGCAAAATCCGGATATGGAAGAAGGTGAAATTGTTTCTTTGGACCTGGAGTTTGAAGGCCTGGAGGTAGCAAGTGGTTTGGATACCTCACCAGAATGGGAGTTGCTGTCTCCAAAAAGTATTCCCCCACCTGAAGTCACAACATATAACTCTGTGATAAAAAAGGCTGCTGTGATGCTGGACTTGCCTTTGCCTTCTACTGAACTCAAAAGTAATTTGCCTACAGAGGTATTGCATTCTTGAAAATCCTCATCAGAGCCTTTGTTGCCTTTCAATGAAGCTCTCACTGAGCCAATTCTATAATTTGGCAGAAACCTGTGACATCGACAGTGGTGTCTAGGTCGGTTGCGAGAAGGTTTAAGCCTGCTCCTGGGGATCCACAATTCTAGCCTTCTCATCCTACGCCTGAGAGTTTCGGGGTACAAGCTTCCTGTTCTTCGAGGCTAACACCAGGATGATTTCCAACGACTCCTGCAGATAGGAGTCCAAGAAAATGGAACATTCTGCAAAGAAAGTGTTTTCTTCTGGTAGCATGGCCTTGAAGTCGACCAATGCAACCTGTTTGTTGGGACAATACATCCATGTGTTAATGGAGTCAGCCAAGATAGTGATCCCTAATTTACCTGACAAAGTTCAGGGACATTTTTCTGAATTACTGAACGATAGTGTAGCGGCTACCTGTCAAGTGATTCAGTCGGGTTTGGATATGGCTGATTCAGTCACTAGTGCGATGGGATCTTCAGTTGCCACAAGGAGACACGCTTGATTGAGGGGGTCTGGCTCCTCGCCGGATGTAAAAGCAACCTTGATGGACTTGCCGTTCAATGGTTCAAGGCTGTTGGTGCCAAGGCGGATTCGGCCTTGGAGAGATTCAAGGACAGCAAAGCAATGGTGAGATATTTGGGCCTTCAGTTGCAGCCTAAAGATTATAGGCAAAATGAGTCGGCTCCGGGGGTTTGCCTGGAACTTTTCCTTTTGAGGCAGAAGCCAATATCAGCCGCAGCAACAGCAGCAGACATCCAATACCCTCTACGGAAGTCATAGGGGGCAGGGCAAAGGCAGACAACATGGAGCTGCCCAACAGCCACCCTTTTCCTCTCCAGTCAATATCGCAGGAAAGGAGCCATCTTGGAGCATGCTTGTCCAGTGGGAGAACGGTTGACCTATTTTCTACTTCAATGGAGATCTATAACAACAGATCTTTGGGTTTTGGATATTGTGGAAAAAGGGTACTTCCTACCCTTTCAAGAGTAGGTTCAAATTCTGCTTCAGAAGGGCGCAGTAGAGTTGGTTTCAGAGCAGGAACGGGGTCAGGGATGTTATTCCCGTTATTTCCTGATTCCGAAAAAGGACAGTTGCTTGCGGCCGATCCTCGACCTCAGGATTTTTAACTGGTGCCTCAAGCAGGAAAAGTTCAAGATGACCCTTTCCACAAGTGTTTCTTGCGCTGGAGAAGGAAGACTGGATGGTTTCGATCGATTTGTAGGATGTCTAGTTTAACATACCCATTCTGAAATCACACAGGAAGTACCTCCATTTTACAGTGGGGTCTCAGCATCATCAGTTTGCCGTCTTTCCGTTTGGTCTTCACAAAGGTGACGGCAGCAATCGCAGCGCATGTCAGAAGGTGGGGAATGCCAGTATTCCCTTACCTGGACGATTAGCTGATCAAAGCTAAGACTCCAGAGTTGATGTTGCATCATTTGCAGTTGACAACGCAGTTGTTGTTCAACCTGGGTTTTACTATCAACGTACCCAAATCTCACCTAGAGACTCTCAGCGCACACTGTTCATGGGAGCAGTACTGGACACTACGATGAATCGAGCCTACCCACCTCGGAGGAGGATTCTGGACATTCAGGCTATGATTCCGATGTTTCGCAAAGGAGATATGGCTCCAGTCCTGAAGGTCTTATGCCTGCTAGGTCTGATGGCACCTGCATTCTGTTGGTCGCCCATGCACGCTGGCACATGAGGGACCTCTAGTAGTGCCTCCATAGGTAGTGATTTCAACACAACAGGAATGTCAAAGAGTCGGTCAAGATGTCCAGAGACACTGCAGTGGATCTTCAGTGGTGGGGTGTGTCCGGCAATCTGTCTCAAGAGAAGCCGTTTCACCCTCTACCACCAGTGGCCACAGTGATAACTGATGCCTCCAGTTTAGGGTGGGGAGCTCATTTCGGGGATCTGGAGATCAAAGGTCTTTGGTTTCTAGAGGAAAGATTGTTGCATATCAATCTCCTAGAATTGCAGGCGATACGTCAGGCTCTGAAGGCCTTCCTCCCTTCCCTTCGTGGTCAGTCAGTTCAAGTCTTAATAGTCAATACTACCGCAATGTGGTACATAAACAAACAGAGAGGAGTGGGGTCGTATCCTCTCTGCAGAGAGGCTCTACAACTCTGGTCCTGGGCTCAGGACCACCAGATCTGCATCATGGCAAATCACTTGGCTGGAGTTTTAAACGTCCATGCAGACAGTCTCAGTCTGAACTTTTCTGCCAATCACGAGTGGCGTCTCCATCCGGAAGTGGTACAACACATTTTCTGGCTAGGAGGGACTCCTCATATAGACCTATTTGCCACTCAAGAGAACGCACATTGCCCGTCATTCTGCAGCCTTCAGTATCCGTTGAAGGGAGCACTGGGGGATGCGTTTCAATTGGACTGGGGTGTCCAGCTGTTTTATGCTTTTCCCCCATACCCTTGATTCCTCGGGTTCTGAGGAAGATTCACCAAGACCAGGCCCAAGTCATATTAATAGCCCAGGATTGGCCACAAAGGGTATGGTATACAGACCTTCACTCTGTGCCTACTGCTCCGTCTCCCTCACAGGACATACCTCCTCTTGCAGTCACAGGAGCAGGTTCTACACCACTACCTCCAGAGTTTGCACCTACATGCCTGGAGATTAAAAGTGGCAACCTGAGCTCTTTGTTTCTTCCTCCAGATGTGGTGGATGTTATACTATCGGCCAGAAGACACTCCACCAAGTTGGTTTAGGATGGCTGGTGGGGGAAATTTGTAAAGTTGTGTAAAGAAAATTCCATTGACCCTTTAAAAGCCCATTTATCTGACATTTTACACTTTTCACTGTCCTTAGCACAGCAATGTTGTGCGGTTGCAACGCTTAAGGGGTATTTGTCTGCCCTTTCAGCTTTCCTCTGCTTACCGGAACAACCTTCCCTTTTTGAGTCCCCTATTGTGTTAAGGTTTATTAAGGGACTTACTAACAAGTTCTCTTCTACTCTGTTTATCATACCTCAGTGGGATCTTAATTTTGGTGTTAACCTTCCTTATGGGTGCTCCGTTTGAGCCCCTACATAGTTGTCCCTTAAGTCTACTTACTTTCAAAACAGTTTTTCTAGTTGCCATAATGTCGGCTAGATGTGTTAGTGAATTGCAGGCATTAGGTGTGAAACCCCCCTTCACGATTTTCTATGCAGATGAGCTGGTATTGAGAGCCAGGGCTGCTTTCCTGCCAAAGGTGTTTACTCCCTTCCACTTGGGCCAGCCTATTTTATGTGGACAGAACCAGTGATCTCCGGCTGGATGATCAGCTGTTTGTTGGCTATGTGGGTAAGATGAAAGGAAAAGCAGTGAATAAGAGGACATTGTCCAGCTGGATTATCCTGTGCATCAAGATCTGCTATGCCATGACAAGGAACCACCTGAATGTATTAGAGCTCATTCTATCAATCAATTAATCAGTATTTGTTAAGCGTGACTACTCACCCGTGAGTGTCTCAAGGCGCTGGGGGGGGGGCTGTAGATCTGACTGGGCGCTGAGGTTCAGTCGAAGATCCAGGTCTTGAAATCCTTCCTGAATTGGATCAGCGACGGGGATAGCCTGAGGTGGAGAGGCAGGGTGTTCCAGGTTTGGGTGGCGAGGTAGGAAAAGGACGCTACTAGAGCTAAATCTTCTACTTCTGCTTTGGCTAGAAGTGTCCCTGTGGTTGACATTTGTAAAGCAGCAACTTGGGCCTCCCTCCACACTTTTGTGAAGCACTATTGTTTAGACTCTGATGTGAGGAGGGATGGTCACTTTGCCCATTCTGTGTTGCAGGATTTTCTGGTATAAGCAGACAGGCACCCACCTCCGAGTGAGGTACTGCTTGGAGATTTGATTCAAAAGGGGAGGAATCCACAGGTAGATGTATCCATCAGAAGAACAAGTTACCTACCTTCGGTAATGCTATTTCTGGTGGATACAGTATCTACCTGTGGATTCCTTACTGACCTACCGCCTCCCCATTGCTTGTCTGCATATACACCAAAAAACAAGGGTATTTGTTTATATTTCTGAATGTATATAAGTATATATATGTGTGCATATATGGTATGTATATATTTAAGACTTTTGCTTAAGACCTATAGTGTGCTTCCACATGGGTACTGTTGGTTTCACCCATTTGCCTCAAGGCACAAAACCATGGGTGGAAACTGACGTCAGCAGTCCGACGAGGGCTTCTTATAGCTCCGAAGACGTCACGCCGAGTCGCGTGCCAAGCCGTGGCATTAGGATGTCCTCGTCGACGTGTGAGAGCTTTAAAGAAATGTTTCTGTGGAATGCCGGCGCATTTGGATATTGGAAAGGTGAGGAAGCCATACATAGAAACTGTATCCACCAGAAAAAGCGTTACCGAAGGTAAGTAACTTGTTCATCAGGCAATGGCCATGTATTCTGAAACAAAAGATACATAAAGTACCTTGGTACAACCTTCCATTCTCAGCCTACAAAACCAGCTCTTTAAGTTGCAAATAACATCTTCGCAACCCCCTAGATTCCCATTTGAGATATCTTTTAGAACTACCTAACTTCAAGAACATTTTTAAATGATCTGTCTTAAGGGAGGCTCACTTCTTAATTCACCTACACTGAGACCATGCCACGCCGTCAATCGATCAGCCCTCACCAAACAAGAAAACTATTCCCCTATCTTCCAATCCCCTCAAAGCTTGATAACCAGGGGACTGAATTAATGGTCTCTGAACAGAACAGAAAACACATGGTTTCATCCTAAGGTCTGTTAACAGTGGGTGCAATGTGGCATGCTGATGCTTAAGAAATCCTCCAAATGTATAAACGTTATAGATTTGACCTGTTTTGCAGACAATTGATGCAACATAAATATTGCCGGTTTGTGAACCACAACTGTCATGAAAGTGCATTTTATAATAATTATATGTGCATGCTGAATATAGGGTTACAGAGAAGCCAAGCGCTGCTAGGTTCTCTAAAGATATGTTGTATTGACTGCATTTTCAAGTATGTTTTTATTTCATCAGGGAGGGAGGGGGTGTGGCAACTTAAAAAGAGGGCAGTGGAAGCTATGGCTTAAAAAAGAATGGGTTATATTCTACACATTAAGGGCCTGGTTTTGAGTTTGCTGGATGAGTTACTCCGTGACCAATCTGACGGATATCCTGCATGCCATATTACAAGTGCCAAAGGATATAATGGACTTGTAATACGGCGGAGGTGATATCCGTCACATATGTGACAGAGTAACCTATCTGTCAAACTCTAAGTCAGGTAACATTTGACGTATGCTTATGCACAATATTTCTTACTAAAAAAGGTTTTTAAGAAATTAGGACAATTGTTATACTACTTGTTGATACATTGTTTTGAAAACTAATGATGCGTCTGGTATGCTTGGACCATATTACATCTCTGCTCTTTCGTCTCTACCTATCAGAATTCAGTTTCAATGCAGATAGAGGGCATCATTCACACCTCTTTATTTCCTCACCTCTGGAGTGACTAATATCAGAGGTATTAGTAAGTCAGAAGGAGCAGCGAAAATCCAGCCCACTGCTAGTTGGACCCTGTAGGCCCACTAAGAAATGACGAATTTCTGGGGCAATTGGTAATTCTGGTTCTGATTCCACTGGCAATTCCTCATTTTTGCCAAGACTTTTACCCAGTTTTCAGACGCAGACAACTCAGAGTGAAAGAAAACATCTCATAATTCCGAAAGAAAGTGGTCGCTCCTCATAAGGGCTTAAATTGCCAAAGTGCTGACCCTGCTCAGCACTGATCGTCGTTCTAGAACCCACCTTTCGCCTCTTGCAATCCGGAAGCACAAAAAAACTCTTTTCCGAGGTTTCTTATTTGGAGAATCAACCCTCCCCTTTCTCTGTAACTCTGTAATTCAGCCCTCCCACTACACTTCAGAATTCAGCAAGAAAAACAAAGTTTCTTTTTATAAACCTTCAACTACCCTGATCAGCCCAGAATACAAATGTCTCTGAGCAATCACCTGTCAAAGTTTCAGACTGATCTTCCCTTCCCCAGATCAGTGGTTTCTAGCCACAATTTACATTGCGCAGTGGATTACAAAAGAGAAGGGGGTGCCTTTTAAATATCCCCTTTACTTTGAGGTATATTATAAGTTGCAAGGGTGCTTTGTGAGCCTGAAAGATATTCTGACTCGCAGTGTGCTTCTTGTATATTAGACCTGCATTTTTCCATTTGTAACCTGTGATTTTGTAAATCCCAGACTTTGCGACCACAGAAAGGCTTTGTATATCAAGTCTTTAGTCATTAGATCGTTAGGTTTGATGAGTATTGGTTGGACAAGCAACTGTTCAGTTACCCTCTAATTACTTTCTATATGTGTGACTCTAATAAAACAGGCTATTTTGTTCACTGTACAACCGAATGTGTGATGGGACTGCTGTAAGGCAGTAAATAGGACTCCGCCTAATGGAAAATTGAATCTTTCTATGAGGCGCAGAGTGGCAAATACTTCTTTCTTGAGAGGAGTGCCTTTGCAGGAGATTTTCAGGGTTGACACTTGATCTCCTCTCCATACTTTTAGAAAACATTTTTGCTTTAATTTAGATGAAAGAGCAGAAGACTCGTTTGGAAGTTCTGTAGTTTAGCATATTTTAAGCTAGCCTGACCTCTGTTATGTTATGTGTATTTGTAAAGCACACTATCACCCTTGAGGGTATCCTGGTGCTGAGCAGGTGATTGTGCCTAACTTTGCCTATTGTAGGTAGGTTGATCGAAATGCCAGGTCTTCAGCTTTTTGGGGAATTGAAGAAGAGGGGAGGAGACTTTGATGTGGAGTGGGAGGCTTTTCCATGCTTTAGAAGAGATGTAAGAGAACGCCTGTCCTCCTGATTTTGTTCTGTTTAAGCATGAGATGTATGCAAGTAGGAGTCCTGCGGAGCAGAGGTTTCTGGGTGGTTGATAGAAGGAGATGCGACTGTTCAGGTAGGTGGGATCTAAGTTGTATAGTGCCTTAGGGCCATGAAGGAACATAGAGGGACTCAGCTTACGTCACTCAGAGATAAATGGGACGCTGATATTGGGCAGTCACTCCATGACATTGAATGGGACTGAGCCCTAAAACTCCCACACAGAGTCTCCTACAACGTCGATTTGAGAGTATCCAATTTACCATACTCCACAGGGTCTACCTCACACCGCATTAGTTCAACCACTTCTTCCCCACGGCCCTCCTCGGTGGTCCGCGGTGATAAGAGTTCTCGGGCAACCTCCAGCATATGCTTTGGTCCTGTCTCGCCCTTTCTGCTAAATGGCAGGCAATCCATGAAACGCTCCGTGAAGTAACGGAACTCCCAGACATAAGCACCTGGGAGGCCTGCATCCTAGGCATAATTGAGCATGGGAAACAAGTGGTAGTCAGGGCACGCTTTGCTAGACTCACATTACTTCTCTCCTTGCTAAGCGCGCTATAACCCTTCATTGGCGATCATCTCAGCGCCCCAGGTTGGAAGCCTGGCGTAGTGTGGTACAGTGATGGGGAAGGGAAGAGAGTGAGGCCTTACGCTTTCAAGAGCTCCAGCATATCTGTAGATGCCCCATCTCCCCGGCACGGGATGCCCTCCTTGACCATTGCCTCTGACTCACCCAAGAGGATGATCTACCCCCATGAATCTGGAGACGCAACCCTTCGGTGGGTCGAACTTCTCCCCCCTCCCTTCTTCAGACTCCCCACAACATGCACCCCCAGGGGCCTTTCCCCCATTCACATCACTGTTGCCACAAGTGCACCCGCCTGCGCCCCGGCACCAACTACACCTCTCATCGAGCAGTGCCCTGGTCTCCACCCACCTTCCAGCTTTTACCTGAATACGTTTCCCCCAAGACACATGTTCTTCACACACCGCCATTTATCCGCCCATGTGGCCAGGCGACACCCTCCGACCACCTGTCGCATACTGGCACACATGTCCTGGACTTCTCATTCCTTTATGCAATGCAACAGTCTCATGGACAGTCGTGCGGATACTGTAATTCTTGACCAGTCAATGTGTCTACTGTTGTATTGTTGAAAACCGAATAAAAACACTTGTTAAAAAAAGAAGTTGTGTAGTGTCTTGAATGTGTGTTTGAGGAGTTTCAATTTAGCAAATTAAGCTTCCTCAGATGTGGTGTGATGTGAGTTCTGCGTGGGAGGTTCAGGATGAATCTGGCTGCCAAGTTCAGGATGGTTTGTAGTATTCCATTGATTTGCTTAGTGATAACAGCTTAGAGGGTGTTCCCGTAGTCCAACATGCTGGTGACTAGGGCGTAAGTTTCAGTTTTTCTAGTGTTGCTTGGGGGTCATTTGAAGATCTTCCTCAGCATCTTCAAGGTCTGGAAACAGGATGCAGTGATGGCGTTGACTTGTGCAATCATGTCCAGTTTTCTGTTTATTATTCCTAGGTTCCTGGCGTGGGTGTTGGTGTGGGCCAGAGTTTGGTTGACCACCAGTTGAAGTCCCAGGGTGAGGTGTTCTTTCTGAAGATCACTATTTCTGTCTTGCCAGTGTTGAGCTTGAAAAAGTTGGCTTTCATCCAGTTAGCGACTGCGGTCATGCAGGCAGTAAACTTGTTTCTTGTTGTGGGGCTTGTCTGAGAGGGAGAATATCAGTTGCATGTCGCTGACGGAGAGGATTTTGATGTTGTGTGCAGATGACGGCCTCAAGGATCATGTATGCGTTGAAGAGGGTGGGGCTGAGCGATGAACCTTGAGGCGATCTGTAGATGTGTTTGCAGGCTTACGAGGAGTAAGGTGCCAGGCGGACAGCTTGTGTTCTATCTGGTAAGGAGGGGCAGATTCAGCGGAGAGGAGGTCCTTGGATGCCAAACTCATGCAGGCGCCTGATGAGGATGGTGTGTGAGACCATGTCAAGCTGCAGAGACATCCAGGAGATGAGGGCTGCCATGCCTCCTCTGTCAAGGATCCTGCAAATGTCGTATGTGACAGAGATGAGTGCTGTTTCTGTACTTTGGTTAGGCATGAATCTGGACTGCGTTTCGTTGAGAAGCTGGTGGTCGCTGAGGCAGTCGGTGAGGTGTCAGTTGGTTGATTTCTCTAAGACCTTTGTCAGGTCTCCTAGGGGGAAGATGGGTCTGTAGTTGGAAAGCGTTGCAAGGTCAATGGATAGTTTCTTGAGCAGGGTTGTGACGGTGGCATGTTTCCAGGTGTCCAGAAGTGGCTGTGGCTTAGTCGATGGAGGCGTTGAAGATAAGTGTTAGTGCTTCACCGATCAGTAGAAGTCCTTTGCTGATAGCGTGGTGGGGGCAAGGGTCAGATGGGGCCCCCGAGAGGATGATCTTCATGGTAGGAGCGATTTTGAGGGTGTTGACAGCAGGCCTTACGGTTAAAGTTCAGTCGTCGGATGCAATGAGAAGTTGAGTCTCAATGGTAACTGGGGTCTGGTTGAGGGTCAAAGTTGTCATATATGGAGGTAATTTTGTTACAGAAGAACTCTGAGAGCTTGTTGCAAATGTCTTGTGAGGGGGCGATGTTGCTGGAGGAGACGGGAGTCGTCGTGAAATCTTTGATGATGGCAAAGATTTCCTTGCTGCTGTTATCGCTGGCGTCAATGCGATTTGCAAGAGCTGTGCGCTTAGTATTTATCTGCAGGTGGTAGCGTCTTAGGACTAATGTCTTTATCTGTGGTGCCTTGTCTTGTTCCCCATTTGCGCTCCAGTTGCTTACAGTGCTGTTTTTTCAGCCTGAGTTCCTCTGTGTACTAGCTGGCCTGTGATCGGGTTCTTGCCATTGAGTTGCACTTAAGGGGAGCTAGAGTGTGAGTGCATGTGGTGATTTGGCTTTCGTCAAGTTGCCCGGTGGCGGTGAAGGCAGAAACCCACTCCTCTTCTGTCATGCTTTCCCAGCTCAGGCAGGTGATTCCGCTGGTGATAGGTCTGTGATGGTGCTGGGTGTGTATGCTGAAACTGACAAGGGCGTGGTCTGTCCAGGTCATAGTTGCTGGCTTGTCCACTGTGATGCTGCTGATTGGTGTTCGGTGGTGTGTGTGAGTTTGGTAATGTGAAGGGTGAGGCCAAGGTTTTCTAGAAAGGCCATTGAATTTGGGTCAGTGTGGTCTTCTAGGTGAAAGTTAAGGTCTCCGAGGAGGATGACGGGACTGGCGTTGATGATGAGGAGTGCGACAAAGTCCATGATGTTATTTTCAAAATTGGTGTGGGGTCCTGGTGGGCTGTATACAAGAGTTCCGCCCAAGAAGAAGTTGGCTGTGATACGTTTCTTGAATGTGATGTATTCCATGTAGCTGGAGGGGGTGTCTGTGTAGGTGAAGCAGCTGATGGTGTCTTTGAATATGAGGTGATACTACCTCTGGGCTTGTACTGACTGTCTTGCCTGTTGATCTTGTAGCCGGTGGGGATGGTTGTAGCGATGCCCAGAGTGTGGTTGTACAATAGGTTCGTTATCTCTGTCACGTGTTTGGTGAGTTAGTTGGTGTTGAAGAGTGTGCTTGCAAGTGTGGATTATTGTGTGGGTGTTTTTTGGACTGTGTGAGCATGAGCAGGTGGCTGGTTTGTGTAAGCGTGGGTGAGTGGGGTGCTGGGTGGTGTTGGTGCGGGAGTGTTGGATGTACTATGTGGGAGAATGCATGTGAGCTTGCAGGAGGCGCATTGGAATGTTCCTTCTGTTTTGAGTAGTGTGGGTTGGCAGCAGTGTGGCTAGCGACGGCTGGGGTTGAGAGCACGGAGGAGCGTAGCAAAGTAGCATGTGTAGGGGGAGAACCAGGGTTCCTGGTGCTAGGTGCGGACAGGCAAAGATGGGCTGCAGCTGCCATGAAATAGGTCCGGGGTGTGAAGAGGAGCATGGGGTCACATGGGGGAAACCAATGATGTCACTTCCTCTGCAGATGTGTGGTGGGAAATTAAGTTCTCTTGCTTAGCTTCTTCTTTTAAATATGGTTTTGGTGGGAAACCAGAGATGTCACTTCCTGTACAGATGGATGATAATAATATAATAATAATTCCTATTTGTAAAGCGCGAACATATCACCCCCTTAAGGGTTTCAAGGCGCTAGGGGCTTCGGGGAAACTTTGGTGAGCTACTGCCCAAAGTCACATGATGCTGAGCTGAGCTGCCGCCGGGGATCGAACCGTGAGCCCCGCGCTCCAGAGTCAGCGGCTCTGGCTGCTGTGCCACACCTCTCCCCTTGATGATGGGAAATCCAGTGATGTCACACCCTGTGCAGATGGATGATGGGAAATCCAGTGATGTCCCTTCCTGTGCAGGTGGATGATGGGCAAAAGGTGATGTCACTTCCTCTTCGGATGGGTGATAGGACAACTGTTGATAGGAGAATGTCCCCCTAAATGAACTCTACCCTGAGTTAATCCATATTTTTTTGCCCCCAGCATGCACAACAATCGTCAGCATGCCGAGGCCTGAAATGAGTAATGGTATTGATAATCAGATAGGGTTCTGTGATGGGAGGGTGCCCCAAGCATGCTCATCTTCCACATAGGACTGCTATCCATGTACCGTATTTCAGATACTTGGTGTTGGTAGCAGCAGTTCATACTTAAGTAGGGTCAAACAGGAGCTTTCTTCTCTGTTCCTGGTAATAAGTGTGTAGCCTATCTGCTTTGCACTGTAAAGTTCTGCTGACGTGCTACAACTGGGTCCTCGTGTGGGCATCCTTTGTGCATGGTGTATGAAGGCTGAGAGTAGAAGTTGAGTGGTAACTTGGAGACACGTATACCATAAGAAGTGGAACAGTGACCTATTGGCAGTGGTCTGCTTGATTATTCCTCCCTGAGCACTCCCATTAGATTAGATGGTGGGTGTGAGTTGTTGGTGATAGCAGTGTTTTTTGTAGTGCAGAGGGGACCATTCTGTCAGGGTCTGTCTTTTGTCTCTCCCTCTCCCAGAAATGTTACACTCAAAAGGGGATGGCTCCCAGGTGTCTTCTCTTCACTCCTGATTGTGCTCATTTGGGGTGACCAAATCAGACACATCCCTCATCACTCCCTTCTGTGGAACCATCACCTGGGAACAAAGACTGTGTTCTCTCTAGAGAGAAGGAATTGCACTCTGTGAGCAAACCGCCTTAATCTGGTTCCAGAACAGTGGAATCAATATTCCCCATTTAGAAACTGCCTATAGGAAAAGGTCTAAAACTTACCAAAAGGGTGTCACTCTCCAGTGTCAGTGAATTCTTGTGATGAATACTAGTAGGTGATGGCGCATCACCTGGAAGTCTGCATCTACCACTGGGAGAGGGCTGTGGGTCTACCTTGCTAAAGGGCCTACTTGGCCTGTTAAGAGATGGGAATGAAGAACACTCCAGCATGAGTAAAACTGCCTATTGGAGAAGACCAGGTACATTGGCAAGGAGGAGGGATCTGCCTAGGACTGTAGACTGATAAGGTGGACTTCGCAGGAGCAGACTCAAGCACTTGAATGGGTCTCCATGCATCCCCATAATCCAATCTGGTGTGCTACACCAAAGAGAAGCAAGAGAGCTTTACCGTTGTCCACGGTCACCCTAACAAGGGGGATGCCGCATGAAATGACCATAGTGCTCGAGTTGATCTTTCTGCATCCATATAATTGCATGTGGCATACTGCACTGACAGTAAGTAAGAGAGTATGACCTTTGTCTCCACTCATTGTTTACTGATGGGGCATTGCAGGAGCGTATCTGAATACTGGACTATGTCTCCCAGCCATAGACTGGAATTCTGCACTGGCAAAGACGATCTTGAATGTAGCCCATGGTCTTCCTGCTGTGCCTGAGGATTTGCAACTCGTGCCGACATGGTCCCTTGACCTCAAACTGACTGGAACGGTGACTCAAGGGTAGCCTCTTAACCATTTGAGTGGGCATTTTTCAATGGGCCTGTTTGTGCTGCCAGAACTTGCTGCTGCACCCGCAGTCTGGCTGTGGCATCTGGAGCTTCTTCTGCACCGTCAGAAGAAAGGCAAGTATAGCTCGGTCGCAGTATTCCATGGGGAGGACCTCACAGTGGGTTTCCGCCACCACAACAGCAGGCAAACCGTAACTGAATTGCACCTAAGCTGACACGGGAGCCAAGAATGGAGACTGGGATCTTATTGCTAAATAGACTGAGATCAGGGGCCTTAAATATTGAGCTCCAAGTCATAGACACAGCAATCTGCTTGCACTTTCACCATAAGCCTGAACCTGTGATTTTGCCTTGCTAATTGCGTTAGTACCTTTTCTGTAGTGACCTCATTAGAACCAGGTGCCTCAGTTTATATTGGGTGATTGTTGAGCACTGAGTATCTGCCCCCCAGTCAATCTCCCTGAGAAGCCTTGGGCAGCTCGCCCTTCTGCCCAGAGAGTCAAATGCTGAAATGATGTACTTGGTGCTTGTTTTCAGAGCCATAGTAGTCAGTACGCGGGGTAGGAGTGGTTAAACGCCCCAGCCACCTAAGTTGTAGCTCAGTAGTACCTGCTTGGGTTGGGCCCTCTGAAAGTGTTTTACCAATATCTTTCTGTTTATTTGAGGCACTCTAATTCAAAATTGTTGGGTACTGCTGTGAAATCTTTCAAAGCTAAGTAATTACACTACAGGAGGTATAGTATAGTATCTGTTATAAGGAGTTGTTACAACTTACCTTTGGTAATGTTGGCTCTGAAGAATATCCTTTTTCCCTCTGCCAATTTACACTTTACCATGAATAAGAAGTGCAGCAAAGGTTATGTTATGTTGACTTGCAGACCGGGTGGGTATCCTCGCGATTAGAGAAGGTCTATGAAAGATGAATAATTGCTTGTCCATGTATCTTCTAGAGTCTCTGAGTTTCTAGTGCCTACTAAGCTGATAAGTTCTGAAACTGAAGGGGTCGGTACGAGGCGCCATTTATGCAATCAATGGGTCTACAAGCAGCATTCAATCAGCAGGACAGCGGAAAAAAGTAGCGAGACAGGCGACGCTCGCCAAGGCACTTCGGATTTACTTCAAGTTAAAGGATAAGAAAGAGAGGCGCAAAGCCCATTGCATACACCATGGAAGACAGACTTCCATGCAGAGACTAGAACACACCCCAAGAAACCTTGATTCCTCCTCAAGAAAAAACATGTGTCCTTCAAGAACACATTTGGCCCTGAAGAAGACCTTCCACACAACCACCACCAAGGTCCACTCCTGAAGGTCGAAACGTGTCGGCGTATTCCATACAAAGGTCAAGAGCCCAAACGAACAATTAACTTAACTAGTGCACACGAGGCACCACGTAGAGAGTGTGACTAAGGGCGCCACAATAATCCATCTATTTAAAGCTCTGACCTTATTAGGACCTTAAAATAGTGTAAGCATACAAAAATGTGCAAGGACGCAAGGGTATCTGGTCCCAACAATAAACAAGAGTAGGACACAAGATACTCCAACAAGACATCTGGTTTAATTTGCAACAAGTTAGAGGAACAAAGCACTTGTAAATATATGTCATATATGTGTAATGTAAAAAGACATGTCTCTTTGTTTATGGACTGTTTATGTGTAAGTTATGTTGCCATATATTGTCATTCATTGTTTGAATCGTTAATCTTTACTAATTATTTGCACATTGTCACAGTGAAGTATGTCATATATTTGTTATTGTAAAGTGTGTAAATCGCCTATATGTACATGCGAAAGTATAATACAGAATCTTTGTAAAAAAAAAAAGCAATAAGACAAACAACGAATTAGACAAAGGCCCAGTATAAGAGTATTTATTGAAAAAGTTGGGTTGCACTTAGAAATCTGGATACGGGGATCCATAACTTCTGTGAAAAATTGCACCAGAGTAAGAAAAAGTTAATTGGCAGAACCCGAGTAGGGAGACTCGTGCAGATCCCAGCTCAACAACCGTCGGTAATTCATGGTCTGGGAGGCATTGCATTGCAGAGAATTTATGCAATCAATGTCACTGTTATCGTGATGCCGGATCAAGCCTGTTTGAGAGAAGTGGTGCAAATATCCTAATGTTTTTAGGGTATTTGCCTACTGCTAGAAAGGTTTCACAGATAAAGATTTTGCAAAGAGAACTCTATTCATCATAAGCAGCGTTCGTGAAGGTACATTACATCTTCTTTCGCATTTTATATCGTACTATGTAAAAAAAAATCTGATTCGTTGATATTTACAACTGTTGAAGCTGGAAAGTGTAGTTAGAGGTGAAGCTAACTCAAAGTAACCTTTTATATCAGCTCTGTTTCTAGAACAGGACTCCCAGGCTTGCGTTTAATCTGTGTACTCTTCATAGTATTTTAATAGACATTTTTATGAGTCCAAATCACATCTAAAACCCAGGCAGACGTTTCCATTTTAGGCATATCTGGTTTCTGAATGCTCTTGCCTTTTCTCCTGAAGTAAAGATATATATATATATATATTTTTTTTGCAGATCTCTGTCGATGGCTTCCGGTGTGTGGCAAGTGGCTGCTGTAGCCTTCAGCATCTTAAAATCGATGATATGGTAACTCTGACGGACAGCTGCCTCTTGGTAAGTGTCTGGGGAACCACCTATATTTAAAAATATGTTTATGGGCATTGTGCCATTTCTGTGCTTTAATTATATTTGGCACCGTAGCAATTTAGGCTCTTCTGCTGCGGTAATAGTCAACGATCTTTTCTTTCATTCAGATGGGAGGCTAGTTTTAAATACTTCCACATGGTTCTCTCAGCCTGGCCGCGGCGCTAGAGTTTACTCACGGTTTCCAAAACTCGAGGAGCAGTTACCACAGTCACAGTTTGTGTTCTACAGTGACAAATTGCAGAGCTAACATTTTTGCAAAGCCTGCTCTTGTCTGTATTCAAGTAAATTAAATGATTTAAGGGCATGAATAAACAGCTATATTATACATATTAAAGGGACCAGACAAATTAGCAGTCATCTCTGTGAATTTCCCATGTGTCGTTAAGTAATTATGTGTGACCTACTGTGGCTCATAAGCCTGTCATTTGTACGTGGGCTGTTATGTATATTAGTCTCGAAAAATGAAATTGTAGCCCCAAATAACGTATATAACTCAAACTCCACCTACTCTTGTGACCTTTGGGAACTATTTAGGTTGTTTAATCTTTAATTCCCGTGGCCAAAGATATTAAATCCGCTGTTTCCTTTCTCCGGTTGTAGAGACGTACCTTATCCACGAACGTGTCTACCCGTCTCGTTCGGTATTTAAACAGCTTCCAGATGGAGGGTGAAACTGGTCAGGTGCCAGATGTAACGTTTTACCATGGCTGCAAGCATCCAACAGCGAGAAGGGGCAGTGGCCCTTTCCACTTCACTCATCTGCAGAGTTTACTCTCTGCCTAGCATTGCTAAAAGTTCTTTCCACGTTTTGACCAGCTGGGCTGGCTTTTGATGCAGGCAGCAGCCATGTTAGTTAGACACATTCTGGTGTGATGTTTACTTTAAACAAAGCTCACCTATGAAGTCACACATAGATTTGAGCAGAAAAATCAACCCCACTCCCTCAAGACTTAATTTGCCTATCCATGCCATTCCTTCTTGAAAATATGATGATTCTGTCCGCCGCTGCAATCCATCTGTTTTTTCACTTGGTTGCGTGGATGTAAAGATCACTTTAATTCAAACCACATTACAATCAAATATGAATGTATGCGGGAAAAAACAAAAGCCAGAGGAAACAAAATACTAAACTTCTTTCTTTTCAAAATCTGGATGTCTGAGAAAACAGCAGTTGAGAAAACATGATCAAAAAGTAACAGTAAGTGAGGATTATGAACTGCGGAAGGCCTGAGGAGGAGGATACCCAGGAAGCTAGAAAGAAAATAAACCATAAAATGAAGAAAGAAGGATTAAGGCAGGAAAATAAGTACAATATTTGGGGTTCGAGGAGGGAGAGGGGATATAAGTGAAACAGTAACGAAGAAAGGAGGAGATTAAGAGCCGGCGTTCATTGGCACCACAGAGTTTAATGGGGGTTATACTGGCAAAAAATGGAAAACAAAGCAAAGAAGGGGCATGACAGCGAATTACCAAGAAGACCGATACGGAAAAAGTAAAATATTGACAAACGGGGAAATCATGCATTTTTTGGAAAAAAGTGCTTGACAAAGAGTAACAATAATAAACGTGTTTAAATGAAATGTAACTTTAGAGTAGATGTGTTGTAGTAGAAAGAATCAGCAATTATATTTTTTATTCCAATCACCCATCTGCACAGGAAGTGACATCATTGGATTTCCCATCATCCATCTGCACAGGAAGAGACATCTTTGGTTTCTCGGTAAAGCAGTCTTTAAAAGAAAAAAATGCAAGTGGGAGGACTTTATTTCCAATCACCCATCTACACAGGAAGTGACATCACAGCGTTCTCTTCAAAACAGTCTTTATAAGAAGAAGCCAGGCAAGAGGACTTTATTTCTTATCACCCATCTAACATAGGAAGTGACATCACTGGATTTCACATCATTCATCTCTGTAGGAAGTGACATAATTGGATTTCTCATCATCCATCCCTACAGGAAGTTAAATCACGGGATTTCCCGTCATCCATCTACATAGGAAGTGACATCACTGATTTTTCATCCCACAACACCCTGCACTCCTTCCCCTCCCTTGACCTACTGAATGACAGCTGACTGAAGGCACGCCTAAGGCAAGCTCATCCGCAGCCAGCGCCAGACACCCTGGTTAGCCCTCTACACACTGCTACCCTGCTACCCTCTTTCATGCTCTTATCCCAGCTGCCACTTGCTGCACTGCTGCCATACTGCACCACACAACACAGAAGGAGCGTTCACATGCACCTCCTGCAAGTTCTCATGCACTCTCCCACACCCACCCACCATTCCTGCACCAACAGCACCCAGCACCCCACTTGCTTAAACCGTCTTGAACTAGCGACCCACTCAAGCTCACACTGACCAAACACCACCCACCCAACACGCCACACTCACATGCATGCTCCTCAACACCCGCTTTCTCACCAAACACGCCATTGAGATATGAGACCTACTGAACAACCACGCTCCAGACCTGCTCTTCCTCACGGAAGCATGGCTAAACCCAACCTCTGTACCAGGCATCGCTACAGCCATCCTCACCGGCTACAAGATCTCCAGGCAAAACCGTCAGCACAAGCTCTGAGGTGAAGTCGACATCATATACCACATTTTAAAATTAGATAGACCCCTTAGAGCAGGGGGAGGAATCGCTATAGTATATAAAAGCTCGACTAACATTACCATTTTAGATCAAGCAAGTAACGATCAGCTGGAAATATTGGTTTTCAGTATGACTCTGCACCACAATGTTAATTGGAAAGGGGCTATAGTCTATCGTCCACCTGGGCCATTAACCAATGTCACATCTCAGATCATTGAACTCATTGCCCCACATGTCATTTCCTCCAGAAATTTTCTTCTTCTTGGTGATTTCAACATACACAGTGAAATTCTAGATAACCCAGAGACCTCATCTTTTTTGGCCGAACTCGCCGCACTCAACCTCACTGTCATTAACAAAGAGGCGACTCACCAGGCAGGACATACGTTGGACATCATTTTAACTAACTCCCCTGACCTTTCATATGTTGCTACAATTCCTCTGACCTGGTCGGACCACTCATTGGTCACATTTCGCATTAATAATCATAAGGCCCTCCCCGCTCCGAAATGCCATCTTAACAAATGCTATAGAAAGTGGAATTTAATTACTCCAGAACTTTTTGAAGAGACATTTTGTCCACCTCATTATGCAAATACAGACAATGTGGAGAAACGCTTAGCCTCTTTTAACACCAGACTTCTTGCCACGTTAGATAGCATAGCTCCCCAGAAAAAAGGCATCACTAGTATAAAACGGAGTCAGGCCCCGTGGTATTCGACCTCCCTACGTCTAGAAAAAAGCGCTTGTAAAAAACTCGAACGCCATTGGCGCCGCTACCAAAACATTTTAGACAAAGAAAAATTTAAAGCGGCGTTAAATCATTACCACCGCAATCTAAAAAATGCCAGAAAGACCCATATCGCAGTCGCGCTCGAACAAGCCGGAAGCACTCAAAAATGCCTCTACCAAATACTAAAAACTTTCACCAATCCTTTGGCTTGTGATACGGCGTCAGTACCCACTCAGGCGCTGTGCGATGACATTGCTAATCACTTCATTCAGAAAATAGACAAGATACATAATAAAATCACTGCTACCTTGAACTCTCAACCCAATCTGGGAACAGAATTCCATTATTACCCACTGTTAACCAGTTCATTAGAAAACTTCCCACCACTTACAATAGAAGGTACTGAATCTCTTCTTAAAAGCGCAAAATCTGGTTCTCCGTTGGATCTAATACCGGCCAAAGTAACTTCCACTCTTGCCAAACAACTTGCCAATCCTATTTGTAGCATTCTCAACAGTTCTTTGGAGGAAGGTGTCCTTCCTCCTGATTGGAAAGCTGCTCAAATACTCCCGATAAAAAAAAAAACCAAACTCTCAGCTGAAGATGTAACTAACTACCGACCCATTTCTCTGCTTCCCCTACATACCAAAATGTTGGAAAAACACATCAACACTCACCTTTCCCATTTCATCGAATCCACTAATAGCTTAGATTCTTCTCAATCAGGGTTCCGCCCCAGATACAGCACCGAGACAACTCTGGTGGCGGTAACAGACAACATTAGGATGCTTTTGGATAAAGGTCAGGTGGTACTTTTGGTGCTGCTCGACCTATCCGCTGCTTTTGACACCATATCTCACCAAATTCTACTCAGTAGACTGAGGGGTATAGGCATCACGGGATTGGCTCTGAAGTGGTTAACTAACTTTCTGGCGGAAAGAACTCAGACCATTAACCTGGGTCCATACCATTCTAAGACCACCAAGGTGACCAAGGGTGTACCACAGGGCTCGTGTTTGAGCCCTACTCTGTTTAACATTTATGTTGCTCCCCTGGCGAATTTGTTGAGAAACTTGGGTTTCATCCCCATATCATATGCGGATGACACCCAACTACTACTTTCGTTTGACAAATCTAACCTTAATATTCATGCCACCTTTGCTGATGGCATGAAATGCATAGCAGAATGGATGAAATTGAATTTTCTCCAGCTGAACGCAACGAAATCGGAGATTATGCTATTTGGTGAAGCCTCCGTGAAGTGGTCGCCCAGTTGGTGGCCAGAGGAATTGGGTCCCACCCCTTGTCCTAAACAAGTTGTGAAAAACCTGGGAGTTCGATTGGACCAAAAACTCAATCTGAGAGAACACGTTTCCTCTACTATTGGTGCATGCTTCCATAATCTGAGCATGCTCAGAAGAGTCTTCCCTTTTCTTCCACTTTCCACAAAAAAGACCTTGATTCAGGCATTGATCCTTAGCCGCTTGGATTATTGCAACGCATTGCTGATTTCTGCCAATGAAAGAGACATAAATAGATTACAGGTTGTCCAAAATACTGTAGCTCGTTTGGTAAGTAATGCCCCCTCAAGAACACCCTCCTTACCTCTGCTGCAGGAACTTCATTGGTTGCCCATTCGGAAGAGGATCGATTTTAAAATTTGTTGTATGGCTTACAAAGCCGTATACAGTTTAGGCCCGAGTTATCTTAATGCCAAATTCATTAAATATGTGCCTTCTAGAACTCTCCGTTCAGGAGACAAAGCTCTGATTATGGTCCCACGCATTTACAAGTCTCGTCAAGGTGGTAAGGCCTTCTATCATCTGGCCCCACGCCTCTGGAATAATCTCCCCATCCATTTACGACAATGTACTGACTACCTGAAATTTAGGAAATTATTGAAAACTTCACTCTTCTAACTTAGTCTCCTTATGTTCACTTAGGTGCCTATAGCGCTGAGATACCCTTATGGGGTGATTCATGCGCTTTATAAGTGAATAAAATAAATAAAATAAAAAAATATTCAAAGATGAATTCAGCTGCACGACCTACACAGACACCTCCACCAGCTACATGGAACACCTCAGGTTCAAGATACACATCAAGCCAACTTCTCCCTGGGCGGAACCGTTGTATACAGACCACCAGGACCCCACACCGGTTTCACCAGTGACATCACAGACTTCTTTGCACCCCTCTTCATCAACACCAGCACCTTCATCATCCTTGGAGACCTTAACTTTCAGCTAAAAGACCGCACCTACCCAAATTCTGCGGCGCTTCTAGAAAACTTCAGAAACCATGGCCTCAATCAGCAGTTATTGAACCCTCCCACACTGCCGGACCCAGTTTTCTCCTCAATCACCAGCATCACAGTTGACAAACCAGCAACCATGACATGGACAAATCACACCCATGTCAGTTTCAGCATACCCATCCTGCACCACCACATACTTTATCACCACCAGAAAAACATCTCAGAAGAGGATTAGAGTAGTAGGCTTCCTTCCTCTCCGCTCATATGCCCAAGCACATGCAGCAACTTGCCAAAATCCGTCAAGAACCTCAACAGCACCAACACCCTGGCTCTCCTCAAGCGGACCCATCTAATAAAATATAGTGTTTTTTTTTTAAAAAGCGGACCCCAACAGCAAGAGCCTGATCACAGGACAGCTGGTACACAGAGAAACTCAGGCAGGCAAAATGCCATTGCAAGCAACTGGAGTGCATTTGTAGAACAAGTCAAGACACCACAGATAGACATCTTCAAATCAGCCATAAGACGCTGCCGCCAGCAGATATGGATCACCAAGCACACAGCTCGTGCAGAGGGTATACAGACGCCAAAGATTTCACTGCGCCTCCTGCCTCCTTCAGCAACATCACCCACTCACAAGACCCTTGCAACAAGCTCTTAGAATTTTTCTGTAACAAAGTCACCACTATATACAGCAGCTTCGACCCTCAACCAGACCCCGTCACCGTCGTAACTCAACTTCTCATCATGGCTAAAGAATAAACCCTGACATTGTGCCCCCCCCTCCGTCACCAGTATTGAAATCATTGCTACCATGAAGATCATCCACTTGAGGGCCCCATCTGACCCTGGCCTCACCACGCCTTAACCAAAGGACTCCTACTGATTAGTAAAGCACTAACACTCATCCTCAACGCCACATTACTGGTCACCTGAAAACATGCCACTGTTATGCCCCTGCTCATGAAACCATTCACTGACCCAGCCATGCTTTCCAACTACAGACCCATCTCGCTCCTACCATAGCCGGCAAAGGTCTTAGGGAAACTACTCAACTGACGCCCCATTGACCACCTCAACAACCAACAATTCCTCAACGCCATGCAGTCCGGATTTCGGCTCAACCACAGTACAGAAATAGCACTCATCGCCGCCACAGACATCCGCATGATCCTTGTCAGAGGAGACATGGTAACCACATTGTGATGATGCGGAGCCTTAATCTTGATTTAAGGTATTTATTATATGGACACAGAGCAATCCATTTGCTTCCAGCATCCCAGTCTCCAGCAACAGACTAAACTAGAACCCCTGCAGATTCTATGTGGCCATGGCTACACAACCACAGTTCTAACCATGACATCACTACATCTTCTCCCTTCTTAACAACAAAAGATATTACAAATAGCAAATGACAAATAATAAAAGAAATAAATCATTAATAAGAGAAATAAATCATTAACATTGTTCAATCAGTCTTTGAGTTTTTTTTTGTATCCTTTCTGTTCTTCTAAGAGGAACACAAACGTTAACACCATCCTCTTCTATATGAATTTCATTTGAGGGGCTTATAAACTTTTAAAATGTGCCTTATTTCTTATTATCACTTTATTCTCACTCCGAGCAGTGACAGCTGAACCTTTCACCTTAGTCACTTCCAAAGGAGATGGGTGAAATCTGCTCCTAGATTTTCTTGTCTGATTTTGCCTTACCAACACCAGATCTCCTATTTCATAGTTTCCTCTGCGAACATACTTTCTTTGTTCCGCATTCTGCTTCATTTTTTGTTTCATTGTCTCATCTCTCTTTGCAATTTGTGTATGATCTTTAGGAGGTCTCAAAGGCATTTGTGGCAAACGCGTTTGTCTAGACTGGCCAAACATTAGCTCTGCAGGAGTCTTTCCAGTCGAACCATGAGGTGTATTCCTGTAATCACGTAATACTTGACACACAGCTTGATTTACAGAAATATCTGTTAGTTTTGCTCTCTGCACACTTTTTTTTAACGTGGCCATTAGTCTTTCCACTATAGCATTTGCTTGTGGCGAAAGTGGGGTAATCTTCCTATGTCTCACACCCATATACTCAAGAAATTTCGTAAATTCTTTTCCATTAAAAGGTGGGCCATTGTCTGTTTTCAAAACATTGGGTATACCCCAAGCTGAAAAAATGTCATCAAGAATAGGCAAAATCACAGATGCAGAAGTAGATGACACTGTTTTTACGATTGGAAATCTAGAATATTCATCAATGAGAACAAATAAATAACGCCCAGAATCCAGAGGTCCATAAAAATCACATGCCAGATCAGACCAAACAGCATCTGGCAATTTAGACGTTTGCAATTCTTCAACAGTTCTTTCTCTTGTAGTGCACTGACAGAAATGACAAGATTGCACAATTTCTTCTACTTGACTATCAAGCCTTGGAAACCACACTTTTTCTCTTAAAAGACTTTTTGTTGCTGATATTCCTCTATGACTTTCATGTGCAAGGTTAATAACACGTCTTTGCAGACTGCTTGGAATAACTATCCTGTTCCCTCTTATAAGAACACCAGAAGTGGCTATTGTCAATTCTGCTTGACTATTTTTGAAAGCAAACATGTCTCTTCTGCATACTCCTGGTTGAAACTTCGTTGAAACATTTATATGCTTCCATCTATTTAAGTTTATTATTCTTTTCACTTCCACTAAAGTTTTGTCTTTATTAGATTCGTGAATTAGTTCTTGTTCAGATATCACTTCAGGAACCGTTGACTTAATAATGAAATTTATGTGGTTTTCTGTATCATTCATTTCAATTTTATCCTCATCTGTTGGATGCCTAGACAAGTAATCAGCTGGATTATACTCTTTTCCTGGTTTATGGATTATTTTAAAATTGTAGTCCATTAACCTCAAACCCCATCTCTCAATCCTAAGGGGTCTTTTCGCTTTCGGATTTCCAAAGATAGTCGTAAGAGCTTGGTGATCTGTCACTATCACAAATGTTTTTCCATACAAAAAATCATGATAGTGCTCACATGCCCAGACTACCGCCAAACTTTCTTTTTCCGGTTGAGAATATTTTTTGTTCTACATCCGTCAGGCTTCGGCTAGCATGTGAGACCAAAAATCTTGGGGCATCTTTTTCTTGTCTATGTTGAAACAGAATAGCACCTAGTCCCACTGGACTTGCATCTACCACAATTTCTGTGCACAAATTCGGATCAAAGTATTTCAAATTTGCTGCTGCTGCTATATCACTCTTTATTTTCTTAAAAGCATTGTTGCATTCCTTACTCCAAAGGAATGTTTTATTCTTTTTCGTTAACTCTCTAAGAGATGAACTGATAGTAGCATAATCTTTAATATAACAAGAACAGTAACTGGCCATTCCTAGAAAAGAACGTAATTCTGTAATGTCTTTTGGACAAGACATTGCCACTAGAGATGACACTTTCTTTGGGTCCGGTCTCATTCCTTTACTTGAGAATATATGACCATAAAACGTCAACTCCGTTTTACCAATTTCACACTTTTCAGAGTTCAGTGTTAATCCAGCTTTCATAAGCTCTTGACAAACTTCTCTTAGTGCTTGATCATGTTCACTTTTTGTTTTTCCAAACACAAGAATATCATCACTGTAATTCATTGAATTTTTTACTGGTCTGATAACATTTTTTATAATTTCTTGAAAAATCTCTGCAGCTGAGCATATTCCAAAATTGAGTCTTTTATAACGAAATAAACCCATATGTGTTGAAAAAGTCGTAATATATCTTGATTTCTCATCGATTTCCAATTGATGATATCTTTTACAGAGATCCAATTTCGAGAAAATTGTCGCCCCATTCAAAATACTAATCATGTCGTTCAAATGGGGCCCAGGATGTCTCTCTCTCTCTCTATTGCAGTATTCGGTATCCTCATATCAACACTGATTCTAATCTGGTTCGTGTCCTTTTTTGGCACTACAACAATCGGAGACACCCAAGGTGGTTGGACCTGTAGCAGGTTCAATTATGTCTTGTTTGAGTAGAGAATTTATTTCTTCTTCAACTTTACTCTGCATGTGAATTGGAACTCTCCTGTGCATTTGTGCTACTGGTTTCACTTTCTCATTTATGTGCAACGAAATGGTCTTCCCCTTCAACTTTCCAAGACCTTTTGTCAGAACAGGAAACTCTTTTAAAATATGTTGTTCCGTTGTCATATGAAATGTCATAGCCAACAGTCCCATTAACTGAGCTGTGACATTGCTTAACAAACATGGCCCAGCAGTTTCTCCTTTCAACGCATGTATTTCTTCTTTCAGAGATACCTCTCCATACGACAGATTTTCTTCAAATTTCCCTAAACATGTTACAGGTTTTTTTGCACCCCATTGGAAAACTTTTACATTTGATGAAATAAGAGGAGGTTTGTTTTCCATTTTGTCATATTCAGTCGTACACATGATATTACACGTTGCTCCACTGTCTAGCACAAAAGGAACTTTTTGGGACCCTACTAATATGTCAACAGAAGCTGTTTTTTCAATATCTTCTTTTCTTAACAAATGAATTTTTTCACCCTCATTTCCTTCTGACATTAGATACAGACGTTCTTGTTCAAATTCATCAGCAGAAGAATCTTCAAAACTTTCCATTTGTCTGACATATCTCGTATTTCCTTTCCGTTTCCACATTTTCCCACTATCCTTTCTTTTGAATCTACATACAGCAGAGAAGTGATTCATTCTTCCACACTCTTTGCACTGTTGTCCGAAGGCTGGACATGTATTCATATGTGGAAATGGTTGTCCGCATCTGTAACATATTCTTTTTTCCTTTCTAAAACTTGTTGGCTTTTCTACTTCCTTTCTGAAGTTTGTTGGCTTTTCCACTCTGTTATTAGTTTTTTCATCCTTCTTTTTATCTTTTTCTTCACTTTTGTTGTCTTTTTTTGTCATTTGGTGAACTTGTTCTAATGCTTTAACTCTTCCTTGTTCCATGTTATTTGCATGTTTTTTCGCTTGATTATCAGTACGTGCCATACGTAAAATTGTTTTCAAATCGTAGGTTTTTTCAAGAAGTTTTTTCCTGAACTCTATTGAATTACATCCTTGAATGACCCTTAACCTGACAGCTTCTTCATTATTAAATTTATCAAATTCACAAAACATGACTAATTTTTTTAATTTGGTCACAAATTCATCAATGGTTTCATTATCTTGTTGACACGTCATGTTAAAAGTGTATCTTTCAAAGTCTACGTTTCTTTGCGGGTCAAATCTTTCATTCAAACTTTTCATGAAGCCTTCATACGTGTTTTTATATGCATCTGGGAATGTAACAATAATATCGTCTACTTCTTCACCCACTAAATTGAGTAGTAGATCTTTTGCTTGCTCATCAGTATACTTTTTGCATGTTGCCTTAAGAAAATGTTCAAATCGTCTTGTCCATTTTTCCCATCTTTGAGCAATTGTTTGCTCATCTGTAACATCAAATGGTAATGGTCTTCTATAAATAGTACTAGACACACTTCCCACCCTCGTCGCCAATCTGTGATGATGCGGAGCCTTAATCTTGATTTAAGGTATTTATTATATGGACACAGAGCAATCCATTTGCTTCCAGCATCCCAGTCTCCAGCGACAGACTAAACTAGAACCCCTGCAGATTCTATGTGGCCATGGCTACACAACCACAGTTCTAACCATGACATCACTACATCCATCCTCATCAGATGCCTGCACAAGATTGGCATCCAGGGACCCCCTCTCTGCTCCTTTTTAATGGATTGAACTCAAGTTTTGAGCCTGGCACCTAACTCCCCAGAAACACGCAAACTCATCTGCAGTGTGCCTCAAGGTTCATCGCTCAGTCCCATCCTCTTTAAAACATACATGATCTCTCTGGCCAGTGTCATCTATGCACATGATATCAACATACTGTCCCAAGGCGACGACACGTAACATACTCTCTCAGACAAGACCCACAGCACAAGAAACAAATTCACCAACTGCATATCCAGAGTCACTAACTAGATGAAAGCCACCTGTCTCAAGCTCAACACCGACAAGACAGAAGTAGTGACCTTCGGCAAGAACACCTCACAATGGGACTCCAACTGGTGGCCGGTCGAGCTTGGACCTACACCTACACCCAGCACCCAAGCCTGGAACCTTGGAATGATCAACAGCAAACCGGACATGACGCACAAGTCACAACCGTCATTGCATCCTGCTTCCACACCATGAAAATGCTAAGTAAGATCTTCAAATGGCTCCTAAGCAACATTAGAAAAACTGTCACTGATGTTCTAGTGACTTGGGCTGGGGTCACTAAGCAACTCACTAGAAGAGTACAAACCATCCAGAACGCGGCAGCCAGACTCATCCTCAACCTATCAGACAGAACTCACATCACACCACACCTTAGGGAGCTTTTCTGGCTCCTGATACATAAACACGCTCATTTCAAACTCCTCACACACTAATTCAAGGCACTACACAACGTAGGCCACACCTTCTGAACAGTCTCATCTCCTTCCACCAACCACCTAGATAATTCTGCCCCACAGGACTCCTATTCGTGCACATCCTACGCATAAACAGAACCAGATCAGGAGGATGGGTGTCCTTTTACTTCGCTCTTAAAGCGTACAACGGCCTCCCACTCCACATTAGAGCCTCCTGTTCTCTACTTGAATTCCCCAAGAAGCTGAAGATCTGGCTTTTTAATTAACCAACCTGCCATAGGCAGGGCTAAGCACACAAACATGTTGAGCACCAGGATACCCTCAAGGGTGATAGTGCGCTTTACAAACACAGATAACAAAGCATTCTAAATTGCGGTAAAACACACAGCAAATTTGGGCAATGGAAGGGATGTGCCGAAAGAAAGCATGAACAGAAAAAAAAGCATGAACGAGATTAAGCTACCTGACTACCAAAAGGGCCAAAAAGTCTAAATCATTAGCTGATAAAGACATGTGTGACTTGAGCAGAGGGAAGGATGTGAATTGTTGCTTGTTTTGCAAGTCGCGGGGGGATCCGGGGGCTTGAGGTACTATGATTTTGAAAGTATTTGGATTTGCCATTGTCAAGGATGAAAATAACATAAACTCCAAGCCTGTTTGAATGTTTCAAGGTTTGCAGTGTTCTAGTGTCATTTGTGAAGAAGCAATCATGGTAATAAAAAACAAAATTTGTATTTAAATTTATAAAGAGGGTTATGCCCATAGGCATCAAAGCACTAGCACCGATAAAGAATACTGCAGAGAAGAACCAGAGCGCTACAATCACAGTAGGTAAAAGAGCCAGGTTTTCAGTTGCTTGTGGAAATCCGCATAGGAGTTCAAACTTGCAATGTGGGTGGGCAACGTATTCCACAATTTGGCCACTGCTACTGAAAAGGAGCGACCGCCCCACCTGGCTTTCCAGAATGTAGGAATAGTCACCTTCTTAAGAGAAGACGATCTAAGCTGTCTCTTAGGGGAATACCAATGAAATGCTGTTCTCAGGGACATTGGCCCCTGAAGGTGAGGAGCCTAATGAACCATACAGGATGCTTTTAAAGTCACACGCTTCCTAACTGGCAGTCTGGAAAGGGAATGCATGCCTTCCCTGACTTAAAGACATTTAGGTGCATCCAGTACCAGGCAGCCTGCCGCATTTTGAATGACCTCAGTCTGTTAAGCAACGACTTGTTAATGTTTAAGTATAAAGCATTGCAGTAGTCAACATGCAATGTAATTAACGCAATAACCACAGCTACTCTGAGTTCAACTGTTATAAGACAGAAAATCTTTTCAAGATTTTAATAATGAAAAAGCAAGAACTCATGGTCCTATTGACTTGGGTGTCAAAGGTAAGGGTATTATCAAAGAGGACTCCTAGTTTTTTCCCTGTCACAACTGGCGTAGGTAAGGGACCACACGTCTCTGGCCACCAAAGTTCTGACCACACTGAATGATGTGCCCCAAAGACCAGGATCTCCATATTTTCGAGATTTAATTTCAAACAGTTCTACTTAATCCAGATGCTAGTATCAATCATACAGAGTTTGAACTTCTTTGCAACCGGCAACATGTCAGCTATAAAGATGATGAGTTGGGTGTCGTCCTCATAGGACAACACCTGAAAGCCGAATGACTGCACCAGTTTAGCCAGGGGGGCAACATAAAGGTTAAGCAGGTTGTGGCTGAGGGAAGACCCCTGCGGAACTTCACAAGAGAGCTGGAATGGTTTTGCCCTGAAATCCCCACAACTGACTGTTTAGGTCCTATTTGTCAAAAAGGCACCCAGAAGGTCCAACCCCGTATTCCTCAACCCTGCTTGGTGCAATCTTTGCATAAAGCAGGATGGAGATATCGTATCAAATGTCACTGACAGATCAACATTACAGAGATGGCCATGCCTCCTTCATCCACCTGGCAACGAATGGAATCTACTGCTGCAAGCAGTGATGATTCAGTACTATCACCACGCTGGAAATCATTCTGTGAGGGGTCCAGAAGGTCCTGGGCAGTGATAAATTCAGCCAATTCCTGATTGATATATTTTTCAAAGATTTTAGCCGGTGCAGGCAGGAACGAGATTGGACAACGTTTTTTAAGGTTCTCTGGAGCCCCATTTGTTTTTTTTTTAGGGGAATAACTACTGCCTCCTTCCAGAGTTAGGGGAACACTCCCATTATTAGTATCTGATCTTAAACCTTTTCCAGAAAAGTTGCAATCTGATCCGGTACAAGTTGTAAAACTCTGGGAGGACAGGGGTCATCTTTTGAACTTGAAGTCATGTGAATCAGAAGATTTTTTACTTTCAAGAAGGATATGTGGGGGAAAGCAGACATAGTTGCAGTAGAGTACTGATCAGCAGAGTCCTCTGCAAAAAATGTGAGACGAGGCCTATCCTCATTAACCCTAAAATCTGAGAAGATCTTCAAGATCTTATCTCTGAAATAAACAGCAACATTTTTGCAGAAACTTTGAGAGCTCTCCAAAGATTGCTGGACTGGGGGTGTAGAGAGCTTTTTAACCACCTTGAAAAGTTTATTAGGGTGTTGCTGGCAGATCTTATTTTGTTAACATAAGAGGATTTTTAAGCCACAATGGCACGCTTGTACATAAGAATCAACTCTTTATGTTTGCATTTCTCCTCCTAAGTAAGTAAAGTTTGCCCTACACCTCCATTCTTGTCTCCGACATTGCGTCTGAGGTCTTTTAGTTCATCTGAGAACCAAGGTGTGGATGCTTTAGTTCTTGTGCCAATCTTATTTTTAATTGGGGCAACCTGTTCAATTGCAGTCCCCATCCAGAACTATAAAATAATCTGCCGTAGGTTCCTCTGAGCTGTTATTTTTCACTAGTGTCTCACTGCTAGGTGAAACCCAGGACATGGATGTTAGGCGGCAGTGGAGAAGGTGTGTAGGGTATACTGCCAGTCAAAGGCATTTATTAATTTACTATTAAGTAGAAGTGATTTACTGTTTGTGTCAGTGTGATGTCTTTGTGAATTTGGTTTACGAATGCTAGGAGGAAATCTGCTGTGTCTTCTCTTGGATCTAGACGTATGGGTAAGAGTGGGAGAACAGGTGGTATGTTGGCAAGAATGTGGACTGTAGCAGATTTATATGTAGAGAAGTCCATCATAGGCAGAAAGTGGGGCAGTGTGTGGGATACCAGTAGTATACGGGCCACAATTTGATTATTTGTAGGTGGGGGCGGGGGGGGTGTGTCAGTGCCGGATTTGTTGTCTTTCATTCCAGTAGGCATTTCCCAGTGGGCTGGAGCTCTGGAAGGCCTCTGTCATTTTCTCCAGGCCCCTGAGGCTAATTGCAGCAAGCACAGGAGACTGAGAGAAAGCATGAGACAGAGAGAGAGAGATAGATATGGAGGGAGGGGGGATGAAGAGAGAAAGTGATCAGACCGGGAGCAGAGAGAGCAGAGAATGAGAGATAGAGAAATATTGTATGGATGGAGATTGCTTGAGGAGACATAGGGAGCTGGTTTGAGCATTTTGCCAGGGCCGCTTTTAGTTCTTCCATCAAGCCCTGTGTGCGGGGATAGAGGTTGAGAAGTTGGTGATTAGAGAGTAGCTGTGAAAGTAAGACTCTGGGAAAGTGGATTATTAGTTGGGGTGGATGGTATTCCAACACACGTAATAATGACACTATTCTTGTTAGATACAGTAAAGCTTTCAGTAATTTAAAGCTGAGCCCAACCATTTGTAGATTTGGCACAGAGCAGACAGACTTAGCTTAGGAAAATGTGTAAAACATTTAGAAGTACCAAAACTGTTAAACAGTCAAAAACACGACACAATAAAGATCCCACTCTAATTTAGAAAAATAGAGAACAATTTAATAAACAAAATAACAAAAATAAATTAAGGATAACTGACAATCTGAATTTTTAAAGTGAAAAAGAAATAGCACTAAAAGCTTCATGTGCCAACTAGGTCATCTGGTTGTGCTTGACCACTACCTATGCTTGATTTAAGGCCAATTGTGATGGAGCATGGGTCTGATACAGAAACCAAGTTTGACCCAGTTGGAAGTTTTACTTTCAGACAGTTACCCGGTGAAGATTTCTAACTTCTGCCTTTGTCACTTTTTTGTTGCTCAAATTCCTCCAGCAGGGCAAGCTGTAGCCGGCCAGGGCTCCAGGGGACCAGATATCTTCTCCGTGACATAAGTGGATTTGCTGCTGCAGAAAAGCTCACAGTGGAAGCATCCTGCATCTCTGGCCCATCCGCAAAGCTCCTTCGTCAGATAGACTGGGTAGATTTGACCCTGTTCTCCGGAGTCTTTGGAGCGAAGAAGTTTCTAAGTCCCAGGGTTCTCAGGATGTTAGAAGGACTACGCTTTGACACAGCCAAGGGTTCTCATGATGTTAGGAGGACTACACTTTGACACAGCCAAGGGTCCCAGGTACTCAGGAACAGCTCTTGCAGATCAAGAGTCACTCCCACAGAAGCTACCAGCAGGGTTCTGGGTGGCAGGTCCAGTTGGGACTAGTCAACTGGGCTCTTTAGGAAAATTGGCCTGTTGTGTCCCTGTAACTAACCAGGAGATCAGCTAATTGACCTTTGGAGTCTACTTCTTTGACCTGGTCATAAGTGGGAGCAGGTCTATCCTCCTAGGTCTCCTCACACATCTCAACAGCAGGTGCAGTCCTTGTTCTGTCTTCCATAGGTCCAGTAGTGTTCTGAAAAGGGTGCCCAGGGGTGCCACATTTATGCCTGGCACTTGCCTGTGAATCGGAGTGACATCTGGCCCCTCCTTAACCAATAGGGAAAACATTCCCAAGGATAACCCTACCCACTTTTGCAGCATTTCCTACATGCCCTACTGCAAAAAATCCCACAGTGCCCCTCTTTGCCCAAATCCAAGATGCTGACACCCTTCTCCACACAGTCATGCCCATCGCAGAGGTGTGGCCAAGGAAATGAGCAACCCCTCCTCTGTAGTCACTTTAAACCGGTTCTAAATGCAGCTCCCACTAGGATTGGTGCCTGTGTGACTAGGGGAACAAAAGAGGACCCTGTCCAAATGGCAGCTGACATTTAGGACCCTTTAAAGTTAATCAAGTTCCTAGCACAGCACAGACGGTCATCCTGCCAGAGGTACAGAACACCTCTCCACACCCAAGGCCGCCTTTGTCTCAATTCTTGGGGCACTTTCACACCTCATCAAAGAGGCTGACAGTTGGAGCACATGCAAATAGGCCTCCAGAGGCTTTGAGCAGAGAAAAGCAGCTTTCTAAAAGTACCTTTTCCTAAAATATTTATTACAATTCTGACTTTACTGGTGAATTGGGTTTGTAATAAAAGTTCAAGAATGGAATTTGTAGCTGTTTCCTAGCTGGAGATAATATTATTAAATTTAATATTGTATCCTAGTGCTTTCCTATAGAGCTACAGTGAAAATATCTTTTGAAATCATTTCACTGTAAGGACATGTTTAACATTACATTTTTACATATCTTACTTTTAAATACCACATACCCTGCCTTATGGTCAGTAAGGCCTACTTAGGGTGTCTTAGTAATATTTAAAAGTAAGGTTTGGGCCTGTCAAAAAGTATTATTTTGACAGGTTGAATTTGCAGTTTAAACCTGCACAACCAAGCTACTATGGTATGTCTGCAGTCATGTTTGCACTGTTAATGTAGTGGGCAGCACAGTGGGTGCTGCAGTCCACTCGTGACATTTAACTTACAAGCCCTGGGAACACTTTGTACCATAAACTAGGGACTTATAGGTCAGTTAAATAGACCAACTAGGAGTATAGACAATTTCAACATGTTTTAGTGGTCACAGCACATTACCTGGTGCCTGGTTAGCATAGTCCGAGGTCACAAAGCCATAAACCCTGCAGCATCATTCCCCAAAAAATGGGGAGGGGGTATCATGCAAAAATGCATTTTCCTACAAAGATTTATTGAAGTTGATGTTTAGATTGAAATCCCTAACTAGGGTGAGTGGAATGTGACCACAAGTGGTTCACTGGCAGTGTCAAGCTCATCTGAGAAAGGGCCAGTTGTTCCAGAGGAACGTAGTCAGTATATTCAGTGTATTTGCTTTGAAGGTGGCAATGACTGAGTTGTGGTGGTGGTCGTAAATAAATGAGATGGTGGTTGGTGTCAGAGTATCGGTGGTCGAAAGCGATTTAAGAGAATACGTGCCACCTCATTGCGGTTGTTGAGGAGTGCATTAAAAATGTGGCATGATCAGTAGGGTGATGCTGATGTGATTGAATCTTTAGGATCTTTCTAGGTGTCTATGATAGAAGTGAAGTGCATTGAGTAACTCTGAGAGACAAAGTAACCAGTGATCAAGGACTTCTTGTTAGAGGGAGACTGAGCATTCCATAGAAAGAATGAAATATGATGCGATAGCTCAGCGATTTCTTTGGCATTCTGTCTTAGCACAGATAAGGTGATGTGTGGTTGATTGGATAATACGGTGCTGTATGGAGAAGTGAGGGAGATTGGGTACATATAAGGTTCTATGACAATGTGTGGAAGTAGATAACAAGAGTGACCATATAGGCATACGATTTTGAGATGTGTGCGGCGGAGGAGGAGAAGGGAGTTAAGGTTGAGGGTAATAGCATGGAAAAAAGAATTACTACTATGATAAGACTGATGGTGGTTCTCCAGCGATGTAGGAAAGTAGCACTATAAAGTGGATTAGGATTTAGTGAGTGGCACAGATTGAGTGAGAACATGAGTTGAGAAGTAGAGGGAGTTCCCTGATTATTGTATATTTGTTGAATCCGTTCAATGGTGTAGTCTTTACTCTCAAAACAAACAGCAACTGTGCTCTTAAGACACTTTAGGTTTGTTTCTTGAATAGGGTTAGGCAAATATACTGATTATGTATCTACAACTTTTTTGTCTTCAGGTAGAGATATGATTAGGTTGTGGACATGACAGACTTGATACAGAAGGATCCAAGTAAATATTACATTTTTTCAATTATAATTTATTGGAAAAGTAGTGTCAATACTCAGATAGTTTTTGAAAACTTAAAAATACAGTGGTGCTTGGCAATCCATGATGCAGTGTGCATTCATTGGAGGCTATAGGCCTCAATGGAGCTTCCTGTGTTGGAAGTCAACTGTCGGTGAGGTCAGGCTTCTGTGACTTATCCTGATATGGTGGTTGGACTGGCCTGGAGATGGCAAACAAAGCTTGACAAAGTTGTTGGGGACAAGGGAAGAATTGGAGTGATTGGCCTTCTTGGCCCTCTTCCTGATGTAGTGCTCTTTTTGGTATACTTTCAGTCACACCTCATCAGAAGTTGTGCACAGAGGCTTCCATGGCTGGGAGACAATTATCAGTCAGGGTAGGCTTCAGTATGCTGATTTTGCAATTTGCATTTCTTGGAGGCTGTAAACAAACTTTGACTGAGTCTTTCAGTGGAGTCAGAACTGGGTGGTGTGCCAGCCAGCCTGTCACAATTCAAACTAAAAACAACCTAGCTAGCACATAAATTGAAATAAGATAGCGCATCAATAATGTCAAAGCGCAATAAGTCGCAATTTAGCCAAGTGATTCAATATATACAAAAAGCAACATATCTCAAAACCAAGTTTGTCACAAACATATATACATCATATTTATTCACAATGTTCAATGATTCTTGTGGTACATTCATCAAAAATTAGGTATCTACAATATCTATTCAGATGCCGACACAACAATAACAATACTTTTGATGCACATATCACATATTGGCTTTTATACAGGTGTGAACTCTAGTCACTCCCATGGCCTGTGTTGTTGTACTGTCAACTTCGCTTGATGAGGAGAAGTATGTACTTAAAAAAAGAATCAGAACCCCAACATAAAACTTCAAACACCCAGCCCCTAAATAACATTTGGTGTCTGGAAATGAACTTTAAGAAGGGAAGGTTGAGTCCCTAAAATGGTCATCTTCCAAGCAGCCAGATGAGCCGTGTGAGGAGGGAAAGCTCTGCAAGACTTTTGCCTGTAACAGGGACTGGGGGCCAGGGCCTTCTATTCTCACTGCTGGGTGAGGGAACGTCACCCAGAGAAACCAAGACCACCTGCTCTGGAGCCTGGCACACCAGCGTCTGACTGTTTGTCAAGATCTATATGCCCTGTGAGGAAGAGGAGAGCATTGGAGGGAGTGAGGTCCAGGGAGGGGCCCTGTTGTGTAAACTCCTGTTGCGAGGAGACGACTGCTGCACCGATCAGGTTGTTGCCTGATGGAGACTGAAGTCGGCGACCCCGGTATGCCAGGAGAGGGGAGCCGTGAGGATAGCTGTGTAAAGATAGACATTTGGGTAGAGTGGAAACCTTTTTGGCACATTTGTGGGGACCCCATGTGCCAGGAGGGGCTGCGGTGGGAAAGACTGCCTTGCAAAGAAGGGCTGAAGCCTGTGCAATGCTGTAGCAGCAACACTGTATGCCAGGAGGGGCCGCCGTGGTATAGACTGCCATGCTGTAAAGGCTAAAGCCTTGTTTTGAAGTGGTACAGCAACCCCATATGCCAGGACAGGCTGCCGGGAATAATTGTGTGTGTGGATCGGGCGGGAGACCGTGAACTGTGAGCAGCGGTGACTTGTAGGCCACCAGGAGCAACGAGGACTACATCCGACTTTACTCCATGGATCGAGTGAAGACATCGTCAAAGGACCGCAGCCTCAATGGGATCAAGATCAGGAGCATCAGAATCACCCCTTCTTGGGAGCATGGACACTTACCCTGCAGGAGGAGCTCCGAAACATCTCTGATGGCTGCTGGAGCACAACCGGGTAGGCTCAGAGGAAACCCTGCTGCTGCTATGCTCACATACAGCTGGCACACCTCAGTAGGAGCAGAGCTGTTAAGAGTGCTGCGGATGGGGCATCATCCAAGACGCTGCATGCTTCCTGTCTGCCAGAGTGGGTAAGACTTGTGTTGGGCCGGTTGGGCCCAAGGGGACTTGATGCTGTGAGTGCCGCAGCACTAAGCCACTTTTTACTGTAATTGAAGAGTAAGAGTGGATTCTTGAGTTAAAGGCCTACTAATGAGTATTCCCTGAATGTGGCCACTAGAGAATGGGGAAGAACCCCGATCACATTGCGAGGAACTGGTGGAACAGGGACTTGCCAATGAAACACTAGAGCCCCGACCTCAGGGGGAAATGTGTTGTCTGTGAATGACTTAAGTTTCCTTTGAATGAGTAGATTTAGAAATAAAATGCTTCTTTTTGTTATAAAAGTATTTGGCTGGACATTGATTTATTGCTGCTGCTGCACGCTCTTTGAGTTATGAGTCATGCTCACTAATCTGTACCCACACATCCCCCAAAATGAGCCTTAGACTGCTCGTTCACGTCTATCACTGAGAGTCAAGTGCAGAAGGGGTCAAAGTGCTCCGGATCCATAGTAGGCTGGGCCACGGGACATCAGATGTGCAGCCATATGCTTCTGACAAAGGAGCTGGAACTGTGTTAGCTCAGATGGATGACAAGAGCATCTGATAGCCTTTATTAGTAGGAGGTTACTACTCAGAGAACAGAACTGGGCAGCTATTGAGAAAGAGTGTTTTTCCATAGTGTGGGCCTTATATAAGTTCCACACTCTTATTTGTTTGCTACTAAGTTTGTGATGTTGATGGAACATAAGTCATTGAAGTGGTTGATGGCTCTGAGGGAAGAGAATCCCAAGTTGTTTAGATGGTCTATTTCTCTGCAAGGGTTAGATTTTGTAATGAAGCACATAGCCGGATAGAGCCACTGGAATGCTAAGGGACTCTCCTGACGGTTTTACCGATCTGACCACCCAACCTCTCCAGCTTAGGAGCTAGTTCTGAGTAGTCTGATCTGGGAGGGGCTCTGTTGGGACAGAAAAGTCCCTCGCATGGTGACTGACGTGCTCCCCTGACCTGACTGCCCCAGCTGCAATGATGTCTGGATCCCTGGTGCTGACTTGTTTTAATCATGGGTGAAACCTGGGTAGCTGTGGCTTCGCACAGTCAGACTTTAACATAGGAACAAATGCAAAGAATGTAGAAGTATCGAAATGATTGACTAAGAAAGAAACGCGATCCAAAGGAAATCCAACACCTGTTTATAAAAATGAATCTTATTTTCATGAATTTATAGACGCCAGAACGAACGAATTCACAAGAGGGTTCCGGAAATATAAATTATTAGGCAAATCATAAGTCACAAATTTTCACTCCAATCACAAACAAGCATTGTCAACTACTGCAGCTAGCTGTTACTTTGAAAACTTTTGTAAAGTTGTGTTTGGTTACTCCAGCCCCCTTTGTTCGACCAGCTCTACAAAGCTAGTCACAGGGGCCAGTAAGGCTTAGCAGGAAGGTTACAATCAGTCAAAGCAGTCTCAAGTTCCAGGCTCTATGGGTGAACACACACAGTCATTAATGGAGTGCTCCTAATGCAAAGGATACAGTATGCTGAAGGATGCTGATCCAGTTGAAGGTAGTCTTCCTTAGGCCACCCTCAGCCCACGAACACGGTTGGGTGTCTTTGACCACAGAGATCGATGTCCCTCAAAGTCCAAGTAAAGTTCAGCCAAAAAACAGTTGACACTGGTCTACTGGTCTCCAGTCACAGCAAAACCAGTGGTTCCTTTAACTGAGGCTAGTGTCCGTCTTGGCTGACCAAACTGCACTCCCGGGTCCAGCAGACTTGGATGCAACTTTTGAGTATCAGTACTCGGTCTTCCAGGCTGCGCTTCAGCGGTCAATGGCGATCAAGCTATTGTGGCAATCACCTCGCCATGGCAGGCTTCTCTCAGCCTTTGTGGCCTGGAGCTGCAAAAGGAAGTCAGGCAACTGACTCTTGGAGTTCACCTCTTCTGTCTGGTGTTCGAGCACAACTTCCCTTAAGCAGGGCATCGCAGGCACAGCCCTCTCCTTGCTAGCCCAAGTATTTGCAGGTGCTGTCCAGTCTTTGATGCAGCCTTTCCTTGCCTGGTTCAATGAACGGCATGGCAGTCCTTCTTCCCCAGTACAGACATGATCTGAGGTCTAGGTAACGGGGGTATTACTTTTTTGCCCACAACTTGCCCTCGGGGTGGTGGTGACTACTAGCCAATGGGCTATCAGGTCCCCTCCCTCCCGATGACGACGTCCTGCAAAATGTGGCATCTAGCTATTGCAGAGTGCAATATTTTTCCCACTCCCAAGATGGCAGAGTCCTTCTCTCGGTGTGTGGAGTTTGCAGCTACCTGAGGGCTACATGCCCAAGGGAAAACTGGTTTGGCAACTGTTTCCCCCTCTCTGTTCCCGATTCCAGCCTGTCTACCAGAACCAAAGAGCATCCCCTCTTATGTGTTTCCACCAATTGCCCTTCACATGCAGCTTCTGCTTATAAGCCTGCCTTTTTGGCTCATACCCTGTTGCCTTCCTGCTAGGTAGAGGTAACACTTCTTCCAGCGGCAGGCTCCTGTTGTGTTCTTTCCTGGGAGTCCTTCACACCTCTCCTCAGGAGGGCGGAAGGTTGTGTCATGGCAAGCAACCGTAAATGGCCACTAGAAAACTTGGGCAACAGAGTGGTAACTTTCTAAGCTTGCTTTTTATGCAAACACTGCATTAAATTTTACTTGGGCATCAAGTCGGAGGTTAACGTAACGATTCTTTTGATACCTTGAAGTATCAAATTTAGTATTCCCAGTCAGAAGTTAGCACAGTTGGGTTATTAACGTGTAACTCTGTACTTGCTTATGAGGCTACCAACCTTTCTACTGCAAAAACGACAATTTGGGGTTTTTACTGTCAGGACGTATAAAAACATATGCCCAAAGTGCTATCTTCATGGTGGTGAAAGGCTACTGTCTTTACTAGGACTTAAGTAGCACAAGCTTGGTGGTGGCAGCATACAACGTAGTGACCAGTAGGAGTGAACAGGCCTTTTTACCTGTATCACTGGAGTGAGGTCTACAGGCCCACTAATGTAAAGTTCCAATGCTATGTGCTTAACTCGCCCTTTACCTACATTAAGTTAGTATGTAGTGCTATGCAGCATGTGTGTGGTTGTTTACGTGTGCTTAGTGTATGTGTGCCTATGAGTGGTACAATACATGGAAGACTCTGGGTTCCAGTTTGGGAGACCCAGGGCTGACTGGAGGAGCATGGGGAGGTAAAGGATTTCCCCAAGACAGATTTGCGGATTGATGTATTCCTGGGAGCTGGGTGGAACACACATTGAAGGAAAGAAGAGACAGACTCTTAAGTACTCGTCAAAGGGTACTCTTTGATTCTGAGAGAAGTCACTGAAAAGGGGCCTGGGCACATCTTAGGATGGAGATGGGGCTGATAAGAGAATCCTAAAGTGTAGGGCTGGGACCCTTCGATAACCCTTTGATTAAGATATCACTGTGGCTGACATCCTGGTGTGAACATCTAGTCACTCCCATCCCCTGTGCTGTGGGGATGTCAGATTTGGAGTTGCTTCTGCTGTGACAGACTGCTTTTTGGAGAAAGGGCAGGACAGAAGAGTTGGCACTTTAAAAAGAAGCAACCCCCAGCAAAAACTCCTCATAGACTCAGATACTAAATCACATTTTTGTGTCTGGAAATGGACTACAAGAAGGGGAGGTTGAGGCCTCCAAGACTGTCCAACTACCAGCCAGCCAGATGAGCTGCATGTCAAGGAGGAGGAACTCTACAAGACTTCTACCTTTGACCAGGACTGGGGGCTAAGGTCTGCCAGTCTCCCAGCTGAGCAAAGAGACATAACTCAGGGATGTCCAAGACCACCTTGTCTGGAGCATCAGTACCTGCACTGACAAGTGTGCCCTGTGAGGAAGAACAGAGTGCTTTGAAGGAGCAAGGTCCAGTGGGGGATCCTTGTGTGTGGATCCCCATAGCAAGGTGGGAGGAAGCCGCTGCTGCACCAATCATGCTGTTGCCCGCGTGCAGACTAAAATCATTGACCCCGGATGCCAGAAAGGGCCGCCATGAAGTTAGCCACTGCTGCACTGATCAGGCCATTGCCCATGTGCAGGTTAAGGTTGGTTACCCCGTATGCCAGAGGGGGGCACGGTGAAGAGTGCATTACTGTCCTGCTGATCGGGCCATAGTCTGTGTGCAAAATATAGTCTACTACCCCATATGCCAGAAGGGGCCACCGTGAAGAGTGCATAACTGCCATGCCGATCAAGCTATAGCCCATGTGCAGTGTAAATTTGGCGTCCCTGTATGCCAGAGGAGATTGCTGTGAAGAGTGCATTACTGTTGTGCTGATCGAGCCAATACCCGTATGCGAAGGTAGTCGAAGTAAGCAAAGGTAGTCACCTGGTTTTGCTGATACCGAGAGGAAAAGCTGCTGTGGTGACTTGCGAGTGTCTGATTCCTGACTGAAGCATTGTGTTCTGAGCAGTCATCCATCTACATGTGAGAGAGATCAGAGGAACTTATTGTGTCATCGGAGGGAGCGTCACAAACAACCAGCTGTTGCCCCTGCAAAGTCAAGAGTGCAACTCACATCCGGCTACTGCTGAAGACCTCTGTGGCATCTGAGCATGGAATGCCCTCAGGGATTCTGGTAGAGCAACCCTGGTGGAAGCGGGTAACAAATTAACAAGATCACAATATCACAGGGTCGAAGGGCCCAGGGGAAATGGTTCTGCTTTGTAACACCATGGGTGCTGGAACACTTTTGACTTTAGAAGTGGGACTCTTAAGACTCCAACTTCTAGTAGGGCCTAACCTGAAAGTTGCCTATCATGAACGGAGAATAGCTACTACCAATAGAGAGAGGGAAGTTTGACTTGGGGACCTGCCTATCTAACGCTAGAGTTCTGACCTTAGAAGGACTGTGTGTATACTGTATTTTACTTTGTGTTAGTTTATGAATGGCCCATCATTTATTGCTGCTATTGAACGTATTTTGAGTTGGGAGCCGGTATCAACCCCCAGCATCTGCCTCCTTCCGAAAAGCCTTGGATTGCTCTACCCACGCTACTACTGAGAGTCAAGGGCTGAAGGGATACTTAGCTCAGTTGCTCAGGACCCATAGTAGGTCAGGCCCCGGGACATCAGTAGTAAAAGGCCTCAGCTCCAAGTTGGGCCCTGGTTGGCTTATGGCCCTCCAAAAGGAGTTCTGGCAGCATATGTTGGGGCACGAGTTATTAGGTAACTATAATTGGGTTGTTAAGACGATTAACAGAAACCAGATATGGTTGAGATGAAGATTGAAATTGTGAATATAATATACTAAAACAAACATGAAAGTTGCTTTACTACTTAAAGGGGTCTATTTATGAACTGTTTTTAAATATTTTTGTCAGGGTGAATAATGCTAACTGACTAGAGTCACGAGATGCTAGTGTGATACTAGCTAGTATGTAAAATCAAACAAGTTTCATTACACTGTTAAGGGAATTTATGCATGAACTCATTATATGTTTGTTGCGAATTTAACAATATACTGGAAGTGTTTAACTATGAACATTTTTAAACTGAAAGAGATGCAAATCTTGATAGGAAACAAATAATAAACGTTAGGTTTATTTTAGCTTCAATAATGACAAGGATGACTATAGGACATGAACGACTATTGGGTATCAATATGAATCAAGATAGTCAAAGAAAGCAATTTACCATATTAATTGTAAATGATGAATGTTGCAAGATAACGGAATATATCCTATTAGTTTTCAGCACAGTTTGGTTAACTTGTATCAGAACTTTAATAAGATGACTTGGAACTTTGAGTTCATCTGATGAATGCTTAAGGATACAACATTATTTATTTGTCTTTCTTTATGTTTTTAATGATTAATGTGTATAAAAATGTGGCCCTGAATAAGTGATCCAGTCATGAAACACGTGTTAGCCAGATATTTTGAATTGGAATGTTATGCCCTCAACGTATTATTTTGAGATCCACTGGATTGTGACTGTGGCTAAATCCAACATTCAAAGACGCCACCCACTCGCCATCCAACGCCCTCATGTAAACTCGTGATTTCCTCACCCCTACAGGTGCTGAAAGTTCAGTAATGTGCCTGAATGCGTGTCTAAGTTCTATCTGTGGGTGTAAATGTCCGCAGACCCATTTGGTGTAAATTACAATCTGGGTTTTGCAGGTGCCACATTTCAAGTTTTTACATTTACTTTAGAAGCACAAAAATGTCCAGTAATTATGCCCTTAGAGTTTTGCAGCTCACAAGGCATTCTCAAATGTAGGTTCTACTACTGTTTTTAGAGATCTCCTCAACACATTTGGGTATGTGTATGTGACATATGTTTCATTCCTGCCCCAGTACTTGTTAGGAAAAATCTGATTTTTTTCTTGTTACGCATTAGCCATTATAAGTGCTTAATAATTACAGCACAGTTTTGTAGCAAAGATGAAAGAAACCGCCTTGAATCGTTACCAACTGGCAACTAATTGTCTAGACCTATAATTAAAAAAGTTGGTTGTTTCAGTTATGTTTAAAACATCACACCAAATTAGTTAAATCCTGCAGGTATGTAAAAATTTGCTTAAGTGTATTGCTCTTTACAAGCATGTAATACTTCATAGGGTATTATTAAATAACAATGAAGATTGATATTTTCCTATTTTTACCTATCTGCTTAGAATGTTAACTAGTATTATATTGTATTGCTACAATTATATAGCACTTACTACCCCTATGTGGGACACTGAAGCTCCTACCTACATGAGTAGCAAGCTACCGCATGTAGAGTGTGTGGTTGGAAGGGTGTTGTCTTTGTTTTATGATCCGTGTAATGGGATGCTGTCCGTAGCAGTGTGGTGGATGATGAAGTATGAGACAGGCACACAGTTTTATGTTTTTCAGTGTGCTGGCAGCTTTGCACAGCTCTACATGTCCATAAAAGTTATGAGCGGCAGCCTACAGAGGTGTACACACACTCCACCTGTGTATTGCAGACCCCACATCAACACCCACTCACATGCATGCTTCTCAACACATGATCACTCAGCAAACACACAACCAAAATATGGGACCTTCTCAGCAACAACGCACCCAACGTCCTTGACATCACAAAGACCTCGCTCAGCCCCTCATCGGCTCCCGACATCTCTACGGCAATCCCAGTGGGCAACAGGATTGCTCGACAGGACTGCATTAACAAGCCAGGAGGATGATCTCTATCATCTACAAGGAATCCAAAGAATGCACAACATCCACAGAGAACGCCACCCCATTCATGGTACACCTGCACTTCAAGCTGCAAATCTCCCAAAAATTCACCCTGAATGGAACCCTCGTCTGCCAACCTCCCAGGCCGGGAGCCAAATTTACCAACCTCATCACCTACTTTGTTGCTCCGCTCACAATCGACTCCAGAGCTTACATTCTCCTTGGTGACCTCAGCTTTCACCAGGAACACCGAAACAACCCTTGCTCCACAGCACTCCTCGAAAGCTTGAGCAACATAGGACTCACCCAGCTCATCACCGAACCAACACACACCGCAGGACTCGCGCTGAACCCCATCTTCACTACAAGCGACAGAATCAAATACAACTCCACCACACAGCTCACATGGATCGACCACTCCATCATCCACTTCCAAATCAACACACCAAGTCAACACCCCTACCAGGTTCAGCACTTCAAGATGCAGCTGGGGCACAATCACAGATGCAGACTGGCTCAAATCCCTCAGCACTGATCAGCTTAGCCCCACAGACAACCTCAACAAGGACATAAACAACTTCAACAACTGGATCAAGAACTGCGCAGACGCCCTTGCACCCTTCAAACCCAACAAGCATAGTAGATCAATCAAGCAGGCCAGTTGGTACATAGAAGACCTCCGAGACACCAAACGACACTGTAACCAGCTAGAAAGGAAATGGAGAGCCATCTATGATACACCGACAGAACTACCTACAAAGCTGAACTCAGATGCTATCACCAGCAAATTAGAGACACAAAGAAAAAAGTACTAGCGGACTGCATCAAAGGAAATTCCAGCAGCTGCAAGGAGATCTTCTCGAGCGTCAACGATTTCACCTCGCCCTCAGCCACTGTCAACAACATTGCTGCCTCCCAACAACTCTGCAACGCCTATCCAACTTTTTCCACAGCAAAATCGCACTCATCTACATCAAGTTCGCACACCAACCCAGCCCCAGAGAACTCATTGATAACCTAACCACCACCAACCAAGACGGCCACCTGACCGAATGGACAGCCCTCACCAGAAACGACACAGCGGCAATCATGCAGACCATCCACTCAGGGGCTCCAACAGACCCATGCACCCACCACATCTACAACCTGGGAACATCACCAATCAGCATCACCCTGATCCACATCATCCACACCTCCATAATGTCTGCTTTTTTCCTTTTGAATGGAAACTTGCAGACATCAATGCCATCCTTAAGAAGCCCACAGCTGTCCTGAATCAAGTGAGCAACTTCTGATCCATCTCCCTTATCCAGCCAAAGTGATTGAAAAGCCCATTAACAACCAACTCACAGCCCACCTTGAACTTCACCATCTTCTAGGCAACACACAATCAGGATTCATAAAGAACCACAGCACTGAAACAGCACTCACTGCGGCCACTGATGCCATTCAAAACATCCTGGATTGAGGAAAAACAGTGGCCCTCATCCTGCTTGACCTCTTCGCAGCCTTCAACACTGTCTCCCACAACTCTCTCATCAGAAGACTCCACAAGAGAGTCCTTTACATCAGAGATCAAGAAACTGATATGCCGTGTCCCACAGGGATAGTCCTGCAGCCCCACTCTTTTCAACATTTACATGACACCGCTTACCAACATCATCTGATCACAAGACATCACCTTCATCTCTTATGCCAATGACACCCAACTCATCCTCTTCCTGACGCACAAGACAAACACGACTAGAACCAACTTCACCAATGTGGTAGCAGACTGGATGCAAACAAACTGCCTGAAGCTCAACTCAGACAAGACGGAAGTGTTGGTCTTCGGCAAAAAGACCTCCCTTTGGAATTCAACCTTGTGGTCGCCGGAGCTAAGACCAACACCCACAGACCATGCATTAAATCTAGGGATCATCCTAAATGACAAGTTAACCATGACGGCTTAAGTCAACGCAGTGTGCACCTCCTGCTTCCATATCCTACGCATACTGCGAAAGATCTTCAAATGGTTGCCTCAGAACACCAGACAGACCATCACGCAAGCACTCATCACCAGCAGGCTGGACTACGTGTCCAAGTGCAGCCAATTAAAACTTCTCATGCACACATACAAAGTCCTACACAATACAGGACCTGAATACCTAAACAGCTGCATACACTTTCACCAACTCACCAGACACCTACGCTGCGCCTCACTCTCACTCGCACACACTCCCTGCATCCGCAAAACTGGAGGTCGCTCATTCGCCTACATCGCACCCAAGACATGGAACGACCTCCCTCAACACATCAGAGCCTATTACTCACTTCTTGAGTTCCACAAGACGCTGTAGATCTGGCTCTTCGAATAAACACCTTGGGGGCTGAACACCTACACCCTTGCCCAAGCGCCTGGATACCCTCTTGGGTGATTAGTGCACTATACAAAACAACATAACATAACATACTGCAAACCTACAGGGATCCCTTCATTAATAGCAAAGCAGCTTCCCAGGCTGTATTATGCATTCAGCAAATGTTGGTACATCCTCTGTACAGCATAGGGCAGCAACAACAGCAACTCTCCAGAGTGCCCTCTGCGCCAGAGCATGCTGGGTCATCCTCACACCTAACAGCCCAGGAGAATAGAGCAATGGCATCACAGCTGCAGAAATAGGGTAAACGGCAAGTATTTGGACTCTTGAGAGAGGGGAAAGCAATGAGTTGATTATTATGGTGCTATCTAGATGTATAGCCAATGAGCACTATCTATCAATCTTATATTTCAGTTTACATATTCACAACTGCTTTATTATTTTCCAGGCACAGAGGGATTAAGTGACATGGCTTTCATTTACGTGCAGGAGGCAATATTCCAAGCATGTTAGGCATGATACTAGTCACCAATACCCAGATCACGCAGGCAGGCCTCCAGTAGTAACTATTTTTTCATTTTCTTTTCTTTGTTGCACACTTGTATGGTCGGGGGGGGGTGTTGCTCTTGGAAGTGCAGCTCTAAACAGAAATATTTACGGTTTACTCGAACTCGCTGGTGCTTTGATACCAATATTTATATGTGGATCGGAATAAGCGGTTCATAACGCCCTGCAGCTCTGATGCTTCAGAAGTTATCAGTGCCCGTGACAGGGAAATAAGTATCGAATTTCATATTAATATTAGGATGGAGCTATAATTGTGTCCTGTCAAGGTGTAGTTATTTTCCAAGGGTTAATATTTGACTGGGAGCCTTGAGCAACTTCTTATGGGAGTAGCAAGTTATCTGTTGGGCTATTAGGGCAAGAAAACGTGAAAAGGGTACCTTAGGTCGGACAAAGGCAATTTAAGGTGGAGTCTTGTTCAGGAGGAAACCAGTGCGGGGAATTCATGGCTAGGGTCATTGCCCCAAAAAATAGACAAGCATTGGCATAGCCAATAGGTCTCGCCTTTAGGACCTTATTAGTGTTTAGCCATGCAGCACATTATCCTGGGTGCTGTGCCACTAGGGACTGAAGAGATCAACAAGTACTACACACTGGATTATGCAGTCTGATTCAGGAATACATGCTTGCATGAGGAAACATTTATTGACACATACTAAGAGATGCCTTGCTTTCAGAAATATCACAAGCACCGACAATCTGCCATAATGTGAAAAATTACAAATCCTAAAAAAATGCCCTGCCATTGCAAATGCCATAAGGAGACATGTCAAGATGGCTGACTGATTAAGCACTCTCTGCTGGCTTCTGCATTAAGTGTTTGGGAAGCCTTGGGCAGTATGTAGCCCCTTGTGTTATATGGCATGCACAGAACTCCCAGACAGTAGTTACTCAGAATGCATGGAAGCTGTGGGTAATAAGGTTAAAAAATATTTTCTGGCACATACGTTTACCTCCCCCCCAGCAAATCAATAGACCTAAAATATATAAAGATACACAATGTAAAAGGCTAATTAAGTTATCATTTATGGGGTTTGAAAAACGTGAGTCCTTTACATGCACACAATGTCTGAATTGCTAAAAAAAAACATATGGCAGATTAGGGTAACGAAATGGTGCGCATGCAGTTTGTGTGCTATTAGTAAGGGTAGGGCCACACTGATTTAATGCACCTTAACTGTGTGCTAATTCCTATAAAAAAGATGGTCGAACGACTTTGTATGATTATTTATGCACTTGTATGGTGTAGAGTTTGCAAGTGGGTACGTTATTAAATACATGCCTTGCTGTAGGAACATACCCTACCTTTAAACAGAGAATTAGTCCTTAAAATATACGTGATAAGTAGCGTATCTCGGATGCAGCACTCGTGTGAAGTGCTGTTAACAAGAAAGCATATGTTTCTTTTTATTGTTACTTTGAGTTTGGTATATTAAGGGCTTTAAGTGGGCCGGATCCTGCCGGTGCTGATCAACAGCAATTCTAAAAAGCAGGTGCTGAGACGGGTCCCTCTTGGGCTGTACATTTTTGCCCTCACCATCAGGGTGAAAAATAAATCTTAACTCTTCAGCAGTACCACGTTCACTGCCTTTGATGTAATTTAAAAGAGACTCATATTTCGTTCACAGTCTCATCATTTCAGAACTGACACATTTTCAATAAGCTCTACAACCGAGCCATAGTTGTTACATATTTATTTTATGCAGCTAACAACCACTGACAAAGCCAGTAGCCCTGGCTTGTTACTTGTTGTATTATATATCTGGATGCAATTACAGAAGCAGAAAAATACCAGTCGGGCGGAACACTATGCTAAGAACAGATTATCAGCTTCTGTGTTTCTAAGCCATGCCCTCAATTAACCCTGCGATACCAAAGGGGATGATGGACGGAGCGTTTGAGCTAATCAAACACTCACCCCCAGTCAACTGATCTGGGTTTAATCCATCATCATTCCTTAGCTCACTCCACCACCCCAGTTCAGACATGGCCATATGCAAATCAGTCTGACCCTGTGCCTCATGGGAACAGTCCAGCCCGAACTGCCAAGCCATGTATTCCCTGGACCGGAAACAAGCATCCTGGGACCGGTTTCTGGCTATTCAGCCGTCATCAGCCAGGCTAGCTTGAATCCAGTGGCAAAGTGAGCTTCATGAAAGGGTTTCAATGCTTTTGCATTTGACTCGTGAGGGACATCTAGTAACGACTAGTGGAACTGCAGCTTGATGTATTAATAATTTCAATGCTTTCGCATTTGACTCGTGAGGGACATCTAGTAACGACTAGTTGAACTGCAGCTCTTTGTAGAATTATTTTGATATTGGACACTATAATATTCACTGCCCACTGCTAATCTTGTCCCATAATGCTTTGCAGGGCCTTTGGTTGGGATTGTATTTTTGCCCATAACTGTGCTTGGGGTGGTCCTAGGAGGAAGGGACCACCACTGAATCATTCAGCATGATATGCTCTTTGTGTTCAAGGCATCTGCTTGGTCCTCCCCCTAGGTTAGGGGGGACCCCAAAATCATCACCTCTCTCATTGCCTGATATTTTCATTCTCAAAGTTCATTTTTGTGAATTGGTTATATGCTTTTTAGCATGTAAAATTGCTTTATCAAAGCATTTGTAGGTGTTGATGGTTTAGCTGCTACGCTACGTCAATTAGCACAGTTTTTGCACTGTGCTACGTGCAATTTGCGTAGTGCGTAGTAGCACAAACTACGCATGCTCCGTGAGCGTAGTGTAGTACTATGCCCAGGGTTACCCTCAATTACATTGGCCACACACATTTGAGAGACCCCCCCGTTTTTTCTCTCACACTTAAAGCCCTGGTATATGGTTGTGTGCCATTAAACCACTGCGTGTTTGTTTTTGTTATGCTTCTTAGTAACATGCTTGTGCTGCATATTAAGGAGAGTGTGCTTGTGACTTTGTTGCTAGGTATTTATATTGTAATTGTTGCATTGGGCAAAAAAAGACAGTCTGCCAGCATGCAAGCTGTTTGTTAAGATCTGACACCTTATTGTATTGGCTTTGACGCTTCTCACAAGTGGAAAGGGCGGAGTATTTTTGCTGTAGTATTCTTCTGGTGGAGCTCTTATTTTAACTGCTGGAAGACCAATTGTTCCTTGTGTGGGAAGCGGTGTTACACACGGTCATCCTACCAGCAGCAGGAAAGCTGTGAAGTCTGGTGGTGGTGGCAGAAACGCACGGGGCGGGTGCGTGAACATTTGGATACCTTGTTTGTGAGCAGTTCAGCTTGAGGGCAGAGTGAGCCCGGCACATCCCCACGTACGCTGGTGGTCCCGCTCCAGTCTCCAGTGGACCCTAAACATCACGTGGGGTTGGAGCCGATCTTTTCAGTTACTGACTGGGTGTTTTAAAACCTGCTGACCAGCGTCACTGCATACAGGAGATCAGCGGCCTCTGCGTAGGGTAGTGCTGAAAGTTTCAGTAAAATTCAAGTTACTACATTGGTTAAGTAAAATGAGCTGCATATTTTGTGTGTTTCTGCTTGTGGCCCATCCTGTGAGACAGCGCTTGTGACATCCCCCCAAGAGGACACATCCTGGTGTATCATGTTTCCTCAGCCTTTCGTCAATCAGCCCAGAAAACGCGCCAAGACGTGGGGTCCCTTGAGATGCATTGATAGGCATCAGATCCACACGTTAATGTTGGAAAAAGAACGCATTATCAGAGTCAGCCGAATCCACCGCTTCCCTAAGCGCAGGACAGATTTACTAGACAGTTACAGTTTTGCTTTAGAAGGATCAAACGCTGAGTCGGCCCTGTCTGAATTGAAATCTGTGGCCTTCAAATTACTAGAGCTCAGCAGCTACTGAGTTACCTCGCTTGTAACTCGCTGCCTGCGCTGCTTGGAGCTGAAACCGGAGCCGTGCGGAAACACTCCTTGGTTTAGAAGCACTCACCTCGGGCTCCGGTTTCATGCTGAGACGAGGGTGTGAGGGCCTGAGGGCCCGAGGCAGCTGCTGCCCTCTTAAAACAGAATCAAACATCTCAAACATTGTAAAGATACTAATCTAACCTAACAGATCTCTGCTGACAAAGAGGAGTGGTGGGGGCGGGCACACGGAGATAAGGAGGCACTGCAGCTCCCGCCCTGCGCGCCGCTGCTCGCTCCCGCAGGCAAATTGCCAGGGGAGTGAACCTTTTCAGAAAAGGTGAGACATGCACCCACCTTTAGCCATTAGCTGGCTTTGATTCTGAAAGGACACGCGCAAAAGCCAATCCATTGCGTGGGAGGAGTCAGACCCACACAGAGTAGAGAAGAGTAGAGACAAAAAGCCTCGCAGAGCAGCGCATGCTAGGCTCGACCTAAAAAAAGTAATGTGCGAGATGAAATGGAATGCTGAAGGAAGGTGTGCTAGAAGAGAGTGCAGAGGCCTCAAGCCACAGCAGTTTGTGCAAGAGCAGGGCTGAAAAAACCCAGATGTACATGCAACTAATTCACCAACATCCAGTGACAGAGTAACAGAAATGAAAGGAAAAAAGAGCAAGGCAGTAATGCTCAAACCTTTTTTATATTACCTCTTGGTTGTATTTTATTTAAATGCAATTCGAGTTAAACAAATATCTGAACAAGATATGTTTATAAGTACATTTACATTGGAACAAAGTTACTTGAAATGAAAACATAACTTTGTTCTTCAATGACCTGTGAAAAAAACTGAAATAAGTGTAGTTTGAAATTTAAAATTCATACTTTGTGCAAGTAGAAAATGTCAAAAATAAATATACTTACTTAAAAAGTAGTTGTTGGTGATTTGCGTTCTAACATTCCTTTCATCAATAGCTCTGTTGGCATCCT